>BQMB01000098.1:0-600000 GCA_027943415.1 Closterium sp. NIES-67 | reverse complement strand
GTTGCATGCATGCAGCTCAGAAATTTCAGCTGTTGTAACACACACAGGTCATGCAGCCTAAGCCACCTGCAACGGTCACAGCTTGCAACGCTTCTACTACCTGCATACCATGCTGCTGATGGGGAGGTCTTACTTGCACCAGCTCATGCACCCACCTGCAACACATGCAACGCATGCACGCCACCCACCCACCTGCAACACATGCATCTCATGCACCCACCTGCAAGACTTGCAAAAATACATCAACATGCAGGAAGGATGCATGAAATTTGCGGATGATGAGCTGATCTGTACCAGAACCATCTCACGCATCCACCTGCAGTACATGCATCGCATGCTCCCACGTGCAGCACATGCATCGCATGCTCCCACATGCAGCACATGCATCGCATGCTCCCACGTCCAGCACATGCATCGCATGCTCCCACGTGCAGCACATGCATCGCATGCTCCCACGTGCAGCACATGCATCCTATGCTCACACGTGCAGCACATGCATCGCATGCATGCTCCCACCCCACCTACAGCACGTGCATCTCATGCATGCTCCCACCCCACCTGCAGCACGTGCAGCTTCTCTCGGATCTTGTGCTTCAGCGCTGTGATTGCCGCCACCTCCTCCCTCATCACCCTGCGAGGGGTGCAGACAATAATGAGGGAGGGCGTAATACGGGTGGTTGGGTTGGGTTGATGCACCAATCAGCGCTGCGAATGCCACTACTTCCTGCCTCAACACCCTGCGAGGTGCGAGCACACGAATGAGGGGCAAGGGGGTTGACTCTCGAGCGACTCAAATGGTGACGACAGCAATGAGGGGCAAGGACTGTTGTCCGTGCTGCCACCTCCTCTCTCACGTCACCACCCTGCAAGGGGCGAGCGCCACAATGAAGGAGAGGCACTGATGGGAAGTAAGCAACGGCCTTCTTGCCCCAATCAGCGCAGCTAGTGCTGCCACCTCCTCCCTCACCAAGGGGTGAAGATGGCAATGACGGGTAAGGGGGTTGACTCTTGAGCCCACTCAAACGGTCAAGTCAGCAACGAGGGGCAAGGGTTGTTTTTCTTGCCCCATTCTTTCCGTCACCGGCTCCGCTCGAGTTGAGCCCGGCCGAGCCCAGCGAGCTGGGCAGCTTGGCCCGGCCCGGCTGGACATGCTTTTTTATTCGAGCCGGGCCGAGCTGGGCTCGATTTCGAGCCGGACACGGCTCGCCGTACAGACGTGACACTTGTCAGGGGGCGGGGGTGGGGGTGTTGGGGGAGGGGTCAAATGTCGAAATGGGGAAGACGTAATTTCCATTTTGGTGTTGTGTCTTCCCCATTCCCAATTGGCCCTTTGTATTACGTAAAGGAAGGGGACAGACAAGGCACATGGACATGCACAAAGGTGAGTGCTAACAGCCCGGGCCGGAGGACCCTAAGGGCCCCCCAGCACCGGCTCAAGGACTTGAAGAAGATCTCCCACGGGCAGCGGCTCCGCACGTCCACCCCAAGGTGACTCCTCGGCCGCCAAGGCGTGGTTGATGTTGATGTTCAGAGCCACCGCTGGTGGTCAGAGCCACCGCTTGCCCCCGCTGCAAAGTGACAGACCACTGCTGCCGATACTCATGGAAGTGCTTGGCAGCTTCGCGCGAGGTAGGTGCGGCGTTGTGCCATTCCCTACTTAATTCATAACCCTAGTCCACCCAAGCCCATCCCCATTCCTCACCAAAGGCTCCTGCACAGTTGCTTAACCATTTCGGCGATAGAATAGTTAAGGAGCACTAGGGTAGGGTAGTCTAGCGTATTCAGAGCTGTGTTTGGCGCGTTTAGGGCTTTGTGGCGAAATTTCCGCCGCGAACGGACGCAACTCTGCCGTACGGCCTCTTTGCACCGGGCTACACCACGAGTACCAACGTTTAGGCCGCTCCCCTTCCTTCGCCCCACCTAAATCCATACTTGACGAGCTGGGCTCGAAATCGAGCAAGCCCCTAGCTCGACCCTATTTTGGCAGGCTGAGCTGGCAAATTTTCGTGACCGTCTCGACCAGGCTCAGGCTCGGCTCGGCGCGTCTAGCTGCCGGCTCAACCCCGGCTCGGCTTGGACTCAGCTCGGACTCAGCTCTTCTCATTCCATGCCCGTGTCTACCTCACTCAGCCTGCAAGGGAAGACTGCGACGCTAAACAATGAGGGAGAAGGATAAGGGGGTAGGGATTTGGGGGGTAGGAAACGGGGGCTAGGGGTTGGGGTTTAGGAACTAGGGTATTGGGATTGGGGGGAAATGATTAGGGGGTGGGGATTGGGGGGAAATGATTAGGGGGTGGGGATTGGGGGGAAAGGATTAGGGGGTGGGGATTGGGGGGAAAGGATTAGGGGGTGGGGATTGGGGGGAAAGGATTAGGGGGTGGGATTGGGGGGAAATGATTAGGGGGTGGGGATTGGGGGGAAATGATTAGGGGGTGGGGATTGGGGGGAAATGATTAGGGGGTGGGGATTGGGGGGAAATGATTAGGGGGTGGGGATTGGGGGGAAAGGATTAGGGGGTAGGGATTGGGGGGAAATGATTAGGGGGTGGGGATTGGGGGGAAAGGATTAGGGGGTGGGGATTGGGGGGAAATGATTAGGGGGTGGGGATTGGGGGGAAATGATTAGGGGGTGGGGATTGGGGGGAAATGATTAGGGGGTAGGGATTGGGGGGTAGGGATTGGGAGGTAGGGATTAGAGGCTAGGAACTGGGCGGGGGTAGGTAGTAATTGAAGGGCGTCACTCGCCCCCTCTCTCTCTCCCCACCTCCTCTACTGACCTCACCCTAGCAGCACGGCACTGGGAGTGTCTTTTCTCCTTCTGAGTCGGCACGGCAAAGCACCTCACATCACAGTCCTCAACTCAACTTCTTGCCTTCTCTCCCCACCTCCTCTACTGACCTAACCTGCGCAGAACGGCTGTGGGTGTCTTCGCCCCTTCTCCCTTTCTCCCCATCTCCCTTTCTCCCCTCACCTCCTCACCTCCTCACATCCTCACCCCTCCCCTCCTCACATCCTCACCCCTCCCCTCCTCACATCCTCACCCCTCCCCTCCTCACATCCTCACCCCTCCCCTCCTCACATCCTCAACCCTCACCTCCTCACATCATCATCCCTCACCTACTCACCCTCCTCGCCTACTCCCGTTCTCCCCTCACCTGAGCGCCACGGCGGTGGAAATGTCTTCTCCTCTCAACTTCTCACATCAACTCAGCTCTTTTCCTCACCCACTCGCCTCAACTCAAACTGTCACCTCACTTCCCCATCCCCTTCCGCCCCTCACCTGAGCACCACCTATGTTGGAAAATATGCGTATTGCGTTTTATACGCAAGCGTATATACGCTATACGTTTGGGTTTGGGGTCCAATACGGCAGGAATACGGCTGCCCGGGCAGCGGAATTTTTTTGCCCGGGCAGGCAAGAAAAAACCGGCGGGCAGCCGGGAGAGCGGGGGGTAGGGGCCCCGGGGGTGGGGAGGGGGGGGGGGGCGGGGGGCAGGGCATGAAGGTTTTTTTTTTGAAAGCATGGTTAAAAAAAAAAAAAAAAAAGTCTGTTGCCTTGCCGTCCGCGTTAAGCGCGGTTTCGAAATGCTTAAAAATAGGATGCGAAGCATCCGTTACGTAAACAATGGCGGAGGAGGAGGAAGCCTCGCCAACGTTAATAGGAGCAGGCACGCTAGCGGGGGTTGATGGGGTAGACGCCATGACCACTAGAGAGAAGAATGAATAGAACTAAGCCAAGCTAAGCAAGGGGAGGAAGAGCTTGGAGTTCAAAAATGAAGAGAGATGGTGCTTCAGATCTGAAGGATGGCGGGGAATGGGTGGGACGACAAACACGGGATGCCTTCCATCCACGTCCACACCTGGTGCGGGGGTGGGCGAAAATTTGAGATTTCGCAATGTGAAAAAAAAAAATGAATTTCATTTTTGTTTTTCCGCCGGACAGCCCGGGTATCGCGTATCGCGCATTCCAAGCGTATCAGCGTATTGCGTATATTCACTAGCGTATATACACTATACGCTAAGCCTTCCGAGCGAATTTTCCAACATAGAGCACCACGGCGGTGGAAATGTCTTCTCCTCTCAACTTCTCACATCAACCCAGCTCCTTACCTCGCCTCAACTCAAACTGTTACCTCACTTCCCCATCCCCTTCCTTCCCATCCTCACCTGAGCAGCACGGCAGTGCGAATGTCGGCCATTGCTGGAGGGGGGGTCTGCGCGCCTTACTTCCCTCTCTCCCTCTCCACCACCCCCTTCCGTTCTCCCCTCACCTGAGCAGCACGGCAGTGCGAAGTCGGCCATCGCCGGAGGGGGATCCGCGCGCCTTTCCTAAGCGCCCCCGCGCCCATTTCATCTATTGTCCCCGCCTCCCCCCCTCCCCCCCTCCCCCCCTCCCCGCCTCCCCGCCTCCCCGCCTCCCCGCCTCCCCGCCTCCCCGGCTCCTCACCTCCCCACCTCCTCACCTCCCCACCTCCCCACCTCCCCACCTCGTCACCTCCCCCCCCCCCCTCACCTCCTCACCTCCCCACCTCTTCTCCGCCTCACCCCCTCTGCTGAGCTCACCTCAGCAGCACCGCGGTGGGAATGTCGGCCATCGCTGGAAGAGGCGCCGCGTAGAGTCTCGAAACGGGTGCACGCGGGAATCTCCTAAGAGGCGCCTCTAGGAGCGCCGGGGGGGAGCTCCGACGAATGGGGGCATGCAGAAATCCAATTCGGGAAGGTTCTGGATAATGCGCCGCTTCTGTAGCGTCTTCCAATGAAGGCGGCTGGCTGGCTGACGGCTGGCCGGCTGACGTCTGGTCGGCTGACGGCTGGTCGGCTGACGGCGAATGAGTGTGGATGCGGATGGGGCCTCAACGACGGGTCAGGGACGGGTGTGTGCGATCGCTTCTGTAGCCGGCGTCAGTAAAGATGGCCAGCCGGCTGACGGCGCTTCAAGCGGATAGGGATGAGGCCACAGACGGCGCAGGGATGGCGATCGCCGCTTTGTGTAGCCGGCGTCAGTGAAGACGGCTGGCCCAGGCGGGTGGCGAGGCGAGGACCGAACGATGCGGCGAAAATCGCCGACGTGAGAACAGAACAGCCGCGAAAGGCCGTAGTGGTAAAAATCTAAGCGGAGAAAGGCGGTGGTGACGGCCGGCCTCTCTGAATGGTGCTGACGGACGGCGTGTCGGAAGCAGGAACTACAAAACCACACGAAGGGCATTTCCAAAGTGTCGCAAGAGGATTTCGGCACAAGTTGTGTTATGAATAATAACTCAGAGTGCGCGGAATCATAACCACGAGTACAAGAATGCTAGCCTAGCATTATATAGCCTAGGCGACGAGCCTGGAGGGCTTGGTTGGGTAAAGGCATGGTCGAAAGGTTCGGAGGCGGCGCGGGCTCGCCTCGGGGTCGCCTCGGAAACGGACCGAGCCTGGTCTTCCGAGAGTTCGGGTGTACGCGTTTGCAGTGCAACCCGGTAAGGAATAAAATTCCTTACACTACCCCCCCTCTTAAGGAAGGTGATCATCATCGGGAACGCCTTTCGGGTCAAATAAGATTTGAGCACCGAGTGTTCCTGAAGCGATTCGGAAGTGACCCACGTGTCGTCTTCACTTGTACGATCGACCCAGCGAACAAGGAAATCCACGTGTCGTCCTGTTGTGTCGAGGCGGACGCGATGACTCAAAAGCCGGAAAGGCTCAAGGGTCGGTTCTGCCATCGGGCGGACACTTGGGGCGGCCGCTGGTCGTGCGATTGCGGACGTGCTGGCGACGTAGGGACGAAGCAGGCTGACATGGAAGGCGTCGTGAATGCGCCACTTGTCCGGAAGTAATAACTTCGCCGTGACAGATGTCACCATTATGAGAATACGGAAAGGCCCACAGAATCGTGGTCGGAGTTTTGAAGGCAGGGGCAGGCGAAGGTTCGTGTCGAGAAGGACTAGTTGCCCAGCGACCATCGTGATATCGCGGCGATGAAGGTCGGTATAGCGTCGAGCGGTTGTGTTGGACTTGCGAATGAATTCGATCGCTTTTTCCCGGGCAGCTTGTAATCTGGTAACGAACTGCTGGGACCGTGGCACGGGGTTGTCGATGTGGGTTGTCGTCGGTACCGTTGGATCCATCCCGTAGTTGAGGAAGAACGGCGAGTGATTAGTTGTAGTGGATGGGGCGTTGTTGTAGGAAAATTCTAGCATGGGCAGGGATTCCTCCCATCGAGAAGGGTCTCGGCAGTTGGTGCGTATCAGCTCCTCCATGGTTTGATTGGTTCGCTCCGTTTGGCCGTCGGTTTGAGGATGGTAGGCTGATGAAAATTGGAGTCGGGTGCCGTACTGTGCCCATGTCACTTGCCAGAACTTAGACGTGAACTTTGGGTCGCGGTCGCTGATGATCGCTGATGGCAGGCTGGCAGTAGAACGACGGTGGCGATGAAAAGCTGTGCTGTGTCTTCGGCTGTGATGGTTGTGCGATAGGTTGCGAAGTGCGCCATCTTCGTCAGTCGGTCGACGACGACGAGGACGGCATTGTTGCCAGTCGGACCGGCTGGGAGCCCCGTGACGAAGTCCATCGTCACGTGTTGCCACGGTCGCTGGGGTGGCTCGAGCGGTTGGAGTAGTACAGCTGGCCTCTGTCGAGAAGATTTCATGCGTTGGCAGGTCGGGCACGCTGAAACGTATCTCTGCACATCAGACGCCGAATCAGGCCAATAATAAAAACAGTGAAGTAATTTCTGGGTTTTGTCAACCCCGAAATGACCGGAGAGATTGGAATCATGGACTTCTTGAATAAGTAATTCGCGGAGGAGTCAGTGGGCGCGAACCCAGATACGGTCAGTACCGGCTTTTAGGAAGTAGGGTCCTTTGGCCGTGATGACTTGCTGATGGAGGTTGTGGGTGAAAAATGGGTCTGTGGTGTAGCCATGGGTAAATAGGCCAGTGAGCAGCGGGTTGGATTTTGCGACGATGATGGAGGCGGTGGGCGGACGGTCTTGTCAGCGCGTCGGCGATGTTATTCGCCCCGCGTTTGTACGTAATGGTGTAGTGGAAGTTGCTTTCGAGGAAGTCCAGCCAGCGAATCTACCGTGGATTGAGGTTCCGCTGCGCGCGGAGGTACTGTAGGGATTTGTGGTCTGTCCGTACTGTCACGTCAGCCTTTGTCAGGTAGCAGCGCCATGCTTTGAACGCGTGCACGATGGCGAGCATTTCCTTGTCGTGGACGGGGTAGTTGCATTCTGCTGCCTGCAACTTCCGGGACTCGTACGCGATTGGTTGGAGTCCTTCGCCGAAATCCTGTAATAGTATCGCACCGATAGCGAAATTCCTAGCGTCCGTCAAGACTTCGAACGTTTGAGATGGGTCAGCGATTCGGAGAACCGGGGGTGACATCAGAAAATTTCAGAGGTCGTCGAAAGCAGTCTGCTGTCTCTCCCCCCACTCGAACGTGGTGCCCTTCCGCAGTAGGTCAGTTAACGGTCCGACTATCCCTGCCATATTGGGGATAAAATGTCGGACGTAATTAACGAACCCAAGAAAAGTTTGCAGCTCCTGTAAATTCGTCGGCAGCTTCCAGTCGTGAATGGTGGTGATTTTCTTCGGGTCAATTTTGATGACGTCCGCTCCCACGACGTGTCCCAAAAATTCCAGTTCGGATTTTAGGAACTCGCACTTAGAGCCTTTCATGATGAGCCGGTTGTCTTGCAGTCGTCGAAAGACCTGCGCGAGGTCCTTGAGGTGCTGTTCGCGTGTCTTGCTGAAGATCAAAATGTCATCGAGATAGACGATGACACACTTGTCGAGTAGATCGCGGAACACGGCATTCATGGTGAGTTGGAACGTGGAGGGCGCGTTCGTGAGGCCAAACGGCATCACTGTGTAATCGTAGCTGCCATAGTGGGTTCGGAACGCCGTCTTGTGGCATTCGTCAGCGAAGACTCGGATCTGATGGTAACCACCGCGTAAGTCAATTTTCGAGAAGAAGCGAGCCCCCGAAGTTGATCGAGAAGGTCGTCCGCACGTGGGATTGGGTAGCGAGACTTGATGGTTCACCGATTCAGCACCCGGTAGTCAATGCACATTCGTAGCCCTCCGTCTTTTTTGGGCGTGAACAAGATCGGCGCTGCGAACGGGGACGTGCTGGGTCGAATGAACCCTTTCTCCAATAGGTAGTCCAGCTGGCTTCTCAATTCCGTGAGCTCGGGCTGAGTCAGCCGCCACTGGGTTCTGACGGTTGGCTACGCGCCGGGTTCCAGGTCGATTTTGTGGTCCTGGGGGCGCTCGGGTGGCAATCCCGCTGGCATATCATCCTGAAAAATATATGGGTACTGTCGAATCAGCACAGCGAGCTCGGCAGGGACACATGCACAAAGTGTGTCAATGTCTTTTGGCGTGTCCTCGACCGACGCTTCGGCCAGATGGACGGCGTACAAATCAGCTCCCCGTTTATCTGCCCGCTGGAGGGTGATGGCATTGACACGTGTCGACACTGGATCTTTCCCACGCCAGCACGGAAGTACGCGCCAACCATTCGCACAGTGCACGCTGCATTTGCCAGTTGTCCAGTCGATCCGTGGGTTGTATTTTCGCAGCCAATCACATCCGAGAAGAATATCGCAGCCGTCCAGCGTTGTCGCCAGCAGGGGCATGCTGAATCATAAATCGTCGCCACACCTCATCCGCACCATGCGCGCTCGTTCCCGTATTGCAAGTGGGGTTCCGTCCACCAGTCGCGCGTCGATTTTGGGTAGACATCTCTCCAGCGTCAGCTTCACCTGCTTCGCTGTTGTCACGTGTATGAGACTGTGACTAGCCCCGCCATCCACAAATAACTTTTTTTTTTTGCCGTTCACCTTGCCTTCGACCAATACAGGGTGATCTTCAGGTTCGCCCCCGTTATTCGTCCGAGTGCGGTCAATAGCGTGTATCCGTACCACCACTTGGTGGGAGCGTTGAAGTTCGGGCGACAAAGCCTCGTCAGTAGGGGGCCCGTCTACTACTGACTTTTCCCATTTCCAGGCTTCTCCTTGTCGTTCTTCGTCTTCTTGGGCGCCGTCGGACAGTACTTAGCTCGGTGACCTGGCTTGTCACATCGATAGCATAGCCCGTGAAATGTTTCATCGAGCGCTGACACGCCATTGATCGTGGGGCGGGGAGACTGTCCACGAAAACGACCAACATCCCTGTTGTTCTTTCTCGCCCACTGCTGCAGTGCATCGGCTGCTGACGCCTGCTAGACAGCATCATCGAGCGTCTTGGAACGGGACCGCTGCAACTCGTACTGAATCTCAAAATGCAGCCCGCTGATGTATTTGTCCCACCTTTCCGCTTCGCTGAGGTCGTCCACTTGGTCCGCAAGTGCCGAGAACGACGCAGTGTAATCTTGAACAGTAGTCACCGGCCGCCAGTTGCGCAGCTTCATGCGAGCGTCGTCTGAGGCGGATGAGTGCTCCAAACGAGCTCATAGAGCTGTGCCCCACTGTTTCCACGTGCAAATCGTGGTCGTCCCGAATATCATTTCTGCCTGTTGGTTTGAAGAATCCGAAGTCCCGTCCTTCGCCTGCTTCACTTCTGTTGGAGTCCCGATCGCCAACTGTCATCGCCACAATCCAACGCCGGTCCTCGGAGCAGAGACACGGCATAATAAATGCGCGCGTCGTCTGTATGCACACTTGCCACCGTGAAGAACAACTCCATGCTGAACAGCCACCCTTGCACCGTCGTCGCCTTGTCCGAGGGGTTGAACGGGGGCGGTGTGGCTGGCTTGAGTTTAATCTTCGTCACGGTCACCGTGCGCACGTCATCCTGCTCCAACTCCCGTGCGAGCTCGTCAAAGGTCTGTCTCGCTCGCTGCGTCGTCGGCTTCTAACTTGACATTGTCCTCTGCGACTCCAGGCGACTCCTGACGCGCTTCCCCATTCGTCTGGCGAAGCTCGGTGTTCTCCGTCCGAAGTCTCACGACTTCATTGTTCAAACTCGCCATCTGGGCTTGCATTGCCTGCATCTGAGCCATGACCTCATCTAGCTGGGCCTGAGACATGATGCGGATGCTACACCTTTCGGGCAGGGGGAAGGCCGTGGTAAGAAACCGCAGGGGGCGCAAACGCTATCGTAGTTGTGTGAGCGAATAACTCTAGCTCACTGACAACCACTTTGCAGCCCCGCAGGGTTAACCACGCCTTGGAAATAATATACCTTGAGAAAACAGGGTGAACCAGGAAAGTGGCTCTGATACCAGATGTGATGAATAATAACTCAGAGTGCGGGGAATCATAATGACGAGTACAAGAATGCTAGCCTAGGCGACGAGCCCGGAGGGCTTGGTTGGGTAAAGGCACCGTCGAAAGGATCGGAGGCGGCGCAGGCTCGCCTCGGGGTCGCGTTGGAAACGGACCGAGCCTGGTCTTCCGAGAGTTCGAGTGTACGCGATTGCAGTACAACCCGATAAGGAATAAAATTCCTTACAAGTTGGATCTCGTCTTCTGTATCTGTAATGGCACACACACGTTCAGTATGAACTACGAAATCCAGAATGTGCATTTTCCGTTATTCTGTCCAAACTTCACTTTTGTTTGCGTCCTGTGGTGTACGAAGTTGCGATCTCCCTCAGAGATGTGTGTGCTTTACAAACTATGCACGTTCCACTCACGAAACCAGTCACATAATTTTGTCTCGTCATAAGGGCGTGTCCCCCAAAATCGTCAACCCGTTTCGGACACGTAGAGCCGTCTGACGGTACGCAATGTGAATCAATTTCCAAACTGATCCCCTTTTGGAAACAGTTTGGAAGGACAGCACCGAGACCAGCACAGACATGGTGGCGGGTAACGGGTCCCCGCCATGCGAAACCAGCGCAACAGGCGCGTGTAACAAAAGGAGGGTCAATCGGCGCATCGGGGGTGTAAAGGCCAATCGACTATGTGGGTGTGCTGGATTTGGCAGGGAAAGTTGTTCGTTAGCGACGTGCGAGGCCGCAAAGTTTCGCGCGGCAATTTCGCTTGAGGTAGTGTTGGTATTGGACGACGAACTGGATTTTTGTGCGGTCTTTTTTTGTCGTGCGGAGGTACCTGGAAACGTGCGCTTGTGTCCGCCACTTTCAGGTGTGAGTTGAGCGTGTCCTATTCGAGCGCGTTTCATGGTTACATGCCTGAAAGTGGTAACTGAACTATGTGCTGAACAGGGGACGTACTTTAGTGACACTGGATCGCAGTCTCGTTTCGCGTGTATGAAATGACAGTGGATGAATTGTTCCAGTTACGCGGCATGTTACTTGTAAGGAATTAGGAATTCCTTACTGAGGCTTGCTACAAAGCATACGACTCGAACAGTCCCGAACCAGCGATAGGGTTCCAGACCTTTCAGTTCGAGCCTCCTGGGCCTTTCCGGACCTCACTTCGACACATCGAGGCCCTTTGATACTTTTCCCATATCTTCTGATCCTACATCCAGGATCACCCTAGGTTTGTTTTCCTACATATTGTGTTGTCTTTCATTTTATAGTCATTCACTCGTTCACAGTTTCATCATTGCCCTCTGCGCTACTCGGCAGTTCCATTCATAACATTACTCATTGCGTGACCCAAAGCCACTTTGGAAACGCCCTAATTCGTATGAGTAAAAAAACCGAGCTGCACCGCGGAAAAAATGGTATGCCGAACGCGCAGAGTTCCAGACATGGGAAGAGAGACCCACGGTCGCGTATCGCGTGTAGTAATTCATACAGATCTGGATATAACACAAAAGTGCAAATGTAAAAATATAACATTAATAGCGCTTTATATACGTAATCAAGGCTCTATAAACGTTTAGATCTTTATCATTAATCATCAGTTATCCCTGAGAACCTATGATTTCTCAAACGTCCTGCCCAAGCAACAGCATCTGCCCATTTTGGCGAACCGACTGCATCACCCCACCTTCTGCCTTAATGATGCCTCCCTGTGCAATTAAAATGCCATATATGTCATAAATCTACTTTAACCTCCACCGCCCCCACTTCTTGGACTAAGAGCGTGTTCCTACAAGCCTCTTCCAAGGCAACCTCTTCCCACACTCACGCGCGACCTTGAGAGCGTGTTCCCAGGACCGCTTTTCGTAATACTTCCATTTCATATTTGCGATCCATCGCTCTCAACCACATAAAACCAATTGGCGTCGAAAATTTGCTGTGCAGATTCGCGCTAGTCTGAAGATCTGCTCCTCTGAAAAGAGGTTTTCAAACATGCCCCTGAATCTCGGGAAGCCGAATCTCACTTCGCTCTTCGCGGAATCGCACTGAAACATTTCGCGCCAAAATTTGCGGCACTGTAGCACGCGAGTCTGGGAAGAGGTTGCTTGGGAAGAGGCTGGTAGGAACACGTTCTACGTGTTAGAATAGCGAAAGAAAGGTGACTAAGGGGATGTCCTAAGGGATACAAGAGTGGGGTTGTACCCCCTAACAACTGACCAAGCAAGGATATAACAATATACATTTACTAACTAGCTAATGTATGCTTGTTGACACAGCCCCCAGCCTAGATAGTGACAGTTCATAACAAGACAGACCAAACCAGGCGTTGGAGATAATAAAATGACTTAAGTGCATTTCAAGAGTCTCGCGTTCTATAACAATACGCGAAGACCACAACATCGATGACCAACGAGTCAAACCCTGCTACAAAACCTCCGATGGTGGACGCAAGTTGACGACACCCCGAGGAGGCTACGAAAGGGCAACGGTCGCAGACCGTTGACCGTTCAACCCAACAGTCACAAGTACAAGAGTCAAGTCAGAGCGATAGCAAGGACAAATAACCGTCCTGGTATTACAACATGGGTGGTTACCCGAGTCGCTCTTATCGAGTCGTGAAAGGGAATGTACCCCTCGAAGTGTAGAATCAGTTAGACTCTTTATATTCTATTGTATTATTATATACATATTTGTATCCCTTTGCTATAATCAATCACTTGTTCTCACATACCAGTACAAGGATTCACTCAAGACTTCAGCTGTGCTATCAAGCACTCTGTTACAAGGACTTCGTTTTTTTAAAAGATCCTAGGGCTCTTCACAGCCCAACATGATATAAGAGCTAGTCAGAAACTACATCCCTATTACAAACTCCTTCAGTGAGATTTTCTAACTTAGTTGCAGATTCACTCACAACAACTCCAGTTTCATTAATCAAGAATTACAAGACATGGCACCCTCCAAGGGGGGAGGATCCTCTACTGGATCTCCCGGCTACGAGCCATCTGCACCTCCAATCTATGATCTATTGACTGTAGCAGGCTCTCATCAAGGCGCTACGCAAGATGCAACTCAAGGCGCAACTGCAGGAACATCCACTCATCCAGTGGCTTTCTCCTCGGGCATTGATCCGGCCTTCGTGGAGAAGTTCTTCTCTTTCATGTCGACCTACGAGCAATCCTCGGCACCTGCTTAGTCGACGCACAGCAACAGCGTCAGTGGCGCAGTACCAATAAGCCTCGATGGCTCATCCTATGCAACCTTACCAGCCTTCGCCCGGCTCCTTCACCTTCCTGCCAACCCCCGCGGCAGCAGTGGACTCAGAAGCAAGCGACAAACCAGCAGACACCCTCAACATGCAACATCATTTCAACAACATACTCAAGCTTCAAACATCCTTTCCTTTCAGCGGCCCGAGTTTCTTTACTTTGAGTTTCGAATTCGAGCTGCTGATGGACGACGCCCAGATCCTCAGATACTTCACTCGATCTTGGGTGTTCCTTGTCAATGTGACTATTCAAGAAAAGAAAACTTATACATATCAATCGCGGATGGCCTTAACCATCCTTCTGCGCAACCTGACACAAACAGAGCAACAGAGCATTCGCACATATTGCAACTTCGGCAACTCAGCTGAGCTTGCCTGCTGTCATTTGAAGAGCGTCTACCAAGCCTCTGACAGTGTGACCCAGAGCCGACTAATGGCACAACTCACAACAATTCAGATGCAAGCAGGAGAAAAGGTAATGGCGTACATCAATCCTTGCAGGGGATTACGTGACAGACTCTTACGCAGTGGCAGGCACTTATCGGAAGACTCCTTTGTCACGGTTGTTCTTGCCGGCCTCGGTCCTTAGTGGCATACAACACGCTCCCTTCTTCGCGCTCACGGGAAGATTTCGGGGATGCACTTGTGCGCTGAACTCCATGCCGAACAGCACGACATGGACCTGTATGAGGAGCGCCAAACAAAGAAACCAAGTCAGCACCTTGCGTTTTACGCACACGGGTGCAACAACACTGCAAACCAGAAATGACACTCACCTCTGTTCTGCCACCTTTGTCGCACACCTGGTCACTCGCGCTTCAACTGCCCAAGGCAACCGCAGCGCCAACACCAGCAGCAGCAGTAGCTGCAGTTCCCGCTGTATCAGCCACGAGCGCCACGTCCATCCCCGAGTCCGGTCACTTCAACTCAGCAGCGCCCGCCGGCTCCGACGAACTGATTTGCACAAGATGCACGCAATGTCGTAAGCTGCATGGCGTGAACAGACTTTTGCGTACCCGACTACCCGCCTCACAGTGAACTCGACGAACAACCCCCAGCTCCGACACTAACCTGACTTCAACCGAACCCGACTTATGCTGCAATAGCTCGAGACGAACCGTCTGGCCGCGATCCTAAGGACAAATAACTGTCCTGGTATTACAGCACGGGTGGTTACCCGAGTCTCTTATCGAGTCGTAAAAGTGAATGTACCCCTCGAAATGCAGAATCAGTTAGACTCTTCGTACTCTCTTGTATTAGTATATAAACCTTTGTATCCCTTTGCTATAATCAATCACTTGTTCTCACATACCAATACAAGGATTCACTCAAGACTTCCGCTGTGCTCTCAATCACTCTGTTACAAGGACTTCGTTTTCTGAAAAGATATTCTCAGCCCAACACCAGGGCAGCATTACTAGTCTGGCCTCTAGTGTATGTGACACATCAGCTCAGGGCAGCACTCCTAGTCTGTGTTGAGAGAAACTATGACTATGCAAGGCAAAAACCGTTAGGTATATCCAAGTAATTTCCCCACTATAACCTGAGCCCTAGCTAAGCTACGGAGTTCACATATTTATCCTAATATATAAATATACGAGTGTCAATACACCCCCCAAGCATGGGTAGGGGCAGAGCCTAACAAGAAACAGTAATCTAGGGCAGCACTCAAGGCTCTCGGTATCAGACCAAATCGGTCTGATGGTCTGAAAATCAGACCGGTTTTTTATGTGTCACCTGATTTTTTTACGAGCCATGTAATCCCGTTTGATCGTTAAGACCAGTTATAAGAATTCGTCTGAAACATCAGACTATGTGTATAGTTTCATCTGATTTGTTAGACCGTGCGTTGTTTTTCATCTGATACCGGCAAATCCTCCCTCTATGCCGTGGGGCCACTAGTCCACTGGCCCACTGCGTCACTGCCTGCCACCCCCCATATGCCTGGGTGCACGCAGATTCAAGTCTATGTGGAGCAGGGCAGCAAGGCTGTCCAGCGCCACAGAAATTTACAGATTGCTGACGCAAGCTGCTGCCAAACCCCTCTCTAAATTTCGGCAGCAGCGGCATGCTGGGCACCGTGGCTGCGCAACATGCTTCCAGGTAAGCAACTCCGGGCAGCAATGCGCTGCTGTAGTCTGACTAAATACCTGACATGTGACTTATAGTAATTCAGGAAATAAAAATAAAAATTACATTTCGCCTGATTTTCTAGGCGGTGGTCAAAGATTCAGCTGATTCTCCAGACCGGCCTTGGCAATCTGTCTAATGATCAGACAAAGCTCTAGGAACCCATCTGATTTTCGGACTCCCCTAAAAACTAGCAGGAGCCCTGGTAGCACTACTAGTATGGCCTCTGGAGTATGTAACAACATTGCTAAGGGCACCACAACTAGTCAGACCACTGAGACAGGGGCCAAAAGGTCAGTCAGCAAGAGTAACAAGGCAGGAGGTATAGAGTAGCAAGTACAGTCCCGGTATAGTATACATTAACGGAAATAATTGTCCGTATGTTTTGCATTAATTGGGGTTTTTAGGCTTTAAAACCATTAAGCTTTAATGTTTAATGGTGGTATGCTTTGGGGGGGGGCATATAGTGGATGTGTTCACAACACTAAAATCCATAATAATACGTTGGACCTAACTCATACTCCAAAAGATATGCAAAGAGTACATCCGGACAAATATTTCCCACGACAGAGAGCAAACTTCCGAACACCGTTCCTAGTGCCTAGTCCATCGACCCTTGGCCTTGATCATCGCCCGCACCCTACTAGGCATGATGTTGATGGGGTTAGAGCAAACCTCGGCATGGATCTTCTCCTGCTCTTCCTTGACCCACTCCCAAATCTCTGGTATTCCAAAGGGAGGTCTTTTATCCTTGGCCAGCTCCCTCTTCATGTAAGCCCAGATGTTGAGATTTGGTGAGGAAGAGGGCCACTTTAACGCTACATACTCATGCTCTCCAAGCCATTCCTGCTCTAGGTTGTACAAATGCTTGGGGTCATTGTCCGGATCGAAAATGACCTCAGATGGGGAAAGACTATGAAAATCGAGGGTCGATTCGAGTTTGACGGGCTCAATGCTAAGATACATGGGCCTGCCCATCTACCCGTCGATCTTGCATACGAACCCCACCCAAGCACATGTCATGCATCCCCATGGTTAACCATCTGTCTGATTTGGTGGCACTACATGGTTGTGCCTTCACGAATCCAGGCATACGCACGACCATTGGAGCAGAAGATCTTGATCTTGGTCCTATTTAACCGGATCGCATGCTTGCAATCATTAATTGTTCACTCAGCATGCGACCCTACGAACTTTAGCCGGTCATGGATACTTTCTTCAGAACATCGTGGCTTCTTCGACTGTTGCACCACAACGGGACCTGTGGATCCTAGCATGATTCTAATGGTGCAAGGGTGCATAGTCGGCCGTGCTACATTACCCTCACTTTTGCGGCGTTTACACTAATTGTCGCCGCTGTGTTCTTGATTTTACCCCACAACAGTACGAGGAAGACGATCCGTGATAAGACGAGGCCGACCAGCTAATGGCATCTTTGGCCACACCTCTGCTTGGCTCGTCTCAATGTTAACATTCAATCCGAAATCGTGCACAATACTCTTGCATACGCCCAAGTTTTTCGTAATTTCCCTATAGCTCACCCCCTTATGCAAAAGGGTGGGTCGAGAAAGAGTGGGAGAAGATCCCTGCCGAGGTTTGCACTAACCTCGTAGAAAAATGCCTAGGAGGGTGCCGGTGGTGATTAAGGCCAAGGGTCTGTGAACTAAGTACTAGAAACGCTGTTCGGAAGTTTGGTCTTTGTCCTGGTATGTATTTGTCCGGATGTACTCTTTATAGATCTTTTGGAGTATGAGTTAGGTCCAATGTACTATTCTGGATTTTAGTGCTGTGAACACATCCACTATGCGCCCCTGCCAAAACGTACCACTGTTAAACATGAAGGTTTAGTGTACAATGGTCTAAAGGCCTGAAAACCCAAATTATTGCAAAAAATACTGACAATCGTTTCCGTCACTAGATCAGGATACAAGTAACGGAGCGGTAGTTGAGACTAGACCAAGCTGGGTACAGAACCACTCATGGTCACGAGGACCTAGGGCCTTGGTGAAGATATCAGCAATGTTGGCCTCTGAGGCCAATTGTATATCACGAACCTAGCCGTGCTGCTGCAACTCACGAAGCAGGAACTACCGCAAGTGGATGTGCTTTGATCTGCCCTCAAGCCTAGCCTCTTGACATAGGATGGTCATGGCCATATTATCAGCAAACAAGACTGGTGCAGAGCTAGGTCGCTCGCCTAAGTCAGTGAGCAAGCACGTCAGCCAGCCGAGCTCCTGAGCAGCCATGGCCCCAACGTAAATCTCTGCCTCACAACTGGACTGAGCTATAGACGCCGACCTAGTGGACCTCCATGATACTAAAGTAGGACTTAAGTGTCTCCAGGTCATCAGCCCACGATGCGTCTATGTGCCCAGTGAGGACCATTGGCCCTCATCCTGATGTACTCGCCAGATTCCGCGCCACCCTCTTGGCAGCCAACCAGTGCTGGGGTCGGTGTCTGCCAGTTGCAACAAAGCGAGTAAGGATACTAAGAGGGTACGCTAGACAAGAGCACGCTATGAGGTACATGAGGCACCCCACCAGCTCTGCATATGGACCACTAGGCTCGGCCTGCTCAGCCGAAACAGGAGTAGAGAGCTTGCGATCCACACGCAGAGGGATGGGTTGTGTTGAAGAGAATTGAAAGTCGAACCACTTTAGGATCTGCTGCACCATCTGGGACTGGAAGAGTGTAATCGTGCACGCGACACGGTCACAAGAGATCTCCAAGCCCAAATAGCATTGTAGCTCCCCTAGGTCTGCACATGCGTCTGAGCAACTGGGCCTTCACTGAGGCCAATGTGACTCTTTCATGAGTAGCAAAGATGAGGTCCTCTATATACATAAGTATGCAAAACGGAGTCTGGCCCGTACGAACAAGGAGTGAGGGGTATGCAAAGGACGGAAAGAACTGAAGAGCGGTGAGTATAGTGCGGTGTGTATTGTGCCACTCACGGGGCACCAGACGCAGCCCGTAGATAGGTCGGGGCAGGCTCCACTGGGTCCCAGATGGGGACCCAGTGAAGCCTACTGGGCGCCGCCAGTAGATCTTCTCATGAAGGCTGCCCTGCAAGATGGTTGTGGAGAAGTCCAGGGAGTGGAGCTCATAGTCATGCTGTGCAGCTACGTGAAGGAGCACGCGAAGAGTGGTCAGCTCCGGGAAAGAGGAGAAGTCTGGAAGAAGTCCACAACCTCGTGCTGACTGAATCCTCTAGCCAAACATCATGCCTTGAACATAGGCGGCTCTCCAGGTGGGCACTTCACCTGATAGATCCAAATGCCATCGACTATGTTCGCCCCAGGTGGAGAAATTGCGTCGCTGTAAGTGCCAGTGGATCTATGACTAGATGGTGGTGTGCCATGTGACGCAGGCGCGGAAGCGCAGGATGACCCAGCAGTAGTGCTATAGGAGTGCTGGGTGGGTGAGGGAGCGACAGGAGCAAGACGTGGTAACCTGGGTGGACGCGACTACCTCAAGGGACTTTGTGTGCAGTGTGAAGAGACCGGACGCAGGGTCGCGGTCAAAGGTGGCAAGACGGGCGCCCGCGATGGCGTCGGTGCAGGCTGCATATCTCTCATGACCAGGGAACGTGGTGGTGACGCCGAGGTCCTGGATATGGCCGACACCAACCAATTTCCTGGAAAACGTGGGGATATGCAAGCTAGTAAGGGAACCAAATGGGACAGCCGGACAAGGGAGAGCGGTGGTACTGCGAGAGACTTCTGTGGCAGGTGAGTTAGGTAGGGAGATCAGTACCGTTGCACGAAGTGGTGTGAGTGCTGTGCGGTCTTAGAAAAAGCATTGGGACGCGCCGGATTCTAGTGTGAAGGAGAGGGCTGCTGTAGTAGGGGGAGGGGGGGAGCCTAGTCGGCACATAGCAGAGGCTCCTAGACTACACACAGCAACGAAACCTAGAACCCCAGGCCCCTGGGCCTCCAGAGGATCCACGCAGGCCCTAGGGCAAGGACCGCCCTAGGGCCCAACCTACTGGGCCTCCACTGTGCCGAACACCCCTAGGACCCCACCGCGGCTCCTGCTACTACTGTTGCTGCGGCTGGTGCTGCTGCTGCTGCTGTGGCAGCTGCTGCGGCCGGTGAGTCTGCTGCAGCTGCTGCTGTGGCTGCGACTCAGGGAAGGCAGCCCTGTAGCATACCTCAAAGGCATGGAGGTGGCCAACATGCTCACCAGTAATGTGGGCCTCCAGGAGCTCGCACTCCATGTGCTAGCGTACCTGCTGCCAGCGGAGGGCGAGAAGCCAGAGAGCGAAATCGACCACCCGGCATTCGGCGTTTAGCTGAGAGATAGACCCGGAAAAGGTCGTCATGCTGATAGGGAAGGCGGTGAGGAACTCTAGAAATGAGGAGGAGACTAGTGGGAGGCTCTAGGGACTGAGCTGAAAGGCGTCTAAATGGCAACTGGCTGTTGGAAGGCACAAGGCGGCAGACAGCCAGTGACAAGTCGGAGCTGGCGGCAGTAGTAAAGGACAGGCGGGAGCAGCAGGTGGCAGGCCTGCGGCCGTGGCAGTGGCAGTGGCAGCGAAATGACAGCAGCAGCGGCGGCTCTGAAGCGGCGGCGGCGGCTGGAGCGACAGCGGCGGCCGAAGCAGTGGCTGCGGTGGCAGGAGCAGCGGCGGCAACTGTAGGAACAGCGGCGGTAGCGTTAGTAGCTGCTGGAGTTGTGGTGGCTGAGGTAGCAGGCAGCAGTGGGCAGCAGCGGGCGGCAGCGGCTAGTGGCCAACGACTGGCGGGTGGCTGCTGGCAGCTGGAGGCTGGCAGTAGCAGGCAGGCGGCGAGCTGGCATCGGCGGCTAGTGGGTGGCTGCTGGTAGCTGGAGGCTGGTAGCAGCGGATGGCGGCGAGCGGCTGGTGGCGGCGGCCGGCAGCGCAAGGGGGCTGGCAGCTGGTGGCCAGCAGTGGACAGTGGTGGCTAGTAGGTATGGCGAGCAATGGGTAGCAGCAGCGGGCAGTGGCGGCTGGCAGCAGCGGATGGCGGGCAGCGGCAGGCAGCAGCGGCTGGTGGGCAGCGGCAGGCAGCAGCGGCTGGTGGGCAGCGGCAGGCAGCGGCGGCGGGCAGCAGCGGCTGGTGGGGGAGCGGCGGGTAGCGACGGCTGGCAGCAGTGGCTGGCAGGCGGTGCCTGGCAGCGGCAGCTGGAGGGCAGTGGCGGCTGGGAGCAGCAACTGGTGGGCAGCGGCGGGCCGCGGCGGCGGGCAGCAGCAGCTGGCGGGCGGCGGCAGGCAGCGGTGAGCTGGCGGCGGCAAGCTGGCAGCAAGTGGCTGGCGGCTTCCTGTTGGCAGCGAGCTGGCGCCGAGCAGGTAGGCACTGCTGTCAGCTAGCTGGGAGGCGCTGCTGGCGGCTAGCTGGCTGGCGCTGCTGGCGGCGAGCTGGCAGGCGCTTCTGGCACCTAGCTGGCAGGCGCTGCTGGAGGCTAGCTGGCGGGCGCTGCTGGCGGCTAGCTGGCGGGCGCTGCTGGCGGCTAGCTGGCTGGCGCTGCTGGCGACTACCTGGCTGGCGCTGCTGGCGACTACCAAGCAGGTGCTGCTGATGGCTAGCTGGCTGGTGCTGCTGGCGGTGAGCTGGCAGGCGTTGTTGGCATTTAGCTGACTGGCGCTGCTGGCGGCGAGCTTGCTGGCGCGGCTGGTGACAAGCTGGCTGGCGCGGCTGCTTGTACGCTGGCTGGCGTGCTGACTGGCTAGTTGGCAAGGCAAGTGGCGCACTGTCTAGCGAGCTAGTGAGCCGGCTGGTGCGCTGGCTGGCAGCAGGCTGGCTAACGCGCTGGCAGGCTGGCTGGAGCGCTGGCTGACGACGAGTTGGCTAGCGAGCGAGTTGGCTGGCTAGTGCGCTGGCTGACTAGCTAGCTCACCGGCTGTGCTACAAAACGAACAGTACACGGGGGGTGGGGGGGGGGGGGGGGGGGGGGGGGAGGGGGTGAGGGGGGGGCAGCCTACGAAGCACGAAATTGAAGAGCGTGAGAAACGCTAGGAAAACAGAAGGGTACGCTACCTACGTGCGGAAAGCGTTACGGTGGAAGCGTGAGCAGCGCCTAGCTCTAAACCATGTCGAGAGAAAGTATGACTATGCAAGGCAAAAACAGTCAGGTATATCCAAATAATATCCCCCCTATAACCTGAACCCTAGTTATTCTACACAATTCACATATATGTATCCTAACATATATATAAGAATGTCAATAGACTGACCACTGAGACAAGGGCCAAGAGTCCAGTCAGCAAATGTAGCAAGACAAGCAGGTGTAGAACAGCAAGTAGAAGCCAGCGTAGCATAGATCAGGATACTAGTAGGGAAGCGGCTACTAAGACTAGACCAAGCTGAGTACTAAACCGTTGATGGTCACGAGGAGGTAGTGCCTTGGTGAAGATATTAGCAGTGTTGGCATGTGAGGCCAACTATACTACATGAGCCTGACCGTGCTGTTGCAATAGGACCGGGGCAGACCTAGGCTCCTCACCTAAGTCGGTAAGCAAGAATGTCTCGGTCGGCTCAACCGGAACAGGAGCAGAGAGCTTACGGTCCACTTGCAGAGAGGTGGGCTATGCTGAGGAGAACTGGAGACTGAACATCTGAAGGATGCTGCACCATGTGGGACTGGGAGAGTGTGATCGTGCATGCAGCACTGTCACGAGAGATCTCGAAGCTCAGATAGCGCCGCAGCTCCCCCAGGTCAGTGCAGGTGTGCCACCTAAGTAACTCGGCCTTCACTTAAGCTAGTGCATCTCTGTTAGGAGTAGCAAAGATGAGATCATCGATGTACATTTGGATGTAGAACGGAGTCTGATCAGTACGGACAAATAGCGAAGGGTCAGCAGAAGACGAGAATAAGTGCACAGTAGTAAATGTGGTGTAGAGCATGTCGTGCCACTCACGGGGCGCCTAACGCAGACCGTAGATTGGGCAGCGCAGGCTGCGAAGGACCCAAAAAAGCCTAGTGGGTACCGGAGGTAGATCTGCAGATGCAGACTACCCTGCATGAAGGTTATGGAGAAGTCTAGGGAGTGAAGCTCGTAGTCAGGCTACGCGGCTAGGTGAAGGAGCCCCCAAAGAGTTGTCATCTTTGGGGTAGGGGAGAAGTTCTGGAAGAAGTCCACACCCTCCCACTGACTGAAGCCTCGAGCCATGTAGCGCACCTTGAACTTCGGCAGCTCTTCAGGTGTACGCTTCACCCTATAGATACACATGTCATCAACTCCGTTCGCCCCAGGTGGGGGAATTGCGTTGACATAGGATGCCATATTTGCCTCCATGGCGTGTATCCACTGGGCTGCCCAGGGCACTGACACCGCCTTAGCGTAAGAGGGAGGATAGGGATGTCCAGGGCGTCCGAGTCGCCCTTTGGGGATACAAGCATGGAGCAGGGATGGGGTACAGTGGCAACAACGTAGGCCAGCTCGTACTTCCTGTCCTCTAGTACGTCACTGTCAAGGGCAGGTGCACCCCCCACACATGGAGGAGTAGTAGTACCAGAGACCAGAACTGTAGTATAGTCAGGGCGCTGACTGGCAGCGAAGTCAGTGATAGCAGCGATAAGGGCAGATTCAAGCTCAAGAGGAGTAGTAGGCTCAGTACCAAGTGATGAAAGCAAACAAGAGGTGGTAGGGTGAGCAGTGCGAGCGGAGTCAGTTGGAGGAGCAGAAAACAGCAGGAGAGATGACGGGGGAGGTGACGGAAGAATGGGGACTGGAGAAGCATGAAAACAAAAGACCATAGGGTGGACACTAGGACGAGGAGAGACTGTACGAGCAGTTGGGGGACGACAGACCCAGTGGGGAAGGATGGGGGACTAGGGACAAGGGGGAGTGGGGGACAGAACACGTGATGGAGGAGAGCGAGGGGAGAAACGAGCTGGAGAGGAGTCTAGGGTGGGGGGAACCGCGGGCCGTAGACAGGGTCATGCGCGAGAGGAGGCACAGCAGGAGAGACAGGCGGTTAGTCAGGAGAGCCGAAGGAAAGACCAAAGAGATGAAGGGCAGACGGCAGCTGTTGCTGCTGTGGCCACGGCTGTGGCTACTGCTACTGCGACTGCTTGTCCTCTCCAGCACCTCCAACATCACCCCGACTACCATCTGTACTCTCCAAAACAGCACCCCTAGGACTAGCACCCCCGGATGCAGCACCCCCAGAACCAGCACCCGCAGCACCAGCACCCTCAGGCACACCCCCAGCAACGGGGCCCCTAGAGTCAGTAGAATCTCCCACACGCCCAAGTGAGGGGAACGAAGTGGCGGGAGAGACACCATACGGGGCCGGGCAGTGTGAGAGGGGTGCGGCAGGCGTGGCAGGGGCAAGGAAGAGAGGAGGAGGAGGAGGGAAAGGAGAGCTACTATGACACGAGCGCCGCTAATAGGGGAGCGTCTCGTCGAAGGTAATGTCATGAGAGCGGTGCAAGTGCTGGTATATTGGGTGGTAAAATAGACAATCAGTGACGTGAAGAGGAAACCCGAGGAAGACACAAGGGAGAGTGCGGGTTGAGAGCTTATCTGTGCCAGTGGTGCGGACGTGAGCAAGACTGCCCCAGACGTGGAACAAAGAGGTGTCACGAGGAGACCCGGTCTAGAGAAGGGTCAGCAAAACCTGTGGGCGCTGGAAGTGCAGCCACAGGTTAAGCTGGTGAGTTGCGCAGTGCACGGCGAATGGTCATAGAAAATGGGGTATAGTGTCGTGGACCAAGGATATGCGAGCTACCTCCATGATCAAGCCGATGCGTCGCTCAGCGACCTCATTCTGTTGTGGGGAGTCCGGCAGTGTGTAGGCCTGGGTGATGCCCCACGCATGGCATAATACTCGAAGACGGCCGGTAGCAAACTCTCCACCATCATCAGAGTGTAGATGGACCATGGGCAGGCGGCGCTGGGTGCGGGCAGTGAGCATCCATGGGATGAGAGCGTTAGGCACGTTGGACTTCCGCTCCAGTGGGAACACTGTGGTGAAGCGCGTGAAGTGGTCAACTACGCGAAGAGGAATCGCTCCCTGCTAAGACCATGGATTGGGGCAGGGCCCCAGATGTCCATGTACAGTGTCTGTAGTGGTGTTGTGGTAGGAAGAAACGAGGAAGAGTGAGGGGCGATGCGCTGCCGGCCCTCAACATAGGAGGTGCATAGGGGCGCTACCGATGCAGGCAGGGCGGGGAGCGACGTAGGAAGATTAGTGACTAGACCATACTGGGACATGTGCCGAAGACGCTGGAGTGCAGGGTGACCTAATCTACCATAGAAGGGTCGGGTGGGCGAGGGAGCGACAGGAGCACAACGAGGCTACCTCAGCGGTCGCAACAACTGGCGGTGACGTTGTGTACAGTGTGAAGAAACCGAAGGCTGGGTCACGGTCAAACGTGGCTAGATGTCTATCCGTGGTTGTGTCTTTACAGGCTGCGTTTCTCTCGTGGCCAAGGAACATGGTGGTGACTCCTAGGTCCTGGATGTCACCTATACCAACTAAGTTCCTGGCAAATGTGGGGATGTGCAGACCTGTGAGGGAGCCACAGGAGACATTTGGACAAGGGAGAGCGGTAGTGTTGCATGTGACTACAGTAGCGGGGGAGTCACGCGGATCGGTGTAGGAAGCGGGGTGAGAGCTATACTGTCTCAAAAGAAGCAGTGAGACGAGCAAGATTCTAGTGTTAAGAAGTGGGCTGCCGCAGTGGGGGCCAGTAAGGGAACGCTTGAGGAGTTCACGCCTGACGTAGCAAGGTATCATAGACTACACACGGTAGTGCATCCTATACTACAAATAGTAGGATAATAGGAACAAGCAGCAAAAAAATCATTAGTATACAGACAGTACGTTGCATTCTCTATTTGAATCATATCAAGTTCAAAGATCTTAACACCACGACAGAGCAAAGAGGATCAAGGAGGTACCTGCTGCTGGGGGCCAATGGTGAAAGCAGCGGGCAGTGGTATGGCCCTTGCGCCCACAGACCTGACATGCCTGGGGGCCGGTCAGCAGCTGGTATGTGCAGGCTACAACGCCTCCATGACCGCCAGCACCCTGGCCCACAGAAGAGCCACGCGACCGATTGCCTTGGGGCCCAAATTCCATGGCCTCCACCACGACCACCACTCCCAGGGCCCGCCAGCGCCCACGGCAGCTGCTGCTGCTGCTGCGACCTCTAATGGTGCTCCGGCGGCTAATATTGCTACTACTACTGCTGCGCAGTCCCCGATGCCATCTTACCAACCTCTCCATCTGCCCCAGCACCCCCTCCCCATGCCGCAGCCGATGCCCCACGACCCTTGCCCCCTCTGCTCTTGCCCCTCTGTCCCGAGGAGCGACTGGGCATAGTGACCGCTGCATCGGCCTCGGTGACCTCCGCAATTGAGGCAGAGGCCCCAGAGATAGGGACCTGGGGGGCAGAGTAGCCCTAAAAGATAGGGACCGCCACCGCGCCAGTGGTGTCAGCGATGGCATAGAGGCGCGACTCAACCATCATCAGGGCGGTGAAAACCTCAGCGACGATGAGGGTGGTGGCTGTGCAAGACGAGCGCCTCGCGCAGGGGCGAAACGGTCAGGGAGGCGGGTGGCAAGGAGGTACAGGGTCATGTAGGTGGGCGGGAAGTGGGTGGTGCGCTGGTCCTCACGACAGGCTGCATGCCAGCGAGCCTCAAGGGAGTGCAGGTGCGCAACTAGGTCTGCTAGAATGGAGGAGGCTAGGTCGGGGAAAAGAAATGACAGCATGAGACGACCTAGGGTAGCGGAGGACTGGGTAGAGTAGCGAGAGACAACTGCGGTCCATATCTCATGAGCAGTCTCTTAGAGTCTCAAAGTGAGTCTGCTTGTCTGGGGGAAGGGCCTTAGTGACTACCAGCTACGCAGCTGCGTCGCGGGATTGGCAGATAGAGAGGGCGGCTAGGGTAGTCTCGTACTCCGTCCGCTGCCCGGACGTTGCGTCAGCAGCAAGTGGAGCGGGCTCTGGGGGGGCGGGCAACGTACGTGAAGTGTGGGCCACCATGGCCTGGCCGTCTTGGCAGAGCTGGGGATGGAGAGTGACCAGCTAGGCAGAGAAGTCAAGCGCGCGACCCTCGGCGTCCAGGCGGAGGACATAGGCAGACGGGGTCGCCATGGTGGCAGCTGGCAGCGAGGGGTAGCAGCAACAGCAACGGTAAGCTGCAGTAGACTGCAGCAGGAGGTCACGAATGGCGGCAGCTGGTGGCGATAGTGGGAGGCTGCTTGTGGCGGCAGTAGGAAGCTGCGAGTAGTGGCAGCAGGAGGTGTCAGTGACGGTAGTAGCGGGCAGTGGTAGCTGGTGGTGGCAGCGGCAAGCTGTAAGTGAGTGGCAGGCGGTAGGCGGGCTGGGCAACGGGCGAGCGCCAGCTGGCACTGGCGGCTGGTGCTAGCTGCTGGCTGGCTGGCATGGGCCAGCAGGTGGTGGTTGGCGCTGACGGCTGACGCTAGCGGCTAGCGGCGGGCTGTCGATGCTGGCAAGTAGCACTGACTGTAGGGCTGTTAGCGCTGCTGGCGGCGGCGGCTGGCATTGCTAGCAGGCTTCGGCTGGCGCTGACTGCTAGCGCTGGCTGCTGGCAAGCGGCGGCTAACGCTGCTGGGCAGCCAGCGGCTGCTTACGCTAGCGGCGGGCGCCTAGCGCTGCTAGCGCTGGCGGCTGGCGACGGGATGTTGGCGCTGGCGGCGGGCGGATAGCGCTGGCACACTGCCAGCGCAGGCTGGCAGCATGTTGCTGGTGCTGGCAGCGGGCGGCTAGTGCTGGCGGTTGGTGGTGGCTGGCGCTTTTCGGCTGGCGCGGGCGCTTGCTTGCGCTAGCTGGCGGTAGCTGTTGCAAGGTGGATGGCGCTGGCTGGCTGGCGTGGGCATGGGCTGGCACTGGCTAACGGGGGCTGGCGTCGGCTGGCACTAGCGAGCGAGCTGGCGCTGGCGAGCTGGCTCTGGCGCTGACCAGCGCTGGGTGGCTTTGGCTGGTGCTGGCTGGCGCTAACGAGAGGGCCGGCGCTTGTTGGTGAAACCCTATGGCTTGCACTCGGCTTGTCGTCCTTGTTTGTGTGTGTGCATGCATGGTATGGAATGACTTGTGAGACTATGCCATTGCTATCTAGTGCTTGTGTGTGTGTTTGAATGGTGTATCACAATGTGGTTTGTGTCGGTCAAGTCATTAGCGAGTTTTCACAACTCGCATGTCAAGTCGTCGTTTGCGTATCGCATGTGTTTTTCTATTTTGTCGAGTGTGAAGTGTCCATTGCGACGCAGGTGTGTGCAGAAAGCCCTCATCAACTCAAGAAGAATTTATCTTGTAGAATCAAGACCAAGAGCTCAAGATTTCAAGCCCAAGGGAAGTGGATAAATATTAAAATAGTGAAAATAGTAATGCTACTTCATGTAGTGTTACATTTCACTTCGTCCAGCCCCTTGTTGAGTTTGTTTCGAGTCCCTTCGTGGTTGGGGACTCTGTGGTGGTGTACCACCAACCTGGACCTCGGCTCTTGGGGCTTGTAGAGGCTGAGGACCATCTCAATCTCGATTCTTCTTGCTAAGTTTGTACTTCTAAGACTATAGTGGTTGCTATACCTCTAGCCAGTCAAACCGCCATAGTGTCGTCAAATCTTTATGGAATTTCATGATTCAACTTGCTGCTGATAGGTGACAGCAACGCGCTCTAGATCCAATTTACAAATCACCGTTTGAGTCATAGATAAGATCATTATCAATATTTGAAGCCGTCTCACGGAAATCCGACAGTGCACTCTATCTCTCATTTTAGGCCCATCTGAGCCTATTGTGATTATAACAAGTGGTATTAGAGCCCCTTGGAGCCATTTCGACCATGCCTAGATCTGGAGAAGGGGGTGACAGAGGTTTTGGAGGCAGAGAAGATGCCCAAGTACAAGGCCAACACCAAGATCTACCCATTGCTCCCGTGCAACCTAGCCTTGGCCCCACTAGGTATGAGCCTAGAGTGTTTGGCATCGACAAGTTCAACGGTGACAACTTTGCTGAGTGGTCTTTCAAGATGGAGAACATCTTTGACCACTATGATCTGCTGGAGGTGATGGAAGGAACGGAGAATCGCCCCGAGAACGACCCGGGGAAGAGCCCGTGGGTGCGGAAGTGCGCACAAGGCAATCTTCTACTTGGGCAAGTGTTGGGGAGCAGCCAAATCAGTCACATCAAGCCTTTTCAGCATGAACCAACTAACGGACCGAAAGCATGGGCTGCTCTCAAGGGTGTACATGCTTTTGCAACAGCGGCGGTGGCTGTGGTTTTGGAGCGGCAAATGGCGGCACTTCGAATTGACGAAGGCGAACCGGTGGAGGAAGGAGTGCAGAAATTCTTCGACATTGTTGACACGGCTTGAAGGAGCTGACCTGAACTACAGTGACCTTCAAAAGAAGACCAAACTTCTGGCCTTACTTCCAGACTCATGGTCCTCGCTCATCATCAACCTAAATCGAGAACTGCCCCGCCTCTCGCTCGAAGATGTGAAGCGGGAAATCTTACAAAAAGATTTCCGCCGTCGCGAATTGGCAGGTCCCGATGGTGCCGGAGTTGCAAGCATGGGCCGTGGGCACGGCCGTGGAAGGGGCAAGGGCAAGGAGGCAGATTTGGCAGCAGTAACTTCAATGGAGGCCGTGGTAATAGAGGATATGGCAGCAACAACAACAACAATGGCTACGGGCCTGGGCGCGGTCGATTTGATGGCGAATGCCACTTTTGTCACAAGACCGGCCACATGTGGAGAGATTGCTTCAGATTGCCTGATGGATGGACCCCTTCTCAAGGCCAAGAGGGCAGAGGAGCAAGGAGAGGAAGAGGCAGAGGTCTTAGAGGCCGTGGTGGTCGTAGAAGCGAAGCGGCAAGCATAAAAGGTGGAGACTACGAGACGGGCCCGAGTGAAGATCGATTCCCGGGCCAATTCTTCTTTGTCTCCACGCAAGCGGCAGCTGCAGCAGGAGGTGTGGAAGGCTTTGAGGAGCCAGCTACTGTGGGAAAGGTCACCCTTCACTCTCTGGACTTCTGGGTGATCGATAGCGGCACCACCTATAGCATGACACCTCGTGCGGACTTGCTCACCGAACTCGAACTGTCGCCGGTCAAGCATGTTACATCGGCTTTGAGGCAGCAAGCAGAGGTGAAAGGCATGGGCAAGGCCATGTTCAAGGGTGCTGATGGGAAGATGGTGGGCCTCAAGAACGTGCTTTGGGTGCCCAACCTAGCAGCCAACATGATTTCCGTTCGGCGTTTGCAAAAGGCCGGCATGGATAAATCTTCCAAGGGTTCCAAAACATATACCGCGAGGCTTGGTGAGCGGAGGCTTTGGGACCTTCATGAGGACAGGGACATCTATAATAAAATGTGGCAAATCCTAGTGGTCCCCATGCCTAAGGGGAGGCAAGTGGCAGCAAGCGTAAGCACCAAGAGTGAAGCGATTGGTGGCGGTGATCACGGAAAGCAAAATGATACCAAGAGTGACTCGAAGGAGTGCAATCTTGGAGAGACCAGCAAGGCGTGCGAACCCAAGGAGAGTGGTGCAGTAGCCAAAGGTGGTGGAAATGAGGAGGAGAAGCCTAAGATTAGCAAAGCAGCAGCGATGAAAGAGAAAGGAGAGAGCTTGTGGGGCACAATTGCGAGTGCCGCTTTCTCCAACCCGACTTCCGCTACGGGAGAGTGTGATTGGCTGACCTTGCATCGGCGAATGGGGCATGTGGCATTGCCCATTTTGCAGCAGATAGTTAATCAAGAGATGGTCAGTGGGATACGTGTCAAGGGGGAGCCCAATGAGGTGCTTGGCTGTCCAACATACATGCAAGCCAAGTTCACCCGCTACCCATTCCATAGCTCGGAGACAACGGCAAAGGCACCACTTGATGAGGTGGTGATGGATGTGGTGGGCCCCTTGAAGCTTGGAGCTGCTGGAGCTGAGTAATTCCTCACTATAGTGGATGTCTACACTCGCATGACTTGGGTGTATGTGCTGCCCAAGAAGAGTGACGTAGCTGAAACGGCGAAGACCGATTGGTTGCTGATGGTGGAGCGGCAACAAGACCGGCTTGTGAAGGCGATTCACGATGACCATGGGGGAGAGTTCCTGAGCAAGGATTTCTCAACTTGGCTGAAGGAAGCCAAAAGTGGATATGCTTCGGGTGTTCGGGTGCATGTGCATGGCACTTGTGCCTAAGAAACTTCGGCACAACAAGCTTTATGCCAAGGCAACATGGGCCGTGCACCTAACCATGGCTAAAAACAGGAAGGGATGGCTTTTTTGGGAGCCATTTACCAAGAAGTTCTTGGTGAGCAGAGATTGCAAGTTCATGGAGAGCTTACCGTACAAGGAGTGGAAGGCGGAGAACCAAGCGAAGATTGGTGTGCGGCTTGGAGAGGTGAAGAGTACCGGCTTGGAGCATGTGGAGCTGCCCTTAGAGCTAAGTAGCAGCAGCACTATCACAAGGCAATCTCCTCAAATGAATGGGGGAGAAGAAGAGGAGGAGGTGCAGCAAGGTGATGAGCGTGCACCGTCACTTCCGCCTCGTGCTACAAGTGCTCGCGGGAACCGACCAGATTTGCAGCAACGCCATGAGAGCATCCAAGTCCCTGCAGCAGAGGAGGAAGGAAGGGGGAGAAGGAAGACTCAGCCCCTCAATAGGTTGAGCTATGACCGGCTTGGAAGACCAGCCAACTCAACCTTGACCGGTTCGGCTCTCATGCTAGGCGATGGTGAGGAAGATGAAAGCGAGGAGTGCGCTTTTGCCTTCTTCTCTCCGGTGGAGATGCCGGGGGAGCCTACAAATCCCAAGGAGGCTTGGGAGGGCCCCAATGGTAAGGAGTGGAAGAAGGCCTCAGATGAGGAAATGGGGAGCACGTTTGACTTGGTGAACCTCCCTCCGTGGCGTAAGGCGATTTCTTCCAAGTGGCTCTTCAAGCGCAAGACCGACGCCGACGGCAACATTGAGCGCTACAAGAGCAGACTTGTAGCCAAGGGGTACCAGCAAGAAGAGAAGAAGGACTACAATGAAGTATATGCTCCTGTGGTGAAGGGTACAACCCTTCGAACTCTCTTCGCCGCGGCGGCCATCAAATGATGGGTGGTGAAGCAAATGGACATCGTAACGGCCTTCCTCAACGGAGTTTTGGAGGAAGAGGCCTTCATGGAGCAGCCAGAGGGGTACAATGATGGGAGTGGCAGAGTGTGGAAGCTGAAGAAAGCACTCTATGGCCTCAAGCAAGCCCCTAGGCAATGGTACATCAAGTTGCGGGGAGTCTTGGAGGTGATCGGCTTCACTCCCTCAACGGCCGATCAATCCTTGTTCATGCTTGGCGAGGGGGAGCAGAGGAGCTTCATGGTGGTTTATGTGGATGACATCCTCGTATTCTCACCCTCCGCTAACCTTGTGAAGGAGGTGATGCTGAAGCTTTAAGACAAGTTCAAGTGCAAGACCCTTGGGGACGTCAACTTCTACATTGGGCTTCACATTGAGCGAGATGTGGAGAAGCGGTGGATGCGAGTGCATCAAAAGAAGTACTTGGAGTCCTTGGCTGCAAACTTTGGGAAGAATGAGGGTCATGTAGCAACTCCTCTACCTTCGGGGTTCAAGTGTGTGAAAGGATCAGCGGAGGAAAGTGTTGGTGAAGAGGAGAGGTGCCGTTTTCACTCCTTGGTGGGCAGCCTCATGTATGCGGCCGTTCACACAAGGCCGGATGCAGCCTTTGCTACCGGGCAGCTGGCTAAGGTTGTCCAATGCCCTCATGAAGAGCAGGTAGCAGCTGGAGAGAGAGTGGCCAAGTACCTTGGCCAAATAGCAACTGTTGGACTGCAATACTCCGCGGCGGCACAAAGGCGTCAAAAGGGTGCGGAAGGAGTCGAACCCGGGAGGCTCTTTCTCACCGCCTTCTCTGATGCATCTCGGGCATCAGAACCAGAGGATATGACAAGTGTGGGAGGCTTCATCTGCTGTGTTGGTGGAGGCCCAACCGCTTGGGACAGCAAGAAACAAGTGGATCAAGCATTGAGCTCGGTGGAGTCGGAGTACATGGCACTCTTCCGTGCCATAAGAGAGGTTGTGTGGCAGCGGCGTTTGCTAGCTGAATTGGGGGAGGAGCAGCAAGGACCTACCCCAATCTATTGTGATAGCCAGGAACAAGAGCGTCAAGACTCGAGATAGGAACAAACAGGTCGGTAACGAGGGAGGCAAGGACACGAGGAACAAGAGGACTAGCGACACGAAAGAAGTCAAATAGAGGAGGCGAAGACACAATAAGCGATGACGGAGGAGGCGATAGGAGGAGGGGAGGACGAGATGTGTGGGAACGAAGCAACATAGGGTAAGAGTGCTGAACAGGAGACAGGACGAGCGCGAGAGAGATGGCAAGACCAGAAGTGGGATGGAGGCATCGGGTCAGGAGACACAGGAGGAGACACAGGATGAGAATGAGGGGAGAAATTAGCCGGAGATGAGCCCGGCAGAGGAACACGGAGCCGTAGACAGGCAAAGGAGGCGGCGGCGAGGAAGGCTCAGGAGGGTGGTCAGGGGAGGAAAGACCGAGGAGGCGAAGGGCGGAAACCGACAGTGACTGCTGCTGCGGTTGCTGCTCCGCGCCGACACCAGAACCTCCAACTTTACCACGGCTACCTCCAAGACACTCCACGCCAACATCCCCAAAGCGAGAACCCTCTTTAGCACTGACGCCACCCCCGGGACCGCCGGGACGAGCCACGACAGTAACCCCAGGAATAGCACCCCCTGAACCAGCACTCTCAAAACGAGAACCCTCTCAAGCACCAGTGCCACCCCCAGGACCACCGGGACAAGTTATGAAAGGAACCCCAGGACGAGCACCTTCCTCAATGGCCGCACCCCCAGAGCGTGCGGACCCCTGCAACGGCGGCGACGGCGGTGGCTGCTGCGCCAGCAGAGGAGGAGACACCGGGGCGGAGACAGGCGGCGAGAATGGCGTTGCAGGGCAACCAGAGTCAGCCAACTCCTCGACCGAGACAACCGACGTGAGGGGAGTGACGTAAGACACACAAGACGGGCCAGGACGTAGAGGGAGGGGAGCATGGGCTATCGGGGGAGTGGGAACCAGAAACAGGGGTGGGGAAAGCGGTGGTAGCCCTTGATGTGGAATGCAGACGCGTCACCAGGGAACCCGGTCCAAAAGAGGGTCCGCGAAACATGCGGCCGCTGTGAGTGTGGCCACAGGTTAAGCTGGTGAGCGGCGTAGCGAACTGCGAACGGCCACAAAAAATGGAGTGCATTGGCATGGATCATGGAGGTACGAGCCACCTCTATGACCAAACCAATGCATCGCTCAATGACCCCATTCTGCTGCGGGGAGTCCAGCAGGGTGTACGACTGGGTGATGCCATCCGCACAACAGAACTGGCCAAGCTGACCAGTGGCAAACTGGCCGCCATGGTCGGAGTGGAGACGAAGGACTGGGAGGCCGTGGTGGACTCGCACAGCTATGACCCACGAGATAAGAACATCAGGCACGTCGGCCGTCCGCTCCAGGGGAAACACCGTGGTGTAGCACGTAAAGTCGTCGACAAGCACTAGAAATTAGTGCTCGCGAAGCGGCTCAGGGACAGGGGCGGGACCCCAAACGTCCAGGTGCAGGGTCTGGAGTGGCGCAGTGGTAGGGGGGAGCGTGGAGGAGTGGGACGCACGGCACAGCCAACCCTCGACGCAAGGCGTGCACGGCGGCGCAAGCGCGGGAGGGAGGGTAGGGAGCGACGCATAGAGACCACGGACAAGCCCGTCATAGGACGTGACGCAGACACGGGAGAGCAGGGGGACCTAGGCGGTGGTGCCACTGTAGTGAAGGGTGGGTGAGCAACCGACACGACCAGGCTGCAGCTACCTGAAAGGACGCGGCGACCTGGGGGGGCGCTCCCACCTGGGGGGACGCAGTGTCCAACGTGAACAGGCCAGACACGAGGTCTCTATCGCGGACAGGGCAGTGACAAAGGCATGGAGGGTGAGGTCACCTAGGTGCTGACTAAGGAAGTGGTCGCGGGCAGTGGCTAGGCCATCTGGCTGGTGCGTAGCAATGAGGTAAAAGGTAGCGCAGAGCGGTGGCGGGAAGGCAGTGAGCTGTGCCTCAGTGCTAGCGGCGCGGTAGCAAGTCTCCCATGTGCGGAGGTGCGTGGCAAGGTCAGCGACAGTGGGGAAGGACGCAAGGTCAGGGAAAAGCATGTGGAGGATCAGGCGGCCTGCAGAGGCTGAGGCAGGGGTGGAATAACGCGCGATGACAGCATCTAAGTAGTCCTTTGCGTTCACTAGCGGTAAAGCGGGGACGCTCAGATAGGGTGAGGGCGTGCTAATGGCAAGCTGAGCAACAGCGTCACGCGAATCCCAGACAGCACAGGCAAGCTCGGTAGTGACAAAGCCTCACGCTCCGCAGACGTGGGGGCGTCAGGGAGGGCAGCAGGCGGGGCAGGGCGTGGGAGCTTACCGTCGACGTGGACGGCCACTGGCGCTGCCCGGTAAGCTGGCAGCGGAGGTCGATGAGCCACGCCTCAAACTCAACGGCCCGACCCTTCGCGTCTAGGCGAAGCACACTGTCCGCCATCGCCACAGCTGCAGCAGCTGACAGCCGCTGGAGGCAGAGGAGAGCGGTGGGGAGCGGTGGAGAGCCGTGGAGAACGGTGGTGTGCGGTGAAGAGCGGTGGAGTGCGGTGGAGTGCGGTGCTGAGCGGTGACGTGTGGTGGAGAGCAATGGAGACTGCCGTCGGGAGCGCCGGCTCAGAGGGGAGCTAAGGCCGACAGGTGGGGGCGGCAGAGCGGCTCGGCGGCGCAGCGACCCGTCGTCACGGCGGCACTGCGGCACGGCTGCCCGGCGGCTCGGCAACACGGCTTCACGGCGGCACTGCGGCGGAGGCGCGGCGGCTCGGCGGCATGACAGCTGGAGGACGCGGGGCTGGCGAGCGAGGGGCCGGCGAAGGCGGGGCCAGCGGGTGTGGGGCTGGCTAGCGGGGGGCTAGCAAGCAGGGTGCTGGCGGACGCAGGGCTAGCGAGCGAGGGCCAGCGAGCGCGGGGCCAGCGGGCGCGGGGCCAGTGAGTGCAGGGCCAGCAAGCGAGGGGCTGGCGAGCGCGGAGCTGGCGACGGGAGGGCCGACGGGCGACGGGCCAGCAGGCGCAGGGCTGGCGCGCGCGAGGCCAGCGAGCAGCGGGGCTGGCAAACGCGGGGCTGGCGAGCGCGGGGCCAGCGAGCGACAGGGCTGGTGACGGGTGGCTGGCGCGTACGGGCGGCCAGCAGCTACAGGCCACTTGCGGCTAGCGGCCAGCGGCGGTGAGCGGCTTGAGGCTAGCAGAGGCGGCTAGCGACGGGCGGCTAGGAGCGGGCAGGCTAGCGACGGGTGGCTAGCGACTAGCGGTTAGGAACGGGCGGCTAGAAACGGGCGGCTAGGACTAGGACTAGGGCGGAAGCGCGGGTGGGCGGGGAGGACCTAACCTAGCGCGTGATACCATCTCAGAGTAATGAATTGAGTATGATTAGGGGATACAAGGGGATATAACCTAAGGTGTTGTACTCTATGAGCATGCACCTATCTAGCCTATAACATATCCAATTATATGTTGACAGCGCGCACATCAAATCCAGCAGTTTTCAGCTCGTTGCTGGCTGGCCCCCCTCTTGCCTGGAACGGCCAACCAGCCTGGGTACCCAGGAGAAGCAAGCCATGGAGCATCGATCACTATATATGCATGGTAAATGGGCAGTCAAGGCCATGCATACATGCAGAATCCAGTGACTCTCGGCTGGCTGAGCATGTTAACGTAGAAACGAATGATTACTAGAGGTGGAAACCTAGAACAAATACTAGTTGGTTGTACTCACTAGAAGCATACCTCAGTCTAGCCTATAACTTCTACATAGATAATATGTATAAGTTGACACACCCCCTAGGCTAGACAAGGGGTGAAACTAAACAAGAAGCAAACAGCTCAGGGCGGCACTACTAGTCCAACCACTGAGGCAGGGGTCTGGAGACCAGTCAGCAAGAATACAACCAAAACTGAAGCAAGCCAGGGTGGCACTACTAGTCCAGCCACTGGAGGTAAGGCCACAAGGCCAGTCTGACAAGCATATATAATAGAGAGTACACAATCAGGATCCTAACAGGGGAGCAGCTATAGGAACAAGACCAAGCTGTACACAGTGCCGCTGATGATCTTTAGGCGCAAGCGCCTTAGTAAAGATATCAGCTGTGTTGGCACCTGAGGCCAAGTGAACTACGCGGGCCTGGCGGCGCTGCTGTAGCTCGCGCAGGAGGAAGTACCGCAGCTGGATATGCTTCGCTCTGCCCTCAAGCCGAGGCTCCTGACACAGGAGTATCATGGCCCTGTTGTCAGCGTACAGGACCGGGGCAGAGCTAGGCCGCTCACCTAAGTCTGTGAGCAAGAAGGTCAGCCAGCGGAGCTCCTGTGCCGCCATGGCACCAGCGTAGATCTCAGCCTCACAGCTAGACTGAGCCACAGACGACGAGCGAGTGGATCTCCAAGAGATAGCACCCGAACCAAGGCTGAAACAGTAGCCCTGCGACGACCTGAGCGTCTCAGCGTCGTCTGCCCAAGAAGCGTCTGTGTGCCCAGTAAGGACCACTGGCCTGCGTCCTCCTAGCACTAACCCCATGCCTGATGTACTAGCAAGATAACGCAAAACCCTCTTAGCGGCAGACCAGTGCTGAGGTCGGTGTCTGCCTGTAGCCACAAAGCGAGCCAGGATGCTGAGAGGGTATGCGAGATCTGGGCGAGTGCAAGTCATCAGGTACATGAGGCAACCCACCAGCTCTGCGTAGGGGCCACTGGGCTCTACTGGCTCCTCAGGAACGGGAGCAGAGAGCCCATGGTCTACGGGTAGAGGTGTGGGCTGTGCGGAGGAGAACTGAAGACCGAACCTCTGAAGGACCTGACGCACCAAGTGTGACTGGGTCAGAGTGATGGTGCGTGCTGCTCTGTCCCTAGAGATCTGCAGGCCAAGATAGCGACGCAGCTCTCCAAGGTCAGTGCAGGTGTGTCTCTTCAGCAGCTCAGCCTTCACAGAGGCCAGTGCGTCCCTGTCAGGAGTAGCGAAGACCAGGTCGTCTACGTAGACAAGGATGTAGAACGGAGTCTGGCCGGAACGCACAAACAGTGAAGGGTCAGCAGAGGACGGAAAGAACTGCAGGTCTGCTAACGTGGCACGTAGCGTGTCGTGCCACTCGCGGGGAGCCTGACGCAGGCCGTAGACCGGGCGCCTGAGAAGCCACTGGGTCCCAGGAGGGAAGGTACCAGTGAAGCCCTGTGGTCGGCGCAGGTAGACCTGCTCGTGTAGGCTGCCCTGAAGAAAGGCAGTAGAGAAGTCGAGGGAGTGAAGCTCGTAGTCACGCTGTGCTGCTACGTGTAGCAGCGCCCGAAGAGTGGTCATCTTCGGGGTCGGGGCGAAGGTCTGGAAGAAGTCAACCCCCTCACGCTGACTGAAACCTCTGGCCACGTAGCGCGCCTTGAAGACAGGCGGCTCTCCAGGGGGGCGCTTCACCTTGAAGAGCCACCGACCATCGACTACGTTCACCCCAGGCGGGGGAACTGCGTCGACGTAAGTGCCGGTGGATCTCCAAGATTCCATCTCCTGCTCCATGGCAGCTATCCACTGAGAGGCCCAAGGTCCCGAGGTGGCCTCAGCGTAGGTGCGAGGGGTCGGGATGTCGAAGGCGTCTGGGTCACCCTCAGGGACTAACAGCATGGAGCAGAGATGGGGAGCAGCCTCGGAAAGGAAAGCCAGCTCGTACTGCCTGTCCTCTAGGACGTCACTGCCAAGGGCAGGAGCACCCCCGACGGACAGAGGACGGGCAGGGTCAGAGACCAGAGCGGTAGCGTAGTCAAGGCGGCGGGTAGAAGCGAAGTCAGCGACAGCAGCGACAAGCGCGTCAAGGCGCGAGACAGGAACAGCAGGGTCGGTAACAAGAGAGGCAAGGACCCGAGGGACAAGGGGACGAGCAGCACGGAGGTAGTCAGAGAACGGAGGAGGTGCAACAGCAAGGGACGAGGGAGGAGGGGACGGGAGGAGGGGAGGACGAGACGAGTGGGAACGGAGCAACATAGGGTGGGTGGGCAGGACAGGAGAGACGGGACGAGCACGGGAGGGACGGCGAGCCCAAACGTGAGACGGAGGGGTAGGGTCAGGGGACAGCGGAGGAGACACAGGAGGGGAACGAGGAGGAAGACGGGCCGGAGACGAGTCTGGCGGCGGGAACACAGGACCGTAGACAGGGAGGTCAGGAGGCGGTGGGGGAGACACCGGCGCGCGGTCCGGGGAGGGAAGGCCGAGCAGGCGGAGAGCGGAAACCGGCGGCGACGGCTGCTGCGGCGGCGACGACGGCTGGGCCGGAACTCTCGGACCAGCAGAGGCAGAACGACCGTCGGCAGAACACTCAACAGCAGCACCCCCAGAACCAACACCCCCAGAGCGAGAACCCCCTCCAACACCAGCGGCACCCCCAGGGGCCGAGAGCAGCGGCGGCAGTGGCGGCAACGGCTGCGGCGGCGGCGACAGCGGCGACGGCTGCGGCAGCGACAGCGGCGGCGGCGACGACGAAAGCGGCGACGGCTGCGGCGGCGACGGCGACGGCGGCGGCAGCGGGGTCGGCGACTGCGACAGTGGGGGCGGAGGCACCGGGGAAGGGGGACGCGGCAAGGACGGACCGGGGGTACCACCAGAGTCAGCAGACTCCTCAACGGGGACAACCGACGGGAGGGGAGTGACGTGGGAGACACCAGACGGGGCAGGACGAGGCGGGAGAGGGGCAGGGGCTACCGGGGGAGAGGGAGCAAGGAAAAGGGGGGGGGCAACTGGGAGACCTCGGTGAGGGAAGCGGCGGTAGAAGGAGACGGACTCGTCAAAGGTGACGTCACGAGAGTGGAGGAAGCGGTGAGACGGCGGGTGGTAGAAAAGCCAGTCAGACGAGTCCAGGGGGAAACCGAGGAAGACACAGGGGACAGTGCGGGCAGTGAGCTTGTCCGTGCCAGAGGCACGAACGTGAGCAAGGCAGCCCCAGACGTGGAACGCAGACGCGTCACCGGGGGACCCGGTCCAAAGGAGGGTCGGCGAAACCTGCGGCCGCTGGGAGCGTGGCCACAGGTTAAGCTGGTGAGCCGCGTAGCGAACAGCGAACGGCCACAGAAAATGGGGGGCATCGGCATGGATCATGGAGGTACGGGCGACCTCCATGACCAAGCCGATGCGGCGCTCAGCAACCCCATTCTGCTGTGGCGAGTCCGGCAACGTGTACGACTGGGTGATGCCCTCCGCACGACAGAACTGTCCAAGCCGACCAGAGGCGAACTCGCCGCCACGGTCGGAGTGGAGACACAACACGGGGAGACCGCGGTGGAGACGCGCAGCTACAACCCACGGGAGAAGAACGTCGGGCACGTCGGCCTTCCGCTCCAGGGGAAACACCGTGGTGTAGCGCGTGTAGTCGTCAACGAGCACAAGGAAGTAGCGCTCACCGCGCGGTCCGGGGACGGGGGCAGGGCCCCAAACGTCCAAGTGCAGGGTCTGAAGGGGGGCAGTAGCAGGACGCAGCGATGAGGAGTGAGGAGCACGGCGGAGCCGACCCTCGACGCAAGGCGTGCACGGTGGCGCAGTCGAGGGAGGAAGGGCAGGGAGCGACGCGGGGAGACCTAAGACAAGACCGTGCTGGGACATGTGACGCAGACGCGGGAGAGCAGGGTGACCTAAGCGGTGGTGCCAGAGAAGGGACGGGTGAGTGAGGGACCGACACGAGCAAGCTGCAGCGACCTGGGAGGACGCACCAACCGGGGGGGAAGCGGTGTGTAGGGTAAACAGACCGGACACCGGGTCCCGGGGGAACGTCGCAAGGGGGGAACCTGAGACAGCCTCAGAACAGACAGCGAACCGCTCGTGCCCGGGGAACGTGGTGGTGACGCCGAGGTCCTGGAGACAGCCGACACCAACCAGGTTCCTGGAGAACGAGGGAACGTGGAGGCCAGTAAGGGAGCCCGAGGGAACTGCCGGACAGGGAAGGGACGTAGAACTGCGCGCGACGACCGGACCCGCAGAGGGGTCAGCGAGAGAGACAACAGCAGGTGCAGCAAGCGGCGTGAGCGTGGAACGGTCGCGGAAGAAGCAGGCAGAAGCACCAGAGTCGAGAGTGAAGGACAGCGACGCAGTGGCGGAGGCCGCGGACGGAGCCGGTGCAGCGACTAGACTAGGCAACCTAGGCAGTCCTACGCCTGTCGCAGCAGGGGAAGCTAAGCTACACAAGGGTGAAACACCTAAACTAGAGTACACATGGTAGTAAGATCCATCAACACTAGAAGCGTCAGCATACAAAGCATGCAAAGCAGCACCTATCTGATCCATGTCTAACTCAAAGATCGGCACGCCCTGGCGGAGCAGGCTGTGCCAGTCAGGGAGGTCCGGGGCCGGGCCAAAGCGACGACGAAAAAGATCGTCGAGGCGGCGGAAACAGCGGGCGGTCGGGTGCGGGCGGCGGCACAGAGTGCCGCGGAGAGGCCCGGTCTGAAGCTGGTACTGGCAGGTCACAGCACTGGAGCCGCTGGTAGACGCCAAGCTGCGCGGGCCGCCACCACGGCCACCGCCTCCGGAGGTGCCGGGCCAACCAGGCGGGAGACGAGCCCACGGCTGCGGCGGGTGCTGCTGGGACGGCGGCTGCGGCTGGGGCTGGTCCTGCTGCTGCTGGGACTGCTGCTCCTGCCCACCGGTGGTAGTCCCCTCAGGCGGACTACCGTCACCACCACCACGACCACTACCACCTGCGTCACCACCCCTACCTCCCTGGCGGCCACGGCCACCGCGACGCGAGCGCTGCTGCGGGTGGACAGCAGCAGCCGTCTCGGTAAGAGGGGTCGCCGTGGCGACCGCAGCCGAAACGTCAGTGAACGTGCACGGGGATGGGGCACAACCGTGAAAGATAGAGACTGCCGGCGCACCGCTCGACTGAGCGATAGTGCGCTGGCGAGTCTCGATCTCAGTGAGGGTGTCGACAAAGGCGGTCAGGGTGAGGTCACCCGGGTGCTGGCTAAGAAAGTGGTCGCGAGCACTAGCGAGGCGGTCTGGCAGGCGCATAGCGATAAAATAGAGCGTCATGCAGAAAGGAGGGGGGAGCGCAGTGAGCTGGGCAGCAGTGCTGGCAGTGCGATAGCGAGTCTCTAGGGCACGCAAATGAGTGGCAAAATCTGCGACAGTAGGGAAGGCAGCCAGGTCTGGGAACAGCATCGGAAAGAGCAAGCGGCCAGCAGAAGCGGAGGCAGGGGTGGAATAGCGAGCAATAACGGCGTCTAAATAAGTTTTGGCCATTTCAACAGTAGCAAAACGCGAGCGCTCAGACACAGGGAGGGCGTGACTAATAGCAACCTGAGCTACTGCATCGCGTGAGTCCCAGACCGCACAGGCTAGCGCAGCAGTAGAGAAAGCCTCACGGTCATCAGAGGAGGGGTCAGCAGGGAGGGGAGTAGGTGCAGGGGGACGGGGGAGCAAGCCATCAGCATGGACAACCAGAGAGTGGCCATCCTGGCGCTGACCTGTAAGCTGGCGGCGAAGATCGGAGAGCCAGGCGGCGAAGTCAACCGCGTGGCCCTCAGCGTCCAGGCGGAGCACAAAGTCAGCCATCGTGCAGGGTCAGCGGCACAGCTCCTCAGCGACACAGCGGCACAGCAGCACAGCTCCTCAGCGGCACAGGAGCACAGCGGCGCGGGGACACGGCGGCAGCACTCTCCAGTAGGGCAGCAGCTAGGCGTCCCAGCGCAGGCAAGCAGAAGACACAGGGCCCGAGAGGACACGGCAGGCCGAGCAGGGGAGGCGGGCAGGTGCTCTAGGGCCGGGCTGGTGCTGGGAGGGGCCAGGCTGGTGCTGCTGGGGCCGGTCGGGCACGAGGAGGGGCCGGGCAGCGCTGAGGAGAGGCCGGGCGGCGCTAGGAGGGGCCGGGCGGCACTAGGAGGAGGCCGGGCGGCACTAGGAGGAGGCCGGGCGGCACTAGGAGGAGGCCGAGCGGCACTAGGAGGAGGCCAGGCGGGCGAGCGCTAACAGCAGGCGCGACAGGGGCCAGCGGGCGCGACGGGGCCTAAGGGGCGCGACGGGGCCCAGCGGGCACGACGGGGCCCAGGGGGGGCGCGACGGGGCCGCGGAGGCGCGACGGGGACCAGCGGGCACGACGGGGCCCAGGGGGGCCGCGACCTGGCTTAACGGGCGCGACGGGGCCCAGGGGGGGCGCGACGGGGCCTGGCAGGCGCGACGGGGCCTAGGAAGCGCGAAGGGGCCCAGCGGGCGCGACGGGGCCTAGGAGGGGCGCGACGGGGCCGAACGGGCGTGACGGGGCCCAGAGAGGGGGGACGCGACGGGGCTTAGGAGGCGCGACGATGCCTAGGAGGCACGACGGGGCTCAGCGGGCTCGACGGGGCCCATGGGGGGCGCGACGGGGCCTAGGAGGCGCAACGGGGCCCAGCGGGGGCGCGTTAGGGCCTAGGGGTCGCGACGGGACCCAGTGGGCGCGACGGGGCCCAGGGGGAGCGCGACGGGGCCTAGGAGGCGCGACGGGGCCCAGCGGGCACGACGGGGCCCAGGGGGGGCGCGACGGGGCCTAACGAGCGCGACGGGGCCCAGGGGGGGCGCGACGGGGCCTAGGGGGCGCGACGGGGCCTAGGAGGCGCGACGGGCGGAAGCGGTAGGCGGGGGGATCCTAACCTAAGCGTGATACCATGTTAACGTAGAAACGAATGATTACTAGAGGTGGAAACCTAGAACAAATACTAGTTGGTTGTACTCACTAGAAGCATACCTCAGTCTAGCCTATAACTTCTACATAGATAATATGTATAAGTTGACAGAGCAGCCTACCCGCTTTCCGCCTTGTACGGCCAAAGAGCTTGCATTGGGCGTCCAGGAGAAGAAGGCCATGGAGGAATCGAAGGCTACGTATGCCTGGTAAATACACAGTCAAGGCCATGCATGCACGTAATATCCGGCGGTTCTCAGCTGATTGAGCAGCTGACCCGCTTCCTGCCTGGAATGGGCGAACATCTTGGGGTTCCAGGAGAAGTAAGCCATGGAGGGGTGGTTGTAGTGGATTTCCACAAAGAGCTCGTCTATCACCCGAGGCATGATGGGGGACTCCAGCCAGGCTGCAAGAAGAGAAGGAGAAGCACACAGAGCAGAGGCGAGAGGAAAGGGGAAAAAAAAGGTATGCCATGGAGGGGTGGTTGTGGTGGATCCCCACTAACAGCTCGTCTTTCACCCGAGGGATGAGGAGGGACTCCAGCCAGGCTGCAAGAAGAGAGGATTGGAGAGAAAGAGAGACCATAAGTAGGCTATGGAGGGGTGGTCGCATCCTCCACAAACAGCTCGTCTAACAAACGAGGCATGAGCGGGGACGTGAGCCAGGATGCGAGAACCCAGGAAGGAAGGGCACGGGGGGAGGGGGGGTGGAGATGCATGCCATGGAGGGATGGTTGCACTCGACTTACTCCATCCATCTTCACCACCGCACAGTCATCGGGTGGTGGGGATTGCATTGCATGTACCCTACGCTTACACCTTTCCCCTGTGCCTCGATCCTCCATTTCACCTCGTCTTGTCTTACTATCACATAGTCAGCGGGTGGTGGGGGTTGAATGTAACTTGACTGCATCCACTGTGCTTGCCTGTCTCATCCTTGAATGTGTCCCGCTCCCCTCCCTCTATATCCATCTTCACCACTACAGAGCCCTCTGCTGCGCTGCGTGTTGCACCTGTATCTCACATGTATCACTCTTCACGTGTTACCCCTCCACTGCTCACCTTTTAATATTTCCCACTCGGCACCCTCTATATCCATCTTCACCACCACTGAGTGCTCAGGTGAGGCGCACTACACATGTATCTCACACCGCATATGTAGCACTCTTCACCTTTGGAGATGTCCCACTCCGCGCCCTCTATGTCCACCTTTGTTCCTATGCCTTAACGGTTGTGGCTCCGATGTACCTCGCCCTCTCACCTTTGAATATGTCCCACTCCGCGCCCTCGATGTCCATCTTCACCACCACAGAATCCTCTGGCGTCAGCTTGAGCTCCTCCAGCAGCCACCGCGTCACATTCACCACGTTCTGTGGAGGGTAAGGAGGGGGGGGAAGCAAGCAGCACACATGAAGGCAAACCACAGCCATCACAGCGTGTGCCAGTGTTCCTGCAGGCCCGTGGCGTCAGCTTGAGCTCGTCCAGCAGCCAGCGCGTCACGTTCACCACGTTCTGTGCAGGGGAGGAGAGGGCAGGGGAGGGGAGGGGAGAGGAGGAGAGGGGAGGGGAGGGGAGGAGAGGCGAGGGGAGGGGAGGGGAGGGGAGGAGAGGGGAGGGGAGGGGAGGGGAGGGGAGGGGAGGAGAGGGGAGGGGAGGGGAGGGGGGGAGGCCAACCACAGTCAAAGCATGCGCCATTCATCACGTTCTGTGTAGGGGGACGGAGCAGAGGGGAGGGGACGGAGCAGGTGGGAGGCGACAAGTCAAGGGGGCAGCGAGCAAGCAGTGGGAAATGTGATCAGCCAAAACCCTGACCTTCATCCCCCCTAGTGCGTAACCCACCTGCGCCGCGTTATCCCTAGCAGCTGCTTTGAACCGGTGGGAATGCACTCTCGCCAGCAGCCAGGCAGGGAGGCGTTCAGGCCCCCAACTTCACTCGAGCACGCTTCAGCTCATGCCCCTTCTCCCTTCACTCACCTGCGCCGCGTTATCCCAAGCAGCCGCTTTGAACCGGTGGGAATGCACTCTCGCCAGCAGCCAGGCAGGGAAGACGGCAAAGCTCTAGCCACTACTCAACTCATCCCGCACGACAGCTTGCCACCTCACCTGCACTGCATTATCCCAAGCAGCCGCCTTGAACCGTTGGGAATGCACTCTCGCCAGAAGCCAGGCAGAGAGGCGTTCAGGCCCCCACCTTCACTCTAGCCCGTTTCAGCTCATGCCCCTTCTCGTCTTGAGACGTCTCGAAACTACATTCTCGCCAGCAGCCAGGCAGGGAGGCGTCCAGGCCCTAGCTTCACTCTAGCCCGAATCAGCTGATGCCCCTTCTCCCTTGACTCACCTGCGCCGCCTTATCCCAAGCAGCAGCTTTGAACCGGTGGGAATGCACTCTTGCCAGCAGCCAGGCAGGGAAGTCAGCTGGGCCCTTGCCGATGGGCCTGAGGCGACTGCGATGGTTCATCTCGCCCCGTACGGTCTGAGGAGGGTAGGGGGTTACGGGATGGTTGAGGGAATGGGAGAGAATGGGAGAGAAGGGGAGAGAAGTTTACTCTGCCCCTGCCGAGAGGCCGCAGGCGGCTGCGATGATTCCTCTCGCCCCATAGGGTCTGAGGGGGGGTGGGGGGCTACGGGATGGTTGAGAGAGAATGGGAGAATGGGAGAGAAGGGGAGCAGCCATTCAGGAAGCCCGCAGGGCCCTTGTTGAGAGGCCAGAGGCGACTGCGATGATTCATCGCGCCGTGTAGGGCCTGAGGGAGAGTAGGTGAAGTGAAAGAGGAGGGGGAAAGAAGAAAAAGAGGAGGAAGGAGGCAAAAGAAAACATGCAGTGAGCGGCATTATCTCCGCCCCTGCCGAGAGGCCGCAGGCGACTGCGATGGTTCGTCTCGCCCCGTAGGGTCTGAGGGGGGGTGGGGGGTTACAGGAGGGGGGAGAGAGGAGGGGAGAGAGCGGGAGCAGAAAAGCAAGAGGGGAAGTCAGCTGGGCCCTTGTTGAGAGGCCTCAGGCGGCTACGATGGTTCATCTCGGCCCGTAGGGTCTGAGTGAAATATATGGAAGAGGAGGGAGAAGGAAGAAAGAGGGGAGAGAGCACGCAGTGAGGGGAGGCCTCAGGCGCCCCGTGAGGCCTGAGAGAGTGAGGCAATGGAAGAAGGTAGGGGGTGACTTCTGAGTCGACTCGAAGTCACGTCGCCCTGTAGGGCCTAAGGGAGTACGGGGCTATGGAAGAAGATAGGGGGTTACGAGAGGCGGGGCAGGAGGCAAACAAAGGGAGGAAATGAGGCAGGGAGGCCATTTGAGGCATCAACCAAGCCGCTTCTAAGGCGCCTCACACACCTGAGGGGGGTACGACTTGAGGAAACGCAAGACGCGCTCGTGCTCTCCCCTCTTCCCCCGCCCCCATCGTTCGCCCTCACCTTGTTGCCTGCAGCAGGCACCTCAAAGACCCCCTGCCGCACTTCCACGGCGTGGATCTCAGTGAAGTCGAGCGGGTACGACTGCAGGAACCACGTGACGCTCGTGTTGAAGAACCTCGCTCCCAGGTCGATCAGCACGCGCCGTTTCCTGGGAAGGGAGCCATGGTGCGGGGAGAGATGGTGTGGGGAGAGATGGTGTGGGGAGAGATGGTGCGGGGAGAGATGGTGCGGGGAGAGATGGTGCGGGGAGAGATGGTGCGGGGAGAGATGGTGCGGGGAGAGATGGTGTGGGGAGAGATGGTGAGAGGGAGAGAGGTGACGAGTGAGAGGGAGCAAAAGTTCATCCTCGCAAAGTCCAGCAGGCGCGACTGCAGGAACCAGACGGCGCGCGCGTTGAAGGACGTCACTCCCTGGTGTATAAGGAAGTGGAGCAAGGCAACGAGGAGAGGAGACCAGGCAGAGGTGACTGCTGAATTGACGCACTGAAGGGGGATCCAGGTGGCGCGCGCGTTGAAGGACGTCGCTCCCTGGTGTATAAGGAAGTGGAGCAAGGCAACGAGGAGAGGAGACCAGGCAGAGGTGACTGCTGAATTGACGCACTGAAGGGGGATCCAGGTGGCGCGCGCGTTGAAGGACGTCGCTCCCAGGTATATCAGCCAGTTCCAGGAGAAGGAAGGCGGGAGTGGAAGGGGAGAGAACGTTTGGAATGGTGACGAGTCAGCGGGAATATTCCCGAATCCGCGAGCACAGACCCCGGCAGCGCTTCTGGAACCACCAACCATCAATTGGCTCACCCGGTGCTCAATGTGGGGCCCAAGACGGCGCTAAGAGTGCTTTTGAGTCGACTCAAAAGAAGATCCCAGCAGTCCTACTGATACCACCAACCACCAATTGACTCACCCGGAGCTCATCCTGACGGCCCTAAGTGTCGGCACGATCTGCGTCTTGTCGTCCGCGTCATCCATGAGCGAATCCGAGAGCACAACCCCTGCACAGCCTTGCACAGAGGTACCAGCAAGCACAGCAGGGACTCACTTGGCGCGCATTGCTGGGTCTGCGTCTTGTCCTCCGCGTCGTCCGCGAATCCGAGAGCACAGCCCCCAGGCAGCCCTGCTAGCGTTACCAGCCAGCACTGCAAATACTCACTTGGTGCTCAATGCCGGGTCGAGGACGGCCCTCAGCGTGGGCAGGATCTGCGTCTTGTCCTCCGCGTCGTCCACGAATCCGAGGACGTAGCCGCGGCGGAAGTTCAGGTGCTCATCCAGCTCCTCTATAGGCAGACCCGCTACTGGGCACGGCGACATGCGTGGCATCCACTGCGAAGGGCAGTTAAGTCAATTAAGAAAAAAACGCGCGTAGTCGTGCCTTCTGAGTCGAATCAAAAGTCACCTCGTAGTCATGACTGTGAGAAAAACTCGTTTGAGGATTCAATATAAACAGTTCTAGAATCGGACGCAGGTGTGGATTGGCGAGTCGAGTGTGGACGCGTGTGAAGAGGAGACCAATTCACAATCATGCAATGCGGGGGGATGGTCGAGCAACGGAACGCGGAGGGAAGGTAGAGAAAGGGAGCGCGGAGGAAAGGCGGAGGGGGTGGTGGCTTTCGACGGCCGAGCGAAGTCCTTCCGAAGGAATCTATCTGTGGCGAGATCCTATCGAATGATTCGCGGATGAGGACCCGACCAATTGTCAAATGAGTCTGGAAAGAAATTTGAGACTGAAATGTGAGTCTCGTTTTGCTCGTCCGATACTGTAGCAAATAAAATCGGACCGAAATCGGTTCCAATTCTGATGTCAATGTCCGAACACTGACGGCGTGAGGGGATCATGCGCACCGAGCTCAGCGCAGCTGACGGCGTGCATAGTAGTAGAGTCAACTGATTCCGTAAATGCTACAAGTACTAAGCAGCTCGGTCGAGAGCCAACATATGAGAGCCGCGATCACAAGACAAAAAGGATAATCGATAATCGCGACCTTGAAAAGCAGCGAGGTTTATGGGTAGTCTCCTACCTTGCTCGACGCCCATGGATCGCCCGCATTGCCAGCGTCGCCTCCCACCGATGGCTTCGAGATCCAGTCGCGACACTCTTCGCCAGAGTACTCGATCCGCACGCCATCCGTCGATCCGAAACCCGACGATTGCAACGCGGCCGTAATCCACGGCGGAGGCTGCGCCACGTGTAACGCGATTGAGATCGCAGCGACTGTGGTGGCGAGCACCGCCCAAGCGAGCGTGAGGCAAGAGGCGACGCCGAAAGTGCTAGCCGCACGGGCTGCCTTGATCTGCGGGCTGCTGGGGGCGGGAGATCTGCCGGGTTTACCGCTAAGGGGGTTGCCGGGTGCGATGACGGGCATAAGGATCTGCGACTCGTCCGCTTGGGGTTCAGCGGCATCGTTGCGGTATCTCTGCTTCGCGCTCTGCATTGCGGCGTTGCACTGCAGCTGCTGCCGAGTAAGAAATACCTGATGAATAAATTAGTACAGAGCTGCTGACCTCTACTTAATACCTGACGAGTAAATTAATACAATGAGTTGCTGACGAATAATTAATACCTGACGAATGAACTAATACTAGAGCTGCTTTCTGCCCGTTGGTCCTGCCGGGACTACGGTTCTAATTGCCAGCAGTAGGTGGTAAAAACAATTCGTGCATATACTGCCTGCACTTCCGTGAAATCCGTCAGGCGGCAAACAACGTGAGCGTGAGCGATTGACTACGACGCAGTCTGGAATGTGCTGAGTATGGGAGACATGATGATGGAGGAGTCGTAAGGTCTTGCTTAGGGTGTATTCTTAGCTGTGTCAAAGGTTGGGAAAAGGTCATCCGTTAACTTCTTCTGTATCCTGGCACTAAATTAAATCTTGAAATCTGCAAATACTCCCTCATACAGTACCGAGAAGAGAAGCTGATATTCGTAGGGGTACTCGCCTCGCCAATCGAAAGTGGTGGACACAACAGGAGGCTGTCCCTGCATATATCGTCACTAGCATACTCGCATGTAACGCCATGACCCAGAGCTACCACCACATACGTTCAAAACGTTTTCGTACGGTGCGTGATGCTTGAAGCTGGGGACAAAAGGCTGGGGACAAAAGACTGGGGGCCAAAATTGATGCCATAGACCCAAAAAGAGGCAACAAGGCTGGCCTTCGCTCCGCAACCTTCCCGCTTCCAACGGGCGAAATTCCAGCGAATCACAGTAAACCAAATGGGTCAGGGAAAGGCGCGGTGTGGCGGCAAAACCTTGTGTGTCAGAACCGAACCACATCGAACGGGCGCCTTCTGGTGATTGCTCCGGGCGCCGAACGTACACAACAGGCTGGAGCAAGAGAAGCACGAATCATCCTGGCTGTACATGCTTTTGGCTTGTGCAATACAAGGAACGTGAGAATCGACTGTAGTGAGAGATTAGGGAGAAAGCCAAAAGGAATAGGTATATAAATGCAAGGAAGCATCAAGAATATTGCTTCATTTTTGCCATCTTCACTTCTCCACCCCCTCTTGAGACTAATTAGATCCTTAAACAAGAGATAAAAAAAAGTGAACCAACACACGGCTTTTTTTGCGAATGTATTCCAAACCAAACCAATCCTTCCACAAAACACAAGTGTAGCGCATACCTATCAATGTCATTCATGTAAATGTACAACTGGATGCTAGTGTTAACGTTCATATATATATATATATATTATGAAGTATACAAACTATAGCCTAGCTAGGGTTCAGGCTTATAGAAGGTACATTGTTAGATATACCCGACTGTCTTGCCCCCTCTAGTCAACTTTTATGTCGACTTGGTACAGAGCTAGATCTCGCTCTTAGCCGTCACGCTTCCGCCCTAGGCGCTACCCACTCCACTCCCCTCCCACCCTAGCTTACCTCCTTATTTTAGGTTAGGCTTTCGTCTGTCGCTCTTGTCTGCGACCTAGCCTATGCTTTAGTCTTAGCCACTACCCTGCCTTCGCGCTACCCGCATTTCGCCGCTGCCAGCCTACCACTCGCCTCTGCTAGCACGCCAGCTAGCCGCTGCCAGCTCGCCGCTCGCTCTCTGCTGGCCACCACCAGCCTGCCGCCAGCTCGCTCGCGACCAGCTCGCCGTCAGCAGCCGCCGCCAGCTAAATGCAGCCAGCAGTGCGCTAGTCGCTGCCAACTCGCTGCCCCCCTGCCGCCGCCAGCGGCTTGCTAGCAGCTCGCCACAGCCGCCACAGCCGCCAGCAGCGCGCTGGCCACTGCAAGCTCGCCGCCAGCTTGCCACCGCCAGCAGCTACCTAGCAGCTCGCCGCCTCCAGCACATTGCACCGAGCTTGCTGCCAGCCAGCTCGCCAGCCAGCCAGCCACCGCCAGCCAACCAGCTAGCCGCCGCTCGCTAGCCGCCGCTCGCCAGCCGCCAGCCAGCTCGCCAGCCAGCTCGCCAGCCAGCTCGCCAGCCAGCCAGCCAGCCGCTCCCGCCAGCCGCTCCCGCCAGCCGCTCCCGCCAGCCAGCCGCTGTCAGCCAGCCAGCCAGCCGCCGGACAGCTAGCCAGCCGCCAGCCAGCTCGCCAGCCACCCAGCCACCGCCAGCCAGCCAGCCAGCCAGCTAGCCACCGCTCGCCAGTCGTCAGCCAGCTCGCCAGCCACCCAGCCGCCACCAGCCAGCCAACCGCTCCCGCCAGCCAGCTAACCAGCCGGCTGCCGTTAGCCAGCTAGCCAGCTGCCAGCCAGCTAGCCGCCAGCTAGTCAGCCAGCCAGCTATCCAGCCAGCCGCCAGCCAGCCAGCTACCAGCCAGCCAGCCAGCCACCAACCAGCTACTCGCCAGCCAGTCACCCAGCCGCCAGCCAGCTCCCCAGCCAGCCAGCCAGCCAGCCAGCCGCCGCCAGCCAACCAGCCGCTCCCGCCAGCCCACTAGCCAGCCAGCCAGCCGTCAGCCAGCTAGCTGCCAGCCAGCCAGCCAGCCAGCCGCTAGCCAGCTAGCCGCCAGCCAGCCAGCCGCCAGCCAGCTAGCCGCCAGCCAGCCAGCCGCCAGCCAGCCAGCCGCCAGCCAGCTAGCCAGCCACCAGCCAGCTAGCCGCCAGCCAGCCAGCGCCAGCCAGCCAGCGCCAGCCAGCCAGCCAGGTACCAGCCAGCCGCCCGCCAGCAGCCAGCCAGCCGCCAGCCGCCCGCTGCTCCCTGCGGCTTGCAGCCCGCTGTAGCCACCCACTATCTCTCGCTTGCAGCCCGCTTCCGGCCCGCGTGCGCATGCTTGCCACCCGCTGCTGCTGCCAGCTGCCTGCTCTCTGCTGCTCAACCCGAAACCAGCCGGCTGCCAACTGCCAGCCACCTGCTAGCTGGCTCTGCCACCAGCCTGCCGCTAGCCGCTCGCTGCCGCTGGCCTGCCGCTTGCTGCCGCTGCCACCAGCCTGCCGCTAGCCACCACTGCCACTAGCCTACCGCCACAGTCGCCACAGCTCTAGCAGCTATAGCTACTACCACTGCATATGCTACGGCCGCCGCACTGCTCCTGCTGCCACTGCTGCCTCTTCGGCCGCCGCTGCCGCTACAGCCGCCGCCGCCACCGCTGCTTCATAGCCGCCGCCGCCGCTTCAGAGCTGCTGCCGCCGCATCAGCGCTGCTGCCACCGCCGCCCCCACTGCCACTCCCACCGTCCATGCTCCTTCAGCCCCTAGCGCCTCCCAGTAGTCTCCTCCTCGTTTCCGGAGTTCCTCGCCGCCTTCTCTCTCGGCATGACGACCTCGTCCGAGTCTGTCCCTCGGCTGGATGCCGAAGGGCGGCCAATCAACTTCGCTCTCTAGCTTCTCGCTCTCCGCCGACAGCTGGTAAGCCAGCACATGGACTGCGAACTCCTGGAGGCCTATATTACTGGTGAGCTCATTGCACACCTCCACGTCCTAGAGGTACGCTACTAGCCTGCCTGCCCCGAGCTGCAGCAACAGGAGCCACAGCAGCATCAACAGCAGCAGCAGCAGCTGCCACAGTAGTAGCAGCAGCAGCAGCAATCGCCGAAGCAGCACCAGCAGCAGTAGTGGGGGCCCTGGGGGTATTGGGCCCGGTGCAGGTCCTGGAGGCAGGGGCAGTGGCTGCCCTGGGGCCCGCATGGTCTCTGTGGAGGCCTGGGGGTCTAAGGGCCTAGCGGTCTAGGTCCCACTGTTGTGTGTAGTCTAAAAGCCTCGGCTACGTGTCCACTCGGCCCCTCCCCTGCTCCTACAACGGTAGCCCTCTCCTTCACACTGGACTGTGGCGCGTCTCACTGCTTCTTCCGCAACCGCACTGCAGTCACTCCATTTCCTACACCTGTACCAGTCTCCGTAGCTGACTCGCCTGCCGCAGTCGTCGCTCACAGTACCCCCACTCTCCCTTGTCCGGCTGTCCCGTCTGGCTCCCTTCCCGGCTTGCATATCCCTACGTTTTCTAAGAACCTGGTTGGTGTCGGCCATATCCAGGACGTCGGTGTCACCACCTTGTGCCTTGGGCGCGAGGGATACGCAGCTTGCACGGATGCTACCATGTGCGCCCGTCTTGCCACCGTTGACCGTGACCAGAGTCCCCCCAGGTAGCTGCGTCCACACAGGTTGTCGCGTCCACTCAGGTTGCCGCATCATGGTCTCGTCGCTCCACTGCTTAGGTCACCCTGCTCTCCTACCATGTTTCACTAGTCTTCCCGCATCGCTCCCCGCCCTCCCCCCCTCCCTCGCGCCCACGTGCACCTCCTGCATTGAGGGCCGACAGCACGCCGCCCCTCAATCCTCCTCATTTCCTCCCACTACTGCTCCTTTACAAACTCTGCACATGGAAGTCTGGGGCTGAGAAAGTGCGACAAAAGTTGGAAGAGCCTGTGCTTCGATGGGAAAATGCTCACAAAACTCGTACTTGGGGCAAAAGTTGAAACGCCATAGCTCCCAAACCATTTGGATTTTGGACATGTGAGTCAAGCTGCATGCTCTAGAGACCATGCACTAACTAGCCATGCAAAAAAAAGGGGCTTAGGGCAAGCTGAGAAACTACGACAAAGGTTGGAAGAGCCTGTGCTTTGATGGGAAAATGCTCACAAATCTCGTACTTGAGGCAAAACTCGTACTCGGAGAGCGCTTCTTCCTGGTTGTTGTCGACAACTTGACGCAATTTCTCATGGTTTTCCCGTTGGAGTGGAAGGCCGAAGTGTCTGACGCCCTCCTCCCGTGGCTCCGTGTCGTCCGCACCTGGCTCTCCCTGCATATGCTCCATATTCACTCCGACCGTAGTGGCGAGTTCGCCTCCGGTCGTCTCGGTCGGTTCTCTTGTGCGGAGGGCGTCATCCAGACGTTCACTCTTTCGGACTCGCCATAACAGAATGGGTAGCTGAGCATCACATCGGCTTGTTCATGGAGGTGGCTCGCACCTCCATAATCCATGCCGGTTCACCCCATTGTCTGTGGCCGTTCGCGGTGTGCTACACGGCTCACTAGCTTAACCTGTGATCTCGCTCCTCGCACCCACAGGTTTCGCCGACCCTCCTCTGGACTGGGTCTCCCGATGACGTGTCGACGTTCCATGTGTAGGGATGACTGGCTCACGTCTATGCCCTCGGCGCGGACAAGCTCTCAGCTTGCACTGTAACATGTGTCTTCCTCGGGTTTCCAATCGATGCTCCTGGCTAGCTGCTCTATCACCGTGGACACCACCGCTTCTTTCGCTCTCGTAACGTTACGTTCAACTAGGCCGTCTCCTTCTACGCCTGCTTTTCTTAACTTGGCGCTCGTGTTCCTCCTCCACCTCTCTTCCTTGCCCCTCCTCCGCCTGCAGCTCCCCTCCCACCTCGCTCGGCCCCGTCTGGTGTCTCCCATGCCACTCCCCTCCCTTCGATTGGGCATGTGGGGGAGTCTGCTCACTCTGGAGGCCCCGTGGCTGGGGGTGCGCCTGCCGCAGCTGTAGCGTCCCTCCCCCTAGCCCCGGTGCCCCAAGCACCTCAGCACCCTCCCCCACTGTCGCAGCAGCAACAGGAGGCTGTGGCCTCTGGGGGGTACTGGTTCTGGGAGTGCTGTTTTTGGGGGTGCTGGTTCTAGGAGTGTTGGTTCTTGGGGTTTTCGTTCTGGGGGTGCTAGTTCTGGGGGTTTTCGCTCTGAGAGTACTGGCGGTCGTAGGGCTGGGGGTCTTGGCGTGGGTCGGGAGCAGTAGCAACAGTAGCCGCCGCCGCAGCAGCAGCCACAGTCAACCCTTTATCTCCTTGGCCTTTCGTCCAATTCCCCTCACCGACCGCCCGTCCCTCCTACTGTGCCTCCCCTCCCACCCAACCCTGTCTACGGCTCGCTGTTCTCCCCCCCCCCCCCCCCCCCCCTGTACTCCTATCTGGCTCGTTTCCCCCCTCGCTCTCCCTCATCCCCCGTCCTACACCCAGTTCCCCCCCGTTCCCAGTTCCTCGTCCTTCCCCTCTAGGTACGTCATCCCTCTGGTGGTTGTCCTGTCACTCCTCGTGCTTGTGTCCACGTGATGGTCCTTCGTTCTTGTGCTCCTCCAGTCTCTGTCCTACCGTTACCTCCCAAGTCATCGGTACCGCCGTCCCCTTCTCAAACGGAGATTGATGGGAGGTGACTCATGTCCAAATTGCGGGTGTCGAGTAGAACCTGTGCTCCCACGGTGATGGTGTGGTCAGTGCAGTGGCGATCGGCCTGGCGCTTCTATTGCTGCTGAATGTCGAGGAGGCGCTTGTGGGTCCGATCCCAAAGATGATGCATGGTCATGATGAAGTTTTTGCAGGCTGGACTGTAACTGATGCTGGGGGTGTGAGAGTACGACACCGCTATACCAATTTCCCCTTTCCATATTTCCTTTCTATTTCATTCCTCTTTTTATCCTGATTCATTTGGTCTTTATCTCTTTTGGTTTCCTATTCCTCATTTTTCATTATCCTTTGGTTTATCATGTTATTATAATTATATCACCAACCAGGCTCGGGATGTACTGGCGCGCTATATCTAGCGTAATCCTGCCGTAATCCCTCAAAGCCAATAGCCTCGCGTGGCTATACGCAGGGTGATTCTATTTCTAGAAGGGTCTATTCCCTTTGGATAGGATAAACCTGGTTACCTGATGTACTCTGGAAGTATAAAAGCACCTTGTACTGATTGATAGGGCAACATTGAGCTAAACCTCATTCGATCCTGTGACACTTGGTATCAGAGCCAAGGTTTCAGCTCAACGCTTAACCGCTGGGCCCCCAGGAGCACGCGGAGGATGGAGTTGAAACTTCAATTCCTGTAAGTACAATGCATTTTCGTTTAAGTTTCGACTTACCTCTCGCAGTTGCACCTGGGGTCCCCTTCGAAGGCGAGATGCCTCGCCGACCGTTCGATGGACTGCATCGACGGTGCCGATTTTTTCTCGGGGGCAAACGGCCTCGACCTGGCGAGCGCGTCAGTTCCGACGGAACACTCCCTGTGACATTCGGAGAAGTTCGCAGTTTGCGACGACACTTGGAGTTGCGCGGAAATGTGCGGAGCTACGACCGACGACATCTGTCCGATGGGGATTCGACGTTTCAGATCGACCGAGACGAAATGAAATCCGTCTGAGCGAGTTCGAGTTTTAGCGCGAATGGGAACGGGACCTCGCAATCCACGAAACTCTTCGGAGCGTCCGATCGTTCGACATTCGAAATCGACGACCGAGAATTGCTGCAGGAAACGAGCCCACCCGGGCATCAAAAGCTGCTGAACGCGACTCAGGATAATCTTCAGATCGCTTGGAGTTTGGACCGTCGGATCAACTTCTGCTTCAACGGACGAGATGGAGCGCGACTTCAGCACAAAGGGAGAATGACGCACAGAACCAGAAATCAGCCGCCTTCGACACCGTTTTCTTCATCTGGACAGCCCAATTCGGACTCCTCCATTCGGTCACGAAATTGGGGCGCAAATCATCTGCAGAGTCAGAAATCTGCCAGAGTATTACCTACTTGGTAATAGCTGCAAGCAGAAAACTGACAGGAGAACGTGGATCGTCGGATCGGTGCGGAATCAACGGCACGAATGCAGCGGAGACTACACTACGGAAAAGCATCATCATGGAGACAACATTCGTGATCAGCGAATGCGACAACGATACGATTTATTTTGACGAAGTCATCCTCGTTAAAAATGGATCGACATCAACACAGCGAGATCTTCACCCAGGAAAAGCAATGGAGCTGCGTGAAGACATGTTCTCCATCCACGAGACACTTCATCTCATAAATTTGATCAACAACCTATCGGATTGCAGAGAAGTAGCCATTTTCTTTTGCAATATTCCCAACATCAAGTTGCTGCGAAGGAGCAGATTTCGCACGCAACGACAACGCAGTAAACCCGTCTCGTCAAGGCCTGCGACACACTACTTCGTAACAGGAGCTGATCGATTCGTCTTCATCAAGAATCTCAGCCATCGGAAGTGATTGATTGGAGCAGTCTCAACATCGACCTCACGAGGCGACACACCAATCATGTGTCGCGATTCCAGGCGTTAATGACCTGCGTGGAAAAATTTCCGTGCATGTTACGATGCTTGACAGATTGAGGAGTAATTAACCTCAAATCCGGCAAGTATTCGTTCACTAGCGACCCTACGGCACATGCATTGGAGGCGATTCTACCAGAAGCCGAAGCGTTACAAGCATCAGCGTAACTTCGACAATGCAGGAGAATGCCAAGCAATACGAGGTGTCAACAAATGAGGGAGATGCGGAAAACTACAACACGATCACGCGCTCTACCGACCGTACATCGGAGGCACGGATGAGCATACCAGGAATTGCTACCCGTTGATACATTGAGGGGAGAAGCAAATTTCTCTTCATACCCTCAAATGAAACAATCACCGGCAGCAATGGAGCAACACATGTGTACTAATGTGCACGTGTTCCTGGTATTTACGCCTGTTACACCCATCAGGAACACTATAGTGGGAACAGGGAGTTGATGGATTCTCCTTCAACCACTACGAGTTGAGAGAATTCTCTGCGGCAGCTGTCGCCGTCGCCGTCGTCGCAACCGCCGCCGCCGCCGCAGCAGAAGACTCGACACAACAGTCATATCCAAACCCTGATGGATGATTCTCCGCTCAATGGAGATAATGCTGGATTATATTCCAGTGGATCGTTAAGACCCGGCCAGGCACAACATTGATTTCCAGCTAGTGGGAAGGAGATATCACTATGTGAGGAAACAACATGACAATGACATATACCCTCAAGAGCAGAAGAGATTTGCTCTTATGAGGATGGGAGGACTACGGTACTCTACCGTTATACAAGGCCTCATGGCTTATGGCTTTCCTTAAAGTCATAAAACCTGCGTCGCAACCAATCCATTACCATCACCAACTCTACAGAAGCAGATAGGCGTGAAATGGAGCGCCGAAGCCACTCCGGATAGTGGACTCCGCGTATCTCCAACAACACCCATGTTTGCCGAAATGGAGCAGACTTCAACACTGATGCTGAGTAGTTGAGACATCTTCGACATCAACGCTACTTCAAGGAATGTAACAGAATGAGACAACACATGATGGCACAAGATGACCTATCCCAATATGTGCGCCCAGACACCGATGTCTACCGATGGCCTCCGTGCTAAACTGGACGTGCATAAGGTCATACTGGATTGGCTGTCAGCAATGCTCATTTGGAAACGGGAGAGGATTATTTGGGAATACCCCTAATATTCCCAGATGTCCTAACCCATCATTGTGGGATATCTACGCAGCAGAGATTCCTTCCTTGACCAACCACCGAGGGAAACCACTTTGGCGCCGATTCTGGAAGTTACCAGCTCCGCGTTTATGGTACCGGCCCCTCGCATGGTTTTGAACAAAAGGGATACGCTGAGCAGCACTTCGCATGCGCTGTTGTACTCAAGGCAGTGTGACTAGCAGACCGCGTGGTGGACAGGGTTACTATTAGTGATTCTACTCTCCATCCCGCAACACTACGATGCCGAGAGGGTACGAATCGCGACAACACTACGTCATGGACCAGCATTCGACAGAAGCTGCATGTAACGGATACAATATTGCTACAGAAGCAGTACTACGATACGACTGTCATACCACCACCACTTGGTGATCTTAAGGCATGCACAGTACAGAGAACATAGCCATTCATCTGCACGTTACAGCTCACTGTTCCAACCACTGAAGTCTCCAACTACAACTTGCACCTGCCCATATATCACTGACGGCGATACACACCTACCTTCCTTGCTGTGGACGGAGCCTTCTCACTCCGTAGCAACAGACAGTTCTTGCTACAGTCCAATTGGCTTACGATTTCATTGCCATCGTCCACCATCTCGAAGATTGGCCACACAAGCACCACTTGGACATCCAACAACAACAGAAGCACTTGGCCGCTCATTACTACAGTTATGCACACCATAATCTCGACATCAGCCATCTTCCATGCAAGCTTCAACCTTGCTTCTGCGGGTCTATCCTCGTTGAAGCAAAGGTCACTTCAGTCACCTTCTGCTTATGCCAACCAGCCACTTGAAAGATCCATAGCACCTTCCATACCAGCTTCTTAAACCCTATCAAGACCAAATACGCTCTACACCGAATGCCAACCACCGTCACCGCCCGTGTTCATCCACGCCATGGGATAACTACGTGCTCCGACACCGTCGTCGCCAGAATGGCACTCTGGAGCTTCTTCTTTGCTGGAAGGGTTATGACACTTCTGAGGCTGTGTCTCTGGATTCGACATGGGTAACGCCCGTCGTCCTCTTCGCGACTACCTTGTCAAGCAGGGTGTTACTTCTACCACCCAGCTTTGAGGGGGGGAAGTGTGAGAGTACGACACCGCTATACCAATTTCCCCTTTCCATATTTTCTTTCTATTTCATTCCTCTTTTTATCCCGATTCATTTGGTCTTTATCTCATTTGGTTTCCTATTCCTCATTTTTCATTATCCTTTGGTTTATCATCTTATTATAATTATATCACCGACCAGGCTCGGGATGTACTGGCGCGCTATATCTAGCGTAATCCTGTCGTAATCCCTTAAAGCCAATAGCCTCGCGTGGCTATACGCAGGGTGATTCTATTTCTAGAATGGTCTATTCCCTTTGGATAGGATAAACCTGGTTACCTGATGTACTCTGGAAGTATAAAAGCACCTTGTACTGATTGATAGGGCAACATTGAGCTAAACCTAATTCGATCCTGTGACAGGGGGTTTTTGTGGCGTGAGCGGGCTGCCGCCGTAACAGAGGAAGAACGACGTCTTTCCAGTAGCGGCGTGAGTGGCGTTGTTGTAGGCAAACTCTAGGACGGGTAGATGCAAGTCCCATTTAGAGATTTCATCCTTGCATGCTGCGTGGAGGAGTTGCTCTACAATTTGGTTGAGACGCTCGGTCTGTCCATCTGTCTGTGGATTGTAGGTGGATGACATGGCGATTTTGGTCCCAAGCAAAGGCCTCAATTCTTTCCAGAACTTGCTGTGAACGTGGGGTCTCGGTCGGAGATGGGTGTGGTTAGAATGTCATGCTGTGAGATGATGTAGCAAACAAACATTTGTGCTATCTCCTTGGTGCATGCTATCGTGTGTGTCGGGATGAAGTGTCCCATTTTGGAAAATTTGTCGATGACAACAAGGATTGCGTCATGACCGCTCGTGGTACTTGGTAACCCGGTTATGAAGTCCAGGCTAACCAATTGACATAGCTGTTCTGGAACAGGAAGAGGCTGTAGCAGTCCTGCCTTTTTCTGTTTGCTGCTCTTCATCTGCTGACATGTGTCGCACGAGCTGACAAAATTCTGTATGTCGTCTGCCATGTGGGGCCAGTAGTAGTGCTTTGCAATACCGGTGAGCGTCTTGTTGCTACTGAAGTGTCCCGCGTATAGGATATCGTGGTATTGTTTGAGTAGTAACTGGCGCAAAGGAGGGTAACTGGGTACCTAGATTTTCGTTGATCCTTTCCGGTACGCGATATCATTTTCCCACTGTAGCAGGTGTCGCTTTTCTGCCAAGGGAATTTCGGGGTCAATGGTGTACCCGTGTGTGAAGAGTCCCTTGAGTAGAGGGTTCATCCCTTTGACATGGATAGCGGCAACGTGTGCAGGCCGACTAAGAGCGTCCTTTTTGTTTTTGTGGCCAGGCTTGTACACGATGTCGTAGTGGAAGTGCATCTCGAGGAAGTCAATCCACCGGACCTGCCGCCTGGAGAGATTTGGTTGTGTCTTCAAATATTTCAGGCTGTAGTGGTCGGTGTAGACGGTTGTTTTTTGTCCTTCGAGGTAACATCTCCATGTTTTGAAGGCGATGATAATAGCAAGGGCTTCTTTGTTGTGTACCGAGTAGTTTCAGTTCTGCCCCGTGCGATGTTTTGCTGACTTAAGCAATTGGTTGCAGTCCATTCCCCTGGTCTTGCATCAAGATTGCTCCCACTGACTAATCGCTAGCGTCAGCTTCCATGACGTAGTTGCATTCGGGGTCTGGCAAGATGAGTACGGGTGCAGGTGCGAGTGCTTCTTCTTCAACAGATTCGTGAGTGGCGCGGCGATTTTCGCGTAGTGTGGGATGGACTTGTTGTAATAGTTAGCGAAGCCTAGGAACTGTAGCAACTCCTTCACGTTCTCGGGTGTCTTCCACGTTTGTACCGCTTTAATCTTCTTGGGGTCGACGTGAACTCGTTGAGCGCTCACCATGTGTCCTAGGAATTGGACCTTCTTGAGGGCAAATTCGCTCTTGGATAATTTGACGTAGAATCGTTCCTGTCGAAGAATGTCAAAGACGTGTCGCGAGTAGATGAGGATGTCGTCCAAGAACACCACCACGCAGTCATCCAAGAGTGGGCATTGAATGTGGTTCATGCAAGAGTCCGGCTTGGAACGTTGCCGGTGCATGAGTGAGTCCGAACGGCATTACGACCCATACCGAGTTCGGAAAGCAGTTTTGTGGGTGGAATTGTCCGCCATTTTTATCTGCCAGTATCCAGACCGCAGATCTAGTTTGGAAAATACCGTGGCTCCGCAAAGCTGGTCAAGCAGGTCATCGATTCGTAGAATCGGTTATTTTTTCTTGATGGTCTAGTTGTTGAGAGCTCGGTAATCGATGCACATGCGCAGGCTTCTGTCCGGTTTTGGTGTGAAGAGTACTGGGGCACTGTATGGCAAAGTGGATGGTGGGATGAGTCCTTAGGCGAGGAGATACTCGATCTGTTTCTAGCTCTGTGGGGCTGAGCCGATATGGTGCTCGGAAGGTCGGCTTCGAACCTGGTTCTTCCACGATCTCATGTTGGTGCGTTCGGAATGGCGGCAGCTCTTTCGGAAGGTCGTCGGGAAGAACGTCTTTGAACTCCTTAAGTAATTCCTTGAATTTTTCTAGAGGTTCCGAGGCTTTCTCTCCGTCATCTTCCGCATCTGTTGCTATCACCAGGAACCCGGTGTTGGTTCATTTCACGTCCTTCTCGAACCTAGCGAGTGTCTCCACTGCGATATCTCCTGTGTCGTCCTAGTTGGGTAGCTGGACTCCCCTTCTGTTGTTGTAGATGCTTGCAGTACGATTTACCCAGTTGATCTCGGGGTAAATTTTTTTTAGGAAGTCTTGCCCGAAGATTAGGTTAAGCCCTTTTATGTTGGTGATGGGGAGTGCAGGTTTCCAGTGCAGTCGTCCGATTTGTAGGTGCAACACTGCTTCGCTGTACACTGGTAATTTGCCATCGTCCACCATCGTTGAAGAGAATACTGAAGGCTTGTACTCTTCTTGAAGTCAGTCGATTGTTACCCTGTCGCATACGGTGTGTGACGCTCAGCTGTCCACGAGTGCTTGGAGGCATCGTCCTTTGCAGATGACCTCCAGCTCGAGGGGCAGGCGTTGCTCGGAGTACCCAAAGATAGTTTCATTGATCGGATCATAGGGTACATCCCAATATTCTGTACACACCTTTTCGTTACAATCTACTCCTGAGGCGGCAGCTGGTCGAGGCTGCTTGTAGAAAGGCTCTTCTCTAGGGCCCGGAGTTTCCTTGATGACTGTGTGTGTCGTTGATGCCGAAGTTGCTGAGCTGGATCCGGAGGAGGAGTTCGGGGCTTTTGCAGCTTCTTGTAGAACCCCAGCTTCCTCTTGAGCTGCTTCAGCTCCACCATCGTCTTCCCTGGAGAACGGGTAGTCGTTGTGGGCTGGTGTCGGGAGAGGACGTTGACTCCGTGGAAAGGTCGGCTTCTTTCCACACTCCTTATTTTTTTCACCAAGTTTTCCGGTACCGGTACGATCTCCACAATTTTGTGCTTCTTCTGGAGTCCCTCCCGAATTTTCTCCAAGGCTTTAGCCCCTCGAGAATCATAAGTTTTCATTAAAGCATCTATATAAGATAAATTTAACGAATCCTTTTTAATTGTTGGGTCTTCTAGGAGTTTCCCCGTCTCGGTAGAGTCTTTTTTCGCAGAGTCAGATTTTCTCTCAGCAATTTTCCCTAGCGAAGACTGGTCGTGGGGTGGAGATTTTCCCCCGTCATTTCCTCCTGTTCGTGTTGAATCAGCTTCGTAGAAGACGATTTTTCCGGAATCCCGCGGCCACTTACGGATCTTTTCTTTTTCGCCAGCTAAATCCGCAATCACTGGCGATTCCCTTTTTTTGTCTTCTGATTGATCGAAGAATTTCCGCCACTATTGCGCGCTCGATACTCCGCACGTGCGGCTTTCATTTTGTTGTAGTCGAAGATTCGGTGGCCCGGCACCCCGCAAAAATCACATGTAAAGTTGGTGTTTTTCTGACGTGGCCACACGTCAAACCTGTCGATTTCCATCGGGTCGGCGAATGTGGGGTGAGCTGAGCAGTCGCCCTGTCGCGTACTGCCGACGTGCACCTGTCGTGTTTCGGCGTTGACCATGTCAAACCGCTCTGCTACCGAAACGACGTCACTGTAGCTCGCGTAGTTTGACGCTGCTACCTGTCGTTTGACTTCGGTCTTCAACCCGACGAGGTACGATTGTACTTTTTCCCCTTCGGTCAGGTCAGGAATGCGGTTATAAATTTCTTCCATCTGCTGCGTGTACTGTGCTACACTCTCGAACTGTCGATGGCGATGATTTTTTTCCCGGGCAAGGAAACCAGAATTTATCGGCTCGAAGCGTTTCAGCAGGTCGGTGCAGAACTGCTGCCATGTAGCTTCGCCTTGGATGAACATAGTGTTGCTGCCAATCCACTCGAGTGCTGGCCCTTGCACCAGAGTCGCGCGCGTTGGCCGTCCCAGACTGGCGATCTCCATCCGACGGCTGCGAAGTAGATCTCCATGTCGGCGATCCATTTGCGGACGTCGGAATTTCGATCGCTCTGATCGAATGGCTCAGGTGGGCGCGGCTTGGAGCCTCGAGAAAATGCTGCGACTGCTACGTCGTCGCAGTTGTCGTTTCATGCTGCGTACCGCCGAATTGAGTCACTCACTCGAACTCGTTTCGCCAAGCTTCACGGTCGGCTGGCATCTCTTCGTGTAGGGCAACAATGCGCGCGAAGAGCTGTTGGGTAACCTCGGCATTGTCGAAGTTTGCCATTCTATTCAAAACACGCATGAAGGGGTTGATTCACAAAATGCAGAGCTGGTGGTTATCAGAATCGGCGCCGAATTAGTCGCCCCCGGCGGTTTTTCGAGGCAGGTTTTCCCGTTGCTGCTGCTTAGCTGAGCGCGGCCGAGTGAGAAAAGCTCTGATTACCAAGTGTTATAGGATCGAATGCGTCGAGGAAAAGTTGCACAATGAATTGATACAAGGCGCTTTTATACTTCCAAGGTACATAGGGTAACCAAGTTTATCCTATCCAAAGCGAATAGAGCCTTTAGAAATAGAATCACCCTGCGTGTAGCCACGCGAGGCCATTGGCTTTGAGGGATTACGCTAGATATTGTGCGCCAGTAGATCCCGAGCCTGGTCAGTGATATAATTATAATAATAGGATAAACCAAAGGATAAAGGAAAATGAGGAATAGGAGACCAAATGAGATGAGATAAAGATAAAAGGAATCACGATAAAAAGAAGAATGAGATAGAGGAGAAAGATGGAAATGAGAAAGAAGTGTAACGGGGTCGTACTCTCACTTCTGCTCCTCTCTCTGACTCTGCTTGCACTGGTCATCTTGTCGTCTCGTGCTTATTGGCGTCACTTGTCACTGACCCTACCCCTCATCATGAGGGTGTCTCTGCCCTAGTTTGCGGCTGTCACTGACTTTGCCGCGAGTCACCACCTTGACTACGCCTCCGCTCTGGTCTCTGACCCTGCCCGTTCTTTGTCCGTCGGTGATGCACTTGCTCTTGGGAGGTGACCTTCTGGAGGATTGGCAGTACGAGCTAGATTTCCTTGCGGCTACTGTACCTTATTTATGCGCCATACTTATGTCCCCTGATGGTGACTCTGACGCCCCGGAAATCTCTATCCCGCGCTCCTATGCTGAGTCAGTCTCGGGTGCCCTGGTCGCCCAGTGGATACAAGCGATGGAGGCATAGATGGCATCTTATAGGTCCACTGCACTTACGTCGACGCAGTTCCTCCACCTGGAGCGAACATAGTCAATGGCATGTGGATCTATAAGGTGAAGCGTCCGCCTGGAGAGTCGCGTGTGTTCAAGGCGCGCTATGTGGCTAGAGGTTTCAGTCAGTGAGAGCGTGTCGAAATCTTCCAGACCTTCTCCTCTACCCCGAAGATGACTACTCTTTGGATGCTCCTCCACATAGCCGTACAGCGTGACTACGAGCTCCACTCCCTAGAATTCTCAACTGCCTTCTTGCAGGAGGACAATCTTTATGAGTAGGTCTACTTGCAGCGCCCACTAGGCTTCACCGGGTCCTTCCCACCTAGGACTCTGTGGGGTCTGTGCCGCCCTGTCTACAGTCTGTGTTACGTGCCTTGTGAGTAGCATGACACAATCAGATCCTCCAGCGGTTCGGCCCTCAATTCTCTTCGGCACAACCCACCCCTCTGCTTGTGGACCACAAGCTCCCATGATCTTGTTCCTGCTAAGCAGCTCGAGCGCAGTGGTGCATACGCAGAGCTGGTGGGGTTCCTCATATTTACCTGATGACGTGCACTTGACCAGATCTAGCCTACCCTCTCAGTATCCTTGCTCGCTTTGTTGCGACTAGCAGACATTGACCACTACACTACTCGGCTGCGATGAGGGTGTTGCGATATCTGACATGTACATCATGACTGTGGCTTGTGCGGGGAGGACGGGAGTCAGTGGTCCTCACTGGACACATAGACGCATCGTGGGCTGACGACCTGGAGACACTCACGTCTTCACAGGGCTTCTACTTGGTGCATATGCAGTCTCGTGGAGGTCCACTAGGTTGTCGTCTGTAGCACAGTCCAGTTGTGAGGTAGAGATCTGCGCTGGGGCCATGGCTGCTCTGGAGCTCCGCTGGCTGGCGTTCTTGCTCACCGACTTAGGTGAGCGGCCTAGGTCTGCCCCGGTCCTGTTTGCTGATAACAGGGCCCTGATTCTCGTATGTCAGGAGGCCAAACTTGAGGGCAAGGCGAAGCACATCCATTTGCGGTACTTCCTGCTCCATGAGTTGCAGCAGCGCGGTCAGGCTCGTGTAGTACAGTTTGCCTCAGAGCCAACACTACTGATATCTTCACCAAGGCACTGTCGCCTCGTGACCATCAGCGGTTTTGTACTCACCTAGGTCTAGTCTCAGTACACTCTCATCTCCTTGTATCCTGATGTATGCGATACCGACTTGTACCGTATCCACTCGGATAGGCGCCCCCCGGAGGAATGGAACCCTGGGTCCTTTAATCAGCTAATGGGGCTTATGCACATCATTTGATTATAAGCCCCTCGCCCTTTGGAGAGCACTTCGTCGTTTAGGCCCCTAGGAGTGTATGAGAGTGATATTTTTTAATAACGATTGATCACCCAGCTTTTGTCAATTGCGTTTGCCCTCATTCCGCAAAATTCAGCTCTCAGACATCTCGGAGAGCGTTTCCGCAGTATGCGCACACACATGCCTATGACCCCGCGTCAGAAAATCTCGCGTCAGAAAACCTTGGGGCCCTCACATTCGATTTCGCAATTTAATGTGGCGCGGCTCGTGTCGTCGCAAAACTGACGCGAGGTTGAATCCGACGCGAGCTGTAGAAACGGGCCCGAACAAAATCGCTGAATTTGTTAAAATTCCAGCACACGCAGAGCAGGGTTCCCATTGGTTGAGTGAGTTAGCAAGTTCAGCAGCATCTTTGACATCATTTTCTTGGGAATCTTCCACACGACCCTTCGAGCACAATTCGATAGCACACACTCCTACTAAAAAAACATTTATTATAATTACGTAAGATTAGCCCTGGGGCTTATTTTTTAAAATTCGATCATTAGCCCTACCTAGGGCTGACGTTATCAAGGTATTTTACATTGATTTCCTGATTTCACAGGGTATGTTTTTTTGCCAGCCCTTAATTTTCAGGGCGGTCAAAATCTCAACACTTAACCCTTCAGGGTTATAAGTTCTCCAATACTAAGAATTTCAGGGACCATGTTCTAGGGATACTGAGTTTCCAGAGGCATGCTTGTATCCCCAGAGAGCGACCCAGACGCTCTCGACATCACCGTTCCTCGCTCTTACGCTGAGGCGGTGTCGTGGCCTTGGGTAGCCCAGTGGATACAGGCCATGGAGGCTGAGATGGCATCCTACAGATCCACAGGCACTTACGTCGACGCAGTTCCCCCACCTTGGGCGAACGTAGTCGATGGCATGTGGATCTACAAGGTGAAGTGCGCACCTGGAGAGCCGCCGAAGTTCACGGCGTGTTACGTCGCTAGAAGCTTCAGTTAGTGTGAGGGTGTGAACTTCTTCCAGACCTTCTCCCCGACTCCGAAGATGACTACACTTCGGGTCCTTCTTCACATAGCCGCGCAGCGTGACTACGAGTTTCACTCATTCAAATTTTCCACAGCGTTCTTGCAGGGTAGTCTGCACGAGCAGATCTACCTCCGGCGCCCTCTAGGATTCTCTGGGTCCTTCCCACCTGGGACCGAGTGGAGCCTGCCCCGTCCTGTCCACGGCCTTCGTCAGGCACCCCATGAGTGGCACGACACGCTTCGCACCAATCTTGCTGAGCTGCAGTTCCTTCCGTCCTCTGCTGACCCCTCTCTCTTTATTCGTGCGGGTTAGACACCGTTCTACATTCTAGAGTACGTAGACGATCTTATCTTTGCTACTCCTGACAGAGTCACTCTGGCCTCAGTGAAGGCCGAGTTATTTAGGTGACACACCTATACATAATTGGGGGAGCTGAGGCGCTATCTGGGCTTGGAGTTCTCTCGTGACCGTGCCGCTCGCATGGTCACACTTTCCCAGTCCCATATGGCGCAGCAGATCTTCTAGAGGTTCAGTCTCCAGTTCTTCTCAGCACAGCCCACCCCTCTGCGTGTGGATAACAAGCTCTCTGCTCGTGTTCCGAATGAGCCGGTTGAGGCTATACACGGAGCTCGTGGGGTGCGACAGGCAGGCATCGACCAGCCACTGGTCAGCCGCCAAGACGGTACTGCGGTATCTGATGAGTACATCAGGACTGAGGCTTGTGCTAGGAGGACGGGAGCTAGTGGTGCTCACTGGACACACAGACGCGTCGTGGGCTGACGACGTGGAGACGCTCAGGTCGTCTCAGGGCTACTGTTTTAGTCTTGGTGCTGGTGCAGTCTCGTGGAGGTCCACCAGGTCGTCGTCTGTAGCTAAGTCCAGTTGCGAGGCAGAGATCTACGCTGGGGCCATGGCCGCTCAGTAGCTCTGTTGGCTGACGTTCTTGCTCACAGACTTGCTGAGCAGCCTACGTCTGCCCCGGACTTGTTTGCTGACAACAGGGCCATGATCCTCCTGTATCAGGAGGCTCGACTTGAGGGCAGGGCAAAGCACATCCAGCTGCGGTACTTCCTGCTGCGTGTGTTGCAGCAGCGCGGTCAGGCTCGAGTGGTACAGTTGGCCTCAGAGGCCAACACCGCTGATATCTTCACCAAGGCACTTGCGCCTTGTGACCATCAGCGGTTCTGTACTCAGCTTGGTCTCGTCTCCGTAGCAGCACCACTCCTTGTATCCTGAGTCATTATAATACCTGCTTGTACTTGTTCTATACCTGCTTGTACTTGTTCTATACCTGCTTGTCTTGCTACACTTGCTGACTGGCCTTGTGGCCTCTTATCAATGGTCAGACTAGTAGTGCTGCCCTGAGTTGCCTTGTTGCCTTCACCAGAGGTCAGACTAGTAATGCTGCCCTGGTGTACTCTGCCTTATTATGGACTGCCACTATCTAGGCTAGGGGGTGTCAACAAATATATTTATATAGATTAGCTATGTCATATTTATTTGTAGCCTAGCTAGTTTAGTTCTTAGCGAGTACAGCCCTAGTTTTGTATGCCTCTACATTTTCCCTTAGTCACCACTTTTCCCGCTACTCTAACATCTGCCCCCTTCAGGCTCATACAGGGTTCAGCTGTTAGATATACCCAATTGTCTTGACCCTTCTAAACTTTACTCTTGACAGCTAGTACGTACGTACTACAATCGCACCCTAGGTGTGACACGTATCGTGACTGGTTACAAGTCCACCCATTCTGGAACCACCACCCCTCTAGAGCCCACGCAGTACCGCCTACCTCCCACAACCATGCTGTGCCCCTGAATGCCTCCCAGTCCGGCACCTCCCGCGCCCACTCCAAATCTTCGGTCACCTGTGGCCCCTGCACTTCCCATGCCCACTCCTTGGTTCTCACCTCTAACGCCTGTCCTCCGCACGCCCTCCCCATACTCATCACGCCCATCAAATCCTGCACCCCACATGCCTCTGCGCCCCCCCTCACTCTCTGAAAGCACTCCGTTTCTTGCTTGGTTACGATCACGCCCCACCCATCCAGAAATCATCCCATCCCCATCCCCTGTTACTGGCCTTCTATAATTCTCCATATTTACACCACTGCTTCCAGCTACAGTGCCACTTCCAAACCCCACTGCAGTTATGGGCCTGGTGATACCCCTCTCCTCAGCCAACCTCCAGCCCTCCCTCCCTCTGCCTTCTAGAGTCTTCTCTCGCTCCTCCCACCACTGCCGGCCTCTCTGCCACCCGCCTCTCCCCGTCTCATGCATGGAGCTGTGCTTGACCCCTGCTCTGCTGCTGCCTGCTGCTCCGCCTTCTGCTCTGCTGCTGCCTGCTGCTCCGCCTTCTGCTCTGCTGCTGCCTGCTGCTCCGCCTTCTGCTCTGCTGCTGCCTGCTGCTCCGCCTTCTGCTCTGCTGCTGCCTGCTGCTCCGCCTTCTGCTCTGCTGCCTGCTGCTGCTCCTGTTCTACTGTCCATGCCCCTCTGTACTGATCTCTGTTCGAGCACGGATCTGCTGCCAAAACTCCCTCTTTCTTCCTGCCTCCATTCAGCTACTACCTTCTGTCCCCCTCCTTCACCCCCTCTTCCCTCTCCTCTCCTACCGCTTCCCTCCCTTCCGCTTTCCGCTGCTTTCCCCATCAGCTTCCCCCTGACGCCATTTTGGTGCGCGGTGTTACCCTTCGCACCTTCCAACCCCATTTCCTGCTCACCCTCTTCGCTTGTCCTACTACATACCCGTTCCACTCCAGCCTTTCTCAGCCTATCCATCAGCTCCCCTTTCCTCCTCAAACCCTCCTGTCTTCCCGTCCTCCTGCCTTCCTCCCCTCCCCCTTCCGTTCTCCTCTCCTCGCTTCCGTCTCCTCTCCCTTCCTCTCTCTTCTCCTCATTTTCCACCTCTCTCCCTTCCCCTCTAGTCTCCTCGTTTCTCTCTGCTCCCTGTTCATCTGGTCTCGCCTCTCTCAACTCCTCCGTACTCCCCCCTCCACCTGAATCCCCCCCATCTCTCCCCGTCTGCCCCTCCTCGTCATACCCCACCTCTCCCCTCTCTCTCCCATCCCTGCTTTCCTCCACGCCCCTCACCCCACTCACTCTTGCCCCCTCTCCCACCCTCTCCTTTCCCTCCACTCCTCCATCCTCTCCCCCCTCCCCTCTTCTCGTCCAACTTCCCTCCCCTCTCCACTCCTTTCTCCCACCCATCCCCCGCTCCTCTCCTCTCTCCTCTCCTCCCTTCTCTCCTGCCTCCCCTCTCCTCTGCTCCCTCCTCACCACGGACCAGCGCTGCGTGTTTGTCACGCTTTCTTTCAAGCCATCCATCACACCATCCATCACACCATCCATCAGAGGGGGTATGAACTGCCCTCCTTTCCCCCCTAGTCTTCCACCTCCTCTTTCTCCTGCTTCTCCGCCTCCTCCCCGCACTGCCCTTGGCAATCTCATCTCTCTATTCAGCTCTCGTTGGCTTGCCTGGGCGCCTCCTTCTGATCCAATCACCAGAGGAGGTATCTTGGGCTGCTTTGCAGCATCCGGTGTCTGCACGTGTGGCAGTGCTGCTGCTTGTGTCGCTGCTGCTGCTGCTTGTGCCACTGCCGCGATTTCTAGTGCTTCTCTGCCGTCTAACTCCGTGGCATCGTGAAACACCGTTCCCACCAGTGCTACTGCGCCTTCATCTGCACAGCGAGAGGGTGCAGCACAAGATGTGGTGGGGGGATGGGGTGCAATAGCAGGCTTCGAAGGAGGTGCGGTTGCAACAGGACCGCCCTTGGGAGAATCAACACGGAGAGAGGTAGTAGCAGAGGGAGTGGTGGGGGGTTGGGCTGTAGCAGCAAGATCTTCCCCAGCTGGATTTCCCTTAGGGGAGTCTGCATGGATAGAGGCTGTAACAGAGAGTGTGGTGGGGGTGTAGGGCGCAATAGCATGCTTGGGAAGCAGGCAGACGGCACTGGCCGAAAAGATGGGCGGGGGGGCTGTAGCAGGACTGGCATTGGGAGAGTCAGCATGGAGAGAGGTTGTAGCAGAGGGTGTGGGGGGAGTGTGCGGTGAAGCAGCATGCTTGTTGGAAGGCAGGCGGATTGCACGGGAAGGTGTGGTGGCGATGCGGGTTGTTCCAGAGGGAGTGATGGGGGGGTGGGGTGCAATGGGGGGTTGGCATGGCAGGCGGGCAACAGGAGAAGGGCCTGAGGGGGGGAGGCTGCCGTTAGTGCCGGTGGCAATGGCATTAGAGCTGGTAGCGGTCGCATTGGCAATGGTAGCAGTGGCATTGGCACTGGTAGCGGTGGCATTGGCACGGGTAGAGGTGGTATTGGCACTGGTAGCGGTGGCATTAGCGCTGGTAGCAGTGGCATTAGCGCTGGTAGCAGTGGCATTAACCCTGGTCGCAGTGGCATTAGCGCTGGTCGCAGTGGCATTAGCGCTGGTCGCAGTGGCATTAGCGCTGGTCGCAGTGGCATTAAGATTGGTAGCAGTGGCGTTAGCACTGGTTGCAGTGGCGTTAGCGAGGGTCGGAGTGGCATTATCACTGGTAGCAGGAGTGAAGGGTTGTGATTTATGGTGCGAGTGAGGAGGGTGGGGGGAGGAAGAAGATCGCGAGGGCTTAGATCTGAGATGAGGTTTTGGGGTGTGAGGGGATGAAGCAGAGTTGGGAGAGGGGGTAGTGTGGGGAGAGGGGGCAGTGTGGGGAGAGGGGGCAGTGTGGGGAGAGGGGGAAGTGTTGGGAGAGGGGGCAGTGTGGGGAGAGGGGGCAGTGTGGGGAGAGGGGGCAGTGTGGGGAGAGGGGGCAGTTTGGGGAGGGGGGGCAGTGTTAGGTGAGGAGATAGGGTCGGTGTATCGACGCCTTAGCAGTCTGCTGTGAGGGGACTTAGCAGTGTGAGGGGAGGAGACAGCGTGAGGGGAGGAGGCAGCGTGAGGGGAGGAGGCAGCGTGAGGGAGAGGGGACGAAACAGCATGAGGGGAGGAAGCAGTTTGGGGCGAGGAAGCAGTGTGAGGAGAGGACGAACTGTTAGGTGAGGAGATAGGGTCGGTGCAACGACGTCTTAGTAGTCTGCTGTGAGGGGAGTTAGCAGTGTGAGGGGACTTAGCAGCGTGAGGGGAGGAGGCAGTGCGAGGGGAGGAGACACTGCTGGGTGAGGAGATAGAATTGGTGTACTGGCGACTGAGCAGCTGGCTGTGAGGGGACTTGGGAGTCATGGGTGGGCGGGGCGACTGCGGTGTCAAGGGGGGCCCTGGTGCGATGGGTTCCGCGTCTGACTTGACACGGGGTTGCAGTGATTCTGACTTGACACGGGGTTGCAGTGATTCTGACTTGCACGTTGTGGCTTCAGACTCCTGTGCTTCTTGTGCAGGTACCGAAGGGGACTTCAACGAGGATGCCTTTAATGAGGATGAATACAGCGAGGATGACTTTAGCGACGATGCATTTAATGGGGATGACTTAAGCGAGGATGACGGAGAGGCATGCGTCGCTGTGGAGGAGGAAGAAAGAGGAGAAGCGGAGGAAGGACCACCCTCACCTCCAGCAGCATCCACAGCAGCAGCAGAAGCAGAAGCAGAAGCGGAAGCGGGGTCAGCAGAATCAGCAGCAGCCGCAGCAGCAGCAGCAGCAGCAGCAGCAGCAGCAGCAGCAGCAGCAGCAGCAGCATCAACAGCAGAATCAGCAGCGGGGTGCGCAGACAGATCGGAGAGCAGCAGAGGGCCGAGTCTGGCTAGTGCGTGTGTGCGAATAGCCATGAAGGACGGGCCAGGGGCAGAGGAGGGGCAGGTCAGGAGGCGAGCGGATGGCGATCCGATGGTGGGTTCCATGTCAGGGGCAGCTGAGACGGGAGGATCCCACGTTGCTGCAGCCACAGGAGCTGCCGCGTTCACAGCAGATGTGTCAACAGTTGGCAATTCCGAGTCGGTTGTTGAGAGGAAGGGGAGGGCGTGGGATTGTGTGGTAGGAGCAGAGCCAGTGTTGATGGTGCGGTTACAGGAGAGATTGGTGGGAGTAGACGAGAGAGCGTTGGTGGTGGGAGAGGAAGAGACAGTGGAGGCTGTGGGAAGACAGCTGGCAGGTGTGGCAGGGAGTGTGGCTCGGGAGAAAGGGAGACTGGAGGCCGTCCAGCAGGTGGCACTTGCAGCAGAAACCTTGGGTGCAGCAGAGCACTTGGAGCATGAGACACAGCCTTGCATTGGTTGTGATCTCACGGCACGCATTGCCATGACTTGCCCATCCTCCTCTGCTCCATGTGCTGCTGTTGCTACACCATATGGTGGCACATCAATCACACCATATACCGCTGCTGCTGCTGCTGCTGCTGCTGCTCCATGTGTTCTCATCTGCCCTCTATCCCGCCCGGGGGTACTCTTGCTTCTAAACAGGTGCGCCCTGTGACCTGCCGCCTCACCTCCTTCCTCGCCCACTTCCTCATCATCTTCCTCCCCCGAGTCTGCTCCCCACTGCCGCCACTCCCCCCCTGCAGGAATCGCAAAGCATTGGGTCAGTCGCGGGGTCAAGCGCGCTGGTGCTGCCCACAAAACCCTGGGATTCGCCCACTGCCACTGCCTCCGCTTGTCTCCAACAACTGATGCCTCCTCCCTACCACTCTTTGCTATGACCTCCACCTCCTGCTGCTCCTGCTGCTGCTCCTGCTGCTGCGGCTGCTGCTGCGGCGCCCATAATGCATCTTGACTGGCGATCCCACTCCCCCCTAGATATGCTCCTCTCCCTTCCCCCTTCACGACGCTTGCTTTCTGCCCTCCATTGACGCTAATATCGCCATGCCCCATCCCGCCTAATGACTGGTGCCGTCTGCTGAGCACAGCTGGGTGGTTCATCCTCTCGTCCTCACCTCCAACCACCTCCACTCCGCTCCCTGCCCTTGCTCTCCTCGCCCTACCAAGAGCACCCCCCTCCCCTTCCCCCTCTTCCCCTCCCCCCTCTTCCCCTTCCCCCTCTTCCCCTTCCCCCTCTTCCCCCTCTTCCCCAGCCCCGTGCTCCCGCCTGCCTCGTACCTTGCAGTTCTTGGACCTCTGAAAAGCCTCCGCTGCTGCTGCTGCTGCTTGGCCCTTCGCATTAAGCGCTGCTTGAGGGCTGGACTGAGACAGAGCACCCCTCATCTCACCACCGCCCTCCGCAGCTGCCTCCATCCCATGCTCGCCCCTTCCTCGCACCTTGCAGCTCTTTGATCGCTGGAAAGACTCCAAAGCAGCAGCTCGGCTCTTTGCTCGGACAACACGACGGCTGGACTGAGGCAGAGCACTACCTCCCTCCTCACCTGCCTCCTCTGCTGTCGCCATCCCACGCGCGCCCCTTGATCGCACCTTGCAGCTCTTTGATCGCTGGAACAACTCCAAGGCAGCTGCTCGGCTCTTTTCTCGGATTGCTGCTCGTGCTAGTGCCGTCCTTGTCACCGTCCCTTCCTCCCTCCCTCCTCCTGTGCCATCCCCTCTCCTTTTCTCCATACCCTTTCTTGTCCCTTCCTCCGTCCCTGCCCCCGTTTCTGTCCCTACTGTTGAAATTTTCTCTGCCCCTACTGTTGACTTTTTCTCTGCCCCTACCGTTGACTTTTCCTCGGTCCCTACGGTTGACTTTTTCTCTGTCCCTGCTGTTGTCCCTTCCTCTGTCGCACCATCTGTCCCCTTCTCTGCCCCTATCGCTACCGTCGCTCCCTCTTTCCCTGTCTCTATCCCTCTCTCGTTTCCCCTCCCCTTCCCTTTCCTTGTCCCTTTCCTTGTCCCTGTCCCTGTCCCTGTCCCTGTCCCTGTCCCTGTCCCTGTCTCTCTCTCTGTCTCTCTCTCTGTCTCTCTCTCTGTCCCTCGTTCTCGACCATCCCCCGTTCCCGTCCCTTTCCGTCTCCCCGTGCGGCCTCCCTTCCCTCTTCGTCCAGGCCCTGTCCCAATCCCTTCCTCGTTCCTTGTCCCGGTCATTTGCCCCCTCCCTTCCCCTCCCCAGCTGTCCAGCACTCCGCCCGGGCTAGCGCCACCCCCTCCTCCCATGGCGTGCACTGTTTTTTGAGGTGCACTGGAATTTCGAGGCGATAGTTGAGGCGCATCAAAATTTTGAGGCGAGTTTTGAGGCGCCTCAACACGAGCGCCACCCCCTCCTCCCATGTCGTGCACTGCATCTTGACACTGACTTTCAGCCATGGCTGCCGTGACATGCGGACCCATGAATCTTCGTTCCTGCGAGCCTCGAGTCGTCTCATAACGTATCGTGCTGTGCACTGCACCGTGCAGCTGACCTTCCGCCAGGTCCGCCGTGAGATACGCGGGGCGAAGTGCACGACATGTTCCGGGCGCCGTGAGATACGGGGGGGATGAGTCTCCTCGCACTTCGCCCGGGTCAATCGCATGCGCTCGTCGCATGTCATCATGCTCTGCACCTTCCGCCATGTCCGCCGTGAGATGCGGATTCTGCTTTCGAGCCGACTTAGAAGCCGGCTTGCCACTGCGCTGCACCTTCAGCCACGTCCGACATGGATCAATCAGCCCGTGAGAAGCGTTGGGTTTTGAGAATTCCCACGCCCGACATGGATCAATCCGGCCGCGAGATGCGGGTTCAGCAGTCTTCGTTCACGCGAGCCGCGTCTAGTAAAGCCGTCGGAATCAACGGGGCAGCCGAGCGGTGAATTCGGATGGTTCGGCTGCCGAATACTGACTTAAACGAGGAAGATCCGCTTCGCTCTCTGGCCGCTTCGGCAATTGGCAGGAGTCCCGAACGAATGGCAGGTGGGTTTTGAGTCGAGTAAAAAAACGATATACGGAAACCGCGCCCTTACTCGGAACCAAGTCGGGACCGAATCGGCTGAAGGAGCCAATCCTCCATTTCGGACTGCTTGAGTGAAATGATCGCACAGCAGACACGAGCCAGCGTCGAGGCATGAGGCAAAACTGGGACAAGGAATTGCCAAAATGGCATTTGAGGCAAGGATTCTTGGTCGCCTTGGAATTGGAAGCTGAGGTGTGGTGGCGAGGACAGGGAGGAAGAGAGAGGAGCCACTGGCAACTTGAAAAAATGAAGGTTGGAACTCCCGTTGCGAGGAGACATCTGAAGTCACCGTGTTCTACCGCATTGTAAGCGTCTGCAACGCGCGAAAAGGTACTGTGCCCCTGGAAAACTGCAGTTTACGAGCATTTTCGTTCAGGAAACAACTGAGCACCGGTTCGGCTCGTCCAAACCCAGCCTCGAATTTGGTCGGTTGGTGCAACGGGCTGGCGTGAAGCGAGGCAGTAATTGCGATATGAACATCCCCGCTGCAATTTGTCTATGTTTGCTGTATAGTTCTAGTTCTTTCCACGTGTACCGGTATTGGGCGGTACGCTGTGCATGTTTATGGACAGTGGTTTGAAAACAAGTTAACATAGTGAAATCGCTGAATAGCCGCTTCAAGGCTTTTGCAATCGTACTAACCGGGGAACATTGGGAGATCTGGTCCTACAACTACTACAGGAATAAATGATTCAATCACATTTTCGACATGATCATCTGCTGCAATGTGCCGGAGCTGACGAAAGTCCGTGAGGCAGTCAGCTACCCTCGATCTGATTTCAGCGCCCCTCAGCCCCAAAATCTCTAGCTGCATCATATTACTCAGGTGATTCATCCCAGAATCTCACTCCGGGAGGCATAGTGAGGTGCTTCAGGTGGGTGAGGGCCAGGCCCATAGTTATCAGGCTTTTTACGCTGATTTTGTTTTTTTTTTCAGGGTGTTCTCTTGTACCGACCCTGATGAATCAGCCTTGAAAACGAAAGAACAGGGTCAACCAGTAAGAAAACCACTACCAAAATCTGATTTTCTGGGTGTTTTTTGAGATCGACACTGATCAATCACCGTGGCCTAAAACGAATCTGAGGGCCTGGTGAGGGCAGTTGTGTGCTGCAGACCATCCTGCCTCACTCCGCTGCCCTCCAAATGAAGCCACGTCAGCCTTGTAATCCTCCCCACATGCAGCATGCAGGCAGAAGTGATAGAGGCACATCCACTAACTCCCACCGCTTCTACACCGGACACCCGCGCCAGCTGTGCCACTCCTGCATCTGTGATCCGGGTCTTGTCCAGATACAGACTCCTCAGCCTTCCCAGGCTGGCGATACCCTCTAGGGCAGCATCTGTGGTGGCGGTGTTCCGTAGGTCTAACTGTCAAACATACATATATATAGGTTATGTTTGTATAGACTGTATAGGTTCGTATCTGAGAGGGTACAACACTTAGGCTTATACCCTTGTATGTTTTTCTCTCGACATTCAATCCTACGTTACGATGGTATCACGCTTGGTAGGTAGGTCCCGCCGCCCACGCTTCCGCCCTAGGCCCTCGTCGCGCCGCCCCTAGCCTGTCGCGCCCGTCCTAGCCGGCCCCCTGAGCCGTTCGCCCCCGCAGCCGGCCCCTTGAGCCGTCGCGCCTGTTCCTAGCCGGCCCCCTGCGCCGTTCGCGCCCGTCCTAGCCGCCCCCCTGAGCCGTCACGCCCCTCCTAGCCAGCCCCCTGAGCCGTTCGCGCCCGTCCTAGCCGGCCCCCTGAGCCGTTCGTGCCCGTCCTAGCCGGCCCCCTGCGCCGTTCGCGCCCGTCCTAGCTGGCCCCCTGAGCCGTCGCGCCCGTCCTAGCCGCCCCCCTGACCCGTTCGCGCCCGTCCTAGCCGGCCCCTTGCGCCGTTCGCGCCCGTCCTAGCCGCCCACCTGAGCCGTTCGTGCCCGTCCTAGCCGGCCCCCTGAGCCGTCGCGCTCGACCTAGCCGGCCCCCTGCACCGTTCGCGCCCATCCTAGCCGGCCCCCTGAGCCGTCGCACCCGTCCTAGCCGGCCCCCTGAGCCGTTCACGCCCGTCCTAGCTGCCCCCCCCCCCCCCCCCCCTCCCCCCCGCCCCCCCTGAGCCGTTCGCGCCCGTCCTAGCCGGCCCCCTGAGCCGTCGCGCCCGACCTAGCCGGCCCCCTGAGCCGTCGCGCCTGTTCCTAGCCGGCCCTCTGCGTCGTTCGCGCCCGTCCTTGCCGGCCCCCTGAGCCGTCGTGCCCGTCCTAGTCGGCCCCCTCCGCCGTCGCGCCCATCCTAGTCGGCCCCCCCCTGAGCCGCCGCGGCCGTCCTAGCCGGCTCCCAGCGCCGTCGCGCCCGTCCCAGCCGTCGCGCCCGTCCTAGCTGTTGCGCCCGTCCCTAGCCGGCCCCTCCCCTGAGGCGTCGCGCCCGTTCCTAGCCGGCCCCTCGCGCCCTCGTCGCGCTCGCCCCGTACCGGCCCCTTGCGCCTGCCCCTTGTTGGCCTCGCGCCCTCTCCTAGCCGGCCTCTTCACGCCCGCTCCGCGCCGGCCCCGCGTTCGTTTCGCCGCCGCCCACCTCCGACTCGTTCCCGGCTCGTCCTTCCTGACCAGCACCGCCAGGCACCGCTCTATACCGCACAGCACCGCACTACACCGCGCTATACCGCTCTGCACCGCTCTGCACCGCACAATACCGCACTGCACCGCTCTGCACCGCACAGCACTGCACTGCACCGCACAGCACCGCTCTGCCTCGCACAGCACCGTACAGCACCGCACATCACCGCACTGCACCGCTCTGCACCGTACAGCACTGCGCCGCTGCTGCATCGCTCCTGATGGCGGACTCCGTGCTTCGCTTCGACGCAGAGGGACAGCCGATCGAGATTGACACGTGGCTGGTCGACCTCCGGCGTCACCTTACTAGTCAGCGGCAAGACGGCCACTCCCTGACGGTCCACCTTGACGGTACGCTCCCCTGCCCTGACCCTCCGGCTCCCCTGCCCGCTGACCCCTCGTTCGCTGACCGTGAGTCCGCTGCAGCTACTGCCCTTGCCCGCTCAGTTTGGCTATCGAGTGACGCTGTCGCGTAGATTGCGATCAGTCATGCCCTCCCCCTATCTAAGCGCCCACGCTTTAGGTCAGTCATGAATGTGCAGGAGTTTCTAGAGGCCGTCGTCAAGTGCTATTCCACCCCGCCTGCTGCCTCTGTAGGTCGCCTGATCCTGCCGATGCTCTTCCCTGACCTTGCGTCCTTCCCTACTGTCGCTGACCTAGCCGCTCACCTGCGCACGATAGACGCGACCTGGCATGCTGCGTGCACTGAGACCCAGTTTAGAGCCTTTCAGCCGCCCCTCTGCTCTGCCCTCTACCTGCTTGCCACCCGCCTCCCTGATCGTCTTGATATTGCCCGCGACCACTTCCTTAGCACCCACCCTGGTGACCTCACTCTCACTGACTTTGTCGACACCCTAACTGCCATAGGGACCCGTCAGCGGTACTGTGCCGGTCCCTATCTTTCAGGGTTGTGCCCCCGCTCAGTGCACCTTCTCCGACGGTGCTGTCGCTGTGGCTGAGTCCGCAGCTGCAGCGCAGATCCGTTCCGGGAAGGGCCGCCGCCCCAAGGCTGGGCGCGGCGGTGGGGGTGGAGGTGCAGATGGAGGTGGTGGTGGAGCCGGGTCGCCTAGTGGTAGCGCTCACGAGGAGACCCTGACAGGTGCAGCCGAGCAGCCGCCTCAGCAGCCGCAGGTGTCGCAGCCGGACACGCACTAGCCGCAGCAGCAGCCCTCGCACCAGCCTCGGCAGCTGCAGCAGCAGAGGCGGGCGAGTGGCCTCCCGCCCGGGTGGCCTGGCGCTGGTGGTGGCGGTGGACGTGGTGGTCGTGCGCGTGGTGGACTGCCGGGTGGCGGGTCGGGTGACGCGCACTGTCAGTACCAGCTCCAGACCGGTCCTCGCCGTGGTTCAGTTTGCGGTAAGATCGGTCACACCTCCGTCTGATGTTTCCGTCGCCTGGATGACCTGTTTCGTCAGCGCTTCGGCCCGTCGCCCGACCTCTCCGACTGGCATAGCTGGTTTCGCCGTAGCGTTCAGATCTTTGATATGGACATGAATGAGTTTGTTGCTTTCCTGCATGTGATGTATGCTGATGACTCTAGTGTGACTGCTTCTTACTACCCTTTGTTGCCTAGTGTAGGCATGTCTAGTCTTGCCTCCCCTGTTGCGTCAGGCGTAGGATCCCCTGCTTTGTTTAGCCTAGGTTGTACTGTCGCTGCTCTGTCTTCAGACGCAACCACTGCGCTCTCCTTCACCCTCGACTCTGGCGCTTCTCAGTGTTTCTTCCGTGACTCCACTACGCTGACGCCGCTTGCTACTCCTGCCGCAGTTTCCCTTGCCAACCCCTCCTCCGGCCCGGTAGTTGCTCGCAGTTCCACCACCCTTCCCTGTCCGGCGGTTCCCTCGGGCTCTCTTACAAGCCTGCACATCCCCTTGTTCTCCAGGAACCTAGTTGGTGTCGGCTGCCTCGAGGACCTTGGCGTCACCACTACGTTCCCTGGTCACGAGCGGTACGCTGTCTGTACCAAGGCCTCCACTGGTGCCCCCCTCACCACGTTCCCCCGGGACCCGGTGTCCGGCATGTTCACACTGGACACTGCGACCCCCCTGGTAGGGACGTCTTCTCAGGTGGCTGCGTCTACCCAGGTTGCTGCGGCCTGCTCCTGTCGGTCGCTCACTCACCCGACACTCCCGTGGTACCACCGTCTAGGTCACCCCACCCTCTAGCGCCTGCGTCACATGTCATAGCACGGTCTTGTCCTAGGTCTCCCAGGGTCATTCCCCGAGTTGCCCTCCTCCCCAGCACCACCGTGCACGCCCTGTGTCGAGGGCCGGCTCCGCCGTGCCCCTCCTCCTCTTTCCACCCTACCGCCGCACCGCTACAGACCCTGCACATGGACGTCTGGGGCCCCGCCCCCGTCCATGGGCCGCGTCGAGAGCGCTACTTCCTAGTGCTTGTCGACGACTACACGCGCTACACCACTGTGTTCCCCCTGGAGCGGAAGGCCGACGTGCCTGACATTCTCATCCCATGGCTTGTCTCTGCGCGTGTCCACCGTGGTCTCCCTATCTTGCGTCTTCACTCCGACCGTGGTGGCGAGTTAGCCTCTGGTGTCTTTGGTCGATTCTGTCGTGCGGAGGGCATCCCTTCTTTGGTCCGGGTCTCCTTCTACCGCCGCTTCCCCCACAGAGGTCCCCCGGTTACTCCCCCCCTATTCCTGGTCACCCCTTCCCTGGTCGCCCCTGTCCCCCACCCTCCCCCTCCCCGTCCTGCACCGTCTGGTGTGTCTTACATCACTCCCCTCCCGTCGGTTGTCCCGGTCGAGGAGTCTGCCGACTCTGGTGGCCCTGCAGCGCAGTCCTCGCCGCCTGCCCCTCCCCAGGCGTCGCCTCCTCCGCCGCCTTCGCAGTCGCCGTCGCCGCCGCTGTCGCAGCCGCCGTCTCCGCCGCCGCTGCCACAACAGCCGTTGCCGCAGCCGACGCAGCAGCAGTTCGTTGACTCTGGGGTGTGCTGGCGCTGGGGTGGGTACTAGTCCTGGGGTTCCTGTCGTGGCTTGTCCCGACGAGCCTGGGGGTGGTACCGGTGTTCGCGGGGTTTCGGGCCCTGGGGGTGTTCCTTCTGGGGGTGCTGGAGTGGAGTGTTGCGGAGGTAGCCGTGGAGCAGCTTGCCATCCCAGTGTCGGTGTTGTGCCGCCGCAGCAGCAGTCACCGCCGGTGTCAGCCCTTCACCTGCTCGACCTCACGTCCCCTGACCACGTGTCTGTGCTTCCCCTGCCGTCTCCTCCCCTTCCCGTCTACGGCCCTGTGTTCCCTCCCCCGGACTCGTCCCCGGCTCGTCTTCCTCCTCGTTCCCCTCCTGTATCCCCTCCTCTGTCTCCTGACCCGACGCTTCCGTCTAACGTCTGGTCTCACCGTCCCTCCCATGCTCGCCCCGTCTCCCCTGTCCCGCGCTCTCACCCTGTGTTGCTTCGTTCCAACGCGTCTCGTCCTACCCTCCTACCGTCGCCGCATCCGTCCTCCCTCGTTACCGACTCGTCTGTTCCGGTCTCGTGTCTCGACGCTCTTGTCGCTGCGGTCACTGACTTCGCCTCTACCCACTGCCATGACTACGCCACCGCTCTGGTCTCTGACCCTGCCTGTCCTCCGTCTGTCGGGGGTACTCCTGCCCTCGGCAGTGACGTCCTGAAGGACCGCCCGTACGAGCTTGCGTTCCTTTCCGAGGCTGCTCCCCATCTCTGGTCCATGCTGTTAGTCCCTAAGGGTGACCCAGACGCCTTCGACATCCCGACCCCTAGCACTTACGCTGAGGCGACCTCGGGACCTTGGGCCTCTCAGTGGATAGCTGCCATGGAGAAGGAGTTGGCATCTTGGAGATCCACCGGCACCTACGTCGACGCAGTTCCTTCACCTGGGGTGAACGTAGTCGATGGCCGCTGACTCTTCAAGATGAAGCGCCCTCCTGGAGAGCCGCCTATGTTCAAGGCGTGCTACGTGGCTAGAGGCTTTAGTCAGCGTGAGGGGGTGGAATTCTTTCAGAATTTCGCCCCGACACCGAAGATGACTACTCTTCAGGCACTGCTACACGTAGCAGCACAGCGTGACTACGAGTTACACTCCCTCGACTTCGCCACTGTGTTTCTTCAGGGCAGTCTACACGAGCAGGTCTACCTGCGCCGCCTTGAGGGTTTCACTGGTACCTTCCCTCCTGGGACCCAGTGGCTTTAGCGGTGCCCAGTCTACGGCTTGCGTCAGGCTCCCCGCAAGTGGCACGACTCGCTGCGTGCTACTCTTGCAAACCTGCAGTTCTTTCCGTCTTCCGCAGACCCCTCGCTCTTTGTTCGTTCTGGCCAGACTCCGTTCTACATCCTTGTTTACGTAGACGATCTGGTCTTTGCCACAGCAGACACCACCGCGCTGGCCAGAGACAGAGCAGCGCGCACCATCACTCTCACCCAGTCCCACTTGGTGCGCCAGGTCCTTCAGAGGTTCGGTCTTCAGTTCTCCTTCGCACAGCCAACACCTCTTCCAGTAGATCACCGGCTCTGTGCTCGAGTTCCTGAGGAGTCAGCAGAGCCCAGTGGTCCTTACGCACCTGATGACTTGCATTCGCCCAGATCTCGCATACCCTCTCAGCATCCTGGCTCGCTTTGTGGCCACAGGTTGACACAGACCTCAGCACTGGTCTGCAGCTAAAAGGGTTTTGCGTTATCTCGCGAGTACATCAGCCATGGGGTTAGTGCTGGGAGGACGCAGGCGGGTGGTCCTTACTGGGCACCCAGACGCTTCTTGGGCAGACGACGCAGAGACCCTTAGGTTGTCGCAGGGCTATTGTTTTAGCCTTGGTTCATGTGCTGTGTCGTGGAGAGCTACTTTCTCCTCATCTGTTGCCCAGTCTACCTGTGAGGCCGAGATCTACGCCGGTACCATGGCGGCACAGGAGCTCCGCTGGCTGACCTTCCTGCTCACTGACTTAGGTGAGCGGCCTAGCTCTGTGCCAGTCCTGTACGCTGACAACAGGGCCATGATCCTCCTGTGTCAGGAGCCTCGACTTGAGGGCAGAGCAAAGCACATCCAGCTGCGGTACTTCCTCCTGCGCGAGCTGCAGCAGTGTCGCGAGGCTTGCGTAGTACACTTAACCTCCGGTGCTAACACAACTGATATCTTTCCGTAGGCCCTTGCGCCTAAAGATCATCAGCGACACTGTGTACAGCTAGGCCTTGTTCCTGTTACCTCTCACCTGCAAGGGCCTTGACTATGTACTGACCTTTATATATACCTTTGTTTATTCTTGACTGACCTTGTGGCCTCTCCCAGTGGCTGGACTAGTAGTGCCGCCCTGGCCTTGCCCTTGTACTGGTCTGTACTTGTTTGACTGGTCTTTAGACCCTTGACTCAGAGGTTGGACTAGTAGTGCCGCCCTGAGTTGCCATTTCTCTCATCAGGAACTGCACCTATGCAGTCTAGGGGGTGTGTCAAACATATATATATAGGTTATGTTTGTATAGACTGTATAGGTTCGTATCTTTGAGGGTACAACACTTATAGTGACGGAAGAAACTGTCCATATGTTGACCCTTTGAGAGGTTAAAACGCGTGTGTATTTTCCATACATACTCTTTTATGCAGCTGGCTTTAATTTACTTGTAGACTACCTCCTAAGCAAGAAGAGCACATGTCATGCAGCCTGAAAGGTCATGTTTATTATGCAACACCAACAACAATATTCACCAAGTAGTATTCAGACACTTTTGGCCAGATTTAAAGTAAGCTATTAACAATCCAAAATCAGTACCTAGTCCATCTCCCCTTAGCCCTAACCACTGCCTTCACCCTCCTTGGCATACTGTTAATGAGCCCCCTGCACACATCTGCCCCAATCCCATCCCATGTCTCTTGCACTCGCTCCCAAGTCTGGAGCATCCCTGTGAGGGGATGCTCATACTTGGCAAGCTCTCGTTTGAGGTGTGCCCACAAGTGCTCTAAGGGGTTGAGATCAGGGGAGGAGGAAGGCCACTTTAGGACTGAATACTGCTGCTCAGACAGCCAAGCCTGCACAAGGCGGCTCTTGTGCTTGGGGTCGTTGTAATGCTGGAAGATGACATCCGAGGGGGTTAGATTATAGAAATCGATGGATTGTGCAAGCTTATCATGCAATATGCTTCCGTAGAGCTTCCCATCCATGCGGCCGTCAATCTTACACATATATCCCGGGCCATCATATGTCATGCACCCCCATACCATTAATGACCCGCCCCCATGATTGACGGTTTGCTGCACTTGGTGACCTTGCAGGGCTGCCCCGTCGCGTATCCACGCGTACTTGCGGCCATCACTGGAAAAGCGATTGATCTTGGTCTCGTCGGACCAGATCACCCGCTTCCAATCTTCCATAGTACAGTCAAGGTGCGCCTTGGCGAAATCGAGGCGGTCTTTGATGTTACAAGCAGAAAGACACGGCTTCTTCGGTTTCTGCACAGCTACTAAACCAGACTGCTTCAGGGCGTTGCGCACGGTTCTAGGGCAGATCTTGATGCTGCACTCGGATTCTAGTAGTTTCGCGGCTTCTATGCTAGTCTTTGCATGGCCGGAAGCGACTGCTCAAACTAGTGAGCGCCTATCATGTACCGAGAGCATGCACGGTCTGCCGTTCCTAGGAACAATCGGCCTGACCGCTAGGCTGCTCGTGCACTGGGCGGCTTCGTGGGCGTATTTTTGGACCGTGCTCTTCCCTATTCCTAATGCCCTTGCGATTTGTCGGAAACTCCGACCCTGCCGAAGCAGGGTCGCGATCCTATCTTTCTGGCTCGAAAGAAGCGGTCGCATCATCGTTAGGAGCTTGGCGTAGTTGCCACTGTACTATCAAGAGGAAAAAAAAAGGTTAGGTTGCGAGATCGCGAAATGCAGACATGAAAGAGACCTGGACTCAAAGTTGGCCGAAAGTGCCCGCATCGAGTGACAGCAACATATTACTTTATGCTATACAAAGAAATTCGCTGTAGAATTCAACACCCAGCTGCATTAACCAGCTAAGGTCAAGAGGCACACTATGCAATCTGTTGTTGTCGATTTTTGACAACAGGTCATGCCTAAATCTCAATGTCTATCTACTGCAATGGATTTTTAAGCCCATTTTTTTTCCGTCACTGTAGGCTTATACCCTTGTACGTTTTTCTCTAGACATTCAATCCTACGCTAAGACTAACCACTCCAGCTGAGTGGCAGCTAAGAGCTGTCGGATGTCGGCTGCAGTGAAGTCGGACGAGCTGCTGAGGTTGACTCGTTGGAGGCAGCGCAGGGAGGCGAAGTGAGAGAGCACGACATCTGAGAGGCACGACAAGATGTACTGTGGAGAGGAGAAGCCGCAAGATGCGTGGCGAGGAAAGATTGTGCATGGAGAATAATAAGGCAGCATGTTCTTCCCATCGACCATGCCACATATACCACATTTTCTTCCTACATACCATGCCACATATACCACACGCATTTCCACTAGTGATGCTGCAGGGCAGACTACTGTGTGCCCATCGGACTCACCTCCCAGTTCTTCTTCCCTTCGCCCCCTCTCTTCTCGAACGCAAAAGCTCTCCTCCGCACTGCATCCACCATGTCCATGATTCTGACCTGGGCGTTGCTAGGAGGGGCAGAAGCTAAGGCGCGTACAGCTTCACTCCATGCCTCATCCACCTCCTTCTCCACTTCCTCCTCCAGGTCTGCCTCCTCTCCCCTCCCTCCACACATCTGCTCTGAAGCATAGGCGGAACAACCAGCTGATTTTCCCCCAGCAGAATTCCCTTCAGCTGCATTCCCCTCAGCTGCATCCCCCTCAGCCCCATTTCCCTCAGCCACACCTCCCTCAGCCACACCTCCCTCAGCCACATCAACCGCAGCCGCATCCCCTGTTTCCTCCGTCCTCCGCCTTTTCCTCTCTCCCTGCTCCGCCCTTTCCTGCTCCTTCTCGCTGCCTGCACTCATGCCATCTCGCCTCTTCCCCACGCCCTCCATCCCACCCACGCCCTCCCTCACACCCACGCCCTCCCTCACATCCGCCAGCGCCAGCTCGAACTCATTCATCCACCCTTCTGTGTGCGCCATGGTGCCCTTCACGTACGCCACCTCTCTCTCGCAGCCCTGCATTGCAAGCCTCAATTGCGCCATCTCCTCCCTCATCTCTTCCCTCATTTCCCTCACCTCTTCCCTCATCTCTTCCCTCATCTCTACCCTCATCTCTACCCTCATCTCGCCCAGTTGGTCAACCAGTTCCCGCCTGACCGCCCCCACCTGCGCCTTCACTAGAGGCACCTCCTCCTGCTGCTCTCCCACCACTCGCACCAATCGTGCCACCTCCAGCCCCTGCCCCTCCATTGTAGCCCTTAAGCCAGCTACCTCCTCCTTCATCACCTCTTTCATCTCTCCCTTTATCTCTCTCCTGGTGTCTCTGGCCTCTCCCCTCACCGCCTCCACCTGCTCCTTGCGCATGCCATTTCCTTCCCCTGCCCTTCCACCACCACTCTCAACCGCGCCATTTCCCCCTTCATCTCATTCCTCATCGCTTCCCCCATCTCCCTCACTTCCTCCCTCGCCCGCCTCACCGCGTCCACCTGCCCCTTCACACCCAGCACCTCCTTCCCCTGCGCCTCTAGCGAACTCTCCTACTGTGCAATTTCTCCCTTCATCTGGCTCTCTGCCTCTTTCCTCACCCCCCTCACCGCCTCCACCTGCCCCTCCACCACATCCCTTAGTCACGCCACTTCCCCTCTCATCTCGCTCACAACCTCCCCCATTTTTCCACTCTCTGCCCCCCTCACCGCCTCCACCTGCTCCATCGCATGCGCTATCTGCATCTGCTGCCCCTCCACCACATCCCGCAGCTGCGCCACCCCCCCCCTCATCTCGCTCACCTCCTCCCTCCTCTCCAGCCACTCCCCCCTCACCGCGCCCACCTGCTTCAGCACTTGCGCAACCCCCATGTCCTGCCCCTCCATCGCACCCCGTAGCGCCGCCACTTCCCGCGTCACCTCTCCCTTCATCTCGCTCACTTCTTCCCTCGCCTCCCTCGCCTCCCTCACCTCCCTCGCCTCCCGCCTCACCGCCTCCACCTGCTGTTTCGCATTGGCCATCCCCTTCCCTTGCGCCGCCATCGCAGCCCTCACGCCCGCCACCTCTCTGCCCACCTCCTCCCTTATCCTCTCCCGCATCTCCCCCCGCATCTCCCTCACCTCGTCCCTCGTCTCCCGCCTCTCCGCCTCCCACTGCGCCGTCACTGCCGCCACCTGCGCCTTCACCGTGTCCACCAGCAACGCCACCTCGTCCCGCATGCCCTCCAGCCCCTCCGCCAGCATCTCCTCCACCGCCTCGCGCCACCCGCCCTCCCCGTTCTCGCGCTCCCCTCCCGTCGCCGCATTCCCCTTCTTCCTCGTGGTGGTTCCCGTCTGATCTCTTTTCAACTCGTCAACCTCTCGCCTCAGTGTGCTTATCGCGTCCGCCTGCGCCCACAGCTGCCGGCTCAATTCGTCCGCGCGTTCCCCCATCCCTCCCCCTCCCGCCAGCTCCTCCACCTGCACCTTCAGCACCACTCCGCTCGCCAGCCGCAGCTCCGTCTCGCGCGCCGAGGCCATGTTGCTCGCAGCTCGCGCGAGTTGCGTGCAGTGCGCAACTCGAACGCCCTACTACAACTCCGCTCGCCAGCCAGCAGATGTGTATTAGCGGCGTACAAAATGTAGCTAGTTAGAATAGCTGCTACTAGATAATGCCCTACTACAACTCCGCACCTTCAGCACCGCTCCGCTCGCCAGCCGCAAATCCGTCTCGCGACGAGGCCATCTCCGCTGCAAGCAGTCCCGCTAACGAAACTAGAGAGTCACTTTTCTCATTGAACGTCAAATTGGCCAGCGGAAACGTCGTAGCCGCTGCTAGAATGTGATGCAGCAGAGCTGACCATTGAATAAACATGTTGTTCGCGTAGTTAAATAAAATGCAGATGTTCCTAGGTAATATCGCTGTAACATAACGTAGCAGTGGCAGATGCTAGTAAACCTCGGGGCATCACTATACGGTACAATGTGGGTTCTTACGTTTTTTAAAACGGTAAAACCTTTAACTCTCCGGTAACATGAGGTAAAATCCCGGGACGTCAGGTTTCGACTCACTTCTTGTATCCCCTACCAGTTTGCGTAGTTAAAAGCTGCATATTCAGTTGCGAAGGTAGATTGAGAAATAGTTGGAAGGGAAGTCGGTGAAAGGTGATGGGTGAGTGTAACAAGACGGAGGCGAAATCGTCACTCCCGATTTCGCCAACTGAACTCAATTTGATTTCGAGGTTGAAACCCAACCTTGGAACACACCCTTGGGCAATTCGAAGGTTGAACCCAACCTCGAAATGTTCAACAAGTCAATCTGAGTTCCCAACCTTGGGAACAACTACAGAGAGCACGCAAGCCAGCCAAGCAGCGCAGCAGAATAATCGACAGCGCACTTAGCGGAAAGCAACTAAGCCATGGTTCCTACCAACACAGCTATATCTCATCATTTCTATGAATGTCGTCAGCAACAGCAGTACAAGGAAAACTCGTCTAGGCTGCAATAGTTAATTCCTAGACTATGCATGCTACTTTCTGGAATTCCACCATGGTTAAGTGTGTATGCATGTAATCATTACCTATGCTTTACTGTTCTTAGCTTAGCAAAGGTGAGATGCGACTTGGGCGACCTTCTCGAGGCGCCTCAGTCATTTTCCTTGTATATAGTGGTGTGCTTCTTGATTGGAAGCCATCATGTGATCTCTAGTAAAACTACCTTGCTAGTCTCACCTTTCAACTCTTCCAAGAATACCTCTTAACCCTACTATCTACTCCAAACAGCCTAGTGGCTGTTTCATTTGGTTATCAGAGCTATCTCCGACCCCCTTTTATTTAGAAGTCGTCATGACGACTAATGGGCCCCCTTCTCCTAACGATTGGGCTGGTTTTTTACAAACCTACCGAGCCCAAATAATTTCTGAGGTTAGAGAAAGCTTGCCAGCAGAATTGCTTGCCAGTATAGTTGCAGCTGGAGTGGTGGCAGGCATGAACCCTGCTGCACCATCATATAGAAATCAGCGCGCTAGTCCCGCTCTTCCTGATTTTTTCTTTCCCGGGAGAAATCAGCCGGTCGTGAGCCGATGGCTATCTCTCGTGGAGCAATACTTGCTGCTGAGCCACATAGCACCTACTGAATGGATTGCCTTCATCGGAACTCTTCTCCGTGGTTCTGCAATCGCATGGTGGCAATCTGCGCACGCATCTATCACCTCTTGGGAACAATTCAAGCAAGTCTTCACATCAATATTTCAACCCATGAACCCGAACATCAAGACACGAGACTCCTTTGCTGCCCTCAAGCAACTGAAATCAGTCCAAGAGTACGCTTCTCGCTTTCGTGACATCACTCAAGAAATTCCGGATCTCTCCCTTGCCGAATGAATGGATCGCTTCAAGCATGGATTGAAGCCGGAGGTGGAGCTGAAAGACTGCACTACGCTCGAGGAAAAGATACGTGTGGCTGAACGGTATGACGCTGTTCACTTTGCCTATAGTAAGCCTCGCTTTCCTCGCAGCCCGCTTCTCTCTTTTGCTCCCGCCTACTAGTCCTTCACTTCAACAGACACCAACCAGCAAGAACCCCCTCCTATGGACCTGGACCTGATCGAAAAAAGAAAGCGGAACCTGAGGCCACCAGTCGTGTGCTTCAAGTGCCGTAAGAAAGCACACATCTGGAAGTTATGCCGCGGGCGCACCAATCAACCGCCTCTTCTTCCAACGCCGGGAAACGGAAGTCGCCAGTGAGTTCGGGGCAACTTCCTGGTAACAAAATCAGCCCCTCCATCTCTTCTCTTGAAAATCATAGCCCTTCTAAACCTCTGCTTCTTTCCATGACAATCCGAGGTCAAAGAGTGAAAGCCTTAATTGACAGTCGCGCTTCTTCAAATTTTATCTCCTCTCTACTTTCCATGCTTTCCCTTCCAACCCAACCTAAATCTCTACCTAAGATAGTGCTGATGGCAAATGGAACTTCAATTCCTTTTGGACCACTACCTTTCCCTGTCCCTTGTACCATCGGACCCTACGAAGCCAAGATTCAATTTCAACAAGCATCCCTTGGAGACCATGAAATCATTGTTGGGCGTGATTGGCTGTCTATTGCTAATACAAAGATTGATTAGAACCTTGGAACTGTTACCATTTCTAACTTTGGAAGAGACATTACCTTACCGATTCTTTCTTCCTCTCCTTCCATACCTACTTGCTGTAACCTTGTTTCAGCAAGACAATTTAAAAAATCTTTAAAAGACCCAACTGCTTAGTTCTTTTTTTGTATTTTGAAGAAAACCTGTGAAAGTCCTTCTTCCTCTTCCCCTTTCAAGGCTGCTGAGATCCCTCCTGAAATTCAACAGGTCTTGGATGAATTCAAAGACATCTTTCCCTCAGACTTTCCTTCTGGTCTTCCTCCCAAGAGAGCCATTGATCACCGCATCACTCTTCTCCCTGGCTCCAAACCTACCGTCCGTGCTACCTACCGGATGAGTGCTGCCAAGCTGCAAGAAGTCCAGAAGCAGTTGGAAGAGCTCCTTGCAAAAGGCTTCATCCGAGTCTGCTCCTCTCCTTATGCAGCACCGATTCTCTTCGTGAAGAAAAAGGATGGCAGCATGCGGATGTGCATTGACTATCGTGCACTCAACAAGATTACCATCACGAACCGCTACCCTCTGCCACGTATGGAAGAACTCTTTGATAAACTCGGCGAAGCCACAATTTTTAGCAAGCTGGATCTCCGAAGCGGATATCATCAAGTTCGTATCGCTGACGAAGACATCGAGAAAACTGCATTCAGAACTCGGTATGGGCATTTCGAATGCCCAGTTCTTCCGTTTGGACTAACAAATGCCCCTGCCACTTTCATGTGCTTGATGCACAATGTCTTTCATGATTTCTTGGACCGGTTTGTCATAATCTTCATTGATGACATTCTGATCTATACCAAATCATTGAAAGAACATGTTGAGCATCTACCACAGGTGTTCACTCGACTTCGTGAGCACCGCCTCTTCGTCAAACAAAGCAAGTGTGAGTTTGCAAAGTCCTCAATTCCTTTCTTGGACCATATCATCTCACACAACCAGCTTGCCATGGATCCCTCCAAATCAAAGCCATCCAGGACTGGAAACCCCCAACTTCTATGAAAGAAGTACAAGCCTTCCTTGGCCTAACCTACTACCGCAAATTCATCCGCCACTTTGCTGCTATCACCTCCCTCCTATCCATTGCCAAGATCAAGAACATGGCCTTCGCAAGAATGAAGGATTCCATTGCCAGGATCAAGAACATGGCCTTCGCAAGAATGAAGGATTCCATTGCCAGGATCAAGAACATGGCCTCAAGCCCATTGCTTTCGAATCTCGGAAGCTCAAGCCTGCTGAGTGCAACTATGCTACACATGATCGTGATGCGCTGGCCATCGTCCATGCAATCAAGAAGTGGCGTTGCTATGTCCATATGCAACCCGTCACTGTTCTTACTGACCACTGCACCCTGCAATACCTGAAGACACAACCCCATCTCACCCCTAAACATGCTCGATGGATGGAGTACCAGGAGCAGTACGCACCTGAGTTGAAAATCGAGTACCGCACTGGCCGCCTCAACCCTGCTGATTCTCTAACCCGGCCTCCGCAATCTCAGCTCACTATCATCGGGAGTATTACCTGGGATGAAAGCTTCATTGGCAAGTTCATCAAAGGGTATCGGCGTGACCCTTTCTATCTCAATCTTGCTGCAAATGATTCATCTGTCTACTATGAATTCCCTTTATGGTATAAGGCAGATTCCCAAGTCATCTGCATTCCAGCTGACCGCAAGCTGCATCACCTCCTGCTACGCGAGCATCATGACCAGAATGCACACTTTGGAGTGGACAAAACGCTTGCAGCCATCTCTGAAAATTTCTTCTGGCCCAAGCTCTCTCATGACGTCCGCTCCTACGTACGCAGCTGTCATACTTGTCAGTGCAACAAAGCTTGCAACGCAGCACCCTACGGCTTGCTACACCCCTTGGAGATACCTCAACTTCCTTGGTCTCATATCACACTCGAATTTATCACCGATCTCCTTCGCACCTTTTCCCATCGCAACGCTATCCTTACTGTATTCGACAAGCTTAGCAAGATGGCTCACTTCCTTCCTACTTCTACTAATGAAACTGCTGAAGCTGTAGCAAATCTCTTCTTCAAGGAAGTGGTTCGTCTTCATGGCATTCCTTGCGTCCTAATCAATGACCATAACTCGCAATTTGTTGGCAGATTCTGGCAGTCCCTGTTTCAACGATTGGGCAGCAAAATTTGTCTCTCTACTGCTTATCATCCTCAGTCTGATGGGCAGACAAAAAGAGTGAATCGAACCCTTGAAGATGCCCTTCGTGCATATGTGAATGCACGACAGAATAACTGGGACATACACCTACCTTCAATCGAATTCTCCTACAACAGCACAGTGAATCTTGCCACCGGCCAAACTCCTGTCTTCCTCGCCACAGGACAGCAACCTCGCACACCAGCCTCCTTTGTCTGCACTCCTGACACTCAAGCAGCAGCTTCCTTCCTTTCCACTCGCGAGATGGTTATTGGAGCAGCTCGAGCATCCTTGTTGAAAGCACAGGCACGTATGATCTGGCATACTGATCAACATCGTCGCAACATCCAGTTTCATGAAGGTGACCAAGTTCTTCTCTCAACTGCAAATCCGCCCTTACTTAAATCTGGTCTTACTCGTAAACTTGCTCCTCGTTTCATTGGCCCTTTCCCAATCACTCAAGTCCTCTCTCCTGTTACCTATCGCTTGAAACCACCTCCACACATCAACATCCATCCAGTTTTCCATGTGCAGCTACTTCATCCTTATCATCTCCCACCAGCCCAATTTCCTCTCACTCCTCAACATCAACGTCCTCCTATGTTCACCCCAAGCCCTGACCTTTTTGAAGTTGAAAAAATCCTCTCTCATGAAACCTCTCCTCATGGTACTTTCTTCCTTGTTAAGTGGCGTGGCCATGATTCCTCTCACAACCTTTGGATTCCTGAGACTAGCCTCCAGCATGCTCAACGTGCCCAGGACTACAGAGAACTACTTGCCAACTACTTTGCAGCTGCCCCACCAGAAATCGTCTTTGCACCGAAATGACTTGCCAACTACTTTGCAGCTGCCCAAGCACCGAGGATGGTGCTTGCTGGGGAGGGGAGTAATTTAACAAGACGAAGGCGAAATCGTCACTCCCGATTTTGCCAACTGAACTCAATTTGATTTCGAGGTTGAAACCCAACCTTGGAACACACCCTTGGGCAATTCGAAGGTTAAACCCAACCTCGAATTGTTCAACAAGTCAATCTGAGTTCCCAACCTTGGGAACAACTACAGAGAGCACGCAAGCCAGCCAAGCAGCGCAGCAGAATAATCGACAGTGCAACTAGCGGAAAGCAACTACAGCCATGGTTCCTACCAACACAACTATATCTCATCATTTCGATGAATGTCGTGAGCAACAGCAGTACAAGGAAAACTCGTCTAGGCTGCAATAGTTAATTCCTAGACTACATGCATGCTACTTTCTGGAATTCCAGCAAGGCTAAGTGTGTATGCATGTAATCATTACCTATGCGTTGCTGTTCTCAGCTTGGCAAAGGTGAGATGCGACTTGGGCGACCTTCTCGAGGCACCTCAGTAATTTTCCTTGTATATAATGGTGTGCTTCTTGATTGGAAATCATCATGTGATCTCTAGTAAAAATACCTTGCTAGTCTCACCTTTCAACTCTTCCAAGAATACCTCCTAACTCTACTATCTACTCCAAACAGCCTAGTGGCTGTTTCAGTGAGCTAGCACCGAGCAAACCCGCCTCTCCGTTGCCTCTTCAATCGAGGTCGTGTTTGCCTTCCTTTCAGGCTCTCTACGTTGCACGCTCTACGAATTTGATATGGCAGTCGAATCGTTATCTGGTTCGACTGCTCGACAAAAGTGCCCAAAGTGGCCAGCCTCGCTACCTCGAATAGCTTTTAGAGCGGTTAGGTCTGCTTGGGATGAGTCGTGACGGGTACGGAAAGCCAAATATTTCATGGTTACCATTTCAAAATGTTTGGTTGAAATACAATGATTGAATAATTGAGCACGAAGGAAGATCGGGCCTGTTCCGCTTTGGCGTTGGACTGGGCATTTGTAAGGAATTACGATTGCTTAGTGGGGACTCGCCACAGCGAGTACACGCGAACCTCTTGGTTCCGCAGGCTCAGCTCTCAAGTCACGTGCCAAACCAGCCCCTCCCAACCTCGACGGCCCCAACCTGATCCCGAGTCGCCCCAAACCCATTTTGACCCCGTCACCCTAGGGACTACCGAGCCGTTGACTGGTCCAACCCTCGACATTCAACCCTAGTCAATCGCCCTATATATTGCCTAGGCCTCATTTCTATCGACATTCTCGAATCACGTTCCCCTATAGTATTATGCGCTATACTCTGAGTTATAATTCATAGCAACTGGTATCAGAGCTACGTTCCTGCCCATTAGGCTTCCGGTAGGGGAGCTGTCACAGGATCGAATGTGTCGAGGAAAGATTGCACTATCGATCAGTACAAGGCGTTTTTATACTTCCAAAGTACATCAGGTAACCAGGTTTATCCTATCTAAGAGAATAGACCCTTCTAGAAAATAGAATCACCCTGCGTATAGCCACGCGAGGCTATTGGCTTTAAGGGATTACGACAGGATTACGCTAGATATAGCGCACCGAAACATCCCAAGCCTGGTCGGTGATATAATTATAATAGTAGGATAAACCAAAGGATAATGGAAAATGGAGAATAGGAAACCAAATGAGATGAGATAAAAAGAGAAATGAAATAGGAAGGAAATAAGGAAAAGGAACAAATGGTGTAACGGGGTCGTACTCTCACACTTCCCCCCCTCAAAGCTGGGTGGTAGAAGTAACACCCTGCTTGACAAGGTAGTCATGCAGAGGACGACAGGCGTTACCCATGTCGGACTCAGGTACCCAACTGTCCTCAGAAGGATCATAACCCTTCCAACAGATGAGAAGCTCCACGGTGCCATTCCGACGATGGCGGTGTGCAAGCACGGACTCGACCTCGTACTCGGGTCCATTCTGGACGAGGACGGGCGGCGGCCGCGGCGGTTGGCGTCCGCCGAAGATCGTGTTTGGATCCCGATAGGGCTTCAAAAGTTGGACATGGAAGGCGTTGTGAATATTCCAGGTAGCTGGTAGGCGTAAGCGGAAGGTAACAGGAATGCCCTGTGCTTCAATGAGAAAAGTCCCGCAGAAGCGAGGTCGACGTTTAGATGGGAGATGGCTGATGTCAAGGAGCACCTGGTCTCTCACGGTAACGGTGTGGTCGTTGCGATGGCAATCAGCCTGGCGCTTCAATTGCTACTGAATGTCGAGGAGGCGCTTGTGGGTCCGATCCCAAAGCTGATGCATGGTTGTGATGAAATCATGTGCAGGTTAGAATGTAGCGGATGTTGTCGGTTTCTGTGGTGTGAGTGGGTGGCGTCCGTGGCAGAGGAAGAACGGCGTCTATCCGGTAGCGGCATGTGTAGCGTTATTGTAAGCAAACTCTACAACGGGCAGGTGTAGGTCCCGATTGGAGATCTCGTCCTTGCAGGCTACTCGGAGGAGTTGCTCGACAATCTGGTTGAGGCGCTCGGTCTATCCGTCTGTTTGCAGATGGTAAGCGGATGTCATGCGGAGTTTGGTCCCGAGTAGAGACATAAGTTCCTTCCAGAACTTGCTGGTGAACTTGGGGTCTCAGTCGGAGATAAGTGTGGTTGGAATGCCATGCTGTGAGATGATGTAACGAATGAAGAGTTGTGCTGTTTCTTCGGTGCGTGCTGTCGTGCGTGTCGGGATGAAGTGACCCATTTTGGAGAACTTGTCAATGACGACAAGGATTGTGTCATGACCGCTGGTGGTAGGTGGTAACCCGGTGATGAAATCCAGGCTAACCACTTGCCATGGTTGTTCTGGGACAGGACGAGGCTGTAGTAGTCCCACCTTTTTCTGCTTGTTGCTCTTCATCCGCTGACATGTATCACATGAGGTGACGAATCTCTGAACATCTTCTGCCAAGTGGGGCCAGTAGTAGTGCTTTGCAATACCGGTCAGCGTCTTGTTGCTACCGAAGTGTCCGGCGTAAAGGACGTCGTGGTATTCTTCGAGTAGTAACTAGCGCAAAGGAGGGTAATTGGGTACCCAGATTTTCGTTGACCCTTTCCGGTACGCGATGTTACTTTCCCACTGTAGTAGGTGTCGCTTCTCTGCCAAGGGAATTTTGGGGTCAATGGTGTACCGGTGTGTGAAGAGTCCCTTGAGTAGAGGATCCATCCCTTCGACCTGAATGGCGGCAACGTGTGCAGGCCGGCTAAGGGCATCTGCTTTGTTTTTGTGGCCGGGCTTGTACACGATGTCGTAGTGGAAGTGCGTCTCGAGGAAGTTGATCCACTGGACCTGTCGCCTGGAAAGGTTGGGTTGTGTCTTCAAGTATTTCAGGCTGCAGTGGTCGGTGGAGACTGTTGTTCTTCGTCCTTCGAGATAACATCTCCACGCTTTGACAGCGATGATGATGGCAAGGGCTTCTTTGTCGTGTATCGGGTAGATTAGTTCTGCTCCGTGTAGTTTCTTGCTGAGGTAGGCAATTGGTTGCAGTCCATTCCCCTGGTCTTGCATCAAGACTGCACCCACTACCTGGTCGCCGGTGTCAGCTTCGATGACGTAGTCGCGTTCGAGATCTGGCAAGATGAGTACTGGTGCGGACATGAGTGCCTGTTTGGCTGCTCCACGGCTTCCTGGTGTTTCAGCTCCCATTTGTAGGGCGTGTTCTTTTTCAGCAGATTCGTGAGTGGTGCCGCGAGTTTCGCGTACTGTGGCACGAACCTGTTGTAATAATTAGCGAAGCCTAGGAACTGCTGCAACTCCTTCACGTTCTCGGGTGTCTTCCACATACGTACGGCTTTGATTTTCTTGGGGTCGACGTGAACTCCTTGAGCGCTCACCATGTGTCCTAGGAATTGGACCTTCTCAAGGGCGAATTCGCTCTTGGATAGTTTGACGTAGAACCGTTCCCGCCGAAGAATTTCGAAGACGCGTCGCAGGTGTTTGACGTGCTGCTTCATGTCGCACAAGTAGATGAGGATGTCGTCCAAGTACACTACGACGCTTTCGTCCAAGAGTGGGCGTAGTATGTGGTTCATCTCGGCTTGGAATGTTGCCGGTGTATTGGTGAGTCCGAACGGCATGACCAAACACTCGTATGATCCGTATCGAGTTCGGAAAGCAGTTTTGTGGATGGAGTTGTCCGCCATTCGTATCTGCCAGTATCGGGACCACAGATCCAGTTTGGAAAATACCGTAGTTCCCGGAAGCTGGTCAAGCAGGTCATCGATTCGTGGTATCTGATATTTATTATTGATGGTCTGCTTGTTGAGAGCTCGGTAATCGATGCACATGCGCAGGCTTCCGTCCGGTTTCGGTGTGAAGAGCACTGGGGCACCGTATGGAGAAGTGGATGGTCGGATGAGTCCTTTGGCGAGGAGATACTCAATCTGTTTTTTCATGTCGGTCAGCTCCGTAGGGCTGAGCCGGTATGGTGCTCGGAAGGTCGGCTTCGAGCCTGGTTCCTCCACGATCGCGTGTTGGTGCGTTTGGTATGGCGGTAGCTCGTTCGGAAGATCGTCAGGAATAATGTCTTGTAACTCCTTCAGCAATTCCTTGATTTTTCCTGGAGGCTCCGAGGTCTTCTCTCCGTCGGTTTCCACTTCTATTGCTATTGCCAGGAACCCGGTGTCGGTTCGCTTCACGTCCTTCTCGAATCGTGCGAGTGTCTCCACTGGGATATCTCCTGTATCGTCCCAATTGGGTAGTTGGACTCTCCTTCCATTGTTGTAGATGCTTGCGGTACGTTTTACCCAGTTGATCTCGGGGTTGAATCTTTTCAGGAAGTCTCGCCCGAAGATCAAGTCAAGCCCTTTGATGTTGGTGATGGGGAGTGCAGGTCTCCAGCGCAGTGGTCCGAGCTGTAGGTGTAACACTGCTTCGCCATGTGCTGGTAACTTGCTTCCGTCCACCATCGTTGCAGAGAATCCTGAAGGCTTGTACTCTTCCCGAAGTCGGTCGATTACTGCCTTGTTGCAGACGGTGTGCGATGCTCCGCTGTCCACGAGTGCTTGGAGGCGTCGTCCTTTGCAGATGACCTCGAGCACGAGGGGCAGGCGTTGCTCAGAGTACCCAAAGATAGTTTCATTGATAGGAGCATAGGGTACATCCCAGTATTCCGTACACACCTTTGTGTTGCTATCTAATCCTGAGCTGGCAGCTGGCCGTGGCTGCTTGGAGAATGGCTCTTCTCCAGGGCCCGGAGTTTCTTTGACGACTGTGCGCGTCGTTGATGCCGTAGTTGCTGAACTGGATGCATCCGGAGGAGGAGTTCGGGGTTTTTGCAGCTTCATGTAGACCCCCAACTTCCTCTTGAGCGGCTTCAGCTCCACCGACGACTTCCCTGGGGAATGGGTAGTCGTTGTGGGCTGGTGTCGGGAGAGGACGTTGACTCTGTGGAAAGGTCGGCTTCTTTCCACACTCCTTAATATTTTCCCCAAGTTGTCTGGTACCGGTATGATCTCCACAGTTTTATGCTTCTTTTGGAGTCCTTCCCAAAATTTCTCCAAGGCACTAGCCCCTCGAGAATCATAAGTTTTCATTAAAGCATCCTTATAGGATACAGTAACTTTAACGAATCCTTGTAATTTCTTGGGTCTTCAAGGAGTTTCCCCGTCTCGGCAGAGTCTTTTTCGCAGAGTCAGGCTTTTCGAACCTGTCGACTTCCATCGGGTCGGCGAACGTGGTGTGAGCCGAGCGGTCGCCCTGTCGCGTACTGCCGACTTGCGTCCGTCGTGTCCCGGCGTTGACCATGTTGAAGCGCTCCGCTGCCGAAACGACGTCACTGTAGCTCGCGTAATTCGTCGCTGCAACCTGTCGTTTGACTTCGGTCTTCAGCCCGGCGAGGTACGACTGTACTTTTTCCCCTTCGGTCAGATCGGGAATTCGGTGATAAAATTCCTCCATTTGATGTGTGTACTGCGCTACACTCCCGAACTGTCGATGGCGATGAATTTTTTCTCGGGCAAGGAAACCCGAATTTATCGGCTCGAAACGTTTGAGCAGGTTGGTGCGGAACTGCTGCCACGTGGCTTCACCGTGGATGAAGGTGCTGTTGCCGCCAATTCACTCGAGTGCCGGCCCTCGCATAAGTGTCCGCCCCGGCGGTTTTTCGAGGCCGATTTTCCCGCTGCTGCTGCTGCTTTGTTGAGCGCGGCCGCGTGAGAAAAGCTCTGATTACCAAGTGTCACAGGATCGAATGTGACGAGGAAAGATTGCACTATCGATCAGTACAAGGCGCTTTTATACTTCCAAAGTACATCAGGTAACCAGGTTTATCCTATCCCAAGGGAATAGACCCTTCTAGAAAATAGAATCACCCTGCGAATAGCCACGCGAGGCTATTGGCTTTAAGGGATTACGGCAGGATTACGCTAGATACAGTGGCGGAAACTATTGTCCGTATGTTTTGCATTAATTTGGGTTTTTAGGCTTTAAGACCATTATACATTAAGCCTTAATGTTTAATGGTGGTACGAATTGGGAGGGACACATAGTGGATGTGTTCATAGCACAAATATCCATAATAGTATATTTGATCTAACTCTTATCTGAAAAGATATACAAAGGGTACATCCGGACAAATAGTTCCAAGCAGAGAGAGCAAACTTCAGAAGTGTGTTTCTAGTTCCTAGCCCACCGACCTTTGGCCTTGATCACCGCCCGCACCCTCCTAGGGGAGCTGTCGATGTGGCTAGAGCAAACCTCGGCATGGATCTTCTCCCATTCTTCCTAGACCAGGTCTTAAAGCTCCAGCATTCCAGAGGAAGGCCTTTTATGCTTGGCTAGCTCCCTTTTCAAGCAAGCCCAGAGGTTAAGGTTTGATGAGAAAGAAGGCCACTCCAAGGCTACATACTCATGTTCTCCAAGTCATTCCCGCACTAGGCATAACAAATTCTTGGGGTCCATGCGTCCGTCAATCTTGCATATGAACCCCACCCCCGCATATGTCATACATCCCCACACCATCACCGATCCTTGTCCCCATGGTTTAGCATCTGTTTGATTTAGTGGTGCTGCAGGGTTGTGCCTTCCCGAATCCAGGCAAACGCGCGGCCATTGGAGCTGAAGCAGTTGATGTTGGTCCCATTTGACCATATCACATGCTTTCGAACACTAATTGTCCACTCAGCATGCGACTTTACGAATAGCAGCCGGCCCCTGATATTTTTCCAGAATAGTCATGGCTTCTACGACTGCTGCACCGTGACTAGACCCACGGACCTTAGTGTGTTTTTAATGCTGCAAGGATGCACAGTCAACCGTGCAACGTTACCCTCAGTTTCGCGGTGTCTACGCTAGATTTGGCTGCTCTATTCGTGATTTTACCCTACAATGGTACGACGTAGACGATCCGTGATAAGATGGGTCCGACCGGCTAATTGCATCTTTGGCCACACCTCTGCATGGCTAGTCTCAAAGATACCATTCATTACAAAATCGCCCACAATACTCTTGCCTACGCCCATTTTTTCACGATTTTCCTAGTGCTCACCCCCTTATGCAAAATGATGGGTCCAAGAAGAGTGCAAGAAGCTCCTTGCCGAGGTTTGTACTAACTTCGTAGGTAACATGCCTAGGAGGGTGCAGGTGGTGAACAAGGCCAAAGGTCGGTGGGCTATGTACCTAAAACACAGTTATGAAGTTTGCTCTCTCTGCTTGGAAATATTTGTCCGGATGTACCATTTGTTTGTCTTCTGGGATATCAGTCAGACCTAATGTACAATTCTGGATTTTTGTGCTATTAACACATCCACTATGTGCTCCTCCCAAAGCATACCACCATTAAATATTAAGGCTTAATGTATAGTGGTCTTAAAGCCTAAAACCCCAAATTAACGCAAAACATACGGACAATTGTTTCCGCCACTGTATAGCGTGCCAGTACATCCCAAGCCTGGTCGGTGATATAATTATAATAGTAGGATAAACCAAAGGATAATGGAAAATGGAGAATAGGAAACCAAATGAGATGAGATAGAACGAGAAATGAAATAGGAAGGAAATAAGGAAAAGGAACAAGTGGTGTAACGGGGTCGTACTCTCACAGGAGCAGACCCTATCGGGGAAGGGGGCGGAAGGATGCTGATGGTGAGCGGACGACGTAGAAATTAATTGCGCGAGCATCTCCGATGCTGTCAGATCCTGTCCGATGGACGGCTGGGATTGGCCGGTCCTCCCCTTCTCTGGGCATAGACGGAATTATTTCCCGTCGAAGAGTGGGCGACGTTTTCGCCGTGTTTTTCGGGTATGTTCGTTAGAGCTGTCGTAAGTTTCGGGTGTTCGGACAAAGTCTTTGGATTGGCTTCCGAAAAAAACGAAGGCTTCGTCAGGAGAAGACAAGTGCACGGGAGTCCTCATGCGGCCAGGAGTTGGTCGTCAGGAGCGCGCGGGGTGGCGAAATGACAGGATGTACGGCGATGTACGTCTGGCGTGCCATGAAGCTGCAGGGTGAACTGTAGCTGTGTCGCGGGTCACGGCGTTTCCGGCAGGCTAGTTGCAGGCGATGGACGGGACTTCAACACTATTTCAGCAATGGGCGGATCCGACAATTTTGGAATGACACGATGGCACGAGGACGTGTGGGTGTGCAGTTGTGTGGGAGCAACTGGGATTAACGACCTCGGCGCTATTCACCACGACGGCCATCTGGAGGTGATGACGCTGTGCTGGAGTGAGTGTACTCAGCGAGGGCGACTTCCCCTGTGGGGAGGCGTTTTTTGTGGACCAGCGTTTCATACCCCCACGATCAACGGGAATGGAGGCCACCACCCTCGGGTGTGTCTTAAGTGTTTTCCACTGGTCGCCGAATGCGTTAACTGTCAGGAGTTGAAGCAGTGGAAGAAGAACGACGGGAGTACTGGAACAGTTAAGGGTTAGCGATGTCCGGGCTGCTGCTCGCTCTGCTATGTCGCCCGGAAATCACCATTCCCACCAGGTAGCAGTGTCGACTTTTTAGTTGACGGCTTTTGCCAGAATAAGGGGGGTGAACCTGCGAACTACACTGTGCAAATGGAGTGTCCCCGAAATTTTCGGAGTTACTGTTTCAGTGGAGCTGAGGGTTTTGCCTGGTGCGGAAGAAGGAGGTTCCGACTTTTGCAGTTGTAGCTCGACGAGTTTCCAACGGAGGAGGGAGCTGTCCAGCGGTCAGTGGGTATTTTTACGGGTAAATATTAAGCGGGCCTGTGGTATTTGATAAAGTACCGAATGCCGATCCGACATTTTCGTTGGTGCAGAGAAGCAGAGGCAGTTCAAGTGTTTTACAGCTGGAGTTGTGCCCGCTATCTTCAAGGGTACGAGTGATATCGACCGAATTTTGCGGAGTATACTGGGTATATGGAGCGGAGGGAGAGCAGTCGCTGTTTCGTCTCTTCCTGAATATTTCAGCGTGTACTGTAGCTGATGCAGCTGGCGACATTTGACCCTGGGTTCCGTTCGAGGTTTTCTACTGGAGTAGTTCAGTACAGGTGATAGGTCATCGCCATTGTCGTCTTCCTCTCGTCACTACCCATTACCACCTCCATCGTCAATTCGACTGCTTTGCCCGACAATCTGAACACGACCTCGCCGCATCATCGCCACCAGGCCCTGAGATATCAACCTTAAAGCCCTAATCAGCTTAATTTCAATGGCTGTTTTTTTTGTTGTCTATGATTTTCCAGTGTTTGCAAACTGCCCATTGAGACTTATTTCTCAACAACAGGTCCCTCAAAAGACTTTGTATCATTTGCACTAGCCAATGCCAAGATATGGCCTGGACCCGAAACCCAAATCAGCCTAAAAAGGCTGATATCTCAGGGCCTGATCGCCACCCATCCGGAGCGGTATCGAAACGAAAAGATTTTGCAGGAGAATTGTTGGAGCTGTGGTGGGACCAACTCGCAAGCAGCGTTTTGACTTATGAAGAAAGTTTGAGTTCCTGTGGGCAGATTCCGGAGCAGTCGTTGCGGAATTTCCAAACCTTCGGAGCGGTTTACTCTGCAGAGGATTTTTATTTTGATGCATATTTGGGAGTTCTAGCGGTTGGAGTTTTACAAAAACGAAGCTGAGTATGAGAATTTTAAGCAGCAGCGTGGGATTCGTTCGACTACTCTGGAGCCTTGGGTTTCCTGGAGTTTCACCTAGGAAATTGCGAGCTGTTTCTTCTTGGAGGGGGGAGAAGTGCAGCTGTGCTGCAAATTTTAGAAGACCCTTCCGGTGTGTTCCATTATCCACTTTCGACCGACATTCGTCATCTTTATGCTTCCGCACCTGATTTCGTTACTTCGTTGATGGAGTTCGTTGTCTTTCGTGAGACACAGATGCGTGATCTCGCATGTGACACGAACGACATCGCGTATCGGTGAACGTGTTATTCATTTAATCAGCCACCACGATATTCGCCATTCATCATTTCAAGATATTCATCTGCCACGCATGATCATCAATCGACCACTCGACATATTTACTTTTCACATTCTTCCGTTGGAGTATTTACCCTTGCCCGTTTGGTAAGCAAAAGAATTCGACATCTTCGATGGCTACAGTTAAAAACGATCGTTTCGATGCTTTCTAGCCCTTGATTTCAATTCGATCTCAAGACCTCGTCAGGCCGGCGTAATCATTACGCTCGTCACAGGGCTGAAGACTTACAGTCACATCGGGGATTACTTATAATGAGTGTTCGGCCTCGATAAAGGGAGTGCCTTCCTTTAGAAGGTGGGAGAGTGTAAGGAATTACGATTCCTTACTGGGGCTCGTCACAACGAGTACACGCGAATCTCTCGGTTCCGCAGGCTCGGCCCTCAAGTCACGCAACAAACCAGCCCCCGCCGACCTCGACGGCCCCAACCTGATCCCGAGTCGCCCCGAATCCATTTTGACCCCGTGACCCCCGCGACTAACTAGCCCTTGACTGGTCCAGCCCTCGACATTCAACCCTGGTCAATCGCCCTATATATTGCCTAGGCCTCATTTCTATCGACATTCTGGAATCACGTTCCCCTATATTATTCTGCGCTATACTCTGAGTTATAATTCATAACAGCATTTCTGAAGCACACATAAAGCACACAAGCCCTACTACACCCTACCAGAGTAAGACAGGAACCATCGCCACGATTTGTCGGGAAAGTATATCGACGCTCAGTATTAGGGGCCTCGATAACATGTACGGTCAGTGGCACGATAAAAAAAATCAGAATTAGCGAGTTCGCAATATCACTCATCAATCGGATCTACCGTTAGTCAGAAACTGCAGGAAAAAGTTATACGAATGGTCAGTAGAAGTAACCCCCGCCCGTCTCGGAACGTTTTCCCGCCCGCACCAGCCCAATTTTGTCATCATTGTGGCTGGCACAATATTTTTCCCGAGCTCCAGGCGCAGTTCGAGCGAAAACCGCAGAATGCCCAAATTTAGATTCATTGAAAATTTGTTAGTCGAGTAACACGATTTTGTTTCGAAGCACATACTTTTGTCACGGAGGGTCGCGCGTCCCGCGACGACTAAAAATTGCGACTTTGTCTCTAAAAATTGCGACGCATTTACGGCCCAAAAAAAAAAAGTCAAGCCATAAACTTGTTGTCATTCCCGAATCGCCCGAAAACAATAACATATAAAGATAGCTACAAGTTTTTTTTTTTGGGAAATAAATATGTTTAAAAGCACGTCAAGGTACTCTCAGAACTGCATTTAATTTTGTATTAATTTCAATACAACAAATCTATTAGAAGTCTGTCGGTTGTGTTTTTTTTTCTTTTTTTTTTTTCAAGAAATGTATTTACCGGAAAAGTTTTCCACCGAATTACGACTCTACATGTCTTGTCATGCTCGAAACAAATTAGCATACCGTTTAATGTTCACGCCTCATTGGCTTAGCGCCGATCCTGTATAGATTTTCCCTTTCGTGTCAAATGTTTTCGTTTTTTTTTTGCGTTTGTTAATGTTTGAAAAATGTCGCACCCGCTGTGGCCCAATTAGCTTATGTGACATAAATGCGCAAGGTCTCAATTTTGGGAATTTGTGTGCGCGACGTCCAACGATTTTTAATTTGGGAATACTGTATATAGTTCTGTCGCGCATGTCATAGGCCTTGTAGACGACCCCCTTTTACGCCCAGAAGTATTCCATAAGCAATTTATCCTTAAGGGCATCTCCTTGTACGCAAAGTGTACCCGTGTCATGTAAACAGTACTCATTACAGTCAATTGGCAACATTTTTCGATAACCAATCAGTGTGCTCGTGCGACGACTTTCAATGGCAGGCGATCTGACACTGGCTGTTTGTGTCAGACTCGTCAACCAATGTTCGGAGCCGAATCCACATCACTTTTTGGAAAATCCAACAACCACAAGACCGGCCATTCATGTTCCTCCACGTTTGTCCCACAAATTGTGTGAGTAATGTTTGTACAATGTCGTGAGCCGATTACAATCGGGGGCGTGTTTTATATTACTCTGCAATGAATCCGGATCAGGCCCCCAGAAGTCAGGAAAATTTTCCTGATTCAGGAAAAAAACAGGGAGTTTCTCGGTACTTACCCTGATTGTGCAGGGTTTTGTAAATGACACACCCTGTTTTTGCAGGCTTTTTGTAAGGGTAAACTCTGATCGCTCAGCAAGGTTTCTTAGCGAACCCTGAATTTCTCAGCATTGTAGCGGGTCTTAGTCCTTTCCAAAAGCATGTCTAGGGGGGACAGTCAAGAATTTCGAGGTTCTCCCCCCCCCATTCCCCCATCCCCCGAGGCTGTGTGAGGGCGCTGATTGGCCCTTGGTAAAAAAAATCTCCGCGCTGTATGTTGGAGGTCATGTGAGGGAGGTGTGCTGAGGATTGTGTGAGGGCAATTGCTGGCCCTTGGCTGAATTTGCTTGATGTGCGCCTGCCCTAGGGCTCTGCGAGGGAAGAGATTCCCTCCGCCCCTGCAATCTCGTCGCCTCCCCCCCTATTCAGCCCTTCCCCCCTCTCCCCCCCACCAATTGTCGTTTCCTGACCATCCCCCAATCTCGCCACACACGCGCGGATTCGCTACAAATTCCCAGCAGCACCCCCCAAAATCGAGACTTGAACACACAAAACTCACGAACTATAACATGTATAGAAAGATTGAAAAATCAGTTTTTTTTTTTTTAAGTAATTCTGATGGCTCAAGATTTTTTTTTAGGGGACCCTGAAAATTCAGACTTTTCTACAGGGAGAATCCTGATGGATCAGGAAGCCTCAAAACCAATCTAGGGCTCTGATCCGGATGCGCAAACAGGACTGGTCACCGCCTGGGCCCAAAATTGGTTTTAGGCCACTCTTTGAGATTAGAGTAGGAAAAAAAAAAAGCCCTGACGGTCAGAGCTAAAAAAATTCTACGTCTGATTTGGCAGGGTAAAAAAATTCAAAGTCTTTGCTTCAAGTGTAGAACTCTTTGCACCCTTTCTAGCCTTGGCCATTTAAGGAACATTTTACATGAACAAAGTGGGCTGCACTGAGGTGTGGAAAGAAGTGTGTAACGGATTTGCGCGTGCTGGGGGAGATTGGGGGATGGGATGGGACGGAAAACGATTCTGGGGCGCGAGAGGGGAATCAGATTTACATGGGCGGCAGAGGGGCGGGAAAAAAACCATCTGCTCGTGATTGGTTGGGTAGCAGAAGGGCGTATACGACGTGACGTGTCTTGCTGTGGTGTGGAGGACTTAGCGAAAAAAAAAAACAAGAGGCGACGAGATCGTCTTAGGGTTGCGGAGCATTTCATGATGAGACTTTATTATACATCACAACATTTGATTTTTATTTCACAAACTTGAAAAAAAAACCAGCCCGATCGATTGCAATAGGTTGCTCCGCAACCAAAAAAAAAAAAAAAAAAAAAAAAAAAAAAAAGTAGCGGGGGTGTGGTTGGGAGGCATGTCTCTTGTGGGGGACTTAGCCATTCCTGGGTTGCGAGGGGGTGAGGGAGCTATGACTCTAGCTACGACTTAGCCGAAATTGCTGGCTTGCATGGTGCGTGGGGTGGGAGGAATGACTCTGGCCGCCAGGGACTTTGTCGAAAATTTTGGTTGCAGGGTGTTTTGGGGGAAATGTTTCTGGCCGCCAAGGACTTAGTCGGAATCTCGGAGTTTCGATACCAGGGTAGTTTTCAGGACGCCCTGAAGGGTCAGGGTTCGGGGCCCCGCAACCCTAGTTTCGGCAGGGTAATATTTTCGTAACACTTTTTGGATCAGGGTAGTAAATTTCGTATGTCTGATTTTTAAGACCAAATGAAAAAATGCCCTGAAAAATCAGGGCAATCAGGGCATTTTACCCGGCTAATTTGAGCCCTGGTCACCGCTCTCGTCGATGTTCGCCTACCCCGTCTATTTGCGCGTTGGCAAATTTCTCAAATGTAAACGCCTTTTCCTTCTGGGATCTCCTTAAAGCCCAAAAAAAAAAAAAAAAAAAAAAAAAAAAAAAAAAAAAAACCGCCATGATGACGAAATTGGGCTGGCGCGAGCGGGAAAACGTTCCGAGACCGGCAGGGGTTACTTCTACTGACCAGTTGTGGAACCTTTTTGGGTTGCGGAGCAACCTATTACGATCGATTTTGCCGATTTTTTTTTTTCACTCAAAAGTTTGGATGGAAAACCTTTGCACAATAAAATATGACCTGCAGTTTTTGTTCTCTTCCTATGAATGTAACAAAATGCTAGAGGTGTTTATTCTATGATAGGTTTCAAATGCATATATTTTGAAATAATGTTTGCATTATATTTGGTTGATTTCTGGTATACTATGAAATTTTGGCAGGCCTCTTGTTTGATTGCATCACATCGTTGTGTACGGATCCAATCAAGGCGTGCAAGAAAATTCATGTCATCATTCATGACATGAAAAAAAGAATTTGATGATTATGTGATAGTGAAAAACTCAAACTCTAAGCTACCGCTTCCCCAGCGCTAGCATGGGGGGGAAGTCAGCAAGCCTAGTGTCTGAATGATGGAGCAACGCAATCTGTAATGTACAAAAAAAAGAACCAAAACCTATCAAATCCAGTTCGAGACAGAAACTCAAGGAGCTCGCCTGTGAACCGTTTGTGATTTGATAAGCATGCTTTCTTTTTTCGAAATACAGACATACATTGCTGTGGATCGAGAATGAGAGCAAATAACAGCAGCAAGACACATCAGACCAAACACAGGACGCCAGCAATTATAAGAATATAAAGCTGAAAATGAGATAATTGAACATCCCAACGAATTACAGCAAAACGCCGTAGGGAACTCATAATCGCGTTTACAAGAAAACCTGCACAAAATTAAAGTGGATATTATATTAGGCATTGCGTATGAAATGAGTGAACAACAAGCAGCTAGGGCGAGAACGAATGGGCATGGGAAGTTAACACAAAATGTGATGGTGAAAGGAAAGAGAGGACGAGAGAGAAGTTGAAAGAGAGGTAGAGAGAGGCAGAGAGGGAGGGAGAGAGAGAGAGAGAGAGAGAGAGAGAGAGAGAGAGAGAGAGAGAGAGAGAGAGAGAGAGAGAGAGAGAGAGAGGTAAAACGACATGCAAGGAGGGGGGAGACGGCGGGCAAAGAAGTGGTTACGACGGACTAGGAGGGTGAAAAGGCGGGCAAAGGAGAGGGGAAACGACAGATGAGAATCCGTACCGAGTACCTGAGCTGAAAGAGACCATTTACGTTTCCTCTACTAGCTTGAGGAAAAAACGAGAGAAGAAACATAGAGAAACTAGTAAGATACGACTACACGAAAATGTCATCAAGCCACTCTTAATGCCGACCTGGAGTAGTCTGTCGTACAGCTGCGATAAGAAAAGGCAGTCGTAGCTGCTGTCATGTTGCTGCCTAATCACCAGATCTAGAATCACGAATTGCTGGAAGTGGGGAAGAGAAAAACGTGAGACAGAAGTTAGAGGAGGAAGAATCGAGCATAAGGAATTCACGTTTTTGCAGCTCTGAACCCGCAAGCAGAGAAGGTGCGTTCAAACAGCCGCGGTTTTGCAGCTCTGAAAGAAGATTTGTTTTTTTCTCGGTCAGAAAGTGCCCCATCGCACTGAAATTCGCGTAATCGTGTTATTTAACCAAAACTATCGGTAGTGTAACTCAGAAATTCGAGTGTGTGACGCGTAATGCATCCAGTGGCGAGCTCGGGGGTTTTGCCTCTTATTGACGGGAAAAAAAATCAGCATTCTGTGGCGAGTGTTGCTAGGCTGGTGTCATTGCCACGTCGGATTATATCTCCGTCTGGCAGTTACGCCTGACGAGCCTCGCCACTGGGAAAAAAATAACAGCATTGCCAGTGTCAAACATGTGTATTTGTCATGTTTGTATAGACTGTATAGAGTCACCTCTTAGAGGATACAAAACTTAGATATATTTGTGTGTACTCTCACATTACCTTTTATTCAATTCTAATTTCTGATATGGTATCACGCGTAGGTAGGATCCCCCCCCCCCCCCCCACCTACCGCTTCCGCTCATCCCCCTTGGCCCTGTAGCGCCCCCCACCCTCAGGCCCCGTCGCGCCCCTCCCAGGCCCTCTAGCGCCCCTCCTGGGCCCCGTCGCGCTCCTCCCAGGCCCCGTATCGCCCCGTCGCGCCCCTCCTGGGCCCCGTAGCGCCCCTCCTGGGCCTCGTTGCGCCCCTCCTGGGCTTCGTAGCGCCCCTCCTGGGCCCTGTACCGCCCTCCCAGGCCCCGTCGCGCCCCTCCCAGGCCCCGTCGCGCCCCTCCCAGGCCCTCTAGCGCCCCTCCTGGGCCCCGTCGCGCTCCTCCCAGGCCCCGTAGCGCCCCGTCGCGCCCCTCCTGGGCCCCGTAGCGCCCCTCCTGGGCCTCGTCGCGCCCCTCCTGGGCTTCGTAGCGCCCCTCCTGGGCCCTGTACCGCCCTCCCAGGCCCCGTCGCGCCCCTCCCAGGCCCCCTAGCGCCCCTCCTGGGCCCCGTCGCGCTCCTCCCAGACCTCGTAGCGCCCCTCCTGGGCTCTGTCGCGCCCCTCCTGGGCCCCGTCGCGCTCCTTCCAGGCCCCGTAGCGCCCCTCCTGGGCTCTGTCGCGCCCCTCCTGGGCTCCGTAGCGCCCCTCCTGGGCCCCGTCGCGCCCCTCCTGGGCCCCGTAGCGCCCCTCCTGGGCCCCGTTGCGCCCTCCTTGGGCCCTGTCGCGCCCCTCTTGGGCCCCGTCGCGCCCCTCCCATGCCCCGTCGCGCCCCTCCCAGGCCCCGTAGCGTCCCTCCTGGGCCTCGTCGCGCCCCTCCTGGGCTTCGTAGCGCCTCTCCTGGCCCCCCCCCCCGTCGTGCCCCTCCTGGGCCCCGTAGCACCCCTCCTGGGCCGCGTCGTAACCGTCGCCGCCGCCCGGCCCCGTCGCGCCCGCCCGGCGCCGTCGTGCCCGCCCGACCACGTCGCCGCCGCCCGGCCCCGTCGCGCCCGCCCGGCGCCGTCGCCGCCGCCCGGCCCCGTCGCGCCCGCCCGGCGCCGTTGCCGCCGCCCGGCCCCGTCGCGCCCGCCCGGCGCCGTCGCACCCTGCCCAGCCCCGTCGCGCCCGCCCGGCCCCGTCGCACCCTGCCTGGTCCCGTCGCAGCCGCCCGGCCCCGTCGCACCAGCCCGGCCGCCGTCCCGCTCGCCCGGCCCCGTCGCACCGGCCCGGCCCTGCCGCACTCGCCCGGCCCCGTCGCCCCAGCCCGGCCCCGTCGCGCCCGCTCGGCCCCGTCGCCCCGTCCCGGCCCTGTCGCACCAGCCCGGCCCCGTCGCGCCTGCCCGGCCCCGTCGGGCCAGCCCCGGCCCCGTCCTCCTCACTGGTACGGTCCCCCCCCCCCCCCCCCCCCCCCCCCACCCCGCCCTGCTCCGTGCCGCCCTGCACCGCACTGCACCGCACTGTACCGCACTGCACCGCACTGCACCGCACTGCACCGCACTGTACCGCACTGTACCGCACTGCACCGCACTGTATCGCACTGCACCGCACCCCACCTAGCTGCACCGCCCTGCACAGCACTGGACTGTTCCTGATGGCGGCGGAGCTTCGCTTCGACGCTGAAGGTCAGCCCCTAGAGTTCGAGGCGTGGCTTGCCGACCTCCGCCGCCAACTCACTGGCCAGCGGCAGGATGGTGAACCGCTTTCCGCACACCTTGACGGTACGCTCCCCTGCCCAGACCCTCCTGCTATTCTGCCCGCTGACCCCACACCCACTGAGCGTGAGTCTACTGCTGCCACTGCCCGTGCGCGCTCTGTCTGGCTTTCTCGCGATGCTGTCGCCCAGCTTGCCATTAGCAACGCCCTCCCCCCGTCCGAGCGTCCTCACTTTAGGTCCCTCACTACTGCTCAGGCATACTTAGATGCTGTCATCAAGCGCTATTCCACCCCTCCGGCTGCCTCGGTGGGTCGCCTGATCCTCCCGCTGCTCTTTCCTGACCTTGCTTCGTTCCCCACTGTCTCTGACCTCGCTGCCCACCTGCGCTCGATAGAGGAGACCTGGCGCGCCGCCTGCACTGACGCACAGCTTAGAGCCACCAGCCGCCCATTACCTCTACCCTCTACCTGCTTGCCACCCGCCTCCCTGACCGCCTTGCTGTCGCCCGCGACCGCTTCCTTAGTGTTCACCCCGCAGACCTCACCCTCACTGACTTTGTGGACACCCTGACTGTGATAGAGACCCGTCACCGCTCCATCGCCCAGGCGAGCGGTGTCGTGCCAGTCCCTATCTTTCAGGGTTGTGCCCCCGCTCAGTGTACCTTCTCCGACGGCTCTGCCGCAGTGGCTGAGACTGCTGCTGCAGCGCAGGCCCGTTCTGGGAAGGGCCGCCGCCGCAAGGCTGGGCGCGGCGGAGGGGGCGGCGGGGGTGCGGGCGGGGGTAGTGGTGGGGTCGGGTCGCCTGGTGCTGGAGCGGACGAGGGGACCCTGCCCAGTCCAGCTGAGTCGCCGCCCCTGCAGTTGCAGCAGCCGCAGCAGCCGCCGCAGTCGCAGCCTTCGCAGCAGCCGCAGCAGCCGTCGCAGACGCGGCAGACGAGCGTTCTCCCGCCAGGGTGGCCCGGAGCTGGCGGTGGACGGGCGCGGGGTGGTGTGCCGCGTGGTGGCTCTGCCGGCGGGCGTTGTCAGTACCAGATCCAGACCGGTCCTCGCCGCGGCTTCGTTTGCGGTAAGATCGGTCACTCCACTCCCCGCTGCTTTCGTCGCCTGGACGACCTCTTTCGTCAGCGTTTCGGCCCGTCGCCAGACCTCCCGGACTGGCACAGTTTGCTTAGTCGTCAGATTCAGATCTTTGATATGGACATGGATGCCATTGTTTCTGCTCTGCATGTGCTGTATGCTGATGACTCTAGTGTGCTTCCGACTTATTACTCACTGTTGCCTAGTGTAGATGTGCCTAGCTTAGCCTCCCCTGCTGCGTCAGGCGTAGGATCCCCTGCTTTGTGTAGTCTTGGTGCTTCTGCCGTCGTTCCGTCGCCAGACCCCTCGGCTTCGCTTTCCTTCACCTTGGACTCTGGCGCCTCTCGGTGTTTCTTCCGCGACTCCACCACCCTGACGCCGCTTCCTGTTCCTGCTGCCGTTTCTCTTGCTGACCCCTCCGGCGGTCCGGTAGTCGCCCGCAGTTCCACCACCCTTCCCTGTCTGGCGGTTCCTTCGGACTCTCTCACAGGTCTGCATATCCCCTCGTTCTCCAGGAACCTAGTCGGTGTCGGCTGCCTCCAGGGCCTTGGCGTCACCACTACGTTCCCTGGTCACGAGCGGTATGCTGTCTGTACCGAGGCCGCCACTGGTGCCCCCCTGTCCACGTTCCCCCGGGACCCGGTGTCCGGCCTGTTCACTCTGGACACCGTGCCCCCCCCGGCTGGAGCGCCCCCTCAGGTGGCTGTGTCTACCCAGGTTGCTGCTGCCTGCTCCTGTCGCCCCCTCACTCACCCGACCCTCCTGTGGCACCACCGCCTAGGTCACCCTGCGCTCCCGCGTCTGCGTCACATGTCCCAGCACGGTCTTGTCCTTGGTCTCCCAGGTTCACTCCCCGCGTTTCCCTCCTCCCCAGCTCCACCTTGCACGCCTTGTGTCGAGGGTCGGCTTCGCCGTGCCCCTCACTCCTCCTCGTTCCCCCCTACCGCCGCGCCGTTGCAGACCCTGCACCTGGACGTCTGGGGCCCCGCCCCCGTCCCTGGGCCGCGTCGCGAGCGCTACTTCCTTGTGCTTGTCGACGACTTCACTCGCTACACCACAGTCTTTCCCCTGGAGCGCAAGGCCGACGTGCCTGGCGCCCTCATCCCCTGGCTTGTCTCTGCGCGTGTCCACCGCGGTCTCCCTGTCTTGCGTCTTCACCCAGACCGTGGTGGCGAGTTTGCCTCAGGTGTCCTTGATCGCTTTTGTCGTGCGGAGGGCATCACCCAGACGTTCACCCTACCGGACTCCCCACAGCAGAATGGGGTCGCTGAGCGACGCATCGGTTTGGTCATGGAGGTCGCTCGCACCTCCATGGTCCATGCCGGTGCACCCCATTTTCTGTGGCCGTTCGCTGTGCGCTACGCTTCTCACCAGCTTAACCTGTGGCCGCACCCTCAGCAGCCGCAGGTTTCGCCGACCCGTTTTTGGACTGGGTCTCCTGGTGACGCGTCTGCGTTCCACGTCTGGGGCTGCCTTGCTCACGTCCGTGCCTCCGGCACGGACAAGCTCACTGCCCGCACCCTTCCCTGCGTCTTCCTCGGTTTTCCCCTTGACGCGTCCGACTGGCACTTTTACCACCCGCCGTCTCACCGCTTCTTTCACTCTCGTGACGTCACCTTTGACGAGTCCGTCTCCTACTACCGCCGCTTCCCCCACCGTGGTCCCCCGGTTACCCCCCCCCTGTTCCTGGTCACCCCTTCCCCGGTAGTCCCTGCCCCTCCTCCTCCTCCTCCCCGTCCCGCCCCCTCTGGTGTCTCCCACGTCACCCCCCTTCCGTCCGTGGACCCGGTTGAGGAGACTTCTGACTCTGGTGGCCCTCCGGTGCAGTCCTCGCCGGCCGCCCCTCCCCAGGTGTCCCCCCCCCGGTCCCCTCCTCCGCCGCCCCTGCCGCCGCTGCAGCCGTCGCCGTCGCCGCCGCCGCTGCCGCCGCCGCCGTCGCAGCCCCCGTTCGCTGACTCTGGGGGTGCTCGTCCCGGTCGCCCTGAGGGTGGTCCCTCTGGGGGTGCGGGTGTGGAGAGTGCCGGTGGTAGCCGAGGAGCAGCTTGCGGTCCAGGTGTCGCCGTTGTGCCGCCGCAGCAGCAGTCCCCGCCGGTGTCCGCCCTTCGCCTGCTCGGCCTTCCGTCCCCCGACCCTGCGTCAGTTCCTCCCCGACCGTCTCCTCCTCTTCCTGTCTACGGCCCTGTTTTCCCTCCGCCGGACTCGTCCCCGGCCCGTCTCCCCCCTCGTTCCCCTCCTGTGTCCCCTCCCCTGTCTCCTGACCCGACTCCTCCATCGCACGTCTGGTCTCACCGTCCCTCCCGTGCTCGTCCTGCCTCGCCTGTCCTGCGCTCCCACCATATGTTGCTTCGTTCACACGCGTCTCGTCCTCCCCTTCTGCCGTCGCCTCCTCCGTCCTCCCTTGTTGTTGCGCCCCCCCCGCTGTCCGACTACCTTCGTGCCGCTCGTCCTCTCGTTCCTCGGGTCCTTGCCTCTCTCGTTACCGACCAGTCTGTTCCCGTCTCGTGCCTTGCCGCTCTTGTCGCTGCTGTCGCTGACTTCGCCTCTACCCGCCGCCTTGACTACGCCACCGCTCTGGTCTCTGACCCTGCCTGTCCTCCGTCTGTCGGGGGTGCTCCTGCCCTTGGCAGTGACGTCCTGGAGGACCGCCTGTTCGAGCTTGCTTTCCTCTCCGAGGCTGCTCCCCATCTCTGTTCCATGCTGCTAGTCCCTGAGGGTGACCCAGACGCTTTCGACATCCCGACCCCTCGCACTTACGCTGAGGCGACTTCGGGACCTTGGGCCTCGCAGTGGATAGCTGCCATGGAGCAGGAGATGGCATCTTGGAGATCCACCGGCACCTTAGACTGTATAGAATCACTTCTTAGAGGATACAAAACTTAGATATATTTGTGTGTACTCTCACATTACCTTTTATTCAATTCTAATTTCTGATAGCCAGGTGGCCAGATTCGCTCGCCACAAGTCAACAGTGGCCACAGTCAACAAATAATTAAACAAAATGAAAACGGAAACTCCCGACGGCTGGGCATTTGGCGGAAAGGTAAAAAAAAAAAAAAAAAAAATCCAAACGCACGCAAAACAAAAGAAACATTACGGAAACAGGTCTACAGTTGAGCAATAAGGAACAAAACTATTCAAGAAACTGTACAAGCAGAAACGAACAACAAAATGTCAACTTATACATATTATCTATGTAGATGTTATAGGCTAGACTGAGGTATGCTTCTAGTGAGTACAACCAACTAGTATTTGTTCTAGGTTTCCACCTCTAGTAATCATTCGTTTCTACGTTAACATGGTATCACGCTTAGGTTAGGATCCCCCCGCCTCCGCTTCCGCCCGTCGCGCCTCCTAGGCCCCGTCGCGCCCCCTAGGCCCCGTCGCGCCCCCCCTGGGCCCCGTCGCGCTCGTTAGGCCCCGTCGCGCTCGTTAGGCCCCGTCGCGCCCCCCCTGGGCCCCGTCGTGCCCGCTGGGCCCCGTCGCGCCTCCTAGGCCCCGTCGCGCTCCCGCTGGGCCCCGTCGCGACCCCTAGGCCCTAACGCGCCCCCGCTGGGCCCCGTTGCGCCTCCTAGGCCCCGTCGCGCCCCCCATGGGCCCCGTCGAGCCCGCTGAGCCCCGTCGTGCCTCCTAGGCATCGTCGCGCCTCCTAAGCCCCGTCGCGTCCCCCCCCTCTGGGCCCCGTCGCGCCCGTTCGGCCCCGTCGCGCCCCTCTTAGGCCCTGTCGTGCCCGCTGGGCCCCGTCGCGCCTCCTAGGCCCCGTCGCGCCCCCTCAGGTCACCGTCGCGCCCGCTGGGCCCTGTCGCGCCTCCTAGGCCCCGTCGCGCCCGCTGGGCCCCTTCGCGCTTCCTAGGCCCCGTCGCGCCTGCTAGGCCCCGTCGCGCCCCCCCTGGGCCCCGTCGCGCCCGTTAGGCCCCGTCGCGGCCCCCCTGGGCCCCGTCGTGCCCGCTGGTCCCCGTCGCGCCTCCTCGGCCCCGTCGCGCCCCCCCTGGGCCCCGTCGTGCCCGCTGGGCCCCGTCGCGCCCCTTAGGCCTCGTCGCGCCCGCTGGCCCCTGTCGCGCCTGCTGTTAGCGCTCGCCTGCCTGGCCTCCTAGTGCCGCTCGGCCTCCTCCTAGTGCCGCCCGGTCTCCTCCTAGTGCCGCCCGGCCCCTTCCTAGCGCCGCCCGGCCTCTCCTCAGCGCTGCCCGGCCCCTCCTCGTGCCCGACCGGCCCCAGCAGCACCAGCCTGGCCCCTCCCAGCACCAGCCCGGCCCCAGAGCACCTGCCCGCCTCCCCTGCTCGGCCTGCCGTGTCCTCTCGGGCCCTGTGTCTTCTGCTCGCCTGCGCTGGGACGCCTAGCTGCTGCCCTACTGGAGAGTGCTGCCGCCGTGTCCCCGCGCCGCTGTGCTCCTGTGCCGCTGAGGAGCTGTGCTGCTGTGCCGCTGTGTCGCTGAGGAGCTGTGCCGCTGACCCTGCACGATGGCTGACTTTGTGCTCCGCCTGGACGCTGAGGGCCACGCGGTTGACTTCGCCGCCTGGCTCTCCGATCTCCGCCGCCAGCTTACAGGTCAGCGCCAGGATGGCCACTCTCTGGTTGTCCATGCTGATGGCTTGCTCCCCCGTCCCCCTGCACCTACTCCCCTCCCTGCTGACCCCTCCTCTGATGACCGTGAGGCTTTCTCTACTGCTGCGCTGGCCTGTGCGGTCTGGGACTCACGCGATGCAGTAGCTCAGGTTGCTATTAGTCACGCCCTCCCTGTGTCTGAGCGCTCGCGTTTTGCTACTGTTGAAATGGCCAAAGCTTATTTAGACGCCGTTATTGCTCGCTATTCCACCCCTGCCTCCGCTTCTGCTGGCCGCTTGCTCTTTCCGATGCTGTTCCCAGACCTGGCTGCCTTCCCTACTGTCGCAGACTTTGCCACTCATTTGCGTGCCCTAGAGACTCGCTATCGCACTGCCAGCACTGCTGCCCAGCTCACTGCGCTCCCCCCTCCTTTCTGCATGACGCTCTATTTTATCGCTATGCGCCTGCCAGACCGCCTCGCTAGTGCTCGCGACCACTTTCTTAGCCAGCACCCGGGTGACCTCACCCTGACCGCCTTTGTCGACACCCTCACTGAGATCGAGACTCGCCAGCGCACTATCGCTCAGTCGAGCGGTGCGCCGGCAGTCTCTATCTTTCACGGCTGTGCCCCATCCCAGTGCACGTTCACTGACGTTTCGGCTGCGGTCGCCACGGCGACCCCTCTTACCGAGACGGCTGCTGCTGTCCACCCGCAGCAGCGCTCGCGTCGCGGTGGCCGTGGCCGCCAGGGAGGTAGGGGTGGTGACGCAGGTGGTAGTGGTCGTGGTGGTGGTGACGGTAGTCCGCCTGAGGGGACTACCACCGGTGGGCAGGAGCAGCAGCCCCAGCAGCAGCAGGACCAGCCCCAGCCGCAGCCGCCGTCCCAGCAGCACCCGCCGCAGCCGTGGGCTCGTCTCCCGCCTGGTTGGCCCGGCACCTCCGGAGGCGGTGGCCGTGGTGGCGGCCCGCGCAGCTTGGCGTCTACCAGCGGCTCCAGTGCTGTGACCTGCCAGTACCAGCTTCAGACCGGGCCTCTCCGCGGCACTCTGTGCCGCCGCCCGCACCCGACCGCCCGCTGTTTCCGCCGCCTTGACGATCTTTTTCGTCGTCGCTTTGGCCCGGCCCCGGACCTCCCTGACTGGCACAGCCTACTCCGCCAGGGCGTGCCGATCTTTGAGTTAGACATGGATCAGATAGGTGCTGCTTTGCATGCTTTGTATGCTGACGCTTCTAGTGTTGCTGGATCTTACTACCCTGTGTACTCTAGTTTAGGTGTTTCACCCTTGTGTAGCTTAGCTTCCCCTGCTGCGACAGGCGTAGGACTGCCTAGGTTGCCTAGTCTAGTCGCTGCACCGGCTCCGTCCCCGGCCTCCGCCACTGCGTCGCTGTCCTTCACTCTCGACTCTGGTGCTTCTGCCTGCTTCTTCCGCGACCGTTCCACGCTCACGCCGCTTGCTGCACCTGCTGTTGTCTCTCTCGCTGACCCCTCTGCGGGTCCGGTCGTCGCGCGCAGTTCTACGTCCCTTCCTTGTCCGGCAGTTCCCTCGGGCTCCCTTACTGGCCTCCACGTTCCCTCGTTCTCCAGGAACCTGGTTGGTGTCGGCTGTCTCCAGGACCTCGGCGTCACCACCACGTTCCCCGGGCACGAGCGGTTCGCTGTCTGTTCTGAGGCTGTCTCAGGTTCCCCCCTTGCGACGTTCCCCCGGGACCCGGTGTCCGGTCTGTTTACCCTACACACCGCTTCCCCCCCGGTTGGTGCGTCCTCCCAGGTCGCTGCAGCTTGCTCGTGTCGGTCCCTCACTCACCCCTCCCTTCTCTGGCACCACCGCTTAGGTCACCCTGCTCTCCCGCGTCTGCGTCACATGTCCCAGCACGGTCTTGTCTTAGGTCTCCCCACGTCGCTCCCTGCCCTTCCTCCCTCGACTGCGCCACCGTGCACGCCTTGCGTCGAGGGTCGGCTCCGCCGTGCTCCTCACTCCTCCTCGCTGCGTCCTGCTACTGCCCCCCTTCAGACCCTGCACTTGGACGTTTGGGGCCCTGCCCCCGTCCCCGGACCGCGCGGTGAGCGCTACTTCCTTGTGCTCGTCGACGACTACACGCGCTACACCACGGTGTTTCCCCTGGAGCGGAAGGCCGACGTGCCCGACGTTCTTCTCCCGTGGGTTGTGGCTGCGCGTCTCCACCGCGGTCTCCCCGTGTTGTGTCTCCACTCCGACCGTGGCGGCGAGTTCGCCTCTGGTCGGCTTGGACAGTTCTGTCGTGCGGAGGGCATCACCCAGTCGTACACGTTGCCGGACTCGCCACAGCAGAATGGGGTTGCTGAGCGCCGCATCGGCTTGGTCATGGAGGTCGCCCGTACCTCCATGATCCATGCCGATGCCCCCCATTTTCTGTGGCCGTTCGCTGTTCGCTACGCGGCTCACCAGCTTAACCTGTGGCCACGCTCCCAGCGGCCGCAGGTTTCGCCGACCCTCCTTTGGACCGGGTCCCCCGGTGACGCGTCTGCGTTCCACGTCTGGGGCTGCCTTGCTCACGTTCGTGCCTCTGGCACGGACAAGCTCACTGCCCGCACTGTCCCCTGTGTCTTCCTCGGTTTCCCCCTGGACTCGTCTGACTGGCTTTTCTACCACCCGCCGTCTCACCGCTTCCTCCACTCTCGTGACGTCACCTTTGACGAGTCCGTCTCCTTCTACCGCCGCTTCCCTCACCGAGGTCTCCCAGTTGCCCCCCCCCTTTTCCTTGCTCCCTCTCCCCCGGTAGCCCCTGCCCCTCTCCCGCCTCGTCCTGCCCCGTCTGGTGTCTCCCACGTCACTCCCCTCCCGTCGGTTGTCCCCGTTGAGGAGTCTGCTGACTCTGGTGGTACCCCCGGTCCGTCCTTGCCGCGTCCCCCTTCCCCGGTGCCTCCGCCCCCACTGTCGCAGTCGCCGACCCCGCTGCCGCCGCCGTCGCCGTCGCCGCCGCAGCCGTCGCCGCTGTCGCCGCCGCCGCAGCCGTTGCCGCCACTGCCGCCGCTGCTCTCGGCCCCTGGGGGTGCTGGTGTGGAGGAGGGTGTTCGTCCTGCGGCTTCTGGGGGTGCCGCTGGTGTTGGAGGGGGTTCTCGCTCTGGGGGTGTTGGTTCTGGGGGTGCTGCTGTTGAGTGTTCTGCCGACGGTCGTTCTGCCTCTGCTGGTCCGAGAGTTCCGGCCCAGCCGTCGTCGCCGCCGCAGCAGCCGTCGCCGCCGGTTTCCGCTCTCCGCCTGCTCGGCCTTCCCTCCCCGGACCGCGCGCCGGTGTCTCCCCCACCGCCTCCTGACCTTCTAGTCTACGGTCCTGTGTTCCCGCCGCCAGACTCGTCTCCGGCCCGTCTTCCTCCTCGTTCCCCTCCTGTGTCTCCTCCGCTGTCCCCTGACCCTACCCCTCCGTCTCACGTTTGGGCTCGCCGTCCCTCCCGTGCTCGTCCCGTCTCTCCTGTCCTGCCCACCCACCCTATGTTGCTCCGTTCCCACTCGTCTCGTCCTCCCCTCCTCCCGTCCCCTCCTCCCTCGTCCCTTGCTGTTGCACCTCCTCCGTTCTCTGACTACCTCCGTTCTGCTCGTCCCCTTGTCCCTCGGGTCCTTGCCTCTCTTGTTACCGACCCTACTGTTCCTGTCTCGCGCCTTGACGCGCTTGTCGCTGCTGTCGCTGACTTCGCTTCTACCCGCCGCCTTGACTACGCTACCGCTCTGGTCTCTGACCCTGCCCGTCCTCCGTCCGTCGGGGGTGCTCCTGCCCTTGGCAGTGACGTCCTAGAGGACAGGCAGTACGAGCTGGCTTTCCTTTCCGAGGCTGCTCCCCATCTCTGCTCCATGCTGTTAGTCCCTGAGGGTGACCCAGACGCCTTCGACATCCCGACCCCTCGCACCTACGCTGAGGCCACCTCGGGACCTTGGGCCTCTCAGTGGATAGCTGCCATGGAGCAGGAGATGGCATCTTGGAGATCCACCGGCACTTACGTCGACGCAGTTCCCCCGCCTGGGGTGAACGTAGTCGATGGTCGGTGGCTCTTCAAGGTGAAGCGCCCCCCTGGAGAGCCGCCTGTCTTCAAGGCGCGCTACGTGGCCAGAGGTTTCAGTCAGCGCGAGGGGGTGGACTTCTTCCAGACCTTCGCCCCGACCCCGAAGATGACCACTCTTCGGGCGCTGCTACACGTAGCAGCACAGCGTGACTACGAGCTTCACTCCCTCGACTTCTCTACTGCCTTTCTTCAGGGCAGCCTACACGAGCAGGTCTACCTGCGCCGACCACAGGGCTTCACTGGTACCTTCCCTCCTGGGACCCAGTGGCTTCTCAGGCGCCCGGTCTACGGCCTGCGTCAGGCTCCCCGCGAGTGGCACGACACGCTACGTGCCACGTTAGCAGACCTGCAGTTCTTTCCGTCCTCTGCTGACCCTTCACTGTTTGTGCGTTCCGGCCAGACTCCGTTCTACATCCTTGTCTACGTAGACGACCTGGTCTTCGCTACTCCTGACAGGGACGCACTGGCCTCTGTGAAGGCTGAGCTGCTGAAGAGACACACCTGCACTGACCTTGGAGAGCTGCGTCGCTATCTTGGCCTGCAGATCTCTAGGGACAGAGCAGCACGCACCATCACTCTGACCCAGTCACACTTGGTGCGTCAGGTCCTTCAGAGGTTCGGTCTTCAGTTCTCCTCCGCACAGCCCACACCTCTACCCGTAGACCATGGGCTCTCTGCTCCCGTTCCTGAGGAGCCAGTAGAGCCCAGTGGCCCCTACGCAGAGCTGGTGGGTTGCCTCATGTACCTGATGACTTGCACTCGCCCAGATCTCGCATACCCTCTCAGCATCCTGGCTCGCTTTGTGGCTACAGGCAGACACCGACCTCAGCACTGGTCTGCCGCTAAGAGGGTTTTGCGTTATCTTGCTAGTACATCAGGCATGGGGTTAGTGCTAGGAGGACGCAGGCCAGTGGTCCTTACTGGGCACACAGACGCTTCTTGGGCAGACGACGCTGAGACGCTCAGGTCGTCGCAGGGCTACTGTTTCAGCCTTGGTTCGGGTGCTATCTCTTGGAGATCCACTCGCTCGTCGTCTGTGGCTCAGTCTAGCTGTGAGGCTGAGATCTACGCTGGTGCCATGGCGGCACAGGAGCTCCGCTGGCTGACCTTCTTGCTCACAGACTTAGGTGAGCGGCCTAGCTCTGCCCCGGTCCTGTACGCTGACAACAGGGCCATGATACTCCTGTGTCAGGAGCCTCGGCTTGAGGGCAGAGCGAAGCATATCCAGCTGCGGTACTTCCTCCTGCGCGAGCTACAGCAGCGCCGCCAAGCCCGCGTAGTTCACTTGGCCTCAGGTGCCAACACAGCTGATATCTTTACTAAGGCGCTTGCGCCTAAAGATCATCAGCGGCACTGTGTACAGCTTGGTCTTGTTCCTGTAGCTGCTCCCCTGTTAGGATCCTGATTGTGTACTCTCTATTATATATGCTTGTCAGACTGGCCTTGTGGCCTTACCTCCAGTGGCTGGACTAGTAGTGCCACCCTGGCTTGCTTCAGTTTTGGTTGTATTCTTGCTGACTGGTCTCCAGACCCCTGCCTCAGTGGTTGGACTAGTAGTGCCACCCTGAGCTGTTTGCTTCTTGTTTAGTTTCACCCCTTGTCTAGCCTAGGGGGTGTGTCAACTTATACATATTATCTATGTAGAAGTTATAGACTAGACTGAGGTATGCTTCTAGTGAGTACAACCAACTAGTATTTGTTCTAGGTTTCCACCTCTAGTAATCATTCGTTTCTACGTTAACACAAAAGAAACCAGTTCCAACAGCGTGGCACGATTTAAGAACAGTATCGGACGATGAAAAAACTTAAAGCCCATTTCTATATAGTGTAAAACATGTAGAAACTCAATGATATGTCTTACTTGTATTAGATGCATTAACATTGTGATTGCATGTACTTTTATTAATGCACTATAACACAAATCATCTATTGAATACTTACATAGTATATGTTTTAATCCATTGTTAGAAGTTTACAGATACTTACGCTTTGAAGTTATACATATACATGCGGGTAATTTTAAATACAATAAATATATCTATATAAAAATGCTCCGCAACCCTAAGACGATTACGTCGTCTCTTGTTTTACTTCTGCTGACTAACGACTGATGAAACATGATGAGAATATGCTAATTCTGATTGTTTATATCGTGTCACTGACCGTACATGTTATCGAGGCCCCTAATACTGAGCGCCGATATACTTTCCCCGATTTGTCACATTACCGCTAGCAGCAGCGAGTAGCATTAGTGCTCGTCCGGGGGAAACGGCGGGTCCAATTGCGATGCACGGCGCACTACGAATCGCTTCTAATCTCTTCCTCGCTGCAGGGCAGTACAGACAGCGGCGATAAGCCGGCTGCTCCGCGACCTAGACACTTGAGAGTCCTTACCGAAGAGACGTGAAGTGTATGCCGCGCACCCGCAGTGCGTCACGCGTGCTCGCGGTGCATGCGCGACGGCACACGCGCTGTGCCGCCCTGAGGCTCAGATCCATCCCTCCATTCGTCGTCGCTCGCACTTTCTTCGCGAACCCTCCGCCCGCACCCGTCGCGTCCCGTTCCCGTCACGCGTGCTCGCGGCGGTGTGTGCCCACAGGCACACCCCGCTGTGCCAGGCCCTGAGGCTCAGATCCATCCATCCATCCCTGCGACAGCCCCAGCCGCACGCGTGCAGCCTTCTCACGTGGCGCAGCTCCGACGAAACCTGCCCCGCTGCCCCGTCTCCTCGGATTCCCCCAGCCAGTGGCGGTGGAAGAGCAGAGGAGAATTGACGAGGAAGGGCGAAGCGAGAGGCAGGGGTGGGGGCGGTGACACGGGCGGGGGGAGGGAAAGACCGCGGTTCGGGGGAGGAGGGTTTCGGGGGAAAGGCGGGCGGGAGCGGAGGGTGCGTGGTGGTTAGTGGCAGAGGCGGAGCAGGGAGCAGTGGAGGAAGGGCGCGTGGGAGGGAAGCATGGAAGGCGTGGGCGAGGGAAGGCGGCACTAGACGAGACTGCAGTTGACTTGGCAGCTGGCTGGTTGGCAGCTGATTGGTTGGCAGCTGATTGGTTGGCAGCTGGTTGGTCGGTAGCTGATTGGTTGGCAGCTGATTGGTTGGCAGCTGATTGGTTGGCAGCTGATTGGCCGGCAGCTGATTGGTTGGCAGCTGATTGGTCGGCAGCTGATTGGTTGGCAGCTGATTGGTTGGCAGCTGATTGGTTGGCAGCATCGATATTGGCGGCGACTTGAAGCTCGCTCGGCGCGTGTTGGAGTTGAGCGCTGCCATGGGCAGCGACGAGGGCGACGGGGGGGGGTTCGTTCCGCCCGCTGAAAGTGAGGTGCGTGACCAGGAAGGGGTGAGAGGTGTGTGTGGGGAAGGGGTGAGAGGTGTGTGTGGGGAAGGGGTGAGAGGTGTGTGTGGGGAAGGGGTGAGAGGTGTGTGTGGGGAAGGGGTGAGAGGTGTGTGTGGGGAAGGGGTGAGAGGTGTGTGTGGGGAAGGGGTGAGAGGTGTGTGCGGGGAAGGGGTGAGAGGTGTGTGTGGGGAAGGGGTGAGAGGTGTGTGTGGGGAAGGGGTGAGAGGTGTGTGTGGGGAAGGGGTGAGAGGTGTGTGTGGGGAAGGGGTGAGAGGTGTGTGCGGGGAAGGGGTGAGAGGTGTGTGTGGGGAAGGGGTGAGAGGTGTGTGTGGGGAAGGGGTGAGAGGTGTGTGTGGGGACGGGTGTGGGACGAGGGTAGTGGAAGGGTACACATGACAGCCAGTGAGATGTGTGGTGCGGTCAAGGCTTTAAGAATCCCTGGGCGAGTGGAATCAAATCTCGCTACTCCGGGCCTTGCATGCGGGATTGGGAGGTAGAGGGAAGTCGCCCGAGACCAGCGTAGCTTAGTGCGGTGGATACCCCTTGACTGGCGCCATCCGCCCCCTGCCTCTCCCATGCCTGCAGACTACTCCTATCTCCCATCTCCCATCCCCCATCCTCTTATCTCCCACCTCCCATCTCCCATCTCCCACCTCCCATCCCCCATCCTCCCATCTCCCATCACCGGTCTCCCATCCCCCATCCTCCCAACTCCCATCTCCCATCTCCCATCTCCCATCTCCCACCTCCCATCCCCCATCCTCCCATCTCCCATCACCGGTCTCCCATCCCCCATCCTCCCAACTCCCATCTCCCATCTCCCATCTCCCATCTCCCATCTCCCATCTCCCATCTCCCATCTCCCATCTCCCATCTCCCATCTCCCATCCTCCCATCCTCCCATCTTCCGCATCGTTCCTCCCTCACTGGTTTCCATCTGTCCATTCGCATCCCGTGCCTTTTTCATGCCCAAACCCCAAACCGCAAACCCCAAACCCTGAACCCGGAACGCCCATGAATGACTCTCCCCATTCATGTGCATGTCTCTCCTCCTGAAGCCTTAACCCCAAACCTTTAAAGCCCAGATCCCAAATAAGTTAACGCAAGTCAACGGGCAGAATTTGGGCGGGGCGGGTGGAAAAAAGCAATTGTGTTATGGGGTGCGGAAATTTGTGATTATGTTACTTCGCGCAGGATTTCGTATGCAAGCTGGGCCCAGTTTGATTTGGGGGGAATTCAAGGTAGCCCAAATGCGGATCTGACGGCTGAGACGCATGGACACATGAAGTTCCAATGTGTAAGCACAATTACAGCTGTTGATTGGAAACCCAGCGAGAGGACGGTTTTATGGGAGTTGGGTTTGGCAAGCCCAATCCAACAGCAGAAACTGCACGAATCAAACTGGGCCCAGTTTGCAAAGTTGATTTCCACCGCAGATATACCAGCCTCGATTTTGCCTCTCACTGTGGCAAAGGGGTAGTTGGTTCTTTTTTTTTCTTGGGTAGTTCCCGAGCGCGGTCAGCATCAAACTGGGCCCAGTTTGATGCCCACATGACTAATTTGGGACCTGGGCTTTAACCAATGCACACACACCCTCTCGCCTTTTCCTGTAACCCCCTGTTCCCCCTCCCCCCTGTTCCTTCCCCTTCCCCGCCCCTCCCTGCCCCCTGCTTCCTCTTCCCATCTCTGGGTTCTCCTCCACCCCTCGTTTGCTAAACGTACCCCGCATTCCCTCAAACCCCACCCCATCCCCCTCCCCTTCCCCAGCCGTGGGTGCCCCCCCTAGCGGCGCAGCAGTGGGGGCAGACGACCACAGCTGGCATTGTGGCAGGGATGATGCTGGGGGCCGGCAGGGAGGCCGCCAGGACGGAGGTATGAATGAGCCACAGGTGCGACTCACCATAAGGTTGTATGCTCTGAGGAGACCAGCACAGCAGGCGCTGTCACAGGCGGAATGCTGGGGGTTGGCAGGGAGGCCGCCAGGTCTGAGGTATGGGCAGTATGGCATACATATCAGGCGCGGCTGCTTTGAATAGTGGAGTATGGTGCGGAGTGCTGGCAGGGAGGCCGCCAGGTCTGAGGTATGGGCAGTATGGCATACATATCAGGCGCGGCTGCATTGAATATTGGAGTATGGTTCGGAGTGCTGGCAGGGAGGTTTCCAGGTCTCGAAAGCGAGACTTTCGTAGAAGAAAGTCAAAGTTTCGGCGAAATTTTACAGCTTCTATTCCCATCAGGCATAAGCTTCTCATTCCATCTTTTGACTGTAGCTGGGAGGGTTGCACCTTTGGTTGCTGTTGCAGGGACTATGCCCTTGCAAACTGCCGTTCTTCCCCTTCCCTTCCCAATATCCGCCAGGCCTCCTCCCCATTCTCAACCCATCAAAGCCACCATGCCCGCCACACAGCCCCACCCTCCACGACTGCAGCACCTCCACACAGTGCCCCCCATGCCCGCCCCTCCTCGCGGTATGCAGCAGCGCGCCTGGCGGCAGAGCGAAGGCTGGTGCGGGTGGTTCGGGGGTCGGTGGTGGGAGGCGTGCAGCTGGGCGTGCTGGCAGGAGTATTCTCAGGCGCACAGATGGGCCTTTTGGCACTTCAACTGGGCGGGAGGGAGGGGGTTGGCGGTGGCAGCACCAGCTCTAACAATGGCAGTAGCAGTGGCAGAAGCGGGGATGAAGGGAGAAGGGACAGGGAGAGGGGCAGGGGAAGGGGATGGCAGGGGGAGGAATTGTGTGAGCCTGACGTGGCAAGCACAGTGGGTGCTGGTGCTGTGACAGCTGGCCTCGTGGGATTGGTTGGTGAGTCAATGCCAATTATAGCAGTGCATAGTTGCCCCCCCCTCACTAATCTCCCCTGCATGCCTTGTGCGTCACACACTTTCTCCCCCTCCCTCACACCCAGCACCAAACCAACCTCTCAACACTGTCCCACACTCACTCACAAGCATCATGCCTCATGCTCCTCAATCTCTCCAATGGGTTTCCACACTTTGTGCCGCCTACCGTTTTTCTGCCACCTACTCCGCGTGTCTCCTGATTCCTTTGTCTTCTTCATGGATTTCTCAACAGTCCCCTTATCAACAAACAGGCCCCCACCCAGCCCGCTCACACACTCTCTCCCCCCCCCTTCACCTCCCCCCACTCTTCCCGCCCCCCCTCCCTCCCCCAGCCACCCGAGCCGCGCCTCTCTGTCGCCTCAGGTCGGCAGCACTCCACACTGTGGCTGGCGCTGTCCTCGCCCTTCCCCTGGGTGAGCCAAGCCATCTGTGTTGATCTGTGGATTCTCTTCACAGCCCATCGCAACCCGCCTACTCTACATGCATTTCACCCGCTCCTCATCCTATTCCGTTAAACACCTTCGAAGTGTAGGCGCTCTGCACAGAATTACTCCTGTCAATTTTGGGAGATTTATTCCATTTTTACTGAAGGTCTGGCGTTATCGGTTGAAGTGTTTTTTTTTTTTTTCTATTTCCAAAATGTTGACCTTATAGGCCATCCCAACCCGCTCACAATTCATCCACCCCTCCACTTCTCTCCCTTTCATCCCGGCAGCCCTCCTGCACTCGAGTCTCCACTCCTTGCTGCCCCAGCCTTCCCTTGACTCGCCAGGAGGGCAGCACAGCATGGCAGCACCCGACAGGAGCAGCCAGGTGGGACAAGGAGCTCAGGTGGATTCCCAGGTGGGCAGTGCCAGCAGCAGCAGCAGCGGGGTGGCGGGTGCCATTCAGCGCATGGAGGAGCGCTTTCTGAGGTCGTTTGGGGGCGTGGGGAGCACAGATGGTGGAGGGAAAGAGGGCGACGCGAGTGAGGGCGGAGGGGTTGAGAACAGAAGTACCAGTGAGGGGGCAAAAGGGGAGGTTAGAGGGAGGAGTGATGGGCGGGATGGCGAGGGGGAGGGATCTGCTAGTGGGAGGTGAAGGGAACAAACGGAGGAGGCAGGGAAGCGGGGTGCCCTGCGTGATAAGCAACAAGGCTGATTAGAAGCCTTCATTTTAGGTCTGTCCAATCCAAGCCCCTTGAGTGCTGCGAGCGTGATTTTCACTTAATTGCATCAATCACGTTTGGAAACGGTACCGTATGCCCGGATAGAAGACCCTGTCAAACTACCGTAATCCCCGGTATATAACACCCTATGGTGTATATAAAAATTCACTAAAAAAATGACTGGGTTTTAACAGTGGCCCGGAAAAATAGTGCCCATGTGTTATGTAAAATGCAATTTGAATTTGAGTGTTTCAGGCCATGTGTGTTCACAAATGCGCGGAGTGACTGTTAGCGAGGTACAGCATCCGCTAAGACCAAACTCACGAACCAATCGTCGTTGGCCAATCCCTGCTGAGTGCTGTGGTCAGGGCCAGGTTTGTGCGGCACCTGCGACCGTCATGATCGCGACAGAATCCGCGACTTCGAAGGGAGGATTTCGCTCGGGAGGATTCTGACCGTCTAATCACAACAGAATCCGCGACTTCGACGGTCGAAATCCTCCCGAGTCTCGACCTTTGCTGACGTTTCGATTTCGCGCTGCAACTTGTGTTGATGGTTCTGCCCGTTTTTTCGCTGCTAATGGTAGTTGACATTGCGTTTTTCATCCTGTTAGTTTTTTTTCTCAATCGAGTTGAGTTTGAAAAACTACGAAATACTGTTCTTTGCTGCATAAAACGAGGAGGGTATTATGTAAAATGCAACCCCCGAAAAGTGGGTGCTCTCCTAAATTCACCCTATCATAAGCTCTCCCCCGCATAAACCACCCGCGGAGTGACTATTTCGGCGGGTGTTATATACGGGGGATTACGGTAGCGTGAAAAGTTGGACTAGAAGGGGGGAGGGGGAGATACAAGTACATTATACTCTTTAAGAGCTGACTAACACATGTAATCCAACTAGGATATATATATGTTACATGCCCCCATATTTCAGCCAAATTTTCCTGATCCGGGGTTTTTCCAGAGGTTTTTTTTTGTACCGACCCTGATGCGCTAGGATTTTTTTTTAGACACAACCAGGCCCCAAGATTCGCATTTAGGCATGCTGATCTATCATCCTTGCCCCTCATACTTAGGCCGATTTCTCAGCCTCCCCCTGTTAAAAAAGGCTGAATGTGTCAGACTTGTCTAAAAACAAATCGCTGAAAGTTCAGCCTCGGCTTGAAATAAAACGCTGTAAGGTCATGAGGCCACATTCATTAATGATACTCATTACATTTCATCCTCGCCGTCTACACCAGCCTCTACCTCCCCCCCCTCATCAATGCGGCCACTATGTCTTGAAGTAAGGCTAGGTAGTAATAGGAGGAGCCGTGAGTATGGCGTGAGTGTCAAATGTAACTTATGTAGTTACTGTAGACTATACTGGATTGTGCCTTAGAGGGTACAACCCCTAGTCTATATACCCTTGTACCCTTCTATTCTACTCAACTACTCATTCTAATATGGTATCATAGTAGGTTCGGCCCCCCACCTAGCCCGCCCACGCTTCCGCCCTAGGCCCTAGCCGCCGTCACGCCCACTCCTAGCTGTCGCGCCCGTCCCTAGCTGCCGTCTCGCCCGTTCCCAGCTGCTGTCGCGGCTGTTCCTAGACGCTGTCGCGACCGTTCCTAGCCGTCGCGGCTGTCCCTAGTCGTCTCGCGGCCATCCCTAGTAGTCGTCGCAGCCATCCCTAGCCGCTGTCTCCCGGCCGTTCCTAGCCGTCACAAACGTTCCTAGCCGCTGTCGTGGTCGTTCCTAGTCGTCGCGACCGTTCCTAGCCGCTGTCGCAGCTGTTCCTAGCCGTCGCAAACGCTCCTAGCCGCCGTCGCGGTCGTTCCTAGCCGTTCTCGCAGCCGTTCCTAGCTGTCTCGGTCGTCCTTAGCCACCGTCGTGGCCGTTGCTAGTCATCGCGGCCGTTCCTAGCAGCCGTCGCGATCGTCCTCCCCGGCCCCTTGCGCCGTTGAGTTCGTCCCTAGCCGGCCCCGTGTGCCGTCGCGCCCGTCCTAGCCGGCCCCTTGCGCCGTTGAGTTCGTCCCTAGCCGGCCCCGTGTGCCGTCGCGCCCGTCCTAGCTGGCCCTGCTCGCCGTCGCGCTTGCCCCTAGCCGACCCCTTCTCGCTGCCGCTCCCGTCCTGGCTGTTCCTTCCCTGAGCCGTCGCGCCCTCTCCTAGCTGGCTCCTCGTGCCGCCGTGCCCGCTCCTAGTCGTCCCCCCTTCGTGCCCGCTCCTTACCGGCCCCTCGTGCCCGCCCTTCGTCGGCCCCGTGCCCGCCCCTTGCCGGCCCCTCGCGTCCGCCGTCCGCGTGCCCCTCACGTCCGCCGTCCGCCGGCTGGCCCCTAGCGTCCGCCGTCGTCCCCGGCCCCTCGCGTCCGCCGTCGTCGCCAGCCCCGCATTCGCTTCGCCGCCGGCCCGCCGCCGACTCGTGCCCGGCCCGTTCTTCCCGACCAGCTCTGCCCTACAACCCCCCCTGGTACCGCATTGCACTGCTTTGCACCGCACTGTACCGCTCTGCACTGCTTTGTACCGCACTGCACCGTAGTGCACCGCACTGCATCGCACTGCACTGCACTGCACCGCTCTACACCGCCCTTCATCGTTCCTGATGGGGGAGGTGCTTCGCTTTGATGCCGAGGGCCAACCGATTGAGCTTGAGGCGTGGCTGGCCGACCTCCGCCGCCACCTTACTGGTCAGCGGCAGGATGGCCACTCGCTGTCTGTCCATCTTGACAGTATGCTCCCCTGCCCTGACCCCCCTGCTGCGCTGCCCGCTGACCCCTCGTATGCTGAGCGTGATTCCGCTGCGGCCGGTGCCCTTGCTCGCTCCGTCTGGCTGTCGCGTGATGCTGTCGCACAGCTTGCTATCAGCCATGCCCTCCCCTTGTCTGAGCGCCCTCACTTTAGGTCTGTCACCATTGCCCAGGCTTTCCTAGATGCTGTTGTCCAGCGCTATTCCACCCTGCCTGCTGCCTCGGTAGGTCGCCTGATCCTCCCCATGCTCTTCCCTGACCTTGCGTCGTTTCCCACTGTTGCTGATCTGGCCGCCCACCTGCGCACTATAGACGAGACCTGGCACGCTGCCTGCACTGACACACAGCTTCGCGCTCACCAGCCGCCCCTCTGCTCTGCTCTCTACCTGCTGGCCACCCGCCTCCCTGACCGCCTTGCCACTGCCCGCGACCGCTTCCTTAGCCTCCACCCCGGAGACCTCACCCTCACTGACTTTGTTGACACCCTGTCCGCCATAGAGGCCCGCCACCGCTCTATCGCCCAGACCAGCGGTACAGTGCTGGTCCCTATCTTTCAGGGTTGTGCCCCCGCTCAGTGCACCTTCTCCGACGGTTCTGCTGCTGTGGCTGAGACAGCCGCTGTAGCACAGGTCCGTTCGGGAAAGGGTCGCTGCCCCAAGGCTGGGCGCGGCGGAGGGGGTGGGGGTTCAGGTGTAGGTGTAGGGTTCCCTGGTGGTGGCGCGAACGAGGGGACCCTGACAGGTGCAGCTGAGCAGCCGTCTCAGTAGCCGCAGGTGTTGCAGCCGGACATGCGCCAGTCGCTGCAGCAGTCCTCGCACCAGCCGCAGCCGCCGCAGCAGCCGAGGCGGGCGAGTGGTCTCCCGCCCGAATGGCCTGGCGCTGGTGGTGGTGCTGGACGTGGTGGTCGTGCGTGTGGTGGGCTGCCGGGTGGTGGTTCGGGTGACGCGCGCTGTCAGTACCAGCTCCAGACCGGTCCTCGCCGTGGCTTCGTTTGCGGTAAGATTGGTCACACCTCCGTCCGCTGTTTCCGTCGCCTGGACGACCTGTTTCGTCAGCGCTTCAACCCGTCGTCCGAGCTCCCAGACTAGCACAGCTTGCTTCGTCGTAGCATCCCGATCTTTGATATGGACATGGATGAGATTGTTACTGTCTTGCATGTGATGTATGCTGATAACTCTAGTGTGCTTCCTTCTTATTACCCCTTGTTGCCTAGTGTAGGTGTGCATAGCTTAGACTCCCCTGCTGCGTCAGGCGTAGGATCCCCTGCTTTGTTTAGCCTTGGTGCTTCCGTCGCTACTTCGACTCCGGCCGCCACTGCCGCGCTTTCCTTCACCTTGGACTCTGGCGCTTCCCGGTGTTTCTTCCGCGAATCCACCATGCTGACACCGCTTCCTGTTCCTGCTGCAGTTTCTCTTGCTGACCCCTCCTCCGGCCCTGTAGTCACCCGCAGTTCCACCACCCTTCCCTGTCTGGCGGTTCCTTCGAGCTCTCTCACAGGTCTGCACATCCCCTCGTTCTCTATGAACCTAGTTGGTGTCGGCTACCTCCAGGACCTTGGCGTCACCACTACGTTCCCTGGTCACGAGCGGTACGCTGTCTGTACCGAGGCCACCACTAGTGCCCCCCTTACCACGTTCCCACGGGACCCAGTGTCCGGCCTTTTCACACTGGACACTGTGCCTTCCCCGCCTGGGACGCCCCCTCAGGTGGCTGCGTCTACTCAGGTTGCTGCTGCCTGCTCCTGTCGGTCACTCACTCACCCGACCCTCCTTTGGCACCACCGCCTAGGTCACCCTGTGCTCCCGCATCTGTGTCACATGTCACAGCATGGACTCGTCCTAGGCCTCCCCGGGTCGTTCCTCGAGTTTCCCTCTTCCCCAGCCCCACCATGCACACCCTGTGTCGAGGGCCGGCTCCGCCGTGCTCCTCACTCCTCCTCGTTTCCCCCTACTGCAGCACCGCTACAGACTCTGCACATGGACGTCTGGGGCCCCGCCCCCGTCCATGGGCCGCGTCGCGAGCGCTACTTCCTAGTGCTTGTCGACGACTACACGCGCTACACCACTGTGTTCCCCCTGGAGCGGAAGGCCAACGTGCCTGACGTTCTCATCCCGTGGCTTGTCTCTGCGCGTGTCCACCGCAGTCTCCCTGTCTTGCGTCTCCACTCCGACCGTGATGGCGAGTTTCCCTCTGGTATCCTTGGTCGTTTCTGTCGTGCGGAGGGCATCACCCAGACGTTCATCTTGCCAGACTCCCCACAGCAGAATGGGGTCGCTGAGCGACGCATCGGTTTAGTCATGGAGGTGGCTCGCACCTCCATGATCCATGCCGGTGCCCCCCATTTTCTGTGGCCATTCGCTGTTTGCTACGCCGCTCACCAGCATAACCTCTGGCCGCACCCCCAGCAGCCGCAGGTTTCGCCGACCCTTCTATGGTCTGGGTCACCTGGTGACGCGTCTGCGTTTCACGTCTGGGGCTGCCTTGCTCACGTTCGTGCCTCTGGCACGGACAAGCTCACTGCCCGCACCCTTCCCTGTGTCGTCCTTGGTTTCCCCCTTGACGCGTCTGACTGGCACTTCTACCACCCGCCGTCTCACCGGTTCTTTCACTCCCGCGACGTCACCTTTGACGAGTCCGTCTCCTTCTACCACCGCTTCCCCCACCGAGGTCCCTCGGTTACCCCCCCCTGTTCCTGGTCACCCCTTCCCCGGTAGTCCCTGCCCCTCCCCCTCCCCCTCCCCGTCCTGCCCCCTCTGGTGTGTCCCATGTCACCCCCCTTACGTCGGTTGTCCTGGTTGAGGAGTCTACTGACTCTAGTGGTCTTGCGGCGCAGTCCTCGCCACCTGCCCCTCCTTAGGTGTCTCCTCCTCCACCGCCTCCGCAGCCGCCGTCGCCACCGCTGTCGCAGCCGTCGTCACCGCCGCTGCAGCCGCCGTTGCAGCTGCCACCACCGCAGCCGTCGCCGCAGCAGTTCGTTGACTCTGGGGGTGCTGGAGTTGGGGTGGGAACTAGTTCTGGGACTCCTGTCGTGGCTTGTCCCGGCGGGCCTGGGGGTGGTACCGGTGCTCGAGGGGTTCTGAGCTCTGGGAGTGTTCCTTCTGGGGGTGCTGGAGTGGAGTGTTCTGGAGGTAGCTGTTCGGCAGCTTGCGGTCCCGGTGTCGGTGTCGCACCGCCACAGCAACAGTCCCCGCCGGTGTCAGCTCTTCGCCTGCTCGGCCTTCCGTCCCCTGACCCTGCGTCTATGCCTCCCCCTCCTCCTATCTACGGCCCTGTTTTCCCTCCTCCGGACTCGTCTCCGGCTCGTTTCCCCCCTCGTTCCACTCTTGTGTCCCCTCCTCTGTCTCCTGACCGGACGCCTCCGTCTCACGTCTGGTCTCATCGTCCCTCCCGTGCTCGACGTGTCTCCCCAGTCTCGTGCTCTCACCCTATGTTGCTTCGTTCCCATGCGTCTCGTCCTCCCCTTCTCCCGTCGCCTCCTCCATCCTCCCTTGTTGTTGCGCCCCCCCCTCTGTTTGACTACCTGCGTGCCGCTCGTCCTCTTGTTCCTCGGGTCCTTGCCTCTCTCGTTACCGACCCGTCTGTTCCGGTTTCGTGTCTTGACGCTCTTGTCGCTACGGTCGCTGACTTCGCCTCTACACGCCGCCTTGACTACGCCACCGCTTTGGTCTCTGACCCTGCCTGTCCTCCGTCTGTCGGGGGTGCTCCTGCCCTCGGCAGTGACGTCCTAGAGGACCGCCAGTACGAGCTTGCTATCCTGTCCGAGGCTGCTCCCCATCTTTGTTCCATGCTTCTAGTCCCTGAGAGTGACCCTGACGCTTTCGACATCCCGACCCCTCGCACTTACGCTGAGGCGGTTTCGGGACCTTGGGCCTCTCAGTGGATAGCTGTCATGGAGCAGGAGATGGCATCTTGGAGATCCACCGGCACCTACGTCGACGCAGTTTCTCCACCTGGGGTGAACGTAGTCGATGGCCACTGGCTCTTCAAGGTGAAGCGCCCTCCTGGAGAGCCGCCTGTATTCAAGGCGCGCTACGTGGCTAGAGATTTCAGTCAGCGTGAGGGGGTGGACTTCTTCTAGATCTTTGCTCCGACCCCGAAGATGACTACTCTTCGGTTGCTGCTACACCTAGTAGCTCAGCGTGACTACAAGCTTCACTCCCTCGACTTCTCTACTGCGTTTCTTCAGGGCAGTCTACACGAGAAGGTCTACCTGCGCCGCGCTGAGGGTTACACTGGTACCTTCCCTCCTGGGACCCAGTGGCTCCTGCGGCGCCCCGTCTACGGCCTGCGACAGGCTCCTCGTGAGTGGCACGACACGCTGCGTGCTACCCTTGCAGACCTGCAGTTCTTTCCGTGCTCTGCAGACCCCTCACTCTTTGTTCGTGCAGGCCAGACTCCATTCTACATCCTTGTTTACGTAGACGACCTGGTCTTTGCCACTGTAGATAGGGACGCACTGGCCTCCGTGAAGGCAGAGCTGCTGAAGAGACACACTTGCACTGACTTTGGAGAACTGCGCCATTACGTTGGCTTGCAGATCTCTAGGGGCAGAGCAGCGCGCACCATCACCCTCACTCAATCACACTTGGTGCGCCAGGTCCTTCAGAGGTTCGGTCTTCTGTTCTCCTCTGCACAGCCCACCCCTCCGTCTGTAGATCACAGGCTCTCTGCTCCAGTTCCTGAGGAGTTGGTAGAGCCTAGTGGCCCTTACACCGAGCTGGTGGGTTGCCTCATGTACCTGATGACTTGCACTCGCCCAGATCTCGCGTACCCTCTCAGCATCCTGGCTCGCTTTGTGGCCACGGGCAGACACCGACCTCAGCACTCGTCTGCCGCTAAGAGGGTTTTGCGTTATCTTGCAAGTACATCGGGCTTGGGGTTAGTGCTTGGAGGGCATAGGCCAGTGGTCCTTACTGGGCACACAGACGCTTCGTGGGCTGACGACGCCGAGACTCTTAGGTTCTCACAGTGCTACTGCTTTAGCCTTGGTTCAGGTGCTGTCTCGTGGAGAGCTACTCGCTCCTCGTCTGTTGCCCAGTCTATCTGTGAGGCCGAGATCTACGCTGGTGCCATGGCGGCACAGGAGCTCCGCTGGCTGACCTTCTTGCTCACTGACTTAGGTGAGCGGCTTAGCTCTGCCCCGGTTCTGTACGCTGACAACATGGCCATGATCCTCCTGTGTCAGGAGCCGCGACTCGAGGCCAGAGCGAAGCACATCCAGCTGCGGTACTTCCTCCTGCGTGAGGTGTAGCAGCGTCGCCAGGCCCGCGTAGTACACTTGGCCTCCGGTGCCAACACAGCTGATATCTTTACGAAGGCGCTTGCGCCTAAGATCATCAGCGACACTGTGTACAACTTGGTCTTGTTCCTGTAGCTTCTCACTTGCTAGGGCCTTGATTGTGTACAAACCTTTTCTATATATATTACCCTGACTGGCCTTGTGGCCTCTCCCAGTGGCTAGACTAGTAGTGTCGCCCTGGTCTTGCTCTTGCCTTGCCTGTATTCCTTTGACTGGTCTTTAGACCCTTGCCTCAGAGGCTGAACTAGTAGTGCTGCCTTGAGCTGCTTCTTCTCCTGTTAGGCACTGCCCCTATATAGTCTAGGGGGTGTGTCAATTGTAACTTATGTAGTTACTGTAGACTATACTAGATTGTGCCTTAGAGGGTACAACCCCTAGTCTATATACCCCTGTATCTTTCTATACTACTCAACTACTCATTCTGATAGTGAGATCTAGATCTAGGAGGTAGGCGAGAATGTCGAGAGAAAAGTGAGAGTAGGAAAGAAGAGAGAGGGATACAAGGAGGGGTGTTGTACCCTCTACAGTTATGTTCAGTAACATCTACCAAGCCTACACATATATAATAACTTATATAATTTAACACACCCCCTAGGCTTGGTAGTAGAAGGACCCACACACCCCCACACCCCCTAACCTAGCACCCCCATTCCCATCAGCCACGACGACTCCAACAAGGCCAACCCCAAGGCCTTGGAGATGGCGACGGCGGTAGTCCCGGCAGCGGCGACAGCGACGCCGACAATGGGCGTGCGGCGGCAACAGGCCTGCGGCGATGACAACGGCGACGGCGACGGCTTCGGCTTACGACGGCGGTGACGGCAGCGGCCCCCCCCCTTCCAATGGCGTGTCCAAACTCCGCACCAGGGGAACGACTAGCGAGAGTCAGACGGCGGCTGTGGCGAAGAGGAGGGGACAGAGGACATGGGGAAGGGGCGGGGCTTCGGATCTTCAGCGCGGTGCCATTGCTGGCGCGGCGCTTACTCGCGAGCGGGCGGGCTGCAAATCTGGCAGCGACGCAGGTGGTGCGCGATGGCAACATGCCGACGACATAGCCACCGCACCACGACAACGCCATCACAGCGTGCCGTCGGAGCCGCGGCTGCTCGTCGACACTGGGACGACAGCACACAAAGGCCGCCGCGGCATCTTGGAAAAGGTGCCACGGCGGCAGGCAGTAGAAAGGCCGCGACGGCGGAAAACGGACAGAAGGCCGCGACGGCGGCAAGGTAAGGACGAGTCCGCGGCGGAAACGTGGAGAGCAGGCCCGGGAAGGGCGTCCTGCTCTGAAACCATGTCTTGAAGTTAGGCTAGGTAGTAATAGGAGGAGCCATGAGTATGGCGTGAGATCTAGATCTAGGAGGTAGGCGAGAATGTCGAGAGAAAAGTGAGAGTAGGAAAGAAGACAGAGGGATACAAGGAGGGGTGTTGTACTCTCTACAGTAATGTTAAGTAACATCTACCAAGCCTACACTTATATAATAACTTATATAATTTAACACACTACCGTCTTCATCCACCTTCTCCTTGCCTTTAATTTTCAGGGTTGGACTTTTCTTAACCCTAGCCCCTTCAGGGTTGTAAGTTGATGAACACTTGGGATTTCAGGGATTGCGTTATGCCAATACTGAGTTTCCAGGGAGCAACGCGTACGAACCCTGAGTGCGATATTCATGTGCCTCACAACCCTTAAATTTCGGCGATGTCCCCAATCTCTAGAAACATTACCCCCACACACACAGCAACCTACAAAAATTGGCCAAGTCCTAATTGTACAGACATTCCCCCTACACACCCCACAATAATCGACAAATATCGGCTAAGTCCTATGGTAGACATTCCCCCTACACCCGCAACAACCCACAAATAGCCGGCTAAGTCCTAGTAGCCAGAGTAGCACTCTCCTAAAAAAAAAATTGTATAAGTCCTCGTGTACAGACAGACATTCCCTCTCCCACGCTCTCGCAGACACCCCCCTCGATATCGATCCCCCCCTCACCTCCGTTTTGATCCTCGTGCCCCCTCGGTTCGCTTCCCCGCTCCGTTTAGCCAAACTGTTGTTTTCTAGCAGCATTGGTTCATTTCGTAATTTCCCCCTGGCCCCGGGTTCCAAAAAAAAATTCCACCAAACTTTGACGGTCACGATCGAACTCGATCGTTTCGACGTTTCTCAGATGTTCATCGTTGGTCAGTCATTAAAGCCCGTGGCTATAATAGCAATCAAGAGGGGTGTTTAATTTCCTCTTGAACTTGGCACATGAGACGATTTTTTAGAGTAAACGAAACAGAATGAAAACATTCTGTTTTGCAAAGCGGAATCTGACCGTGGCGGTTTGGCGACACTTTTGCACGAAATCATTCAGTGAATAGTGCAATATGCTTCGTGCGACCGAATTCGGGGTTCCGTGAACAGTGCAGATGCGAAAATATCAGTTTTTTTTGGCGAACAGTAGCTGATTATGGAATTGCAGACCTGGAAATCACTTGAATTCCCTCGTCATAACGCGCCCGTATTTCCTCGTCGCAAGCTTCTTGCCCAAACCCGTCGTAGAAACTCCGTGCGATGCACACAATTTTGCGCAAATCGCATCAAAATGATCGAGTCGCAAGAAACAGCAAAACGAGTTCTTTCGCCATTCCTCCAATCAGCAAGCTCGACTAGAATTCGTTTCGACGCACTTCTCTTGTTCAGGCTTGAACTCAAAGCTGCCTTCCATTCTATACTTCGACGGGTTTCAAAGCACCAAATTCAAGTGACTTAGTCTGCTATTTTAGCCGCGGGCTTTAACGGCTCAGATTTGCGCGACATGAGCTAGTTTTTTTGCTAGCTCAGACGATTTGGGCCCATCTGGGAAAACCCTTGTAAAACCAGAGCCGAGCCAAACATAACCTCGGCTTCCAGCAAGGCAGTTCTCGAATGTACCGGGCTTTGAGAGGTGTGGGGCGAGATTTGGGGGAGGGAATTGGGGAGGGCAGCAAGTTTGGGCGGGGACAAAAGTTGAGGCCATAACAAAAGGGGATTGGAAGTGTTTGGTGGGAATTCGAATTCCAGGAAATTCTCGACTAGTCTTGAATTCGACCCTGATTGTGTTCTGTGAACCCTGGGAATTTCAGGGTTTCGGGTTTCTGAACACTGAGAGATCAGGGTAGGGATTTTTCCAAAACAGAGCCCTCAGGGTTTTTTTTTTTTTTTCTAGTCGACAACTCAGGGTGGTTTTTTTTGAAACGTCAGCCCTGCTGGGGGCGGGGCCGACTGGTGGAATATGTAGTGGCACTGGGATAACCCTGCCGATCAGGCCCCCAAATTGGTTTTGGGGGACGCTGATCCATCAGTGTCCCCTGCCATTCCTTGGGTTGGTCATCAGCGTCGCCCCCCGAAAAAAGGCTGAAAAATCAGGGTAGCCTAATTTTTTTTCGTTGATCAATCAGCGTTGCACCTAGATTTTAGGCTGATTTAAAATTTCCATTGAACATAGTAACGAGACATTTAATATGAAAGTTCACACGAAAACGAAGGCCTTGATCGAAGAATCAGACCGAAAACAGAACTGAGTGGCCCAACGAGAAAGTTCTGTGATATAAATGGATGCTAGCCGTTAGATTGTCGTCCTACTTATTTGACGGTCCCATAAAGTCGATCTGACACATAGGCATCACAAAATCGATGGCCAAGAACTGTGAAATAGAAGTGATTGGAACGTGAGCCGTTCTATCATCGTCAAAAGTCAATCTATGAACAGCGCCACACAAATTGCAATCGTTTGATTGGTTGGCTAGATTGTGTAAGGTTTTGTAGGTGTGCGCAAAAGTTTTGGGATGGGGGGATGTTGTGGGTGGAATATATCTCTAGCCTAAATATGGAGGACTCGGCCGAAAATTCTAAGTTTTGCGGGGGGGCCGGAGGATCGTCTCTTATTGTGAGGACTTAGCTGAAAACCAGGGGTTGCTAGGAGTGTTGGAGAAACGTCTCTAGTATAAATGACTTAGCCGATATTCAGTTGTTGCAGGGGGGTTTGGAGGATTGTCTCTTGGCGTTCGGACTTCGCTGATGCGTATAGCCACGCGAGGCTATTGCTTAAAGGGATTACGGCAAGATTACGCTAGATAAAGCGCACCAGTACATCCCAAGCCTGGTCGGTGATATAATTATAATAGCAGGATAAACCAAAGGTTAATGGAAAATGGAGAAGAAGAAACCAAATGAGATGAGATAAAAAGAGAAATGAAATAGGAAGGAAATAAGGAAAGGCCAAGTGGTGTAACGGGGTCGTACTCTCACACTTCCCCCCCTCAAAGCTGGGTGGTAGAAGTAACGCCCTGCTTGACAAGGTAGTCATGCAGAGGACGACGGGCGTTACCCATGTCGGACTCAGGTACCCAACTGTCCTCAGAAGGATCATAACCCTTCCAACGGATGAGAAGCTCCACGGTGCCATTCCGACGACGGCGGTGTGCAAGCACGGACTCGACCTCGTACTCGGGTTCTTCCTGGACGAGGACGGGCAGCGGCGGCGACGGTTGGCGTCCGACGAAGATCGTGTTTGGATCCCGAAAGGGCTTCAGAAGTTGGACATGGAAGGCGTTGTGAATCTTCCAGGTAGCTGGCAGGCGTAAGCGGAAGGTAACAGGAGTGACCTGTGCTTCAACGAGAAAAGGCCCGCAGAAGCGAGGTCGAAGTTTAGATGAGAGGTGGCTGATGTCCAGGTTGCGGGTGTCAAGAAGCACGTGGTCTCCCACCGTGATTGTGTGGTCGTTGCAATGGCGATCGACATGGCGCTTTTGTTGCTGCTGAATGTCGAGGAGGCGCTTGTGGGTCCGATCCCAAAGCTGATGCATGGTTGTGATGAAATCATGTGCAGGTTGGACTGTAGCGGATGTTGTCGGTTTCTGTGGTGTGAGTGGGTGTCATCCGTAGCAGAGGAAGAACGGTGTCTATCCGGTAGCGGCATGTGTAGCGTTGTTGTAAGCAAACTCTACAACGGGCAGGTGCAAGTCCCATTCGGAGATCTCGTCCTTGCAGGCTGCTCGGAGGAGTTGCTCGACAATTTGGTTGAGGCGCTCGGTCTGTCCGTCTGTCTGTGGATGGTAAGCGAATGACATGGCGAGTTTGGTCCCGAGTAGAGACATGAGTTCCTTCCAAAACTTGCTGGTGAACTTGGGGTCTCGGTCGGAGTTAAGTGTGGTTGGAATGCAATGCTGTGAGATGATGTATCAAACGAATAGTTGTGCTGTCTCCTCGGTGCGTGCTGTCGTGTGTGTCGGGATGAAGTGACCCATTTTGGAGAACTTGTCGATGACGACAAGGATTGCGTCATGACCGCTGGTGGTAGGTGGTAACCTGGTGATGAAGCCCAGGCTAACCACTTGCCATGGCTGTTCTGGGACAAGAAGAGGCTGTAGCAGTCCCGCTTTCCTCTGTTTGCTGCTCTTCATCCTCTGACATGTATCACACGAGGTGACAAATTTCTGAACATCCTCAACCAAGTGGGGCCAGTAGTAGTGTTTTGCAATACCAGGCAGTGTCTTGTTGCTACCGAAGTGTCCGGCGTAGAGGAAGTCGTGGTATTCTTTGAGTAGTAACTAACGCAAAGGAGGGTAATTGGGTACCCATATTTTTGTTGATCCTTTCCGGTATGCGATGTCACTGTCCCACTATAGCAGATGTCGCTTTTCTGCCAAGGGAATTTCGGGGTCGATGGCGTACCCGTGTGTGAAGAGTCCCTTGAGGAGTGGATTCATCCCTTCGATCCGAATAGCAGCAACGTGTGTAGGCCGGCTGAGGGCGTCTGCTTTGTTTTTGTGGCCGGGCTTGTACACGATGTCGTAGTGGAAGTGTGTCTCGCGAAAGTCGATCCACCGGACCTGCCGCCTGGAAAGGTTGGGTTGTGTCTTCAAATATTTCAGGCTGCAGTGGTCGGTGTAGACGATTGTTCTTCATCCTTCGAGATAACATCTCCACGCTTTGAAGGCGATGACGATGGCAAGGGCCTCTTTGTCGTGTATCGGGTAGTTTAGTTCTGCCCCGTGCAGTTTCTTGCTGAGGTAGGCAATTGGTTGCAGTCCATTTCCTTGATCTTGCATCAAGACTGCTCCCACTGCCTGGTCACTGGCGTCAGCTTCGATGACGTAGTCGCGTTTCGGGATCTGGCAAGATGAGTACTGGTGTGGACGTAAGTACTTGCTTCAGCTGCTCCACGGCTTCCTGGTGCTTTGGTTCCCATTTGTAGGGCATGTTCTTCTTCAGCAGATCCGTGAGTGGTGCTGCGAGTTTCGCATACTGTGGCACGAACCTGTTGTAGTAATTAGCGAAGCCTAGGAACTGCTGCAACTCCTTCAAGTTCTCGGGTGTCTTCCACGTACGTACGGCTTCGATTTTCTTGGGGTCGACGTGAACTCCTTGAGCGCTCACCATGTGTCCTAGGAATTGGACCTTCTCAAGGGCGAATTCGCTCTTGGACAGTTTGACGTAGAATCGTTCTCGTCGAAGAAATTCGAAGACGCGTCGCAGGTGTTCGATGTGCTGCTTCATGTCGTGCGAGTAGATGAGGATGTCGTCCAAGAACACCACCACGCACTCGTCCAAAAAGTGGTCGTAGAATGTGGTTCATTTTTGCTTGGAATATTGCCGGTGCGTTGGTGAGTCCGAATGGCGTTACCAAATACTCGTACGATCCATACTGAGTTCGGAAAGCAGTTTTGTGGATAGAGCTGTCCGCCATCCGTATTTGCCCGTATCCGGACCGCAGATCCAATTTGGAAAATATCACAGCTCCCCGAAGCTGGTCAAGCAGGTCATCGATTCATGGTATTGGATATTTATTCTTGATTGTCTGCTTGTTAAGAGCTCGGTAGTCGATGCACATGCGCAGGCTTCCGTCCGGTTTCAGTGTGAAGAGCACTGAGGCACCGTATGGCGAAGTAGATGGTCGGATGAGTCCTTTGGCTAGGAGATACTCGATCTGTTTTTTCATGTCGGTCAGCTCCGTAGGGCTGAGCCGATATGGTGCTCGGAAGGTCGGCTTCGAATCCGGTTCCTCCACGATCTTGTGTTGATGTGTGCGGTATGGCGGTAGCTCGTTCGGAAGATCATCAGGGAGAATGTCTTGAAACTCCGTCAACAATTCCTTGATTTTTCCTGGAGGTTCCAAGGATTTTTCCCTGTCGATTTCCACCTCTGTAGCTATCGCCAGGAACCCGGTGTCGGTTCGCTTCACGTCCTTCTCGAATCGTGCGAGTGTCTCCACTGGAATAACTCCTGTATCGTCCCAGTTGGGTAGCTGTACTCTCCGTCCATTGTTGTAGATACTTGCGGTGCGATTCACCTCGTTGATCTTGGGGTTGAATCTATTTAGCAAGTCTCGCCCGAAGATCAAATCAAGCCCTTTGATGTTGGTGATGGGGAGTGCAGGTCTCCAGCGCAGTGGTCCAATTTGTAGATGTAGCACTGCTTCGCCGTGTACTGGTAACTTGCTGCCGTCCACCATCGTTGCAGAGAATCCTGAAGGCTTGTACTCTTCCCGAAGTCGGTCGATTACTGCCTTGTCGCAGACGGTGTGTGATGCTCCGCTGTCCACGAGTGCTTGGAGGCGTTGTCCTTTGCAGATGACCTCGAGCACGAGGGGCAGGCGTTGCTCGGAGTACCCAAAGATAGTTTCATTGATTGGGTCATAGGGTACATCCCAATATTCTGTACACACCATTTCGTTACTATCTACTCTTGGGCTGGCAGCTGGCCGAGGCTGCTTAGAGAACGGCTCTTCTCCAGGGACCGGAGTTTCCTTGACGACTGTGCGCGTCGTTGATGCCGAAGTTGCTGAACTGCATGCATCGGGAGGAGGATTTCGGAGTTTTTGCAACTTCTTGTAGACCCCCAGCTTCCTCTTGAGCTGCTTCAGCTCCAGTGACGTCGTCCCTGGGGAACGGGTAGTCGTTGTGGGCTGGTGTCGGGAGAGGACGTTGACTCCGTGGAAAGGTCGGCTTCTTTCCACACTCCTTAATTTTTTCCCGGTACAATCTCCACAGCTGCCTGCTTCTTTTGGAGTCCTTCCCGAATTTTCTCCAAGGCTCTAGCCCCTCAAGAATTACAAGTTTTCATTAAAGCATCTTTATAGGATAGCTTTAACGAATCCTTATAATTTCTTGGGTCTTCAAGGAGTTTCCCCGTCTCGGCACAGTCTTTTTTCGCGGAGTCGTATTTTTTCTCGGCGATTTTCCCTGGTGAAGACTGGTCGTGGGGTGGAGATTTTCCCCCATCATTTCCTCCTTCTCGCGTCGAATCAGCTTCGTCGAAGTTGATTTTTCCGGAATCCCGCGGCCGCTTCCGTATCGTTTTATTTTCGCCAGCTAGATCCGCAATCACTAGCGACTCCCGTTTTTTGTCTTCTGATTGGCCGAAGGAATTCCGCCACTGTTGCGTGCCTGATACTCTGCGCGTGCGGCTTTCATTTTGTTGCAGTCGAAGATTCGATGACCCGGCACCCCGCAAAAATCACACGTGTAGTTGGTGTTTTTCGGAGGTGGCCGCCCCTCGAATTTGTCGACTTCCATCGGGTCCGCGAACGTGGGGTGAGCCGAGCGGTCGCCCTGTCGCGTACTGCCGATGTGCGTCCGTCGTGTCCCGGCGTTGACCATGTCGAAGCGCTCTGCTGCCAAAACGACGTCACTGTAGCTCGCGTAGTTTGACGCTGCCACTTGTCGTTTGACTTCGGTCTTCAGCCTGGCGAGGTACGACTGTACTTTTTCCCCTTCGGTCAGGTCGGGAATTTGGTTATAAAATTCCTCCATCTGCTGCCTATACTGCGCTACACTCCCGAACTGTCGGTGTCGATGATTTTTTTCCCGGGCAAGGAAACCTGAATTTATCGGCTCGAAGCGTTTCAGCAGGTCGGCGCGGAACTGCTGCCACGTGGCGTCACCGTGGATAAAAGTGCTGTTGCCACCAATCCACTCGAGTGCCGGCCCTCGCATCAGTGTCGCCGCGAGTCGTACACGTTGGCCGTCCCAGACTGGCGAGCTCCATCCGACGGCTGCGAAGTAGATCTCCATCCAGGCGATCCATCTGCGGCCGTCGGAGTTTCGATCGCTCGGATCGAACGGCTCAGGTGGGCGCGGTTTTGGAGCCTCGAGAAACTGCTGCGATTGCTGCGTCGTCGCCGTTGTCGAGTCGTGCTGCGCTCCGGCGAGTCGATTTACTCGCTCGAACTCGTTTCGCCACGCTTCGCGATCCGCTCGCATCTCCTCCTGAAGGGCTGCGATGCGCGCGAAAAGCTGTTGGGTAACCTCGGCGTTGTCGAAGGTTGCCATCCTGTTCAAAACACGCGCGGGGGGGGGGGGGGGTGATTCGAAAAAACGCGGAGCTGGTGCTTACCAGAATCGGCGTCGAATTGGTCGCCCCCGGCGGTTTTTCAAGGCAGTTTTTCCCGCTGCTGTTGCTTTGTTGAGCGCGGCCGAGTGAGAAAAGCTCTGATTACCAAGTGTCACAGGATCGAATGTTTCGAGGAAAGATTGCACTATCGATCAGTACAAGGCGCTTTTATACTTCCAGAGTACATCAGGTAACCAGGTTTATCTTATCATAAGGGAATAGACCCTTCTAGAAGATAGAATCACCCTGCGTATAGCCACGCGAGGCTATTGGCTTTAAGGGATTACGGCAAGATTACGCTAGATATAGCGCACCTGTACAATAATTATAATAGCAGGATAAACCAAAGGTTAATGGAAAATGGAGAAGAAGAAACCAAATGAGATGAGATAAAAAGAGAAATGAAATAGGAAGGAAATAAGGAAAGGCCAAGTGGTGTAACGGGGTCGTACTCTCACAGGTTAGCTCACACTGCCTATCCTCTAGGACGTCACTGCCAAGGGCACCGGCAGACTGAGGACGAGCAGAGTCGGAGACCAAAGCAGTGGCGTAGTCAATGCGGCGGGTAGAGGCAAAGTCAGCGATGGCAGCGACAAGGGCCAAGAGACTGGAGACAGGAACAGACGTGTCAGCAACAGGAGAGGCTAGGACACGAGAAAAAAGAGGGCGAGCAGCATGGAGTAGTTCAAAGAGTAGAGGAGAGGAGACAGCGAGGGAAGACTGAGGAGGCGACAGGAGAACAGGAGCGGGAGGAGCACAAGACACGTGAGGACGCAGAAACATTGGATAGACACTCGGGATGGGAGAGACGGGGCGAGCACGAGAGGGACGGTGAGGCCATAAGTGGGAGGGAGGCATCGAGTCAGGAGACAAAGGAGGAGAATGAGGGGGAAACGAGCCGCAGACGAGTCTGGCGGAGGGAACATGGGGCCGTAGGCAGGAGGAGGAGGAGGCGTTGGGGGAGACGCGGGCGGTCGGTCGGGGATGGCGGAGGGAAGACTGAGGAGGCAAAGGGTGGACACCGGTTGTTGCTGCTGCTGCTTCTGCAGCTCCGCGCCCACACCAAGACCATCAGGCCCACCGCTGCTACCGCCGATACTCGCCAAGACATCACCTACAGGACCAGCACCCCCAAGACTAGCACCCCAAGAACGAGCACTTCCCTCGAAATCAGCACCCCTAGTGCCAACACCCCCAGAGCTCACTGGCCCTTGCTGCTGCGGCGGCTGCTGCTGCGGCTGCGGCAGCGGTGACTGCTGCTGCTTCGTCAGCGGTTGCTGCGGCAGCGGAGGCACCGGGGCCGGGGGTGCAGGCACAGCAGGAACAAACGGCGCACCCGGAGCCCCGGGACCCCAAGAGTCAGTAGACGCTGGGCCAACCGAAGGAAGGGGAGTGACGTGAGACACACCAGATGGGGCAAGATGTGGAGGGAGGGGAGCGGGAGCTACCGGGGGAGTGGCGACGAGGAACAGGGGCAGCGTAACAGGGAGACCTTGGTGGGAGAAGCGGGTGTAGAAGGAGACAGACTCGTCAAAGGTGACGTCATGCGAGTGGCGGAAACGGTGAGACGGCCGGTGGTAAAAGTGCCAATCAGGAGCGTGAAGGGGGAAACCAAGGAAGACACAGGGGACAATGCGTGTGGTGAGCTTGTCCGCGCGAGAGTCGCAGACATGAGCTAGGCAGCCCTAGACGTAAAACGCAGATGCGGCACCAAGGGAACCGGTCCAGAGAAGGGTCGGCCAAACCTGGGGGCGCGAAGCACGGGGCCACAGGTTAAGCTGGTGGGCGGCGTAGCAGACTCCGAACGGCCACAGACAATGGGGTGCACCGGCATGGATGATGGAGGTACGAGCCACCTCCATGACCAAACTGATGCATCAATTAGCAATCCCATTCTGCTGTGGGGAGTATGGGAGTGTGTACAACTAGGTGATGCCCTCTGCACGGTAGAACTGGCCAAGTCGACCGGAGGCGAACTCACTGCCACGGTTGGAGTGTAGACATAGCACAGGCTGGGCACGGTGGACTCGGGCACCTATAAGCCACAGGATAAGAACATCAGGCACGTCAGTCTTCCACTCCAGGGGAAACCCTGTGGTGTAGCGCGAGTAGTCGTCGACGAGAACTAGGAAGTAGCGCTCGTGGCGTGGCCCAGGGACCGAGGCTGGGCCCTAGACGTCCATGTGCAGGGACTGAAGGGGCGCAGTGGTGGGGGGAAACGAGGAGGAGTGAGGAGCAGCGCGCTACCGCCCCTCGATGCAAGGCGTGCACGGAGGCGCGGGCAAGAGAGGGAGGCTAGAGGTTGACGCAGGGAGACCTACAGTAAGACAAGGCCGTGCTGTGACATGTGACGGAGACGCGGGAGAGCGGGGTGACCTAGATGGTGGTGCCACAGTAGCGACAAGTGAGTGAGGGACCGATATGAGCAAGCCTCATCGACCTGCGTAGAAGCAGCCATCGGGGGGACGCAACCACCTTGGGGGACGCCGTGTATATCAAGAACAGGCCAGACACATGGTCTCGGGGAAAGGTGGTGAGACGAGCACCCAGTGAAGGCCTCTGTACAGACTGCGTACCGCTCGTGTCCAGGAAATGTAGTGGAGACGGCCGACACCTACCAGGTTCCTGGAGAACGAGGGGATGTGCAGACCTATAAGGGAGCCAGAGTGAACCGCCGGACAGGGAAGTGTGGTGGAGCTGCCAGTGCAGGAAGCGGCGTGAGCGTTGTGTGGTCGCGAAAGAAGCTGATGGACGCACCAGAGTCCAACGTGAAGGAGAGTGCGGCAGTCGCGTCGGCTAGCTGGGGCAGAAGTGTGGAACCAAGGCTACATAACACAGCTTGTCCTATACTAGGCAAAGCAGGGTAATAGGGTCCAGAAATACTAGAGTCATCAGCACACATCGCATACATAGCATATCCTATCTGATCCATTTCCAGCTCAAAGGCCGGCACACAACAACGCACCAGGGCGGGCCAGTCTGGGAGGGCCTGCGTGGGCCCAAAGCGGAGACGGAAGAGGTCGTTGAGGTGGCGGTAGTAGCGGGTGGCGGTGTGACTGGTGCGGTCACACACGGTGCCATGGAGGGGACCAGACTAAATCTGGTACTGACAACACACCTGATCGGAGGCACCAGCTGGCGTCCAGCTACTAGGGCTGCCTCCGGAGCCACCGCCACTAAAGCCGCCTGGCCCCCGCGGTGGCGGGGGCCCGCACTGCTGCTGCTATGGGCGCTGCTGCTGCTGCTGCTGCTGCTGCTCCTGCTGTTGCTGCTGCTCCCATGGGGCATCAGCACCCACCCCCTCGTCAGCACCCCCAGCAATCCCACCACCCCCACCACCCCCCAAAACACCACCCCGAGCACCCTTCCCTCCCCCACGCCCCCCCTTGGGGTGACGAGGGCCTCTACCCTGACGAGGATGCACTTAGGCTGCCGCAACAGTCTCAGCGACAGCGACAGAAACGTCAGAGTAAGTGTATTGGGAGGGAGTACAACCCTGGAAGATAGGGTCTGCCATAGTACTGCTAGACTGAGGGATAGTGCACTGGCGGGTCTCTATCACCGATAGGGTGGCGACAAAGTTGTCAAGGGTGAGGTCAGCGGGGTAGTGATGAAGGAAGGTGCTACGGACGGTGGCTAGGCGGCCAGGGAGGGGCGTGGCTAGGAAATAGGGTGGCGCCGAGGGGAGGGTGGAGTACAGTGAGCTGAGCCTCATGGTTAGCGGTGCAGTAGCTAGACTCTAGAGCGCGCAAGTGGTTGGCTAGATGAGCGACAGTGGGGAAGGAAGTTAGGTTAGAGAAGAGCAAGGCCAGGAGGAGACGGCCAGCAGAGGCGGACGAGGGAGTGGAATAGCGAGCGATAACATCGTCTAAATACTCCTTTGCAGTGTCTATGGCCTAAAAGCGGAGATGCTTGGATAGCGGGAGGGTGTAACCAATAGCTAGCTGCGCAGTGGCATCACGTGACTCCCATACAGAGCAAGCGAGCTCAGCAGTTGCGAAAGGGTCAGAGTAACGAAGTGGACTCTATTAAGAGGGTACTGGGTGATATAAGGGTTTGGTGTTGTAATCTCTGAGAGCACGAGCCCGTCTAGCCTATAACTATATATGCACAACAAATATATAAGTTGACATACACCCTAAGTTAGACAAGGGGCAGTGCCTAGACAGAGAGACACAGCTCAGGCTGTTACTACTAGTCCAATCTCTGAGGCAGGATTCCGAAGACCAGTCAGTAGGAGTACAAAATAAACAAGAGCAACTCAGGGTGGCACTACAAGTTCTGCCACTTAGACAAGAGCTACAAGGCCAGTCAAGAGAGACGGGCCAGAAGAGGACGGGAAGAACTGGAGGTTTGCTAGTGTAGCACACAGTGTGTCGTGCCAGTCAAGGGGCGCATGCCGCAGACTGTAGACTGGGCACCGGAGGAACCACAGGGTCCCAGGAGGGAAAGAGCCAGAGAAGCCAGGCGGACGGCGGAGGTAGATTTGCTCGTCCAGACTGCCTCGGAGGAACGCTGTAAAGAACTCAAGCGAATGAAGCTCGTAGTCACGCTGTGGTGATACTGTATGCAAAACAACGCCCGAAGAGTGGTCATCTTCGGGGTCGGGGCGAAGGTCTAGAAGAACTCCACCCCCTCACGCTGACTGAAGCCTCTAGCAATGTAGCGCGCCTTGAATACCGGCGGCTCTGGACGAGGGTGCTTCACCTTGAAGAGCCACCAGCCATCGACTACATTCGCCCCATGTGGGGGAACTGCGTTGACGTACGTGCCACTGGATCTCCAAGATGCCATCTCTGCTCCAACACTCAGAGCGAGAGAGACGGGACAAGCACGAGAGGGAGGGTGAGACCGCCAGTGAGAGGAGGGAGTAGGGCCAGGAGACAAAGGAGGAGAACGAGGGGGAAAACGAGCCGGGAACAAGTCTGGCGGGGGGAAGATGAGGCTGTAGATAGGAGGAGGAGGAGGCGTTGGGGGAGGCGCGGGCGGTGGGTCGGGAGAGGGAAGACCGAGGAGGCGAAGGGCGGACACTGGCGGCTGCTGCTGTTGCTGCGGCTGCAGCTATTGCTGCTGTTGCTACGGCTGCCACTGCTCCTACTGCTCTGCGCACACACGAGGACCTCCAGCCACACCACGGCTACCTCCAGTACAGCACCCCTAGGACCAGCACCCCCAGGACTAGCACCCCCAGGTTTGGCACCCCCAGAAACAGCACCCCCAGATTTAGAAACCTCCTCAGGGTCAGCCCCCCCAGCGCCAACACCTCCAGAGCCAATTGACCCCTGCTGCCACGGTGCTGCTGCTGCTGCGGCGGCGGCGGCAACTACTGCTGCGACTGCTGCTGCGGCGGCGGCGGAGGAGGCACCGGGGCCGAGGGTGCTGGTGCCGCAGAAACAGGCGGCTCACCCTTAGCCTCAAGGCCCCCGTAGTCAGCAGACTCCTCCGCTGGGCCAACTGAAGGAAGGGGAGTGACGTGAGACACATCAGACGGGGAGGGATGGGGAGCGGGAGCTACCGAGGGAGTGGGGACAAGGAACAGGGGCGGGGTAACAGGGAGACCTTGGTGGGGGAACCAATGTAGAAGGAGACAAACTCATGAATGGTGACGTCACATGAATGAAAGAAACGGTGAGACGATGGATGGTAGAGGTGCCAGTCATAAGCTTCTAGGGGGAACCAAGAAAGCCACAAGGGAGTGAGCGACAGACATGAGCAAGCCGGAGCGACCTGCGTAGACACAGCCACCTGGGGGGACGAATTCACCAGGGGGGACGTAGTGTCCAGTGTGAACAGGCCAGACACCGGGTCCTAGGGGAACGTGGTGAGGGGGGCACCAATGGCGTGCACGTGTCCAAGAAACGTGGTGGTAACACCAAGGTCCTGAAGACAGCCGACACCAACCAGGTTCCTGGAGAATGAGGGGATGTGCAGAAATGTAAGAGAGCTCGAGGGAACCACCGGACAAGGAAGTGTGATGGAGCTACGTGCAACTACCGGACCAGAGGAGGGGTCGGTAATGGAGACGGCTGCTGGCACTGAAGGAGAGCACGGCGCTAGTGTCAGCCGGCGGGGTTACTAGTGTGGAGCTAAGGTTAAACAAGTCAGAAGGTTCTATGCTTGACGTAGTAGGGGAGCTTAGACTACACACAGCAGACACACCTAAGCTAGGCAACACAGGGAAATAAGGTCCAGTAACACTAGACTCATCAGCATAGATGGCATACAAAGAAGAGCTAATCTGATCCTTATCCATCTCAAAGACCGGCACACGGCAACGTACCAGGCTGTGCCAGTCCGGGAGGGCTGGTGGAGACCTGAAGTGGAGACGGAAAAGGTCCTCAAGCGGCGGTTTCAGCGGGCAGCGGTGTGACCAGGATGGTCACACACGGCGCCACAAAGTGGACCAGTTTGAAGCTGAAACTGGCAACTCAACGAACAGGAGCCGCCACCTGACGTCAAGCTATGAAGGCCGCCTCCGTGGCCACCACCACCAAAGCCGCTTGACCACCATGACGGCGATGGCCCCCACTGCTGCTGCTACTGCCACTGTGGCTGCTGCTGCTGCTGTTGCTGTGGCTGCTGCTGCTGCTACTGCGGCTGCTGCTGTTGCCTCAGCTGCTGCTGCTGGTGGTGGTGCTGCTGCTCTGGGGCGTCAGCCCCCACCCGCTCGTCTGCACTCCTAGCGCTCCCACCACCCCCACCTCCCCCACCACCCCCAGCGCCCTTCCCTCCCTTACGCCCCCTTCTGGGGCGACAGGGGGCTCTACCCTGACGAGGCTGCACTAAGGCCGCCGCGGCGGTCTTAGCGACAGCAGCGGAAACATCAAAGTACAGTGACGGAAGGAATTGTCCACATGTTGGACAATTTTGTGGAAAATTGTGTGTTGCTGATTATTGGTAAGTTTATAATGTGACAGGCTTTAATGGCCTGGTAGACAAAGGCAACAGCACATGTAAAATGCCAACACTAGCCATATTTGGTTTTGTTATGCCAAAGTTCATAGCATTAGATACATGGATGTACATTATGACAGATAGTTCCCATTTCAAACAAGGCATAACATTGTCCATAATCAGTACCTAGTCCATCTACCCTTTGCCCTAACAACGGCCTTCATCCTCCTAGGCATACTATCTATCAATCCCCTACAAACTTCTGCTCCAATACTCTCCCGCGTCTCTTGCACCCACTCCCAAGTTTGGAGCATGCCTGAGGGGGGGTGCTCATACTTGGCGAGCTCACGTTTGAGGTGAGACCATAGGTGTTCGATGGGATTTAGGTCTGGGGAGGAGGAAGGCCACTGCAGGACTGAGTATTCCTGCTCAGAAATGAACTCTTGCACAAGCCTACTCTTGTGCTTAGGGTCGTTATCTTGCTGGAAAATAACATCACTGGCGGTTAGAGAGTAAAAATCGATAGTCAGAGCAAGCTCATCCAGCAAGATCGCACGGTACAGCTTCCCATCCATGCGCCCTTCGATCTTACACATAAAACCGGGGCCATCGTAGGTCATACACCCCCATATCATTATGGACCCGCCCCCATGCTTCACACACTGCTTCACCTGATGCGCTTGAAGAGCCACGCCATCGCGGATCCAAGCGAAGCTGCGGCCATTGCTGCAAAAGTGGTTGATCTTGGTCTCATCCGACCAGATCACCCGCTTCCAGTCCTCGATAGTCCAGTCTAGGTGTGCACGGGCGAATTCCAAGCGATCTCGGATGTTACGCGCCGAAAGACGTGGCTTCCTCGGTTGCTGTACAGCGACAAGCCCTGACAGCTTCAGGGCATTTCGTACTGTGCGCGGGCAGACCTTAATGCCCTGAACTAACTCTAACTGTTTTACGGCCTCTACACTCGTTTTGACAGCCCCTGAAGTCACGGAACGCACAAGACATTGTCGGTCACGCACCGAAAGCAAACGAGGGCGGCCTGATCGAGGTACCGTTGGTCGTACTGCTAGGCGGCTGGTGCGCTGGGATGCCAGTTCCGCATATTTCTGAACTGTAGTTTTCCCTATCCCTAGCATGCTCACAATCTGATGAAAACTATGACCCTGATGAAGCAGGGTTAAGATTCGGTCCTTAATAAGCGTTCTTATCGGGCGCATCATGGCAGGGAGCTTCGCGAAGATTTCAGGAAGGGTATCGCGAAGTTCTACTTGCGTAACCTAGTTCGAGCGTGAAATTCAGCAATGAAGACGGTCTAGGCTCTCGGTGGGAGGTAATTGTCCGAATCGAGTGAGTTACCTAAAATTGTGTACACGTTTGTGTAAACTCGATATTATTTATAAGAGATATTTGTGTTTGAACCCTAACACTCTAAGGCAGAATGTGTGTGGCTCGTGAGTACTAGTAACATACAATATAAATAGCGTAACACGCTTTTATTATCAAACACCACAATTTAAAGGCCAAAAAATTCCATCAGTGTAAGTGCACTAGGAGGGAGCACAACCCTGGAAGATAGGGACTGCCGCAATACCGCTAAACTGAGCGATAGTGTGCTGGCGGGTCTCTATCGCCGACAGGGTGGAGACAAAGGATGGTGTTACAGGTAGTGGCTAGGTGGGGATGCTCGGACAGTGGCAGAGCTAACTGATAGCTAGCTGCGCAGTGGCTTTACGCGACTCCTAGACAGAGCGGGCGAGCTCAGCAGCTGTGAAAGCCTAACGCTCAAGAGGCGTAGGGGCGTCAGCAAGGGCAGCAGGCGCGGGGGGGTAGGGCAGCTTACCTTTGACATGAATGGCCATCATGGCGCTGACCCTTCATCTGGCAGCGCAGGTCGGCGAGCTACGCCTCGAATTCCACCGCCCGACCCTCTTCGTCCAGGCAGATAACGTCTGTCACCAGGCACAACTGCACCAGCTGTAGAACTCAGGAGGAAGAGGGGCAGGAAGCACGCGGGTATAGTGGAGTGCGGTGGAGAGTGGTGAAGAGTGGTGAAGAGTGGTGGAGTGCGGTGGAGTGCGATGGAGTGCGGTGAAGATGCGGGATAGAAGACGGCCGGCAAGGGCGCCGACGCAGAGGAGACACCGGGGCCGGCGACGAGCTGGGGCCAGTAGCGAGCAGGGGTCTGGCGCGGCTGGCAAGGACCGACACGGCGAGCAGGGGCTGGCACAGGGAGCAGAGGCCGGTGCAACGAGCAGGGGCCAGCGCGGCGAGCCGTGGCCGACGCGGCGAGCTGGGGCGGCGCGGCGAGCAGGGGCCGACGCGGCTAGCTGGGGCCGACGCGACAAGCTGGGGCCGGCGCGGCGAGCTGGGGCAGCGCGGCCAGTGGTGGCTGACACGGTGAGCTGGGGCCAGCACAGCTAGGAGAGGCAAGCACGGCGAACAAGGGTCGACACGACAAACAAGGGCCTGTGCGGCGAGCAGGGGCCAGCGCGGCAGTCTAGAGCCAGCGTAGCGCGGTGGGCTAGGGGCCAGCGCGGCGCGGCGAGCTAGGGGCCACCACGGCAGAACGAGCTAGGGTCGACGTGGCAAGCAAAGGGCTTGTGCAGTGAGCTGGGACCAGCGCGGCGCGGATGGCTAGGGCAGACACGACGAGCTAGGGTAGAAGCGCGCTACGCGCGGGTCGCGCTAAGGGGTGTAGCACTCTAAGGCAGGGCGATGTACGGTAGGCTACGGCGGAAGCGCGATGGGTGGGACCTACCTAGCATGATACCATATCAGAGTAACGAAGTGAATTCTAGGAAGAGGATACATAGTGATATAAGGGTTTGGTATTGTACCCTCTAAGAGCACAAACCCATCTAGGCTATAATTGAATATGTACAACAAATGTATATATTGACAGTGAGTGCTCTTGGTGCTCTGCAATTGTGGGATAGTGGTAATAATTAGTGTTGTTTTGGGATGCGTGATTCTCCATTTATGAGATCATCAAACATACAGTGACGGAAACAATTGTCAGGATGTTTTGGATTAATTAGGGTTTTTTATATTTCCGACCAGTGTACATAAAGTCTTAATATTTAATGGTGGTACGCTTTGAGAGGGGCACATAGTGGATGTGTTCACAGCACTAAATTCCATAATAGTACACTGGATCTAACTTAGCGCCAAAAGATATACAAAGAGTACATCCGGACAATTGTTTCCCGGGACAAAGAGCAAACTTCTAAGCAGCGTTTCTAGTACCTAGTCCACCAACACTTGGCCTTGATAACCACCTACACCCTCCTAGGCATGTTATCTACGACGTTAGTGCAAACCTTTACAGGGATCATCTCGCACTCTTCCTGTACCCACCCTTTTGCATAAGGGGGTGAGCACTAGGAAAATTGCGAAGTATTTGAACGTATGCAAGAGTATTATGCACGATTTCATATTGAATGTTATCTCTGAGACTAGCCATACTGAGGTGTGGCCAAAGATGCCATAAGTTGATTAGTGCCATCTTAACATGAATCGTCTTCGTCGTACAATTGTAGGGTAAAATTACGAGCAGAGTGGCGAAAACTAGCGCGTCCACCGCGAAACTTAGGATAACAAAGCACGGTCGACTGTGCACCCATTCACTAATAGAATCACGTTAAAATCTACAGGTCTCGTCACGGTGCAGCAGTCGAAGAAGCCCCGACTCGTGGGGAAGAATATCCGGGTTCAGGTCTGGTGAGGAAGAGGGTCACTCCAGTGCTGCAAACTCATGCTCTCCAAGCCATTCCAAGCCTAGGTAGGACACATGGCTTAGAATGGGTTGGAGAGCATGCGTATGTTACGTTGGAGTGACCCTTTCCCTCACCAGATCTCAACCAGGATATTCTTTCTGAACAGTGGCGACTTTTTCGACTGCTGCACCGTGACGAGACCTACGGTTTCTAGCGCGATTCTAATAGTGCAAGGATACACAGTGGACTGTGCTATGTTACCCCAAGTTTCGCGGCAGATACGCTAGTTTTCACCACTGTGCTCGTAATTTTACCCTACTAAGGTACGACAAAGATGATCCATGATAAGACGGGACCAATCGACTTATGGCATCTTTGGCCACACCTCGGCGTGGCTAGTCTTAGAGACAACATTCAATCTGAAATCGTGCACAATACTCTTGCATAAGCTCAAATCCTTCACAATTTTCCTAGTGCTCACCCCCTTATGCAAAACCGTGGGTCCAGGAAGAGTGCGAGAAGATCCGTGTAAAGGTGTGCACTAACCTCGTAGATAACATGCCTAGGAGGGTGCGGGTGGTGATCAAGGCCAAGTGTCGGTTGACTAGGTACTAGAAACGTTGCTCGGAAGTTTGCTATTTGTCCTAGGAAACAATTGTCCGGATGTACTCTTTGCATATCTTTTGGCCCTAAGTTAGATCCAGTGTAGTATCATGGGTTTTAGTGCTGTGAACACATCCACTATGTGCCCCTCCCAAAGCATACCACCATTAAACACTAAGACTTTATGTATAGTGGTCGGAAAGCCACAAAACCCTAGATATGGAAAACTTCCGGACAATTGTTTCCGTCACTGTAACCTGCGATTGCCAAGCAATCCGTATAAGAGTAGTGGGAAAAAGTGTGACTAGGAAGACGGGAGGGCATATTGTCCCCTCTAAGAACTAACCTAGCTAGTCTATAACAAACATATCTAACCTACCTAGATATGCGTAAACTAAACTAAATGTTTTGTTGACACACCCCCTAGCCTAGGTAGAGGCAGGGTGTAACAAACCAGGGAAGCACCATTAGTCTGGCCTCTGGTGAAGGTAACAAGACAACTCAGGGCAGCACTACTAGTCTGAAACAAGGGGCCACAAGGCCTGTCAGCAGGTGTAGCAAGACAAGCAGATATAGAAATAGCAAGTACACACCGAATACAAGGAGTGGCGCTGCTACTGAGACTAGGCCAAGCTGAGTACAGAACTTCTGATGGTCACGACGTGGTAGAGCCTTGTTGAAGATATCAGCGGTGTTGGCCTTTGTAGCCACGTGTACTACTCGAGCCTGGACGCGCTGCTGCAACTCACGTAGTAGGAAGTACCGCAGCTTGATCTGCTGCACCTTGCCCTCAAGTCGAGCCTCCTCACGCAGAAGGATCATGGCCGTGTTGTCAGCAAACAGGACCGGGGCATACCTAGGCTGCTCACTAAAGTATGTGAGCAAGAACGTCACCCAACAAAGCTCCTAAGCAGCCATGGCCCCAGCGTAGATCTCTGCCTCACAACTGGACTGAGCAACAGACAACGATCTGGTGGACCTCCACGAGACTTCACCAGCACCAAGCCTAAAACAGCAGCCCTGAGACGACCTGAGTGTCTCCATGTCGTCAGCCCACGACGCGTCTGTGTGTCCAGTGAGCACCACTGGCTCCCGTCCTCCTAGCACAAGCCTCGGTCCTGATGTACTCGCCAAATACCGCAGTACCCTCTTGGTAGCCGACTAGTGGACTGGTCGGTGCCTGCCTGTCGCAACAAAGCGAGCCATGAGACTGAGAGGGCATGTTAGATCTGGTCCAGTGCAGGTCATCAAGCACATGAGGCACCCCACCAGCTCTGCGTATGGACCATTAGACTCGACCGGCTCAGCCGGAACAGGAGCAGAGAGCTTGTGATCCATAGGCAGACTGGTGGTTGTGCTGAGGAGAACTAGAGACTGAGCCTCTGGAGAACTTGCTGCACCATATGGGACTGGGAGAGATTGATCGTGCGAGCGGCACGGTCACAAGAGATCTCCAAGCCCAGATAGCGCCTCAGCTCCCCCAAGTCTTTACAGGTGTGTCTCCTCAGTAACTCGGCCTTCACTGAGGCCAGTGCGACTCTGCCCGGAGTAGCAAAGATAAGATTTTCTACGTACACTAAGATGTAGAATGGTGTTTGACCCATGCGAACAAAGAGAGAGGGTTCAACAGAGGACGGAAAGAACTGCACCTCAACAAGAGTGGTGCAAAGCGTGTCGTGCCACTCACGGGGTGCTTGACGAAGACCGTAGATAGGACGGCGTAGGCTCCACTCGGTCCCAAGTAAGAAGGGTGCCGGATGTAGATCTACTCGTGCCGACTACCTTGCAGGTAAGCTGTGGAAAAATCGAGTGAGGGGCACCCGAAGAGTAGTCATCCTCGGAGTCGGGGGGAAGGTATGGAAGAAGTCCACACCCTCACTCTGACTGAAACCTCTAGCCACGTTATGCGCCTTGAACTTCGACGGCTCTCCAATTGCACGCTTCACCCTGTAGATCCACATGCTATCGACTACGTTCGCCCCAGACAGGAGAACTGCGTCAACGTAAGTGTCTGTGGATCTGTAGAATGCCATCTCAACCTAAGCGGAACAAATGGCTTGGAATGGCTTGGAGAGCATGAGTATGTTGCGCTACAGTGGCTCTTTTCCTCACCAGACCCGAACCCGGATATTGTTCCCGAATAGTCGTGGCTTCTTCGAATGCTACATCGTGATGATACTTGTGGATTCTAGTATGATTCTAACTGTGCAAGAGTGCACAATTGACCATGCTATGTTACCCTCAATTTTGCGGCGTATACGCTAGTTTTTGCCACTCTGTTCGTGATTTTACCCTACAACGGTACGACGAAGTCGATCCATGATAAGATGGGACCAATGGGCTAATAGCATCTTTGGCCACAACTCAGCGTGGCTAGTCTCAGAGATAACATTCAATCCAAAATCGTGCACAATATTCTTGAATATGCTCAACTTTTTACGATTTTCCTAGTGCTCACCCCCTTATGCAAAAGGGCGGTTCCAGGAAGAGTGGGAGAAGATCCCTACAGAGGTTTGCACTAACCTTTTAGATAACACGCCTATGGGGGTGTGGGTAGTGATCAATGCCAAGAATCGGTGGACCAGGTACTAGAAACGCTGTTCAGAAGCTTGCTCTTTGTCGAGGGAAACAATTGTCTCGATGTACTCTTTGTAAAACAATTGGAGCATAAGTTAGTTCAATGTGCTATTATGGAATTCGGTGTTGTGAATACATCCACTATGTGCCCCCCCCAAAGTGTACCACCATCAAACATTAAGGTTTTATGTACAGTGGTCGGAAACCTTAAATACCTTGATTAATGCACAACATCCAGACAATATCTTCCGTAATTGTAGCAGCGAAGTTAGCGATAGCAGCGACAAGCGCAGAGGCGAGCTCAGGAGGAGCAGTAGGGTCAATGACAAGTGACGCAAGCAAGCGCAAGAGGGTAGGACGAGCAGTGTGAGTAGCGTCAGAGAGAGGAGGGGGGGACTGGGGGAGCGACGATGGAGGAGGTAACGGAAGTACGTAGACTGGAGAAGGACAAGAACAGAGGACCATAGGGTGGACACTACGACGGGGAGAGAAAAGACAAGCACCAGAGGGGCAACGGACCCAGTGGGGAAGAACTAGGGACTGGGGACGAGGGGGAATGGGGGACACGTCAGGAGACGGAGGGGAGCGCGGGGGGAAACGAACCGGAGAGGAGTCCGGAGGAGGGAACAGCGGGCTGTAAACAGGGTCATGTACCGGAGGGGGAACAGGCAGGCGTACAGGGGAACCTGGAGCAAGGCCAAGGAGAAGAAGGGCAGATTGCGGCTTCTCCTACTGCGGCAGCGACACTGGCTGCTGCGGCTGCTGCCGCCCCCTGTCCTCACCAGGACCTCCAGCTGCACCCTCGGACGCACCACCCACAGAACCAGCGCCCCTAGAGGCAGCACCCCCAGAACTCACACCCCCAGAACTAGCACCACCAATACCAGCACCCCCTTTGCTCCCTCCTGCTGCTGCTGTGGCCGCTGAGGCTGCTGCGGCGACGGCTGCTTCTGCGGAGGCAAGAGGGGGGGGCGGCTGAGGTGTCTGGGGAACCGAGGCTTGGGGAGGTGCCACAGGGGACAGCAGGCACGCTCCCAAGAGCTTGACCCCAGAGTCAGCCGACTCCCCCACGGGCCCAACCGAGGGGAACTAAGTGGCGTGGGAGACACCAAACTGGGTCGAGCGGGGAGAGAGGGGTGCGACAGGTGGGGCAAGGACGAGGAAGAGAGGAGGAGGAGGCATATGAGCACTGCGGTGCGGGAAGCAACAATAGTTGGGGAGTGTCTCGTTGAACGTAACGTCACAAGAGCGGTAGAATCGGTGGTGTGACGGGTGGTAGAACAGCCAGGCAAGGGCGCCAAGCAAAAATTCCAGGAAGACACAAGGAAGGGTGCGGGCATAGAGCTTGTCCATGCCACTATCGCGGACATGAGCAATGCAGCCCTAGATGTGGAACAGAGATGCGTCACCGGGAGACACAGGTCCAGAGGAGGGTCGGCGAAACCTGCAGCCACTGGGAGCGCAGTCATAAGTTGACCTGGTGAGCAGCGTAGGGCACGGAGAACGGCCACAAAAATTGGGGTGCACCAAAGTGGACCATGGAGATGCGAGCTACCTCCATGATCTGGTGGATGCGTCGCTTAGTGACCCGATTCTGCTGTGGGGAGTCCAGTAGTGTGTACGTCTGGCAGATGCCCTCCGCATGACAGAACTGTCCTAGAGTGCCAGAGGCATACTCGCCACCATGGTTGGAGTGTAAGCGACCCACAGGCAGGCGGTGGTGGGTGGGAACTGTAAAAAGCCACGGGAGGAGAACGGTAGGCACGTCGGCCTTCAGCTCCGACAGGAACACTGTGGTGAAGCGTGAGAAGTTATAAATGACGGCTAAAAAGTAGCGCTCCCGACTAAGAACATGGACCGCGGCAAGGCCCCAGACATCCATGTGCAGTATCTGTAGCGGCGCTGTGGTAGGAGGAAACGAGGAGGAGTGAGGGGCGGCGCGCTGCCGGCCCTCGACGCAGAACGTGCATAGGGGCACTACCGACGCAGGCAGGGCGGGGAGCGATGCAGGGAGACCAGTGACTAGATAGTGCTAGGACATGTGCCAAAGACGAGAGGGTGCAGAGTGACCTAAGCGGTGGTGCCACAGAAGGGTCGGGTAGGCCAATGAGCGACAGGAGCATGGCACGACGACCTCGGCAGACGCGGCAGTTGGCGGACACCCAGTGTGCAGTGTAAAGAGACTTGACCCAGGGTCACGCTCAAACGTGGCTAAGTGGCGACTGGTGGCTCTCTTTGTGCAAGCGACGTGTCTCTCGCGGCTAGGTGATGCCTCGGTCCCGAAGATGCCCCGATCGCGAAGATGACCGACACCCGCTAGGTTCTTGGCAAACGTGGGGATGTGCAGACCGGTGAGGGAGCCCAAGGGAACAGTTGGAAAGGGCTGAGAGGTGGTGCTACATGCAACAGCTATGGCGGAGGAGTCAGCTAGTGCGATGCGGACAGGTGCAGGAAGCGGGGTGAGAGCAAAGATTGCAAGTTCATGGAGAACTTACCGTACAAGGAGTGGAAGGCGGAGAACCAAGCGAAGATTGGTGTGCGGCTTGGAGAGGTGAAGAGTACCGGCTTGGAGCATGTGGAGCTGCCCTTGGAGCTGAGTAGCAGCAGCACTATCACAAGGCAATCTCCTCAAATGAATGGGGGAGAAGAGGAGGAGGAGGTGCAGCAAGGTGATGAGCGTGCACCGCCACTTCCGCCTCGTGCTACAAGTGCTCGAGGGAACCGACCAGATTTGCAGCAACGCCATGAGAGCATCTAAGTCCTTGCAGTAGAGGAGGAAGGAAGGGGGAGAAGGAAGACTCAGCCCCCCAAAAAGGTTGAGCTATGAACGGCTTGGAGGACCAGCCAACTCAACCTTGACCGGTTCGGCCCTCATGCTAGGCGATGATGCGGAAGATGAAAGCGAGGAGTGCGCTTTTGCCTTCTTCTCTCCGGTGGAGACACCGCGGGAGCCTACAAATCCCAAGGAGGCTTGAGAGGGCCCCAATGGGAAGGAGTGGAAGAAGGCCTCAGATGAAGAAATGGGGAGCATCATCGAGAACGACACGTTTGACTTGGTGAACCTACCTCCGGGGAGTAAGGCGATTTCTTCCAAGTGGCTCTTCAAGCGCAAGACCGACGTCGACGGCAACATTGAGCACTACAAGAGCAGACTTGTAGCCAAGGGGTATCAGCAGCAAGAGAAGAAGGACTACAATGAAGTGTATGCCCTTGTGGTGAAGGGTACAACCCTTCGAACCCTCTTTGCCACGGCGGCCATCAAAGGATGGATGGTGAAGCAAATGGATATTGTAACGGCCTTCCTCAACGGCGTTTTGGAGGAAGAGACCTACATGGAGCAGCCAGAGGGGTACAATGATGGGAGTGGCAGAGTGTGGAAGCTGAAGAAAGCACTCTATGGCCTCAAGCAAGCCCCTAGGCAATGGTACATCAAGCTGCGGGAAGTCTTGGAGGCGATCGGCTTCACTCCCTCAACGGCCGATCAATCCTTGTTCATGCTTGGCGAGGGGGAGCAGAGGAGCTTCATGGTGGTTTATGTGGATGACATCCTCATATTCTCACCCTCCTCTGACCTTGTGAAGGAGGTGATGCTGAAGCTTCAAGACAAGTTCAAGTGCAAGACCCTTGGTGACGTCAACTACTACCTTGGGCTTCACATTGAGCGAGATGTGGAGAAGCGGTGGATTCGAGTGCATAAGAAGAAGTACTTGGAGGCCTTGGCTGCAAACTTTGGGAAGAGTGAAGGTCATGTGGCTACTCCTCTTCCATCAGTGTTCAAGTGTGTGAAAGGACCAGCGGAGGAAAGTGTTGGTGAAGAGGAGAGGCGCCGTTTTCACTCCTTGGTGGGCAGCCTCATGTATGCGGCCGTTCACACAAGGCCGGATGCAGCCTTTGCTACCGGGCAGCTGGCTAGGGTTGTCCAATGCCCTAATGAAGAGCAGATTGCAGCTGGAGAGAGGGTGGCCAAGTACCTTGGCCAAACAGCAACTGTTGGACTGCAGTACTCCGCGGCGGCACAAAGGCGTCAAAAGGGTGCGGATGGAGTCGAACCCGGGAGGCTCTTTCTCACCGCCTTCTCTCATGCATCTTGGGCATCAGATCCAGAGGATATGACAAGTGTGGGAGGCTTCATCTGCTGTGTTGGTGGAGGCCCAACAGCTTGAGAGAGCAAGAAGCAAGTGGACCAAGCATTGAGCTCGGTGGAGTCCGAGTACATGGCACTCTTCCGTGCCATAAGGGAGGTTGTGTGGCAGCGGTGTTTGCTAGCTGAATTGGGGGAGGAGCAGCAAGGACCTACCCCACTCTATTGTGATAGCCATGGTGCTATTGCATTGGCTAAGAATCCGGTTCTTCATGGCCTTACCAAGCACATGAAGGTGAAGTGGCATTGGGTGAGGAGCATGGTAACCTCGGGTGAAGTGGAGTTGCACTACGTGAAGACGACGGCACAGCTTGCTGATATGATGACCAAGAGGCTGGTTGAGCAGCAGCATTGGAAGTGTTGCAAGCTTGCTGGGATGGCTCTGAACTAAGGGGAGCAGATTCTAAGGCCAACAATCCGAGGGGGAGTTTGTTGGTGCAACCCTGTAGCTTGCACTCGGCTTTCCTGATTCCCTGCCTTCCCACATGCCCTCTGTGCCTTCCGCTTCGCCCGCCATCCATCCTACCCAGCCCGAAATACCTGGCCCTTGAATCCGCAGGAAATTTCATAACGGTTTCCTCACCCTCAGGCCACTCCTCCCACTCGATGGGATGACTGCTTCCTTCCACTGGCTTGGGGATGGCACCAAACCTGACCAGCAGGCTTGGAAGGTCCCAAAGCGGGTGGCGCATGGGCAGGACCTTTCCCCCAGGGCTGTCCTTGAAGCACTTCGTTGAGGAGATGGAATCTGAGCCGTGGATTCGAAACCACTGCAAGATGCACACAACTCGATACGTCAGCACTCCAACAAGGGGGTCTGTGTTGACAGGCATGAGCTTGGAGTTGATAGCCGCACTGTTGCCAGAAGAACGGCTGGCAGAGGCAGCCGCATTTGCAGCTGGTGGCAATGGTGCCAGTGTAGCAGGGGCTGCTCCTTCAAGCCCCCCACCTGCTCCTCCGCCCCAATCCATCCCTCTTGTAAGCCCCCGCCCTAGCTTGGCCAGCCTCTCCCTGGCCTCCTCAATGGCTGTACCTTCCATGCTGTTTGTGGTTGAGCTCTTTGCACTAGCGAAGAACATCCCTACAAACTTGCGGTACTCTAGCCTTGAAAACACAGAAGCAACAGAAAGGGTGAAACTAGAGGCATCCACGCCACTCACATGCATGCCCTTGGGCACATCCTTGCCTTCCATTCCAATGCTCCTGGTGCCGCCGCTGCCGCTGCTGCCATTGCAGTTGCCACTGCTGCCGCTGCCACTACTGCTATTGCTGCCACCACCGCTGCTGCTGCTGCCCTCATTTCATTACAGTGGTCGCACCTAAACTCCCTCCCTTGCCCCCCTCCATGCTCCAAAATCCAAGCCATGCCATCCACATACCTCTCCCACACAAGCCCCAACAAATTCCCCTTCCACTCCCCGCCCTTGCCCTCCCTACCACCCCCATTCATCCACCCACTGCCACTTTCTCCTTCCCCACCACCCCCACCATGGCCACCAGCACCAAAAGCCAGATTCATGAACCTTGCCAGGGCAGCTTCACCCCCCCCCCACCATCTCCGCCAGGTCTAGTCCAGACTCCCCCATCATCCGCCGCCAATCCTATGGGCCCAGACCCCCCGGACTCCCCACCGTCCTCATCATGGCTGCCATAACCACCTCCATCCTGCTCAGCCCTGCCCCCATCCCCATCTACCCCATCTGCCCCATGTGCCCCATCCCCATCTGCCCCATCTGCCCCGTTTGCCCTGCATTACTGTCCCCTGCACCCATCCTCCCAGTTTTCCCCTTCCCCTCCGTATGGGCCTTCTCAAGGCCGCCTGACAGCAGATTCTGCGCACAGAACCCAAACCCTTCCTTGAGCTCAGCGGTCTCCTTCACCCGGAGCAGCTGCACCAGGATGGAAGCAAAGCAGTCCTGCCTCTCCTGCCTACCCGCACCCAGCTCGGCCACAATGGGTGGATACACATCATATGTGTCCATGTGAGCCTTCCATAGCATGTCAATCCACGAACACCTCGCTACAAGCACGAGGAAGGTTGAGAAGCTGAGAGCACGGCGGTAGGCAGCCCAGCAGCTGCTGCAGCTCCAGCAGCAGGACCATGCTGCAGAGGTAGAAGCAGTGGCTTCATCAGAAGAAGGGGAATCTTCAGCAGAACCTCCAGCAACAAGAATAGCCGGCAGGCGGGATCTGATCCTCCCCAAGTCCATGAGCACGCCCACACGAGGCTCAACCATCCACTCGAGAAGCATGGCTTCCGTGCAAACGTAGGGCGCAAGAGCACACTTGCAGGAGAACTGAGAAAGAGGGGACTCTTTTCTTCACTCTGCTAATGCTTGCACTTTGAGGAATACTCCAATATTGCCCCCATTACTCTGTTTGAGAAGGCACAGGGGATAGAATCAGGCTACTGCTTGTCCATGTGGTATCGGAAGAGCTCGAAGCTTGTCATGTTCAAAAGCACGCTCTGCTCGAAAGCTGACGGCTCGGTCGAAGCAGCACTCGAACTCAGCCACATCCCAGCTGTCCTTCACATCCAGGTAGTGAACCATGTCCGCCCGAGACAGCAGCTAAAGCTTCCCAGGTATCTCATGAGGTCCCACTCTCCCTGAATCCCCCACCTTCCGCCCATCTGCCTTTTCTGCTCCAAGCGTCTCCTCTTGAATATTCCATCTTCTCACCAACTCCTCATGGTCCTTCCAGTTCACCTCCTTCATTTCGGAAAGACCCTCCCCACAGGTTCCGACAAGGGTCTGGGCCTTTCCCTTTCCTCCACCCCTCCCAGTTGCGGCTTTGTTCCCCTTGGTGCGCTCCTGCGCCTCCTCCTCTTCGCCGCTGCTGGACCCCATGTGATCCCATTTTGTGTAATCGATTACACGCTTGGTGCTAGCAGTAGCAGGTGCAGCAGCTGGAGCGACAGGAGGTGCAGCTGGAGTGATGGGAGGTGCAGTTGAAGTGACAGGAGGTGCAGCTGGAGCAACAGGAGGTCGATGGAGCGACAGGAGATGCAGCTGGAGCGACAGGAGGCGCAACAGCTTGAGCAGCAGGAGGAGGGACAGCAGCAGCACAAGCTACAGCAGCAACAGGAGTAGCAGCAGCAGGAGCAGCAGCAGTAGCAGGAGAAGCAACAGCAACAGCCGAAGACACGATGGCAGCAGGTGCAGCAGCATAACCACGCAAGCTCACTTCGGCCTTGTCCTTGCCCTTATCCATTCCTCCCTGCACTGCCTTTACAGGAAGCACTTTGATGGTTGAACACGCCTTAAGTTTCGCTTGCTCAACAGTTGAGTCGGGAGAGAGGTACGCCACCTGGCCGAGAACCATGAAATGGACCGGCTTAGCCCCTCCCACGCCTTTTCCACCATCTTGTAATCCCGGCTGGTGACGTGTATCGCACGTAAGGCAGCAGCTTGGCAAGTGCGACTAGAAGAGCCAGTTGAAGACAGATCGGTGAGACTCTGTTGCATAAACAGCGACGGGAACGTCCACGTGCGACGATACGGACGATTTCTATAACATCCACCAGTTAATAGCAACACCGGTTTATAAATAGCGGAACATACAAAGATAGAACACTCCTAGTAAGAACTAGGAGAAGGTCTGAATCTCAAGGGAAACTTGGAGCTAGCAAGGAAATAGCCAAGGTTTGGCTAAGTCCTTAAGTGCAGAGATAGCAGTTGGAGTGCTTAGAATAGGAAGAGGATCCTTCTTCCAATATTGAGTTATTGGGGAAGGAAAGTGAAGAATGAGCTCCAAGAGCCCTCCCACTTCCTAGACCCCTTGGGGTGCAACCACCTCCTCCATGGCCAAGGGGGTGGTGCACCAATTGTGGGCCTTGCCCGTGTGGCATGGGTTGGGTTTTCCCAACCAAGGAATTTGTAGTGAGGTGGAATCAGTTTGCTGAGGTGTGCAAACTTATCTTGGGTTGCTAAATGTGCATTGGTTGGAATTGCAGCCAGTAGGAACAATTGCTGCCCAACCTAAATCCAACCTGTCACTTGGTGGTGGAGTGGTAACCACCACTCCAACCCTATCACCCAAACCTATCTTCCCAACCTTCAATCCCAAACCTATCCAACCCAACCCAACATTCCAATTATGTTCTCGTAACTTCGCGTGCAAGGGGAAACCATGAATGTCCAGATTAGTCATGATAGTTAGACTAGGAGGGGCGGGTCGTAGGGCGACATGTTACAATTTCTTGCCAGAACCGCTGTCGTTGTTACATAAGTTGCTGCTAGCATGATGGTCTGAGTCGTCGGATCTGCATTGAACGAGATCACATGGAATTCTTAATTGAACCTCGAAAGCCAGGACGTCCGCAGCTGCAGGCAAATCTTTGCTGTTTCCGCCACTAAGCTAGGGTAAGGAACTACCAAGGGTTTCATTTAGGTCTTTCAGAGATGGGAGCTGTTCAGTGTCTAGGTCCCGCCATAGTTCGCTTCACATTCTAGTTCGTTTGAAATCTGGTTCAGATTTGAGAATTGTAGATTTCAGCCCAGAACTTTCGGACGCGTAGTCACAATCTTGTCGGCAATCCCAAGTAATGAAAAGTACGAACGCATAGTCACACTTGTCGACAAATGTCAAATTTGGTGCTGTTCGTATCTCAGCTTAAATAGCGTGTTACAGTTCGGTAACTCCGAAGGACCACCCGAATTGATATTCGAACGGCCAATGGTTGGGACCTTGCCTTCAGATCCAATTTCATGGCTTCACCCATGCAAATACCCATTATCGATGCCACATACAACGTTATCGAGCTGAAACCCGAACCAGCCAGAAGCGGAACGCGTTAGCAATAGTGGAGAAAAAATGGTTTGAAGCATCTCAGGTTTTACGACCCCGCTGCTGAAGCCCCCGCTCTGAAGGCTTCAGCGTCGGTAGTGAAGCACGCGAGCCACCTGGGCTCCCACTTTGCCAACCCCCCCCCCCCCTCCCCCCCCTTGCTCCCATTGGGCGGCCGAATCTTGGGGCCGAGCAAGGGTCGCCAGCCACGGTCTGCCCGGCCGGGCCAAGGGCTGACTCGGTTCGGGCTGAAATAACTTGTCCAATGTTGTAGAAGACTAAGTATAAAATGTAAACACGAACACTTGGAAATCCTCAAGTGTTGGTCCAAGATCTTTACTGGAATGGTAGACTAGTAAGACAGCGGAAGTCTTGTAAGAAGGTAACAGTCAAAGGTTGAATAATCTCAGTACGTGAACTTGTGAGTAATCAAGGTTAATAATGAAAAGACCTAACAAGGATTTATAGTTCTAGAGAAAGTACCTATTCGCTAATGTACCTGTTCGTCACTTTCGCGCTATGCGCCCTAGATGATAATGAAGAGATGCGACTGTTCGAGTGACTGAAACGACTGTCCTATGATGAGCGCTATTTGCTGATGTCTTCCTACGGACTTATCTTCTACAATAAGATTCGACACTAACTACACTTAATCGAATTACAGAAATGCTAAGTATCAATTATATCACAACACTCCCCTTCATTTCTGGAAGTTTGATAGTGTCACTTCTTGAAGATCCTGCAAAGCTTGTTATAGTACTGGAACTTCTGTCGTGTCAGCTTCTTTGTGAGAAATCGGCAGCCATTTCGTTGGTCGAACAGTAGACCAATCGCATCCTCCCCTTCTCAACTTCATCCTTGACGAAAAAGTAACGCAGAGAAATATGTTTCGTCCTGTTGACGAAGTCAGGCTGATGCGCGATGCGAATTGCACTTTGATTGTCGCACTATAGGGTAAACTGGGTAGTCGTCGTCAACTTCGCTTCTTCCAATAGTTCCTGTAGTTAGAGTCCTTCGCGTGTTGCTGTGCAGACTACAATAAACTCCGCTTCAGCAGAGGAGAGAGCAATTAACTCCTGCTTCGTTGAATTCCAAGAAATAGTTCCGATAGGTTCAAGCCGGTAGATGAATCCAGTGCGCGACCGTCGATTAGTAGAGTCAGCAGCATGATCGGCGTCGACGAATCTGTATAGATATAGTGTTTTGCAACCGATGACGTTGTAGACTAAACCAACGTCAGGAGTTGAGACGAAATATTGAAGCGCGCGGAGAAGATCAAGGTGGTGCTCCTCTTCAGGACGGCGTAGGAACTGAGCGAGCTGACTAGCCACATAGGCCAGATCTGGACGACAAGTAATAGCGGCGAAGAGTAAACAGCCTAACTGCTGTTGATAGGTCTGCAAACCGGTTGAGTTTAATGGTGTAGTGTTCGGTTTGTGATCAGTCGGTAGTGAGCGGTACGGTGTAGACACTGTAGTAGGAGTGAGATTGAAACGGGCAGCGAGCGTCGCTGCGTACTTAGAAGCAGTGAGATGAATAGCTGTCGGTGAACAGGTAATGTTCAGACCAAGGAAGTGTGAGACTGTTTCGAAGACTGTAAGCTGTAGAGTTTTCTGTAGTTTCAGTATGAAGATATCGGTGAGCGAATCAGCAGTGCTAACGTAAAGGATATCGTCGACGTAGGCGACGAGTAAAATATAGTTGCTGCCGTCGGTTAGAAGATACATTCCCTGGTCATGTGGTAGCTGTCGAAATCCGGCAGTGATCAGCTGCGAGTGAAGGTACTGCTGCCAGAGCCGTGGTGCCTGTTTAATGCCGTACAGCGATTTTCGAAGACGGCATACGCTCGATGGGTTAGTAGAATAGGAATGCGGGTACTCTACCAGGATGAGTGCGTCAACGGGCGCGTAGAGAAACGCATTTGACACGTCGATTTGTCGAAGACGTAGATTACGGCAGGCGGCGCCACAGAGTAGTATCCGAACGCTTGTATGTCGGCCGACCGGAGCAAAAGTTAGTTCGTAATCGATGCCGTAAGTCTGCTCGAACCCGCGGACGACCCATCACGCCTTGAACTTTTCAAACGACCCATCTGCATTTGTCTTGATGCGGAAGACCCATTTTCCGGTAAGTACCTTCTTCCCTTTTACTTCTGAAGTCAGTATTAAATCCCATGTGCCACGATTCTTCAGAGCTGCTAGCTCCTTGTCCATGGCTTCGCGCCATTTTTCTCGGTGAGGGCTCGTAAGAGCTTGTTGGACGGTTTTCGGTTCAGGTATCTTACTGTCATTGTACTGTACTGCTACTACAAATCCATGTATCTTTAATCATGTTTTTGTAAAACGCAGACAGTCTTCGTTTGCACCTGCAAATTTTTCTTCTGATCCTTCTTCCCCCCCAATTTCGTCAGGTGTAACATGAACTGCTTCGTCGGAGATGGCGGGCATCGGCTGCTGTTGGCGATCACGTTCGTAACTGAGGTGGACTTCGCGAACGTCATACGGGACAGCATCGGTAAGAGGAATAAATTCCAGTATGCCAGTCGAGGTGACAGGTTCGGGAATGTCGGTTGCAGCAGCTTTGAATTCTCCAGAAACGGCTTCGTCTTGTACATCAGCCTCGGCTTCATCAGTTGCAAATGCACGCGATCCTTCGAACAGCCTGGCGGGGTTGGCAGCTCTTGCGTGATGGGCACGAAAAACGGGCAAGGTGAGTCTTTCTTAGAAAAGACAATCACGTGATGGGACGATTTGGTTGGAGCGAAGATCCAAAATCTTCCATGCGTGATACTGTTTTCGATGCCGAGATGTACCCCCCGTTTTGCCCTTTCTGAAAATTTCCCAAGTGCTGCAGTTGGAGGACGAAACTGCACGACACACCCAAAAACTTGTAAAAGTTTGGTGCTTCCCATTGTACGTGTCCACTGCAGGTGCGGAGAAGAAAACTCGGGCAATGACGTGGAAGACAGCAGGTTGTGTAACACCACTGCATGGTCCATCGCATACGGCCAAAACCGAGGTGGACGGGCTGCCTGTGTCAGCAGAGTACGCATCTTCTCGTGCAGGGTTCTGTTCATCCTTTCTACTACCCCCATCTGTTGGTGTGCATGCGGCAGTGACTGCTTCCGTTTGATGCCGAGTGTCTGATGGTATTCTGTGAAAGTGTTGCTGGTGTACTCCCCTACACCATCGATCTCGAATTCTTGCAGTTTTACGCCAGACTCTCGTTCAGCGACAGCGAGCCACGCGATGAAGATGGAGTGTGCGAGATAACGAGCGGGAAGGTTTGCTGTCTAGACATACACTGAGGGAAAAAACCGTCCGGATGTTTGGCAATAAGTTGGGTTTTTAGGCTTTGAGACTACTGCATGGTAAACCTGCAAGATGCACGGTGGTACATGTTGGGAGAGGCACAAAGTGGATGCGTTCACAGCACTAAGAACTAGAATAGTACATTGGATCTAACTCATACTCCAAAAGATATACAACGAGTACATCCGGACAGTTTTTTCCCAGGACAAAGAGCAAACTTCCGAACAACGTTTCTAGTACCTAGTCCACCTACTCTTGGCGTTGATCACCATCCACACCCTCCTAGGCATGTTATCTATGTGGTTAGTGCAGACCTTTGCATGAAGCTTCTTGCACTCTTCCTTGACCCACCATTTTGCATAAGGGGGTGAGCACAAGGAAAATTGCGAAGTATTTGAGCGTATGCATAAGTATTGTGCACGAATTGAGATTGAATGTAATCTCTGAGACTAGCCAAGCCGAGGGGTGTCCAAAGATGCCATTACTTGAATGGTCCCGGCTTATCATGGGTTGTTTTCGTCGAATCAGGGTAGGGTGAAATCACGTATAGAGTGGCAAAATCTAGCATACCCGCCACGAAACTTAGGGTAACCGAGCACGGTCGATTGAGCATCCTTTCATTGTTAGAATCATGTTAAAATCCGCGAGTCTAGTGACAGTGCATCAGTTGAAGAAGTCTCGACTGTTTGGGAAGAATATCAGGGTTGAGGTCTGGTGAGGAAGAGGGGCACTCCAGAGCTACATATCCATGCTCTCCGAGCCATTCCAAGCCTAGGCAGGGAAAATGACATGGAATGCCTTGGAGAGCATAAGTATGTTGCGCTGGAGTGACCCTTTTTCTCACCAGACCTCAATCCAGATATTCTTCCCAAACAGTCGAGGTTTCTTCGACTGCTGCCCCGTCACTAGACCCGCGGATTTTAACATGGTTCACACAGTGAAAGGATGTTCAGTCGACCGTGCTCTGTTACCCTAAGATTCGTGGCGGGAATGCTAGATTTTGCCACTCTATTCGTGATTTTACCCTAGAACGATACGACGAAGACGACCCATGATAAGCCGGGACCATTTAACTAATGGCATCTTTGGCCACCCCTCGGCTTGGCTAGTCTCTGAGATAACATTCATTCAGAATTTGTGTACAATACTTATGCATACGCTCAAATACTTTGCAATTTTCCTTGTGCTCACCCCCTTATGCAAAATGGTGGGTCCAGGAAGAGTGCGAGAAGCTTCATGCAAAGGTCTGCACTAACCCCATAGATAACATGCCTAGGAGGGTGCGGATGGTGATCAACGCCAAGAGTAGGTGGACTAGGTACTAGAAACGTTGTTCGGAAGTTTGCTCTTTGTCCTGGGAAAAAACTGTCCGGATGTACTCGTTGTATATCTTTTGGAATATGAGTTGGATCCAATGTACTATTCTAGTTCTTAGTGCTGTGAATGCATCCACTTTGTGCCTCTCCCAACGCGTACCACCATGCATCTTGCAGGTTTACCATACAGTAGTCTTAAAGCCTAAAAACCCAACTTCGTGCCAAACATCCGGACGGTTTTTTCCCTCAGTGTAGCGTGTAGATGCTTCGATGAACGTTATCATGTACTGCTCGTCTTTAGGTCCTGTTTCAGGTAAGTATAGTATGTCGCTGTAAACTTTCTGCATCAGTTTGTAACGTGTTGAACCAGGAAAGTGACTTGGAAACGGATCGTGGGTAAGGTTGGCAACCGGACACATGGTGCAAACCGTCGGACGAGACTGCGGCTTCATCTCCGTGCCGTCAGGTAAAAGTAGACTGTTTTTATCAAGAATTGCTGCGTGGATTGAATGATTTAAAATCCCTTGGGATGGATGTCCTAACCGCTGATGCCAGATATCTTCTGTTGCTTTGTGTCCTGATGATCGCAGGTAGAAATCGGAGTTAGTACAAAACGAAGAAATTATAAAAGGAGAAAGTGCTGGTGACATGTCAATCTCTCCTTCGACGAAACGGGTAAGCGGTAACGTGACATTTAATGGTGCTGCTGCAGGTGGAACGAGACTCTCTGATGCTGCTTCTGTTGATGTGATGGCAGGAGGTTCTGCGACAACGACTGGTGGACTCGGCTGCTCAGCTACACTGACGGAAAGAATTGTCCACCTGTTTGGCAATTTTTTGAATTTCCACTGTTAAAGGGCATTTGTACATTAAGCCTTAATTGGAGGCATTACCCACTATATGCAAGCCAATCTAGGGACACAAAAAAATGCTACACATTTGATGAAACTACTATCATTAACAGTAAAATGCAAACATAACCAATCACGGTGCATGTGGACAATTAGTTCCAGGCAGAAGCAGCAACTTGAACAACCCTTAAACTAGTACCTGGTCCACCGCCCTTTAGCCCTAATCACTGCTTTCACCCTCCTGGGCATGGTGTCGATCAAATTGGAGCACACCTCTGATGGGATCTTCTCCCACTCTTGTACACGCTCCCACAGGTCCACCATACCAGTGGGAGGTGTCTCATGCTTTCCCAGCTCCCTTTTAAGATGAGCCCAAAGATGCTCAATGGGGTTTAGATCAGGACTTCCTGCCGACCACTCCAGGACCCCATACTCCTACTCCTGAAGCCACTGCTGCACCACACGGGACTTATGCTTGGGGTCGTTATCATGCTGGAAGATCACATCCGAGGGGGTAAGCTTGTAAAAGTCGATGGTTTTCTTCAGCTCGTCTTGCAAAATGCTCAGATACAGCGGCCCGTCCATCCGACCATCAATTTTGCACATGAAACCCGCCCCCTCAAACGTCATACATCCCCAGATCATCAAGCCGCCGCCCCCGTGTTTGACGGTTTGCTTGATCTGGTGGTGTTGGTGAGTCGTACCTTCATGAACCCAGGCGTACGCGCGGCCGTCAGAGCAGAACCTACTAATCCTAGTCTCATCCGACCATATGACCCGTCGCCAATCATCTATGGTCCAATCCGCGTGGGCCCGTGCGAACGCCAGCCTATCGCGGATATTTTTCTTGGAGAGTCGCGCTTCTTAGGCTGCTGAACTGCGATAAGGCTGCTGGATTTGAGCGCATTACGCACCGTCCTAGGATGCACCGTGATGCCGTGCTGGGATTCGACGATCTGGGCCGCATGCCTTGAGGTTTTCGCCTCGTCGCTAGTGATCGCCCTGACGATCCCACGACGAATTCTATTTGTCAGTACGCGTGGACAACCAGCAGTGGGCATTGTAGGACGTACGTCCTCAAGACTAGTCTCTGAAATCGCCTTGAGCCCGACATCATGTACTGTACTTTTCCCAACGCCAACCTGATTCGCGATTTGCCTCGTGCTGTACCCCCTACGCAACAGGGCTATGATCCGGGCACGACGAGCCTCATCTATCGGTCTCATCTTGGCGTAGTCTACGCCTCGGGTATAAACTCTATTCTGACTAATCGACGATTGCGTTAGGAACTATGGAGAGAATGCGCTAGTCGAAAACGGATCTAGTCCGCTGCTTGGCCGAAACTGTCCGGATGCACTCACGCGACTGAAATCTTGTCCACACTATTAGTGCGACCACTTCAAATTGCAAACGTGTTACCCTATTGCAACTGGCACTCGTTACTTACTAGTCAGCTTTGAAGATTCATTGATACATCGGTTGAAAGCATTCAAATCATTTGTTGAACCTAAAATTGGACTTTATCCGGGCAATACTTTCCGTCAGTGTACTTCTTCCTGTTCGGCTGCTTCAACGACGTCAGGTTCATCAGCTGCTAGTCCACTAATTTCCCCCCAAAGTGGAGCTGGAATTCCTTGAAGAGCCTCCCGAGTAGTATAAAAGGTTCGCCAAGCGTTGGCGCCTTCATCGGCTGTATTGAACTCCCAAGTATCCAGTGCGGTAAGTACGGCGGCTGCAGTTCGAGAAGATGTTGGCACAGAAGTTGCTCGAAAGTCAATATCCACTTGCTGATAATCTGTTTCTTCTGGATGATCCCATGGACCAAGTGCAAGAACGCGTTCAGAGTCACCAGAAGTTCCTTGTGCCGTAAACTGAAGAACGGAAACACCATGTTGAGTAGCGGCACGGCCGAGGTAAGTATTTGTTGGGCTGTGCCATAGCTCCTGATCCATCGTTTCACAATTGCCCTGTGTGCGGATTTTGTGTGCCAGGAGTTGAGCCGTGGAAAGAAGATTGAAGCCACGACCGGCGACGATTAGAACATTGGTAACATGAAATGAGTATCCCGTGTCAATTGATTCGAGCATTACGCTCCCAACAGAACGTGCCATAATCGTTTGTCCGTTTGCAACTGTGACAGGTATCGGACGACGAAGCGGTTGCTGGTTGGTGATGAAGCTTGTTTCGGAGGAACACATGTGCCAACCACAACAGTTGTCAAGATACCAAGTATTGGGACCTGAAATAACTCGAGCAAGGTTAGCGTAAACTTGTGGTAAGGGAATGCCTTCAGCACTTGTAGTTTCTTCAAGATGTGCCTCGAAATCTGTTTCTGAAACATCGACTATTGTAACACATCCAAAAAACCCTTTTCCTGATGTGGCAGATGCGAAGACCGACGGGCGATGCGACGATGTTGAGGGATTTTGTGGCGGTTTCGGCATCTGCTGCTGTTGAGACGTTAACTGCTGCGGTGGCTGTTGTGTCTTCGGTAACTGCTGCGATCGGTGATATGGCTGAGAAGTGCTGCGGCAATTTTGATGACGGCTGCGACAGTTTTGGTAAGTATGTCCTGGTTTCTTACAAAAATGGCAGAATGGATATTTTGGAGGATGTCGTTGCTGTGGTTCTGGATTGGAGTAAAAACTTAAATGAACTCATTTCTTCTGATTGCGTTGTGACTGCAGGTCAAGATCTTGCTGCTCTGCTTGAAGATAGGAAGAGATTTCGACTTCGGAAAGGTTCGGGTTCATTCGTAGAAAGGCGCGCGTCTGTCGCCATTCGGGTCCAAGACCAGCAAGAAGGACCGTGAGATACATCTCACGAGGGAAGTATCCTCCACTTTTCTCCAGTTGATCTCGTAGTGTACGAATGCGATTAACGTAGTCCATGACATTTTTGTTCGTCATCATCTGCACACTTGTCAGCTGCGAAAGTATTTTACTCACTGTTATTGTATCCTTTGCCATGTACACCCCCTTCAAATGGTTCCAAGCAGTTTCGGCTCGTGTAAAGCTTGAGTGAAATGATCGGACGCCGAGCTGCTCCTTCGGCGACAGGTTTCGAACAAGAACTGTATACGCCCCAAGAGAGGTGTGCAAGAAACTCTGTTGCTCCAGTTGTGTTCCCATGACAGGATACGTGAACTCGCCAATGAAGAACGGCCATAGCCCAGCGGACTGCGCCAGAAGCTCAAACTCAAAGCTCCAGGAGTAGAATTCGACTTCGTTAAAAGGTATAGTGGTTTTTATCTGTGTGCTGTTAAGTAAATTTGGAGGCTGAAAAACAATACCCGGCTGTTGCTGTTGTTGCAGTTGCTGCTGTTGCTGTTGTTGTTGTTGCTATTGTTGTTGTTGCTGTTGCTGTGACTGCTGATGATGCTGTTGTTGTTGTTGTTGTTGTTGTTGCTGAGCAGGGGAACGACAAAAAATGTAGAAAGGATGCTGAAACTGCTGCGACTGCGGATGCTGTACAAAAGGTGAGAAAGTGAACGAACCAGTACTTGGAGCTGTGGCTCCACGCATATAAATTGAACCATCAAGGCTCATTCCTCTGAACGCAGATGAAATTGATTGCGTTGAAACTGGTGGTTGTACTGACGCTTGTTGCTGTGCTATTGTCTGTTATTGTTGTTGTTGCGCTGCAGGTGCAGTCGAAGAAACACCTGGAGTGTTAACAGAAGGTGGATTCTGCTGTTGCATACCGATATGAGCATAGGCTGGTGGAAACGGCCCAAAGGCTGAGAGTCCAGTGGCGGTCGTGGAGACATGTACTCCAGTAGTTCCAGAAACTGATCCGGCAGATGGTGCTGGTGATGAACCAGTCATTGTTGACGGTAGTCTTACTTCCAGATAGCTCTCATACCATGAAATAACTTGTCCAATGTTGTAGAAGACTAAGTATAAAATGTAAACACGAACACTTGGAAATCCTCAAGTGTTGGTCCAGGATCTTTACTGGAATGGTAGACTAGTAAGACAACGGAAGTCTTGTAAAAAGGTAACAGTCAAAGGTTGAATATCCTCAGTGCGTGAACTTGTGAGTAATCAAAGTTAATAATGAAAAGACCTAACAAGGATTTATAGTTCTAGAGAAAGTACCTATTCGCTAATGTACCTGTTTGTCACTTTCGCGCAATGCGCCCTAGATGATAATGAAGAGATGCGACTGTTCGAGTGACTGAAACGACTGTCCTATGACGAGCGCTATTTGCTGACGTCATCCTACGGACTTATCTTCTACAGTAAGATTCGACACTCAATACATTTAATCGACTTACAGAAATGCTAAGTATCAATTATATCACAACACGAGCCAGGCTGACGCAGCTCGGTGGGGGATTGGCGCATTTCAACGTTTGAAAATTTAGACTGTTTATGTTCGGTTTTACACAAAAGGTGTACTTGCTCGTGCAGCAAAACCCTCGACTCCCCAATGAGAGGGACATGCACTGGGTAAATCTTTTCGCGTCGAAACATTTTCCAGCGAGTTTTCACACGTGGGGGAACATGCGCTGAATATGTATTTCCGAAAGGGAGGGTGGATTCTGGAGCTTGTGTCTGACACTAGTGTCATACGGGAACATCGAAGGTGGAAAAGAATTGCCTTGGGTCTTACGAATCCTGACGGCTGCTTGACTGGAAGCACACCGTTCGCAGGCAAACCTACCAGACTAGAAGTGGCGAAAGTGCATCGCCCACCAATGTAAACCTCCCAATTCACATTTTGCGGTTTTCTATACATCGTCAACTCGTTTTGCGACTTTCGGCACCTCTGTAGGTGGACGACCGTCAGAGACAGTAGACTCAAGGCTGAGCCTCTAAACCCTGCGGCTCCTTCGACCGTAGGTCAATCTCAGGTCAGACCCTAGGTGCAAAATCTACTCTGAGAGCAGTTTCACGCAATAGTCTAAACGCGGAAAATGCTCGAGGTTTAGGGGGGGTGCGGGAGGGGGTGTATGTGCCTTATATTAATAGACTACAAGTCAAATTCGAATATCGCAAACTCTGCTAAGCATCTTTTAGCGCATTAAGCGAATAATTGGCCCTTGGTTTACCCTCGATTCGCGAATACTTGCGCGTATTGTTGTTGCACCTCTCGCATATGACCTTCAATTGCCATCATCCTTGTCACGCGTCATCTTGGCACGTGAAAAAAATGTGGTACTTGATTATGTAACGGGTACTTTAAGTGTCATATTCCCGCGTGTTTCCACAAATGGGGGTACAGATGCTGGAGATGTTTTCCCCAGCCGAGAGCTTTTCACGTGGATTTTCAAAAGCGGGTGTGCGGCTGATTCGTTTCTCAAGAAGGGGCACGTGGGGGTGTTTCGAATATCCAGCAACCTCGTCACGCGTGCTGCTGGCGCGTGCCTCATTGCAAACTGTCGAGATATTTGAAGTTCAGCAACGTTTGATAGCTGTATAGAACGGTTACATTTGGTTCCATAGAATGGCGTACCTGCTTGTGTAACATGTTTTTTTTTCTAAGCCTCAAAAAGAGGGCACGTAGCAGGGTCGATCTTCTCTCCTCAAAGAAAAAATGTGTGTTTGTACACGCAGGAGTATACGCACTGCAGATGTTGTCCCTAGGCGAGAGCATTTTCACGTGTTTCTATTTCATGTATTTGTTTCAGCTTCTTAGACTTGTTCTCGAGCGCGTGTTCTGTAATAGATGATGGGTTCTTTATCTGTTCATGTGTGGGCTCGTCTAGATGCAAGGCATTTTAGCAGCACGTGTTGCATACATTTATCATCGAATCAGTAGGAACAGGGGCTAGACGCCCGTGACAGAACATTACTTCCACGAGGTAAACCATGGGAGTGCACTCGTTAAATTTGTTCACCCTGTTGGTAACATTTTCACATGGATTTCTACCCATGGATTTTATGCACTGGATATGTCTTGATTGGGCAAGCGCAATTTCACCTACAGTACAATGCGAGCAACACGGGCGAGAACACGCGTAAAGTATGTTTACAATATATCATATTTTACGCATTGGATGCAGTAGGTCTTTCCTCGGCAAGAGGATTTTTTAGGCGCATGTTTCCAAGAATTCTCGCTGGCGCGTTCGTCATGTTATTCATGACAAGCATCACGCGTCTTGACGACACGCCTCGTGCGAAAGCCACATTGTATTCGCATGAACTTCGTTCCCCACATGCGGCGAGGAGAAGTTGTTATTCGTAAGGGTTGCGAGGGGGTGCGAGCTGAATATGTGTAACCCAAGGGGGCTAGTTACGTGTGAATACCTGTATGTTTTTCTCGGTGTTGTCGGTCTTAAGTTTTGTGGCAAAACTTCAGCAGGGGCGGCCACGTTCAAAGTTAACTTCAGCAGTGGGCAGCCCCGCGCCCCTGCCCAACAACCCACCCCATATATATCATGGAAGTAGTAGCTATTTTGTGTCCGGTTGAACTGATCGAGAAACCAAGTTTCGAGAATACTTTGAAGGGACACACATTTACGATTCTTATCTCGTGTTGATTCTGCCAGAGTCACGGCAGTGCAATTTGAAATGCAACTTTCACTAGTACCTACTGATAAGCAAAGCGAGCATGTCTCGCGCCTTTGATTTGCGGTTGTGCGACGACCTCTTTCGAATATTCACATCGCACGGCATGGCGGATGCGACCTGGACAAGCCGCCGCTGGCCGTCGGTACTGAGAGAGTCATAGGATTGTCGCACGCCTCGCGAGAGTTGCAAGGCTGGTCGCACCCTCCGCGCGAGTCTCAGGCTCACGCCGGTCCCAAGCTGGAGCAAACTTTTGTAGCAGCAGCAGCAGAGTTATCCCCGCCCCTACCTTCCGCAACAAGCTGTAATAGCAGCAGTGGCGTGTTCTGAAGACTCTGAGCAGCAGCTGTAACGTGTGCGGACGTTCAAACGCAACCGCTGCGACTCTAGACAACACTCGTTTTACCCAGTGGTTAGGGGAACGAGATGTTACATTTGGTATTGAGAGCATATGGTTCGAATCCTGTCTGGACACATTTTCCGCGCACGGCTGAGGCCGTGGTGAGAACTCGAATGTGCGAAATACAGCTGCGGTTGTATCCAGTCATGAACCCAGCGAACGATCCTAGCCACTGGCCTTGCCCACCAGCAAAGTCGCTGCTGCCCTTCAACGAAATGCGAGGTCCTTGCGAAGGCCGACTCCCTTGATCCAACGAGGACGTTGACACCAGGGGGGGGCGAGTGTTACGTCCGGGGACGTTGAAACGCAACCGCTGCGACTCTAGACAACACTCTTTTTACCCTGTGGTTAGGGGAATGGGATGTTACAGCAGTAATGGCGCTCCAGGTGGCACCAGGGCTTTCAGCCGCAGCAGCGACTGGTATCTGAGGCGGCGACAGTCTGTTAAGGACGGCATTGCCAAGTCAACCAAGGCTGGTGAGACCGACAGTTGGATCAAACCCCCTTCCTCCTTTTCACACCGCCGCCCTCTCCTCCTCCCCCTACGTTCCTCTCCTTCCCCCCTTCCCCGCCCCCACTTCTTGCCTCCACTTCCCCGGTAACCTCATTGCGCGTCCCTCATACTGTGCGTCTCAGAGTAACGCAGTAGGTCCCAACAACGCCCATGTCTAGGCTCTCTCATCGCAAAAAGTGCAACGTTCACAGATCGTTTTCACCATTCGAGCTCGGGCATAAAGTCGGAAATCGTCCGCCAAGTGTTCGCCAAATGTTTTTTTCTCGTTTCTTTGCACGTAAATGATTCGCGAGTCTTCTGCGGATGGGATGTTATGCGAATGAGTTGTTTTGTGAATGTTACACCTGAATAATAAACATGTTCCCGTGGCTTATATTTGCATAAATGATTGGTTTTTGTACACTTAAACTTCTACAAAGTTTTAAAATTGTGCATAAGTAACTGAAATAGAATAATATACAAAATATGTGCAATTTGCCAAAAAAACTAAATGAATCCAACCCCAACCAACTCAACCCATATCTCACACGCTATTCGAGGTTCGGCGAGACCTGTAACCAGGCTGGGTTACGCAGCTCCAATGGGTTGCGAAACCCAGATACCACGTCCTAACCCTATGCACCGTGAGGAAATTGAACAACCCCCTCAGGCATGAAAAGGGGCCATGCGATTGGTCGAAGCCAAACAACAACAATCGCAAACCCAACCCACAGCCTGCTCCCTCGACAGCAAAAACGACTAAGGGAAAGATGGTAGCAGATCTCGAATTCGGGATCTGTAATTTTCTCGACTTGCCCTCGTTTCCTCCTAGATCCATGCTCATGCGTAGCCATGCTAGAGAGTTGGTAGCGACTTATAAGATGGGATCGAGGCGACACCGACGTCAGGCTAGTGAACGCGGATATCAATTGAGGTTCTTGGCGCGCGTAGCCTAGCCTGGACGAAATCACCAGCGCCTGAAAACAAGGGCAGGAAACAAATGACGAATCCCCCGCTGCTAACGGCCCACCGTTGCGGGCCGCTATAGCTTCCCGCCGCCTTCGATCTCCTCGTACGAAAATGCCACCCGCGGCTTCCCACATCGTGCTATCCCTGTCCTCGCGCTTCCTTGCTTCCCAAATCCCCGCTTCCCGCTTTCGAAAGCACGTCCGCATCTCACCTTCACGTGCTGCAGCATCTCGCTGTCCCTCGCTTCCTTCCACCCGCTTTCACCCGCGTCCCGCTATCGCTTGCTCCCCGAATCCCGCTTTCCCATGCTCCTCGCATTACCTTGCTCCCCGCATTCCAATGCTCCTCGCATTCCCATGCTTCCCTCATTCCCATTTTCCCGGCATTCCCATGTTCCCCGCATTCCCATGTTCCCCGCATTCCCTTGCTCCCCGCATCTCGCTTTCCCATGCTCCCCGCATTCCCTTGCTCCCCGCATCCCGCTTTCCCATGCTCCCCGCATTCCCATGTTCCCTGCATTCCCTTGCTCCCCGCATCCTGCTTTCCCATCCTCCCCGCATTCCCATGTTCCCCGCATTCCCTTGCTTGCTCCCTGCATCCCGCTTTCCCATGCTCGCTGCATTCCCTTGCTCCCCGCATTTCCTTGCTCCCCACATTCCGCATTCCCATGCTCCCCGCATTTCCTTGCTCCTCGCATCCCGCATTCCCATGTTCCCCGCATTCCCTTGCTCCCCGCACCCCGCTTTCCCATGCTCCCCGCATTCCCATGTTCCCCGCATTCCTTGCTCCCCGCACCCCGCTTTCCCATCCTCCCCGCATTCCCATGTTCCCCGCATTCCCTTGCTCCCCGCATCCCGCTTTCCCATGCTCTCTGCATTCCCTTGCTCCCTGCATTTCCTTGCTCCCCACATCCCGCATTCCCATGCTTCCCTCATTTCCTTGCTCCCCGCATCCCGCATTCCCATGCTCCCCGCATTCCCGTGTTCCCCGCATTCCCTTGCTCCCCGCACCCCGCTTTCCCATCCTCCCCGAATTCCCATGTTCCCCGCATTCCCTTGCTCCCCGCATCCCGCTTTCCCATGCTCTCCGCATTCCCATGCTCCCCGCATTCCCGTGCTCCCCGCATTCCCTTGCTCCCCGCACCCCGCTTTCCCATCCTCCCCGCATTCCCGTGTTCCCCGCATTCCCTTGCTTGCTCCCCGCATCCCGCTTTCCCATGCTCTCTGCATTCCCTTGCTCCCCGCATTTCCTTGCTCCCCACATCCCGCATTCCCATGCTCCCCGCATTTCCTTGCTCCTCGCATCCCGCATTCCCATGCTCCCCGCATTCCCGTGTTCCCCGCATTCCCTTGCTCCCCGCATCCCGCTTTCCCATGCTCTCCGCATTCCCTTGCTCCCCGCACCCCGCTTTCCCATCCTCCCCACATTCCCATGTTCCCCGCATTCCCTTGCTTGCTCCCCGCATCCCGCTTTCCCATGCTCTCTGCATTCCCTTGCTCCCCGCATTTCCTTGCTCCCCACATCCCGCATTCCCATGCTCCCCGCATTTCCTTGCTCCTCGCATCCCGCATTCCCATGCTCCCCGCATTCCCGTGTTACCCGCATTCCCTTGCTCCCCGCACCCCGCTTTCCCATGCTCCCCGCATTCCCATGTTCCCCGCATTCCTTGCTCCCCGCACCCTGCTTTCCCATCCTCCCCGCATACCCATGTTCCCCGCATTCCCTTGCTCCCCGCATCCCGCTTTCCCATGCTCTCCGCATTCCCTTGCTCCCCGCTTTCCCATGCTCTCCGCATCCCCTTGCTCTCCGCATCCCCTTGCTCCCCGCATTTCTTTGCTCCCCACATCCCCCATTCCCATGTTCCCCGCATTCCCTTGCTCCCCGCACCACGCTTTCCCATCCTCCCCGCATTCCCTTGCTCCCTGCACCCCGCTTGCCCATGCTCCCCGCATTCCCATGCTCCCCGCATTCTCATGCTCCCCGCATTCCTTGCTCCCCGCATCCCGCTTTCCCTTGTTCCCCGCATTCCATGCTCACCGCTGTCCCATGCCCCCGCTTTCCCATGCTCCCCTCATTCCATGCTCCCCGCATTCCCATGCTCCCCGTGCTCCCCGCATTCACATGCTTCGCGCATTCCCATGCTTCCCACATTCCCTTGCGACCCGCACCCCGCTTGCCCTCGCTAATCCGCTGCTGCCTCTCTCCCCTGTTTCCCGCCACCCGCTTCCCCTAGCTTCCGGCATGCCGCTTTCCCCCGCTTCCTGTTTCTGCCATTCCCCCCTTTTCACATCCCGCTTTCCCCCGGTAGCGACTAGCGCTTCCCGCTTCACCTCGCGGACCGCTTCCCGCTTTCCCTTGCGGGTCGCTTCCCACTTTCCCACGTTGTAACGTGTTACCCGCTTTTTCGCGCGCCGCAATCCCTTGCCTTCTCATTGAATGAAAACAGATAAAGGTTCAAGGCGCAGCAGCAGGGAAGAAAGCGAGGCCGCAGGGATGGGGAAGACAACAGATAGTAGCGAGCGGGAGAGGCGAGAGGGGAGGGAGAGGGGCACGAGAGCAGTGGAGGGGGGAAGGCGTGAGAGCAGGGAGGGAGTGAGGCATGAGAGCAAGGAGGGAGTGAGGCACGAGAGCAGGGAGGGAGTGAGGCATGAGAGCAGGGAGAGAGTGAGGCATGAGAGCAGGCGTGAGTGCAGGGGAGGGGAAGAGGCGTAAGAGTAGGGGAGGGGGAGAGATGGGAGAGCATGGAGGTATGAGGTGCGTGATAGGGGGGGATGTGGGAAGGCGCAAGAGCCATGGAGGGAGCGAGAGGTGAGAGAAGGGAAGGGAAAAAGGGGTACGAGTAGGGGAGTGGGGAAAGGGAGAGTGCAGCCCGGAGGAGATGGGGAGGGGAAGAGGCGTGAGGGCGGGGGAGGAAGAGGCGTGAGGGGCATGGGAGGGGGAGAGGGTGTTAGGGTAGGGGAGGGGGAGTGGCGTGAGTGCAGGAGAGTGGGGAAAGATGGATTGCAGTGAGGGTAGGGGGGTAGGAGTGAGAGCAGAGGAGTGGGAGAGGCGTGAGGGCGTGAGAGGCAGGGACAGCTGGAGGAGATGGGGAGGGAAAGAGGCATGAGGAGAGGGGAGGCAGATACGCATGAGGGCAGGGGAGAGGGAGATGCATGAGGGCAGGGGAGGGGGAGAGGCATGAGGACAGAGGAGGGGGAGTGGCATGAAGCAGGGGAGGGGGAGAGGGCAGTAAGTGTGAGCGGGATCCCGGCAGGACAGGCAGTAAACACTCTATAACTAACCCCTCTCAACCCCCCGCCCCCCCACTAACGTATGCCCCCATCTCTTTCTCTCCCCCCCCCCCCCCCCCCCTTCCCCCCCTCCCCTCCTCCCCGCTCTCTCGCAGCCTACCGGGTGGCACATGATTGCCAGTCAAGCTCACCTTGGGCAACCTCTCCGTTAAAAGCCAGACTTCACCCCAAACCTATCCACTCACTCCCCTGTGCATCTCTCAACAAACCACATTCTGTGGGTGATCTCCGTGCGGCCACGCATTCAGACATTCAGCCGTTATTGGCAAATGCTAACCATGTCTCTTCTCTAGCATCATCTACGACGGCTGCAGAAAATGGAAATTATGTAACCCTACATATGTGAACGACACCTTGTAACTGAGTTGGTCCAGGGTTGTAAAGCCAACTTGAATTTTGAGGTCGCAATTTCTCTCCCTCAAGTTTGTTACATTCTTCCTGCCACATATATATGTGACCTTTTCAGGTTATGAACGGCTTGTCGGTCGTTCTGTAAGAGTACATGAACTTGGCACCAATTTTGGCAACAAGAGTAGCTTTTTATCTTTAGCATAAAGTCATATTAGTCTAGATACATTCAGAAAGTCAAGTTCCCATGGAAAGCGATTTAATCTACTAAACAAATCCAAGACACACACTGAGATATATCGAAAACGTCTTAGCATATATAGTAACAAGTGTTGGCTACAACACCTCCATCCAACCACCAAGAAGGGCGTAGTCCAACGGAATCGGTGCAAAACACGGCTTTATGAAATTTGTGAATACCAAACTGAACCGAATTGAATCGCAAATTACAGCGTGCTATAGAGCGCGCGGATTCTGGGATCCAAAATTTCAGGTCCTATTTGCTTGATATTCGGGTCTGTAGAAACACGCCCCTATTCACAAAATGACGTGCTGACCAATCACACACCCTTTGCCCCCACCCTTCACCTGCAACCGAACCCAACAAAATTTATTCATCCAACTCAGCCCCTGCACCTCGTCCAACCAATCAAAATCTGCCAAGTGGTTCCAGAGCGGCTAATCCAGCTCAACCACCTGCTCGCCCCAACCACCCAGCCCACCACGCTGCACCCCACATGCCAGCACTCCAGCCCACCACACACTTCTGATCCCTTCCTTACTTGCCCCCTTGCGCCCTCTCATGCCTTCCAGCTAGACGTTACTTACAATAATAGCCCTCGGCAGTTCTATCTGCATCAGTTTCAGCTCCCATTCTCGCCTTCGCGCCCCCTAGTGAGCAGCTCCTTCCTCTCCCACAGGCTTCGATTACCATGGTCGTTCTTAGTGTGCCCTATGCTGAGGATCTCGTTTCACGATGGTCTATCGTTTCAAGCAGCTCGTAGGTGACTAGTCTTGTTCACCCATGTCATTCTTATCTGCATGTTCATGAGCTAATGCGCCATTGGGGGGGCGGGAGAGTAAGGAGGGGCGAGGGGGAGGAGGCGGCACGCAGAAGCGGTATCTTCGGGAGGCGAGGCGCCTGGCGGAGTACCTAGATGCGCGCATGGAGGCGGCCACCAGGTGCGCGGACGCCAGCAGATGCGAGCACGGTGGTGAAACATCTCTTCCCTTGTTTCGCTTCTCGCCACTGTCCTTTTCCTCTCTCCTGTACTCGTTCCGTCTATGCCCGTCTCGATCCCCCTTTCGTGCCCTCTCTCCCTTTTCGCTCGTCCCAGCTGCTCTTTCTCCCCCTCGCCCCTGGAGCTGTGCTTGCCATGTGTGTGCTTGCCACGTGTGTGCTTGGCGCAGCAGTGGTGCGGCGCGACTCGTGCAGAGAGGCATGGCTAGTAGTGTGTGTGGGAAGGTGGAGGGGGCAGAGCGGAATGGAGAGCATCCGCTCTCGTGCACTCCCCTTCTCACGCGCATGCCCCATCCATCCGTCCATCGTGTGTGCGCTGCAGGTTGGGCGCAGCAGCAGCAGGCCCGAGGAGCAGTGAAGGGGGGCATGCTGGCGCCATGGGTGGTGCGCTGCCAGACGACGTGAGCGCCATGGCGTATGCGCACGACCTGCCACCCAAGGTGCATACATGTGCCTTGCTATATGCATGGCGGTGTGAAGCCATCCCTGGCAGCCCATCCGTGTGCCCTCTGTTCTGCCTGTTGCGTGCCCATGCCACCCCCTTTTGGCTCTTGCACGCCACGCCTCTCCATGCGACCTACCACTCTCCTTGCCTTTACTCACCTCTTTCTTTCACATGGCTGCATGGAATCACATGGCTGCATGGCATGGCATGGGCGCATGGCACATGGGTGCATGGCATCACATGGGTGCATGGCATCACATGGGTGCATGGCATCACATGGGTGCATGGCGTGGGTGCATGGCATCAGGTGCATCTGTGGCAGCACCACGAGTCTCTCTCCTCGCGCCATCTCTCCTCCTCCCTCGCCTCCCTACACCGTTACTTCGACTACAGGTGAACAGTCATGGCCAGGCGGAGAGGGGGGGATCATACAGGTGCCACGGATGGGTTGCTGGAGTAGAGAGGCCCATGAGAGGGCATTCGCAGGCACGTGCGAGTGTGGGGGGCAGTGGGAAGGGCCTGCTGCATGACAGGGCAAGGAAGTGTGGGGGAGAGTGTGGCGTTCGCACGTTGATACGTGTGATCGTGTGAGTGTGCTGTGCACGCGTGGCCCTCATGGTGAGGCGGCCACGAGGAGTGCAGCCACCACGAGGAGTGCAGCCGCCACAAGGAGTGCAGCCTCCATTCTTTTCTTCCATGTCTTGTGCGCTCTTCCCCGACTCTTGCGCACACCGTCACTCCACCCTCCCGCTTCCGCCCCCTGCCACCCCCTCCTCTCTCCAAGCAGTGCGGGCGTGACAGCGGTGGGTAGTCGCCCGGCGTCGGAGTGGTGGGCGGGGCGATTCCAGGCGGGGCTGCTGGTGGAGGGCGCCATGCACGCACGATACGGGCACACACAGCACGCCATGGGGGTATGAAGGCATTTGTTACTTAACGTATCAATCAAACTAATGATTTGCATGTGTCCTTACGATGCTTGTCTTTATCGCAGCTAGCTATGTAACTCTGTCCAACATCGAGATAATTCCCCATGTAAGTCCAATTGTAAGTCTCGCTGGTCATTTGATCGTCGGACTAATTTCACAACAATGTCTCGTATGACGTGCAGAAATTTGTAGCCTACCACGAGCTATTTCCTCCGGTAAGCTGGCTCTTGTAATTGCTATCGTACGGAATATAACTAATTTGATTACAATGTTTGAACCTAATGTGCAGGACTCAATATCCAGCGTCGCGCTACTTCGTTGTTGTAAGCATTGTCCTTATTGTTGGTGATTTCGACCTTGGATTAATTTCGAGATAACAATTTCTGAACGTAACGTGCAGGAATTCGAATCCTGTTTCAAGAATTGCTGCTCCTGGTGTGCCGCCGCTCAGTTTCTCTTTGTGTTAGTGCGGGACCCACATAGAGGTGCTGGTAGGCAAGGGCGGTTGGGCCATAGTGGTTGTGTACTGTGGTGTAGTTGTTTTTTTTAATATATCAAATAATTTGCTTGTTGCATTATAAGTAAATCCAAACGAGGCATGCCCTAATTGTACTGAACCATGCCCAAAAGGGTACTGCAGCCTGCAAAAACGGATCCATGAAAAACACCACCAAACGTTTGCAACAAATCATGCTGAATACTAAAAATGGTGAGCATAAACTTCTCTATGCATTTACATGTTTACTGCAAAAGTTGTAGAAAGAACACCGCCATGCATTTGTAAACGAACCACGGAGATTACCGAAAAGACACCTCTAAGCATTCGCTGTCGTGAACCAAAAAGTGTTTCGGGAAATGTTGCCCAAGCATTCGCCAAGTGTTCTGATCTTAGTCCGCCATGAATTTTCACCCACATGTTCGCAAAACGTTTGCAAAGCATTCGCTCGAATGCTACGCAATCGTTTTGCGAGCACACCTTTTTTGCGATGCTGCTTCCGCCCCCACAGCTCAGGCTAGCCTGCCGCCCATCCCAAGCCATCCAACGTACTCCCCAACCTCCCTTCCCCCCTCACACCCCCAAACTGCCCCTTTCCCATCGCTCTCTGCCCGTCCTTCTCGGACGAGAGACATGTTGCCACCCTTGCCAATCCATTCTCTCCCCCTCAACACCACCTTCCAACCCCAGTCCCAGCCACCTCCTTCTCCCACCAGTTGCACCCGCTTGCCTCTCATGATGTCTCCCATCCCTCCCTGCTTGCGCTGCACTACCGGCTCTATTTGCTTGCTCCGCTGATCCATCCCTTTCCTATTCCACCCGTCCAGTGGACCCACCTGTGGCCCTCGTCCCACCCCCTTTTCCCCCTCTCCCCCTCTCAGTGAACGTAGAATTCTCTACTCCCGAGAGTTGGGCTGCTAGACGCAGAAGTCTCCGGCTCCACCTCCACCCCTCCCTCCGTGTGTTCCTTTGCACGGGCGTGGAATCATGTGTGTGCCACTGGTGTCGGCGGCGGAAGGATTTCACATTGGGCAGGCTGACAGACCTGGGCTTCCATGCGTCAAGCAGCCACTTGTCATGGCGAGCGGATGGGGACAAACGAGCCAGCAACTTGAGCAACAGCAGCAGCAGCACGAGTAGCAGGAGGAGGAGAAGCAGGTAAGATGCACTGGAGCCTCAGCTGCAAGGAGTGGTGGTGCGCAGCATGCACTCGAGAGCGCATCATGGCGCTGAGCTGCCGGGCAGGGTGCATTACGATGTGTACATGGAGGCGATTGTGGTCACTCTAGCAGCTCGTACACGGTCAGGCTCGTTCCTTTGCTTTTCCAACACTCCTCGTGTTCTGCTCCCTCCACAGTAGTCCGTTCCCATGCTGTCTGCTTCACCCCTTGTTTCGTGCCCACAACTCAGCGCACTTCCCATCCAACCTCACAGTATACGGCCGTGCACTCGTCCATTCCCCCCTCCCCCTCGCCTCCCCAGTTTACCAACAGTGATCCTCCATCGTTGCCACCCTTTCCAGCTGCCCCTCAGCCGAATTTTGGCAGTTTTTTCCTTCCTCTCCATCCCTGACAATCTCTTGGTGCACTACAACTGCACACGTAGGCTCACTAACATGGCGGTGCTGGAGGTGGGGGCGTGTGAGTAAGGAATACCACGCCTGTGCAAACAGACACGCAAGTGGGGGTAGTGGGCGGGGATGAGGGATAGTGGGCGGGGGTGAGGGATAGTGGGTGTGGATTAGGGGTAGCCGTGCAGGCCTGATATTTCGCATGTACTTATGAGGCTTACCGGAGAGTCGTCGCCATTCCCTGTTGATTCCTACATCCTCATACACACCCATTCATCCGTTTTCTACCATCACCCCTTAGAGCCCCACCCTAAATTTATATGCACCCACCATTATATTCCCCTTTCACTTCTTCGCCCTCACTTCCCCCACTCCCCCTCCCCTCCCCTCCTCCCCTACCCCCAATTCTCTTTTCTTATAGTGTACTTATGGAGCGGTGATAGTGGCATGTGCCGTGACAGTGGCAGGTGTAGTGACAACATCGAAACAGGGTACATGGGAGATGCTGATGTGGGTTGTTGGGGTGAGTAGGGGTGTGCTGGACACAGGGTGCCTAGCACAGGCTTCCTCTCATGTGTTTCAATCACCTCACACTAACTAGGACTAATGAGTTTTCCCATGCGTAGGTCTGCCAGTAAAACCATTTGAATCGTGTCAACTTATACATTTGTTACGCATGTCTAGTTATAGGCTGGACTAGTTCGTGCTTTTAGAGAGTACAACCCAAAACATATATCACCCTGTATGCCCTTGCTATTACTCACTTAGTCATTCTAACTTGGTATCACGCTAGGTAGGTCCCACCCACCCACGCTTCCGCCCCAGCCTACCGCCGCGTGCCCCGCCTTAGCCTGCCGCGCCTGCCCTAGCCCTTCGCACCACGCTAGCCCTAGAACGCCATGCTGGCCCTAGCACATCGCGCTGGCCCCTAGCCTGCCGCGCTGCCCCTTAGACCGCCGCGCTGTCCCCTAGCCCGCCGCGCTGGCGCCAGCCTACTGCGCCGTGCCGTCTCACCGCGCCGCGCCGTCCCGCTGCGCTGACCCTTTGACCGCCGCACAGGCCCCAGCTCGTCGTGCGGCCCCCAGCTCCCTGCTGCCCCCAGCTTGCCGCCGGCCCCCAGCTCGTTGCAGCCCCTTGCTCGCCATCGGCCCCAGCTCGTCGCGAGCCTCAGCTTGTCGCAGTCCCCAGCTCGCCAACGGCCCCAGCTTCATGCACGCCCCCCCAGCTCGCCGCGGCTCACCTGCTTGCCGTCAACCTCAGCTCGCCGTGGGCCCCAACTCGCCGCCGGCCCCAACTCGCTGCCGGCCCCAGCTCGCCGCGGCCCCCAACTGGTGCCAACCCTAGCTTGCCGCCAGCCACAGCTCGCTGCGGCCCACAGCTTGCCGCCGGCCCCAGCTTGCCGCCGGCCCCGGCTTGCTGCGCGGCCCTCGGGTCACTGCCGGCCCATAGCTTACCGCAACGCCCTAGCTTGGCGCAACGCCCCAGCTTGTTGTGCCGGCCCCGGCTCACCGCGCCGCCCTAGCTCACAGCGCCAGCCCTTGCTCGTCACCGGCCCCTACTCGCTACCGCCCCCAGCGCTCCATCAGCCCTGGTTTCCCCGCTACGCCGGCGCTCTCGCCAGCTTCACCGCACTCTTGTGCACGTCACCGCACCCAACCGCACCCCAAGGCACTTCACCATACCTCACCGCACCCCACTGCCCTCTACTGCTCTCCACCACACTCCACCATACCCACATGCCCCCTGATCCTCGTCCACCTGAGCTCTCCAGCTGCTGCAGCTGTGCGTGATGGTGGACGCTGCTCTCTGCCTGGACGCGGAGGGTCGAGCTGTTGATTTTAAGGCGTGGCTCGCCAACCTGCACCGCCTGTTGAAGGGTCAATGCCAGGATGGCCAGTCTCTGGCCGTCCATGTCGACGGTAAGCTGCCCTGCCCCCCTGTGCCTGCTGCCCTACCTGACGCCCCCACACCTGCTGAGCGTGAGGCTTTCGCAGCTGCTGAGCTCGCTCGCTCTATCTGGGAATCGTGTAACGCCACTGCACAACTCACTATCAGTCACGATTTCCCCCTGTCCGAGTGTCCCCACTGGTGACCGGGCGACTTCGATGGCTGTGGCCGCGGAGGCGGCCCTCGTAGTTTGACGTTGGGTGGCGGCTCCAGTTTGGTGACTTGCTAGTTCCAGCTTCAGACTAGTCCCCTTCGTGGCACCATGTGTGACCATCCCGGTCACACCGTCGCCCATTGCTACCGCTGCCTCAACGACCTCTTTCGTCTCCACTTCGGGCCTACGGTGTCCCTCCTAGACAGGCACAGCCTGGTACGTCATCGTGCGTCAGTCTTTGAGCTAGATATGGATCAAATTTGCTCTGCTACAATATGTATACCATGTATCTTGATCACTCTAGTGTGATTGGAACTCATTACCTTGTGTTGCCTAGCCTACGTGTGTCTGCTGTGTGTATTCCAAGCTCCCTTGCTGCGTCAGGCATAGGATCTCCTGCCTTGTTTAGCCTTGGCTCCACGCAAGTGCCCCCGCCAGCTGACACTACCGCCGCGCTCTCCTTTACACTGGACTCTGGTGCATCTGTCTGCTTCTTTCACGACCACACCACTCTCACGCCGCTTGCCGCCCTAGCAGCTGTCACCCTTGCTGACCCTTCCTCCGGTCCGGTACTTGCACGTAGCTCCACCACACTTCTCTGTCCGACAGTTCCCTTGAGGCTCTCTTACGGGTCAGCATATCCCCTCGTTCTCCAGGAACCTAGTTGGTGCCAGCTGTCTCAGGACCTCGGCGTCACCACTACATTTTATGGACACGAGTGCTACGCAGTCTGTACCAAGCTTGCCACTAGTGCCCCCCTCACCACGTTTCCTCGGGACCCGGTGTCTGGCCTGTTCACGTTGGACACCGCGTCCCCCCCGGTGGGGGCGTCCCCCTAGGTGGCTGTGTCTTGCCAGGTCGCTGTGGCTTGCTCGTGTCGGTTGCTCACTCACCCGTCGCTACTGTGGCACCACCATCTAGGTCACCCCGCTCTCCCACGTCTCCGTCACATGTCCCAGCACGATCTTGTCTTAGGTCTCCCTGCGTCGATCCCTGCCCTCCCTCCCTCGCCCGCGCCTCCGTGCACGCCTTGTGTCGAGGGCCGGCTGCACCGTACTCTTCACTCCTCATTTCCCCGCACCAGTGAGCCACTTCAAACCCTGCACCTGGACATCTGGGGCCTAGCCCCCGTCCCCGGGCCACGTTGCGAGCGCTGCTTTCTGGTCCTCGTAAACGACTACTCGCGCTACACCATGGTGTTTCCTCTGGAGTGGAAGGCCAGCGTGCCTGATATTCTTATCTTGTGGCTTGTAGCTGCTCGAGCCCACCATGCCTATCCCGTGCTTCGTCTCCACACCGACCGTGACGGTGAGTTTGCCTCCAATTGACTTGGCCGGTTCTATCATGCGGAGGACATCACCCGGTCTTAAACACTGCCGGACTCCCCACAACAGAATAGGGTTGCTGAGCGACACATCGGTTTGGTCATGGAGGTGGCTCGTACCTCCATGATCCATGCCAGTACACCCCACTTTCTTTTGTCGTTTGCAGTTCGCTACACTGCTCACCAGCTTAACCTATGGCCGCACTCCCAGCAGCTAGTGGTTTCGCCGACCCTTCTCTGGACCAGGCCCCCTGGTGACACGTCTGTGTTTCATGTCTAGGGCTGCCTAGCTCCCGTTCGTACCTCTGGCGCGGACAAGCTCACCTCCCGCACTGCCCCTTGTGTCTTCCTTGGTTTTCCCCTTGACTCATCTAATCAGCACTTCTAGCACCCGTCGTCTCACCGTTTCTTTCACTCGCATGACATCACCTTTGACGAGTCTATGTCCTTCTACACTCGCTTTCCCCACCGATGTCTCCCGGTTACCCCACCCCTGTTCCTGGTTCCAACTCCCTCGGTAGCTCCCGCTCCCCATCCTGCCCCGTCTTGTGTGTCTCACGTCACTCCCCTTCCTTCGGTTGGACCGACGGAGGAGTCTGTTGACTCCGGGGGTCGTGAGGCTCAGGGTGAGCCACCTATTTCTACGGCACCAGCACCATCGGCCCCAGTGTCTCCTCTACCGCCGCAGCAACAGTCGCGGCAGCAGTCGCCGCCACAGCAGCGATTGCCGCCGCCGCGGTCGAAGCAGCCGCCGCCGGCACAGCAAGGGTCCGTGGGCTTTGGGGTTGTTGGCGCTGGGAAATCTGACGTTGAGGAGGGTTCTTGTGCTTGTTCTTAGGGTGCTGGGCTGGGGGTGCTGGTTCAAGGGGTGCTCTCGTGGTGAGTCCTAGAGGTGGCTGAGGTGCAGCTCGAGGTCCTGGTGTGGGCGCGGAGCAGCAGCAGCCGCAGTAGCAGAAGCGGCAGCATCAGACACCGCCAATGTCTGCCCTTCACCTTCTCGGCCTTCCCTCTCTAGACCGCCTACTCACGCCTCTCCAAGCGCTGCCTCCTCCGCCTGTCTAAGGCCTTGTGTTCCCTCCGCCGAACCTGTCCTGGGCTCATTTTCCCCCTCGTTTTCCTCCTATGTCTCCTCCCTTGTCTCCTAACCCCTGGCCCCCTTCTCGCTGGTGGTCTCATCGTCCCTCTCGTGCTCATTCTGTCTCTCCTGCTCCGAGTGCCCACCCTATGTCTCTTCCTTATCACACATCTCGTGCTCCTCCTGCTCCTCTTCTCCTATTGCCTCCTCAGTCATCCCTCACTGTCTCCCAACCTCCATTCTCTGACTTCCTCCATGCTGCATGTCCTCTTGTTCCTCGTGTCCTTGCCTCCCTTGTTACCAACGCGCCCGTTTCATACACCAGTCTCGACGCTCTTGCCGTTGCCGTCGCTGAATTTGCCTCTACCCCCCGTCTTGACTACGCCACTGCTCTGGTCTCCGACCTTGCCCGTCCTCCATCCGTCAGGAGTATGCTGCTAGCCCTTGAGGGTGACCTAGATGCTCTTGACATCCAGACGCTGAGGAGACTTTGGGACCCTGGGCCTCTCAGTGGATAGCTGCCATGGACATAGAGATGGCATCTTGGAGATCCAGTGGCACGTATGTCAACGCAGTTCCCCCACATGGGGCGAACGTAGTCGATGGTCAATGGCTCTACAAGGTGAAGCGCCCTCCTGGAGAGCCACCGGTGTTCAAGGCATGCTACGTTGCTAGAGGCTTCAGTCCGCGTGAGGGGGTGGAGTTCTTCCAGACCTTCGCCCCGAACCCGAAGATGACCACTCTTCGGGGGCTGCTTTATGTAGCAGCACAACGCGACTACGAGCTTCACTCAGTTGACTTCTCTACAGCGTTCCTCCGGGGCAGTCTGCACGAGCAGATATACCTGTGCCTTCCGCCAGGCTTCTCTGGCTCTTTCCCTCTTGGGACCAAGTGGTTCCTCCGGCGCCCGGTCTACGGTTTGCGGCAGTCGCCCCGTAACTAGCACGACATGCTGCGTGCTACACTAGCAGACCCCCAGTTCTTTTCGTCCTCTGCTGACCCGTCTCTCTTTGTTCGCTTAGGCCGGACTTCGTTCTACATCCTAGTCTACATAGACGACCTGGTCTCCGCTACTGCAGACAGAGACGTGCTGGCCTTAGTGAAGGTCGAGCTGCTGAGGAGACACACCCGCACTGACCTAGGAGAGTTGCAGTGCTACCTTGGGCTGTAGATCTGTAGGGACTGAGCAGCGCGCACCATCACTCTCACACAATCACACTTGGTGCGCTAGGTCCTCTGGAGGTTTGGCCTTCAGTTCTCCTCTGCACAGCCCACCCCTCTACCAGTGGATCACAAGGGATAGTGCAGCGCGACACTAGGGGACCCGGTCCAGAGAAGGGTCGGCGAAACCCGCGGCCGCGGCGTGAAGCTGGTGAGCGGTCTAGAGGATGGCAAACGGCCACAGAAAATGAGGTGCATCGGCATGGAGCATGGAGGTATGAGCCACATCCATTACCAAAACGATGCGTCACTCAGCGATCCCATTCTGCAGTGGGAAGGCTAGGAGTGTGTACGACTGTGTGATATCCTCCGTACGACAGAACTGGCCACGCCGGCCGGAGGCAAACTCGCCGTTGTGGTTGGAGTGGAGACGAAGCACAGGCTGGGCGCGGTGGACACGTGCAGCCACAAGCCACGGGATAAGAATGCCAGGCACGTCGCTCCTGTGGCTCCAGTCCTTGACGAGTAGGTCGAGCCTAGAGGTCAGTACGCAGAGCTTGTGGGCTGCCTCATGTACCTGATGAATTGCATTCGTCCAGATCTCGCATACCCTCTTAGTATCCTCGCACGCTTTGTTGCGACAGGCAGACGCCGACCCTAGAACTGGTTGGCTGCTAAGAGGGTGTTGCGATATCTAGCAAGTACGTCAGGCATGGGGCTAGTGCTGGGAGGACGCAGGCCAGTGGTTCCCACGGGGCACACCGGTGCTTCGTGGGCGGACAATGCTGAGATGCTCAGGTCCTCACAGGGCTACTATTTTAGCCTTGGTACCGGCGCCATCTGGTGGAGGTCCACCCGCTCGTCAACTGTTGCACAGTCCAGCTATGAGGCTGAGATCTACATTGGTTCCATGGCGGCACAGGAGCTCCGCTAGCTGACGTTCTTGCTCACTGACTTAGGTGAGTGGCCTAGCTCTGCCCTGGTCCTGTACGCTGACAACAGGGCCATGATCCTCCTATGTTAGGAGCCTCGACTTGAGCGCAGAGCAAATCACATCCAGCTGCGGTACTTCCTCCTTTGTGAGCTACAACAACACGGCCAGGCACGCATAATACACTTAGGGCGTGTAGCCTACGGTTTCAAAACTGAGTTCCGTCCGAGTTTTGGTGTGGTGATAGATTTCGCCACAACTCGCATGTAAGTTCGCTAAGTCTTGTGCGAAGGATTCTTCAGTTTCGAAACTCGATGTTCGAGCGACGTCTGTACGCCAGTTTCGAACGGTCATCCAGACGGCCGATCTAGATTCTCCCTCCAATTGTGTGCGAAAAGACCATGCGAGGCCCGCGAGAATAAAAATGCCCAATTAACGTTCGCATTTTTTTCCGTGTTTAAAACGCCAATCGGGGAAGTGACAAATCAGAATGTGTGCCGCGAGATTCGTCATGCCTAACGTGTGATTAGCTGACAAAAGGTTAAGTTTCGTCTTCGCAAATTACTTTTTGCATGTCGTTCCAACTTTTGAATGATGGAACATCCAGTTTTGAAACTCGATGTTCCACTGATGGATAACAAACATAGTTGAGTTTCGAAACTCAATGTTCCAGCGATGAACAGAACTCGCGTATATCGACTTCGGAACTGAGCTCCGGAATTATGCCGACGAAAGCTTAGGCTACACGCCCTTAGCCTCCGGTGCCAATACAGCTGATATCTTTACTAAGGGTGCTTCCACCTAAAGATCATCAATGGCACTGCTTAAAGCTTGGCCTAGTTCCAGTAACTTCTCACTTGCTAGGACCGTGACTTGTGTACTACTCCTTATATTACCTTGACTGGCCTTGTGGTTTTTGTCTTAGTGGCTGGACGAGTAGTGCCACCCTGAATTACTCTTGTCTAGTGTGTACTCTTGCTTTCTGGTCTTCATACCCCTACCTCAGAGGTTGGACTAGTAGTGCCGCCCTGAGCTGCATGTCTTTTGCTAGGCACTGTCCCTATCTAGCCTAGGCGGTGTGTCAACTTATACATATGTTTCATATGTAGCAGTTATAGGCTAGATGGGTTCGTGCTCATAGAGAGAACCTTATATCTCTCCCGTGCCCCATGCTTGAGTCAAATGTTGCTTTCTTGATAGGTTGTTGGGTGTGTAGGGGGGATGTTTGAACAAGAGGACTTCCAATTTTTGTGGGTTGCTTGGTGTGTGAGGAAAATGTCTGTACAAGGGGACTTCCAATTTTTGTAGGTTGCTGTGTGCGGGGGTAATGACTCTGGAGTTTGGGGACTTCACCGAAATTTCAGGGTTGTGAGCCACATAGATGTCGCACTCAGGGCTCGTACGCGCTGCTCCCTGAAAACTCCGTATCGGCATAACGCAAACCCTAAAATCTCAAGAGCATCTGCGTCACCCTCAGTGGCTAGCAGCATGGAGCTGAGATGAGGAGCGGCCTCAGCTAACAAAGCTAGCTTGCACTGCCTGTCCTCTAGGACATCACTGCCAAGGGAAGGAGCACCCCCCGGTGGACTGAGGATGAGCAGGGTCGGAGACCAAAGCTGTCGCATAGTCAAGGCGGCAAGTAGAGGCAAAGTCAGCGATAGCAGCGATAAGAGCCAAGAGAGTGGTCGGTAACGAGAGAGGCTAGGACACGCGGAACAAGACGGCGTGCAGCACAAAGGAGGTCAAGGAGAGGAGGTGAGGAGACAAAGAGGGACGACTAAGGAGGCGACGGAAGAATAGGAGCGGGAGGAGCACGAGACGCAAGACCATAGAAACATTGGGTGGACACTCAGAGTAGGAGAGATGGGCCGAGCACGAGAGGGACAGCGAGACCAAAACTAGTAGGGAGGTGTCAGGTCAGGAGATAGAGGAGGAGACAGAGGGGGAGAACGAGGGGGGAAACAAGCCGGGGATGAGTCTGACAGGAGGAACACAGGGCCGTAGACAGGAGAAGGAGGCGGCGCCAGAGGAGGCGCAGGCGGTCGGTCGGGGGAGGCGGAGGGAAGACCGAAGAGGCGAAGGGCGAACACCGGCTGCTGCTGCTGCTGCTCTGTGCCAACACCAAGACCTCCAAGCCCACCGCTGCTGCCACCGGTACCCGCCGAGACAGCACCTCTAGGACCAGCACCCCCAGGACTAGCACCCCCAGAACAAGCACCCTCCTCAAAACCCCCCCTAGAGCCCACCAGCTCCTGCTATTGCAGCGGCTGCTGCTGCTGCGGTGGTTGCTGCTGCTGCGGTGGCTGCTGCTACGGCGGCGGAGGCACTGGGGCCGGGGGTGCAGGTGCCACAGAAACAGACGGCGCCCCAGGGCCCCGGGACCCTCCGAGTTAGCAGACTCCTCCCCCGGGAGAACCGAGGGAAGGGGAGTGACGTGAGACACACCAGACGGGGCAGGACAGGGAGGGAGGGGGGCGGGAGCTACCGGGGGAGTGGCGACAAGGAACAAGGGCAGGGTAACCGGGAGACATCGGTGGGGGAAGCGGGTGTAGAAGGAGACAGGTGGAGGAAACGGTGAGATGGCGGGTGGTAAAAGTGCCAGTCACCTGGAGCGACGGGTGAGTGATCGACTAACACGAGCAAGCCGCAGCGACTTGTGTAGACGCAGCCACCTGGGGGGATGCAACCACGTGGGCGGACCCAGTGTGCAGCGTGAACAGGCCAGACACAGGGTCCCAGGGAAACATGATGAGAGGGGCACCCATGATGGCTTCTGTACAGACTGTGTACCACTTGTGACCAAGAAAAGTGGTGGTGACGCCGAGATCCTAAAGTTAGCCTACACCAACTAGGTTCCTCTAAAGCAAGGGATGAGCAAACCTCTAAGAGAGCCAAAGGGGACTGCTCGACAGGGGAGTGTGGTGGAACTACGTGCGACTACCGGACCTGAGGAGGGGTCACCCATGGAGACTGCTGCCGGTGCAAGACGCGGCGTGAGAGCGGTGTGGTCACGAAAGAAGCAGGCGGACGCACTAGAGTCCAACGTGGGGGAGAGTGTGGCGGTAGCACCGGCCGGCGAGGGCGCAAGTGTGGGAGCCCCCACGGTTGCTGCAGCGAGGGCGCAAGTGTGGGAGCCCCCACGGTTGCTGCAGCGAGGGCCCCCACTGGTGCTGTGGTGGCTGCTACCGCTGCTACTGCTCCCCTGGGGCGTCAGTCCCCACCCCCACGTCTGCACCCCCAGCACTCCCACCACCCCCACCACCCCCAACCCCCCCCCCCCCCCCCCCCCCCCCCCCCACGCCCCCTCCAAGGGCGACGGAGGCCTCTACCCTGACGAGACTGCCCTGAAACAACAGCGGTCTCAGCGACAGCGGCGGAAACGTCAGAGTAAATGCACTGGGAGGGAGCACAACCCTGAAAGATTGGGACCGCCGCAGTACCGCGAGACTAAGCAATAGTGCGCTAGCAGGTCTCTAACACTGACAGGGTGGCAACAAAGTCGTCAAGGGTGAGGTGAGCGGGGTGTGTACTAGGGAAGGTGTCACGGGCGGTGGCTAGGAAATAAAGGGTGGCACTGAGGGGAGGGGAGAGTACAGTGAGCTGAGTTGCATTGCTAGGAGTGTGGTAGCTAGACGCGAGGGCACAGAGGTGGGTGGCCAAGTCAGCGACAGTGGGGAAGGAAGCTAGGTCAGGGAAGAGCAAAGGCAGGAGGAGGCGAATAGTAAGCGATAATAGCAGCGAGATACTCCTACGCAGTGTCTATAGCCTAAAAGCGGGGACGCACAGACAGCGGGAGGGCATGACTAAGAGCTAGCTGCGAAGTGGCGTCACGCGACTCCCAGACAGAGCGAGCGTTCTCAACAGCTGCGAAAGCTTCACGCTCGATAGAGAGAGGGGTTAGCAAAGGATGGAAAGAACAAAGGGAGAGGGGTTAGCAAAGGATGGAAAGAACTGCAGCTCAGCAAGAGTAGTGTGAAGCGTGTCGTGCCACTCACGGCGTGCCTGACAAAGGTGGTAGACAGAACGGTGCAGGCTCCACTGAGTCCTGCATGGGAAGGTCCCAGAGAAGCCTAGAGGGCGCTAGAGGTAGATCTGCTCACCCTGTAGATCCACATGCCATTGACTACGTTCGCCCCAGGCTGGGGAACTGTGTCGACATAAGTGCATGTGGATCTGTAGAATGCCATTTCAGCCTCCATGGCCTGTATCCACTGGGCTGCCTAGGGCCCTGACACCGCCTCAGCATAAGCACAGAACAGGGATGTCGTGGGCGTCTAGGTCGCCCTCTGGGGATGCAAGCATAGAGCAAAGATGGGGTACAGCGGCAGCAAGGTAGGTCAACTCGTAATGCCTGTCCTATAGCACGTCACTGCCAAGGGCAGGTTCACCTCTGACGGACGGAGGAGAGGCATTACTAGAGACCAGAGTGGCACCGTAGTCAAGGCGGTGGCTAGCAGCAAAGTCAGCAAAAGCAGTAACAAGCACAGAGCCAGACTCAGGAGGAGCAGTAGGGTCAGTGACAAGCGACGCAAGCAGGCGCGAGAGGACTGGACAAGCAGTGCGAGCAGCGCTGGAGCAAAGAGGGGGGGGACGACGGGAGCGATGGGGGGGGAGGCAACGAGAGGATTGTAACTAGAGGAGCACGCAAACGAAGGACCATAGGGTAGACACTAGGACGGGGAGAGATAGGACGAGCAAGAGAGGGACAACGGACCCAGTGGTGAAGAACTAGGGACTGCAGACGAAGGGGAACAGGAGACAAGTCCGGGGACGGAGGAGAGCGTGGGGGAAAACGAGCGGGAGAGGATTCCAGAGGAGGGAACAGCGGGTCGTAAACAGGGTAACGCACTGGAGGAGGGACGGGCGGTCGGTAAGGGGAACCGGGAGCAAGACCAAGGAGGTGAAGAGCAGACTGCGGCTGCTCCTGCTGCTGCGGCGGCGTCTGTTGCTGCTGCTGCTCTCTGTCCTTTCCAGGTTCTCCAGCTGCACCTCGGCTACCACTGGCACTCCTCAAAACAGCACCCCTAGGACTAGCAACCTCGGATGTACCACCCACAGAACCAGCACCCCTAGAGTCAGCACCTCCAGAATGCGCACCCCTAGAACCAACACTCCCAACACCAACCCCACCAACACCAGCGGCCCCAACACCAACACCGCAAACACCAGTACCCCCAGAGCCAGCACCCCCAGAGCCCACTGCTCCGTGCTGCTGCTGCAATCGCTGAGTCTGCTGCGCAACGGCTGCTGCTGCAGAGGCAAAGGAGGAGGAGGCTGAGGTTCATGGAGTACCGAGGCTGGGGGAGGTGCCACAGGGACAGAAGGCGCCCTCACAGGAGCTGGCCCCCCAGAGTCAGCCGACTCCCCCACGTGCCCAACCGAGGGGAACTGAGTGGCGTGGGATAGACAAGACTGGGCCAGGCAGGGTAGGAGGGGTGCGGTAGGCGGGGCAGGGACAAGGAAGAGAAGAGGAAGAGGCACAGGAGTGTTGCGGTGTGGAAAGCGTCGGTAGAAGGGGAGCATCTCATCGAAAGTAACGTCACGAGAACTGTAGAAGCGGTGGTGTGCCTGGTGGTAGAAAAGCCAGGCAAGGGCGTCAAGCGGAAAACCCATGAAGACGCAAGGAAGGGTGCAAACTGAGAGCTTGTCCGCGCCAGTATCGCGGATGTGAGCAAGGCTGCCCCAAACATAGAACGCAGATGCGTCACCACGAGACCCGGTCCAGGGAAGGGTCGACGAAACTTGTGGCCGCTGGGAACGCGGCCACAGGTTATTCTGGTGAGCAGCGTAGCGCACTACAAACGGCCACAGAAAATGGGGTGCATCGGCATGGACCATGTAGGTGTGGGCTACCTCTATGACCAGGCCAATGCGTCGCTCAGTGACCACACTCTGCTGTGGGGAGTCCGGTAGTGTGTACGTCTAGTGGATGCCCTCTGCACGACAGAACTGTCCTAGAGTGCTAGAGGCGAACTCGCCACCACGGTCAAAGTGTAAGCAACCTACCGGCATGCGGTAGTGGGTGTGAACAGCAAGAAGCCACAAGAGGAGAACGATAGGCATGTCGGCCTTCCACTCCAACGGGAACACTGTGGTGAGTCGCAAGAAGTTGTCAACGACGACTAGGAGGTAGCGCTCCCGACTAAGACCATGGACCTGGGCAGGGCCTAGACGTCCATGTGCAGTGTCTGTAACGGAACTGTGGTAGGAGGAAATGAGGAGGAGTGAGGGGTGGCACACTGCCAGCCCTCGACGTAGGAGGTGCACAGTGGTGCTACAGACGGAGGAAGAGCGGGGAGCGACACAGGGAGACCAGTGACTGGACCGTGCTGGGACATGCGCCTAAGACGCGGGAGTGCAGGGTGACCTAAGCGGTGGTGCCACAGAAGGATCGGGTGGGCTAGTGAGCGACAAGAGCAGGACACGGGGATGTCGACAGGCGCAGCAGTCGGCCGGGACTCAGTGTGCAGTGTAAAATGACCTGATCGTGGCTCACGATCAAAAGTGGCTAAGTGTCTGTGGATGTGTCTATGCAAGCGGCATGTCTCTCGCGGCCAGGGAACGTAGTGGTGACGCCTCGGTGCTGGAGGTGACCAACACCCACTAGGTTCCTAGCAAATGAGGGGATGTTCAGACCGGTGATGGAGCCGGAAGAGACAGGTGGACAGGGGAGTGTGGTTGTGCTACATGCAATAGCTGTGGCGAAGGATTTTGCTAGTGTGACATGGACAGGCGTAGGAAGTGGGGTGAGAGCAGTACTGTAAAAAAAAAAACAATGAGACATGCCAGAGTCCAGGACAAATGAGAGGGCCAACGTGGCGGGGCCCAGTAAAGAGACTCTAACAGATCCTATGCCTGACGCAGTAGGGGATTCTATGCCTGATGCAGCAAGGCATCCTAGACTATACGGAGTAGTAGCTCCTAGGCTACAAACAGCGGGATGATAAGAACCAACAACACTAGAAGCATCAGAATACAGAGAATACAAGGTATGATCGATCTGAATCATATCCATATCAAAAATAGGAACCCCATGACGAAGCAAGACAGGCCAGGGGGGTACCTACACCAACGGGCCGAACTGACGATGGTACAGGTCGTCCAGGCGGCAAAAGCAATGAGTGGCAGTGTGCCCCGCACGCCCGCACACCTTGCCCGTCTGCGGGCTAGTCAGCAGCTAGTACCTGCTGGTCACCACGCCACTAGAACCACCAGCACCCTGACTCACAGAAGAGCCACCCGACCCCAAGGGCACTGACTTCTCTGGGCCCCAACCCCTACGGCCTCCACCACGACCACCATCCCAAGAGCCCGTCGGCCCTCACAGCAGCTGCGGCTGCTGCTGCTGCGCAGTCCCCAACTCCGACTGGTCACCCTCTCCATCTGCACCCGCATGCCCTCCACCCGCTGTTGCCGACCCCACACGATCCTTGCCCACCTTGCCCTACCGCCAGAGGAGTGGCCGGGGGCAGGTGCTTCATGCCAATGTTGCTGACTCCTGGAGGCAACGCGAGAATCCTCAAGTGACTGAGGGTTGTCAGGTGCTGCCCCCTCCTCCCCCACACCTGTTGATGACAAGTTCAGTGACTCTAGTGTTGCCAGCCTTCCCAGGTGCACCATGCTGGCAGAGGTGAGGGACAGGCAGCCACTAACCCGGAGTACTTTGAGGTTACACAGGCCCTGCAGCTTCTCAATTCCAGCATTCGTCACCTTTGTGTTGCTCAGGTCCAGTTCACGCAGCCTCTGCAGGCAGATGATGCCGTCAAAAGCAGCGTCTGTTGTGGTGATTTCCATTAGATTTAGAAACTGCAGCTGCATGGCGGCAAAGAGCCCATTGATTCCTACAGACGTGAAGCCTGATGATCCCCGAAGGTCAATGTATTCAAGGCGGCCTAAGCTGCTGAGACGAAAGAGAGCGGCATATGAGAGGGATGAGATTTCATGTAGATTGAATTCCATTACTTGAGGCAGTGCTGCGGCCCCACAATTCCATCAATGCCTGCCGAAAAGCATTCAGTGAAAGATTGTAGACGACACACGGAGCGTGATCCGCACAATTGCATGACACCACACAGCTGGCATGATGTTTAAAGAAAAGCATGTGACACTCCACAAGACCAAACGTGCAGCCCATTTGGTGCGACACAAGTGATCTAGGTGATGAGAAGTTCTCGGCTGCTAGATTAGTGTCACTGTGTGTCGCTGATGTCGCTGATTTTGCTGCTGCTACACTGGTCTCGCTATTGCAACACTAGTGCCGCTGTTGCTAGATTCGTCTCGCTGCTGAAAGATAGGTTAAGGTGCGCAAGAATAGTGTTCTTATGTCTAGAGCTCACGACTGACGAAGGTGATGGGCGGGAAAGGCAGATCCAAAATGCATAACTCCCATAGGACGTGGTTTCTCATCGGGGTGCTAGATGTCAGTCCGGCGCTACAGCTTCTCTGTTTCTGTAACTTTCGTATGACATCTCATTTTTTCATGACGGTCGCTTTGTACCTGACCCCCGTCTCCCCTCCAGAATCAGCCCAACAAGCAGAAACTTATACAGTTCACAACACCTCATCGTTCCAGACTCCCGCTGGGTTTGAAACGGGTTTGGTCAAATTCCCTCTCTAAACAAGAAACGTTGAAGCTCCTTGATCGGTTTTCAAATCGCTACCATTGATTCCCAAGTGTTGACGAAAACCCCCCCACCAGCGATTCCTGCCGCAAAGCTCTTAGGGCAGCCTTCGTGTACGTGGTAATTTGCTGTGGTGATTCGTTATAGCATTTTCTTAACCTCCCGACGCAATTGTTACAAATCCGGATGGTTGTGAATCGAAGCTGAGGGTTTTTGGTCCGCCCCCAATTTCCGGTAACTCGTGTATCTTTTTTAGGACCGGTTACCTTAATGAAATCAATCCTTCAAAATATCGATTTCGAGGACTTGTAATATGGTAACCACGTGGTAATCACTATACAGTCAAACTTGAGCTGGATGGAACACCAAACATCGATTTTGGCAATCGATGTGCCACAGCGATCAGGCCAGTCGACGATCGATTGACCAGCACGCGCACGCAGATCAAAAGTACCGATCGCGCCAGATTGTGCGACTAGCTGGGAGTTCCTAAATTCGCTTTGATTTTTGTGAAAATGAAAGGTGGGACAACACAAGGCGCCTTGACAATCCACCACTCCAACCGCGAATTTTCATTTGGGTTGCCCAATGTGTTGCAAATGTCGTGAACTGTCGTGAAAGGTTGGCTGCAAAAGCATTGTCGATTTTGGGGGACCACGCGCCAGGAGCGCGGGGGTGCGTGGCTGACTCGAGAGGTGATCTGTAAAATCGCTTTGCTATATTGATGCAGCCAGCAGTCGTCATTATCGATATTGCAAACCGATATTTCCAGCCAATCCTTCGATTTTCATTAAAGCCCAGATCCCAAGTTGCAAGGCACGAGTTTTTTTGCTAGCAATGTCGCGGCGCAAAAAAAGTAGGTAACCCCATGCACCCGGATGAAACTGAACAATGACGCAGTGGCTGTAAAGGCTCGTGATTGGTCGAAAGGCAAGCAAACACCTTCGCCCAAGCAGCCCAGCCCATAGCTCTCTCTCAGCTCAAATGACTAAGGGAAAGTTGCTATCAATTTTAGTAAATTGGGACCCAGGCGAGATCGACTAGTGACTAAAAACTAGCCAGCATACGAGGTTTCTCGCGCGCGTAGCCATGTCTCTCTCACTCTCTCTCTCCCTCTCTCTCTCCCTCTCTCCCTCTCACTCTCAGCCTATCTCTCTCTCTCTCTCTCTCTCTCTCTCGCTCTCTCTCTCTCTCTCTCTCTCTCTCTCTCTCTCTCTCTCTCTCTCTCTCTCTCTCTCTCTCTCTCTCTCTCTCTCCTCTCTCCATCATGTTCCTCTCTTCTGTTTTTCCAATGGCTCTCTCACTCTCTCCATCTCTCTCTCTCAATCTCTCTCTCTCTCTCTCTCTCTCTCTGTTTCTCTCTCTCTCTCTCTCTCTCTCTCTCTCTCTCTCTCTCTCTCTCTCTCTCTCTCTCTCTCTCTCTCTCTCTCTCTCTCTCTCTCTCTCTCTTTCTCTCTCTCTCTCTCCGATGACGGATTTCTAGACCCAACTCTCTTGTAGGGGTAGTCCCACGCAGGTTTCTTTTGCCTCTCTTGTTTGGTGCCTTCTGTTTCCACCGCCGCCTTGCACTCCCGCGTACGAACCTCGACACACGCTGTTTGTAGTTTTGTTTGCCGTCGCCGTTTCCTGATTGACCCTGCCGTTGCAGGGCGCTCTTTCTGTTGCTTGCCCCTCCTTTACAAATATCCGACCTGGTGTTGGAGCTTCCCTGGGCGTTTGTTTTTCCTTGCGCGTTCAACCATCTCTTTTTCTCGTTTTGCGCCGACCGACTGCCAACGCGCAGTTGGTTCTGCCCGTTTCTAAATCCCCGCGATGTGCATTCCTGTCCCCGTTTTTCCTTCCCTGCATTTTCGGTCGTGGTATGCGTCCGTTCTGCCACCCCGGCTCCACGTTTTTCGTGAGGTGTTGGCGTTGCTTGCTGCTACGGCTTCGCTTTGCTGTATTTTAGATCCTTCTACTTTTCCCGCTTATTGACTATTTTTTTGTTTCCGTCGTTTGTTCGCGTTGTCATCCAAACGCTCGAATCTTGTCTGTCAGAGCCGCCGCTGTTCCCGCTGGGTTGAACGCGGCCATTTTCTCACAGTGTTTGCTCTTCTATTGGCTGTGTCCGCGTTCTTAATGGGCCGTAACCATTGATTGGCGGAAAATCGGGGTGTTATGGGTTTGTGCTCGATGGTTTGGTATGGTTTCCAGGGGTGCACAGATTTGGATTATGCTGCGGTTGGGCCCAGATCGGTTGAGTGGTGTTAGGCTGGATTTGGCGCCTCTGACAACAGCGTGAGTCACGCCCAGTCTGGGGTGCACTTCGAGCTGGTTGTGGGGTTTCTCTGTGTTCCTCACTGAGTTTGTGGGCAGCGAAATGGGGGCCCTTTTGGCGATTGTCGTTTGTTTTTTTTTCCATTTTGTTTTGCGCGTGGTCGTCTGACCCCATTTCTACTCGCCAAATTCGCAACCAATCGGAAAATTACAGCTCCATTCCGAGATGCGCTCGGCTTTCGCGCCTTGTAAAATGGGACCGGGGCTTTAAAGCCCAAGTCCCAGATTAGAAAAACGAGTCAGGTCAACGCTGGTTGAGGCTCGGCAATAGGTAGAGACGAGGTTTGGGAAGTTGGCGAATCTCCCAGGGTCGCGAAAACAATTTACGAAAGCAAACCCATGGTCGCGAAGACACGGAACTCGCCAGCACGCCGCCACAAGCTAACCCTGGAAGTTCTCAGCATGCGCACTTGACGATTAGTGGGAGGGGAATGCAATCACAAACCATTTCCACCGTCTGAAACTACTCTGCCTTCCCGAGTTGCTGAACTGGGTCGAATTTGTTGGCAGAACTGAAACTCGTCCACACCTTTCCCCGTCGCCTCTCCTCCAAAAACACCAAGGCATTGAGACGCAGACTGTCTGAGATACTGTAATAGGGGAAACCATAGTTGGCGTACTTTAAACCACAAGCCAGACTGCCAGCGAGGCCACCACTGTAGCTCGTATAGAAACAGGGCAGTGCGAGTGGCAACCATTTCTGCAGGCCTCTACTTTGGTACATGACAGCGACATAGCTTGTGAAATGCGGAGTGAGAGGGTAAATGCGGAACGAGAGGGGAAATGTGGAATGATAGGAGAAATGCTGGTCAGGTGCGGCGAAATGCGGCACAAGAGGAGAAATGCGGGAAGAGCGGGGAAATGCGACACTGGAGGGGAAATACGGGAATGAGGAGAGAAATCTGGAATCCGCATGGGGGAGTGCGGATATAGAGGAGGAATGCGGAAATAGTGGGGGGAGGCGGATTTAGAGGGGGGAGGTGGAATGGGAGAGGGGAAGTCGGATTGAAATGAGGGGAACTTGGAATGAGAGGGAGAGGAAGTTCGAGTGAGGGGGAGGGGAAATCAGAATGAATGAGGGGAAGTCGGAATGAGAGGGAGGGGAAATTGGAATGAGAGGGAGGGGAGGTCCGAATGAGAGGGAGGGGAAATCGGAATGAGAGAGGGGGAGCCAAGACCAGGGGAAAAGAAATGAGTGGGGAGAATTCCGAATGAGAGGGGAGAAGGCAGAGTGAGATAGACAAAGGCGGCACGAGGGAGGATAAGGCGGAATGAGAGAGTGGGAGGTGGAATGAGATAGGAGAAGGCGAGTAGAGAGAGAAGTGGGGATGAGAGAGGAGAAGTCGGAAAGAGAGGGAGGCTAATGCAGAACGAGGGAGGGGAAGGCGGGTTGAGGGAAAGGAATGAGGAATGGGGGAGGGGAAGGCGGGATGAGGGAGAGGAATGCAGAATGAGGGAGGGGAAGGCGGGATGAAGGAGAGGAGTGAGGATTGAGAGAGGGGAAGGCGGGGTGAGGGAGAGGAATGAGGAATGAGGGAGGGGAAGGCGGGATGAGGGAGGGGAAGGCGGGATGAGGGAGAGGAATGAGGAATGAGGGAGGGGAAGGCGGGATGAGGGAGTGGAATGAGGATTGAGAGAGGGGAAGGCGGGGTGAGGGAGAGGAATGAGGAATGAGGGAGGGGAGGCTGGGATGAGGGAGAGGAATGAGGAATGAGGGAGGGGAAGGCGGGATGACGGAGGGGAATGAGGTGATGGCTTTAGTTGATGGCTTTAACCATCTATTCCCCTCCCGTACTCATCCTGACTCTTCACACCCCACTGCTCCCCCCTCATCCTACACTTCTCTGCCTCCTCCCCATGTTACAGGTCTTGGGTGTCGTTTCGCGGCGACCAGACTACATTGCCCCTGCAGTCGTTGCGGTGGCATGGAATTGTGGGATTCCCCCGCTGTGTGCCCGGCTTGCGGAGGCGCCTGCTTGGCGGTGACTCCCGTTCGGACCAATATTTGCAGTACATGTCGTACATTTGTGCATTTTGTTGGCTATTCCCCATTTCGTCCCATGAAACTGCGCCAAAATCATAGCAAAATCTATGTCTTGATTGTCAAACATACATCTTTGTATTATAGACTACACAGGGTTGTGCCTTAGAGAGTACAACCCACTAGGTTATATTCCCTTGTCTGCCATGTTTCTAGAAATTTGTTAACCTTGACATGGTATCATGAGTAGGTTAGGTCCCCCCTGCCCACTAGGGCTTCCGCCCTAGGTCCTAGCCGCCCTGTTACCCTCCCGCTCGTGCTGGCCCATCCCCTAGTGGCCCCCGTCGCCTAGCCGGCCTCGTTGCCTAGCCGGCCCCGTAGCCCAGCCGGCCCCGCCTCCTAGCCGGCCCCGTCGCCTAGCCGGCCCCATCGCCTAGCCGGCCCCGTCACCCAGCCACCCCCGTCGCCTAGCCGGCCCCGTAGCCTAGCCGGCCCCGCCCCGTAGCCGACCCCGTTGCCTAGCCGGCCCCGTCGCCCAGCCGGCCCCGTCGACCAGCCGGCCTCGTAGCTCAGCCCGCCCCGCCTCCTAGCCGACCCCGTCGCCTAGCCGGCCCCGTCGCCCAGCCGGCCCCCTGCCCCATAGCACTGACTACTCTTCGGGCACTGCTACACGTAGCAGCACAGCGTGACTACGAGCTGCACTCCCTCGACTTCTCCACAGCTTTCCTCCAGGGTAGTGTACACGAGCAGGTCTACCTGCGCCGCCCCCAGGGCTTCTCCGGTACTTTTCCCCCTGGTACCGAGTGGCTCCTCCGGCGCTCCGTCTACGGCCTGCGACAGGCCCCCCGTGAGTGGCACGACTCGCTGCGTGCGACACTTGCTGACCTGCAATACTTCTCGTCGTCTGCAGACACCTCGCTCTTCGTCTATTCCGGCCAGACTCCGTTCTACATCATTGTCTACGTAGAGGAACTGGTCTTTGCTATTGCAGACACAGACGCGTTGGCCTCCGTGAAGGCCGAGCTGCTGAGGAGACACACCTGCACTGGCCTAGGAGAGCTGCGCCGCTACCTTGGCTTGCAGATCTCCAGGGACAGAGCAGCGTGCACCATCACTCTCACACAGTCACACTTGGTGTGCCAGGTCCTTCAGAGGTTCGGCCTTCAGTTCTCTTCCGCACAGCCCACCCCTCTACTAGTAGACCACAGACTCTCTGCTCCAGTCCTGGAGGAGGCTGTAGAGCGTAGTGGCCCCTACACAGAGCTGGTGGGTTGCCTCATGTACCTGATGACTTGCACTCGTCCAGATCTCGCATACCCTCTCAACATCCTGGCTCATTTTGTGGCCACCGGCAGACACCGAACACAGCACTGGTCGGCAGCTACGATGGTTTTGCGTTATCTAGCAAGTACATCGGGCTTGGGGCTAGTGCTAGGAGGACGCAGACTAGTGGTCCCTACCGGACACAGAGGCGCTTCTTGGGCCGACGACGCCGAGACTCTCCGGTCCTCCCAGGGCTACTCCTTTAGCCTTGGTGCAGGTGTTGTCTCGTGGCGGTCCACCCCTTCGTCGTCTCTTGCCCAGTCTAGCTGTGAGGCTGAGATCTACGCTGGTGCCATGGTGGCACAAGAGCTCCGTTGGCTGACATCCTTGCTCACAGACTTAGGTGAGTGGCCTAGCTCTGCCCCAGTTCTGTACGCTAACAACATGGCCATGATCCTCCTGTTTCAGGAGCCCAGACTCGAGGGCAGAATGAAGCACATCCAGCTGCGGTAATTCCTCTTGCGCGAGCTACAGCATCGTCGCCAGGCCCGCATAGTACACTTGGCCTCCGGTGCCAACACAACTGATATATTTACGAAAGCGCGCCTAAAGATCATCAGCGGCACTGTGTACAGCTTGGTCTTGTTCCTGTAGCCTCTCATTTGCTAGGACCTTGATTGTGTACAGACCTATATATATATTACCCTGACTGGCCTTGTGGCCTCTTCCCTGTGGATGGACTAGTAGTGCCGCCCTGGTTTTGCTCTTGCCTTGTCTGTACTTGTTTGACTGGTCTTACACTTTGGCACGTAGACACGCTCATCTCTTTCTCCACAGGCTGGTTTGGCTAGTGTAACCACGAAGTTTGCTGGCCCGACCAGCAAGCATGCGACTACCGTTAGCAATACACTTTCCTCAGTGAATGACGCACAGGCCTAGTTCTCTCTGCCCCTGCCCCACTGTATTCGAGACGGAATCACAGGGTTGGGTAAGGAGCGAAGGTGGAGGTGGATGGCCTCTCGACACATGCAAAACACGGTGGGGCAGGGGTAGGACAGTGGCGAACTGTTTGTTTGGGGGGCATGGGGATAGAGGTGGACATTTCCTTGGGGATTTTATTTTGGGGGCTAGGGCTACCCTCTCCACCTACCTCGACACACGGCATGGGCAACCCCCTCCGCCTACCCTCGCCCCATGCCTCGCCTCCTGGCTTGTGGTTTCTTCCCCTAGCCATGCCAACCCTCACGGCATGGTGTATCCTCCGCCCCGTGCCTGTGCTTACTAGAACGCCTCTCCTCCTCATCAATCCTCCCACCTATCCCCCCCGCCCTCTCCTCCTTCACCTCACATCTCCTACTCAACTCTCATACTCACCCCTTCTCCTTGCGTCTCCGCCTCACCTTACCTCGCCTTTGTTCTAATCCCCACCTCTCCTCCCCACCTCTGATCCTCCCCTCTCCTCCTCGCCTCTTCACCCCACTTCTCTTCCTTGCCTTTCCGCCTTCCTTTTCCGCTTCACCTCTCCTCCTCCCCTCTCCTCCCCCCCTCTCGTCCTCACCTCTCTGCCTCACCTCTCATCCTCTCCTCTAATCCCCACCTCTTCTCCCCACCTCTGATCCTCCCCTCTCCTCCTCGCGTCTCCGCCTCACCTCTTCCTTTCCTCTCCACCTTCCTTCTGCGCCTCACCTCTCCACCTCTCCTCCCCACTTCTGATCCTCCCCTCCCCTCCTCGCCTCTCCACCTCACCTCTCCTCCTCCCCCCCCCCCCCCCTCGTTTCGTTTCCTCATCATCAACCCCGCCTCACCTCTTTGCCTCATCTCTCCGCCTCACCTCTCCGACTCGCCTCTCCGCCTGGCCTCTCCACCTCACCTCACTTTTCCAACCCTCTCCTCCTCTCCTCGCCTTCCCACCTTCCTTACTCACCTCTCCCCCTCACCTCTCCTCCTCACCTCTCCCCCTCACCTCTCCTCTTACTTCTCGTTGTCTCCTCGAATCCCCACCTCCCCTCCTCACCTCCCAGCACCTCTCCTCCTCTCCTCTAATCCCAACCTCTCCTCCTCACCTCTGATCCTCCCCTCTCCTCCTCGCCTCTCTGCCTCACCTCTCTTCCTCTTCTCTCCGCCTTCCTTCTCCTCCTCCCCTCTCCTCCCCCACTCTCGTCCTCAGAACTGAGCCTCACCTCTCATCCTCTCCTCTAATCCCCACCTCTCCTCCCCACCTCTGATCCTCCCCTCTCCTCTTCGCCTACTTTCCTCACCTCTCTTCCTCACCTCTCCTCCTTCCCCCCCTCCTCGTTTCGAATCATCGTCGCCTCTCCTCCTCGCCTCACCTCCCCACCGTCGGCCAAGCGTTACCTCGCCGCATCGCCTCACCTAATCGCGCGGTCGCCAACTTTCCGTCTCGTCGCGCCACATGTTTCGCGCCCATTCTCTCCTCTCCTCTCTCAATCTTAGCTACGTACGCCCCACATCGTCGGCTCTGTGGCTCTACTACTAAGTTAGGTCTGCGTTTAGCGGCTGGTGCGGCGATTGATGTCCCATATTTTCTCCACTGGCTGTCCCCAACCACCTCGAGTTGCTCCGGGGCTTTCTGGGGCAGCTCTCGTGGCCTGAGCCTTTGGCAGGTGGGTTGTGTTTGCGAAACCACTGCAGGCTGGGGTGGTGGAATATTGCGGGGAGGGGGTTGTGGCTTGGGTTACCAACCCGAACCTACATCAAACCGCCCCCAGTTTGATGGGTGGGGCCAGTTTGACTTTTCTAATATGGGACCTGGGCTTTAAGGTAACGCGCCCTGAGGACAGCAGAGAGTGAACCCGCCTTCAGAGGGTTCTGCAGGGGGGCCTTAGAGGACATTGAGAGGCCTGCCTGGAAGGCCTGTCATCTCCGTTTACTTTACAACAGCGAGCAGCACACGCTGTTGCAAGCAAGCCACCTTAGCTCACCTCACCGTCGCCAAACATGCTGACCCATCGGCCTGGATTAGTGCACGCGATGGGATATAGCCGGACGATAGCTGACGATAGACCTCTAGCACCCCCTCACAGCGCTATAGCAGGTGGCATTCCTGGAATCAACAGTTTCCTATCGGGAGGATCAGTCTTGGCTGCTCCCTACAAGGTTTCCTCCGTTCACGCTTTACTATTGAGCTGCTGTTGCGCGACGCAGATCCACGCGCCACGTCTTCCCAGATTACAGATGTCGAAGTCAGCTTGTGTTTTTAGGGTTTCGGAATCCTAGGAGACAACATATCGGTTTAATCGCAAGTCTGTTTCTACCCTCTAGTAGCCATGCCTGCTGTTTGACATCTGCTGCTGCGATTCGGCTGATTGACTACTCCAAGTGGGGCGATTTGGCTGTTAGCGGCGATGAGGGGAGGAGGGGGGGAAGAAGATTTCTCCCCTCCGCGACGTCGCACCAGCCTCGTCCTCTGCCCACCTCGCATCGCATAGCCAGTCGTTCCCCTCGCCTGTCCTCGCCGGCCCTCACCTCGCCTGCCCGCGCTTACATGCCGTTTCTCGTCGCCTTCTGCCTCCTCGCACTACTGAGGTTGCACGTACGCGCAAGGCGAATCGGGAGCATGCGATGTCCTTTTATCGGGTAAGGCTCTCGTAGCGAACGGAACAGCTGGCATTCAGGTGGGGCGTCGTCATGGCTTGCTCTCAGCCTTGGCTCGAGGTCATAGCTCGCTCTCCTTGTTATCTGATCGGCCTCAATCCGCACCAGATGCACCCCACGACAGCTCAGCCCGCGTGCCCAAAGAAGTGCACCCCGGCAATGATAGGCGCGCCGGCGTGGGCTGGCGGAAGGCGGAGCAGCGGCGGAGGAGGGGAGACGCGCCGATGCAGGGCGCACCACATCATCATGCGCCGCCATCTCCCTTCTCTTCGTTCTCTTACTTCTTCGTGCCTCCCACCCCCACCTTCCCCATTCAACCTCCCCCCTCATATCTCGCGTTGCTCCTCTCGCTCTCCTCATTCCCCTCCTTTCGCGTGGAGTGGACTCCCTTGAGTTTTTGTGATTTTCCCCTCGCTCCCCTTTCTTCGTCGCCCTCGTCTTCTTACCCTCTCCTTCCCCATCCTTGATGTATGAGAAGTGCCTGCGGCCTGCATTCAACTCCCCCACTCATATCAGCGGCCCCCTTTTTCCCTCTCTCCCCCCCCCCCCCCTCTTCCCACCTCTCCACTTCCTCCCTTTTTCCAGCCCGCCCCCCTTCTTCTCCTTCCCACCTTTCTCGCCCCCCCAAAGCTAGTCCGCCTACGGTCTGCAGGGCGCCTCCCCCCTTCCCCCCTCCGCCATTGCCCTCCCCCCAACCGTGCCCCCCCCCCTCCCACCTGTAGGCCTGCAGCTGGCACATGGCCTGGCGCGTTGCAAGGGGGAGGAGGGGATCAGGGGGGAGGAGCCTGCCTGGGCTAGCATGGCGCACCCCCAGCCGCAGTGGGTGAGATGAGAGCGGGTTGATGGGGTGCGTACTGTGATTCGTGGGGCGCACAGGGCGGTGGAAGGGGATCGTGCGCACTGCCTGGTGGGCGCAGGGAGGGGGGAAGGGCGGGGAAAGGGTAGGGGGAGAAACTCCTTCCGGGGCCACTCTGATTGAAGCCCCCCCCAGCTGCCGTGGGTGAGTGGGAGCAGGTAGGTACAGCGTGTGTGACGCTGGTTGGTGGGCCGGCGTGCGTTCTGCCAGGTTTCGGGATGAGAGGGGCGGCGAGATGAGGGGAGAGGCGGGTGCACCGGCTAGACTGGCGCAAGTGGTGCCTCCTCTGTCTGCATCGCTTCCACATGTGCCCTATGCACAGCGCGTCCCCTCTTGCCACATCTGCTCATATGTAGCCCCTCTCGTCGCACGCATGCCCTCGCTGCCATACCCTCGCTGCCATGCCCTCGCTGCCATGCCCTCGCTGCCATGTCCTCGCGGCCATGCCCTCGCCGCCATGCCCTCGCTGCCATGCACTTGCTTCCATGCCTGTGCTGACCATGCGGTCGACCTTCCCCATCTCCCTCACTCCCTTCCCATACCGTTGTTTTGAGTTTCCCTCCTGTCCTGTCGTCCCCACCAATCCACTTTCCCAGGTCCACGGTTCAAACGAGGGAGGCACCGATGGGCCCATGGCCTTGTGGCAGCACCAGTTCCTTATTCCCCTCTTTGTCTCCCCTCCCCCCGCGTCCCCCCTCCCCCCGCGTTCCCCCCCCCCCAGCCCCCCCCTCTCCTACCTGCCCCCAGATCAGGGGTTCGTTCGGACGCCACAAATCTATTGCGCACCAGGTAACTGCTGCTTCCAAGCTCCCTGCTCCCCATCCCTTACCTGTCACTGTTTGTTTGCCTCGATTCCGAGTTTCTCTATCTCCCCCTTCTCTCCGCCCTCCCCCATCTCTCTCTCCTCTCCCCCCAGGTCCGAGGGTCAGACGCATCCAACCTAGCGTGCACGAGGGAGGCGGAGAGGGACATCTGGCAGCACTGGTTCTCCCCGGCGACTTCAGCAGGGAGAGGCTGCTGGTGGCCTGGGTGGCCTCCCAGCACGGCATGGGGTCGCAGTTGCACATCCTCGGTGCTGTCTAGCGCCTTGCTATGAGGCATGGTCGAGTGTTGGTGCCCACTGCCACTTTTGAGAGGGCCTACCACGCTGAGTGCAATGGTGGGTGAATCATGCATGCAAGAGAGTGAAGAATGAGGAACGGTGCAGATATTCGAGCCTCGTTGCTCTACTCCCCCTACTCCCCGTTTATCCTTACCTGTTGCACTCATAACTTTCTGTTTCATCACAGTCTCTTCAAATTGTTTCCCCTCTCCCCCTCTCCAACCCCCCGTCTCCCCCAGCCACAGGCGCCCTCTCCTCCATCCAGTGCTACTTCTTCCCGCTCGTCTTACCTGCCTGTGAGAGTGCAGCAGCTGGGCAGGTGCCTGCATGCACAGCCCACGAGGAGGCGGCGAGGGACACGGTGTTGGCGAGTGCCAGCCGCGTGGCGTGCTTCCATGGGGAGCCGTACAATGGGCTGGCGCTGGAAGCACTAGTAATCAGGTGAGAGGTGGACTTGAAAGCACACGCACACACATACAAGCTTGTATGTGGTGTGCTGCATTGCTGGCTCGAGCTGGTGGGTGAGAGCTGCTTGGCGTGCTGCTATTGGGAGCTGTATAACGGGCTGGCGCTGGAAGCACTAGTAATCCGGTGACAGATGGACGTGACTTGAAAGCACGCACACACATACAAGCTTGTTTGTGGTGTGCAACATTGCTGGCTCGAGCGGGTGGGTAGCAGCCGTGTGGTGTGCTGCCATGGGCAGCCGTATAACGAATCACACGTCTGCTTGGCAGACTACCGTGCTACAGTAGCGCGGTGTCAGTTGGACTGGTTTTCTTTGTACCCTGGTGCTTCTCATGCGTGTTCCAATGCGATTCTGCTTCTTGTGGTTGGTAGAATGGAGAGTAGCGCCGTTTCTCCAAATTGAAGAGAAGGTGATGATGGGCCATGGGGCATGGGGAATTGGGCATGTGGCATGGGGCATGGGGAATGGGGCATGGGTTGGCATGGAATGCAGGGGACATTACATAAGGCATGGCAAGGCACGGCATGGCATGGCAAGGCATGGCATGGCATGGCATGGCATGGCAAGGCGTGGTATGGCATGGCATGGCAAGGCATGGCATGGCAAGGCATGGCATGGCATGGCATGGTAAGCAAGGTTAAAAAATACGGTTTCCGAAAAATACTGTCCGTTTTATACGGTCAGTTTTTTCCGATCATTTGGGAAAAAACGCCGTTTTTTTAATGGAACATTTCGTTTATATAAAAAAATGCCTAAACGTTTGCCAGATCCGCGCATTTTGCACCTAAGTAGGAAAATTTGCGTTTCGCCCGAACGCCAGGTAGGCATGAGCAAAACCGGGTAATTACCCGACCCGACCCGGTTTTGCTATACCCGACCTCGGGTCGGGTATTTTCGGGTCGGGTCCGGGTCGGGTAATATGCCAAGGACCGTTACCCGGACCCGGTTTTTTTAGGCGGGTATTTTAATACCCGCCTGGCGGGTCCGGGTATACCCGACCTGGCATAGCTTAAAGGCGGGTATTTTAATACCCGCCCTTTCAAGAAGGCCTAAAGGAGGTTTTTTTTTAACAAATCATGGTTTTTTTGTTCGTCTAACTGTCTCCTAGGGTTGAGACAGCAATATGGGCGTGGAAAAAAAAGGTTACACGCATTTAAGGGGGTTTGTTGTCACCACCACGCTACACCTTACTTGTGATGCTTGCTCGGGTTTGGTATTCATTGGATGTAGATATACCTACTATGAATAAAGTGCACACAGTTCACTCTACGTATGTTCACAATCACTTGACAAGCATGATGCCATGTCTGCATGGCCCTAGAGCTCAATGCTGGGTCCGGGCATGGCACAATGAAGGACACGAATGTACGTCACAGGAAAAACTGTTCATAGGGCCTAACCCTGTACCCACGCCTCACAACCCCTCGTCGTCACCCTCAAGGCATAGCCCCCCCATGGCCCGATCCAACGTCGCCAGTGGGAGGCTGCCGTCGGCGCGCTGTGCCATCCATGACTTGAGAGTCATGGATGCACGCACCTGAGCAGTGCTCAGGCGGTGACGCTGCCAGGTGACCACGTTCCGCCCCTGACTGAACGCCCGCTCGCTTGGTGCCGAGGTTGCAGGGATGGCAAGGTAATCTCGTGCCATTGCCTGCAACCCCGAGTACAACGAGCGCGTGCGCCACCATTGCAGCGGACACCCGTCCATGTCCAAGCGCGCCTCCTGCAGGTACCTCTAAACCTCGTCCGGCGCGGCCACTCCCGTTCTCGCCTCAACCTCTGCCATTGCCGAGCCGAGCATGTCAAACAAGCGCCCCCCACCTCGGGCCCTGGCAACACTCCCCCCCCCCCGTCCCGCGCTCCCTCTGTGCTCGTCCCCTCCTGGCCCCCGTCCACCGCACGCCTGCTCTGCTCGTCCAGGTAAGACTGCAAGCGCGCCCTGACCCATGTCACCACCTGCTCCAATGTGACGTCGCGCACCGCCCTACGCCCCCCAACGGCCACTCCCGCTAGCTCAGGGTGGGCCCCCTCCCACCGTTCGAGCTGGAAGTACAGCTGCTTGAACCTGGGATCCAAAAATGTCGCCACTGCCAGCTCCATGCTGATGCCGTACACATACTTCTTCAGTACCTTTAGAGCTGCCTCCGACAACAGCTTGCACAGCTCCCCGGTACCGGGGTCGTGGTAGAGGCGCTCAAGCTCATCCATGAGCAGGTTGTACTGCGGCACCACTGCTGCGGCAGTGGGGTACAACGACCCCTCTGCCGCAGTAGTGATGTCATGGAAGGGCTTGAGGAATTCCACCAGAACCCTCAGAGCGTCCCAATGCGCGTCTGCGAGGCGGACACGCGCAGCCTGTTTGCGCGTCCGCTTGTCACGTGCCGACTGTGGAATGGGGGATTAAGAGGAACACGCAGTAGCAGAGGGGGAAACTCAAATGCCGGGGGGGTAATACGCATGGGCGGACCTGGGAGACTGTCAGCATTTCCAAATGGATGGAAAAAATGCACGCGAATTATGGCAACCCAGGAGATTGGGAACCATACCTCGAGTCCTGAGAAGTACAGCAGGATAGGATCTTTCAGCTTTAGGAAGCGCTCCACCATCTCAAAGGACGACCCCCACCGCGTGGGGGTGTCGCTGATGAGGCGGAGAACATGGCCGCCCTGACCCGCCAGGCGCAGCTGCTCGTCCTCGAACGCGTCCGAGCGCGCCGTGCTCCACCCAATGAACGACGCAATCTCCCGCATACGCTTGAGCAGCTCGAGGACTGCTGGGACACCAAGTGCCTTCTGGACCGCGAGGTTCAGAATGTGCGCCAGACACCTGAAGGGGGAAAGTCCATTGCATGGCACGACATTGTATGGCTTGGCATGGCATGGCATGGCATGGCATGGCATGGCATGGCATGGCATGGCAAGGGGAACTGGGGAAGGGGGGGCAGGGGAGGGGGAGGGGTGAGTAGGTGGACGTGTGCAGAAGTGCCGCTATACATGGTTGGGGTGATAATCCATAACGACACGTGGGAGGTTGAATATGCGCAGATGTGAACGAGCGCATGTGCTTAGAAACTTGTCTCCGTCAATTCTTACAGAGGGGCGGTCGACCAGGCGAAACGGAAGGGCCGCGTCTGCGAACAGCTCGACAAGAGCGTGGCGCAGACGCTCCTGCGTGACGCGACGACCGAAGAACTGAGGGATCTGCCGTTGACCCGCCTCGGCACCCGCAACCGAACCGCCCGAGCCCGCACCAGGGAGATCGGGGTATGCGTCAGCGTGCTCCCACGGGTCTGGTCCGCCTGGAACCCCCGGGTACCCCTTCGCCGGAAACTCCAACTCCGGCTTCTTGTTGGGATCAGTGAATAGGCGATACCAGATCTGTAGGTGAGGCATGTGGAACGAGCGCATGTGCTTCCACGCCGAACCAGTGCTGCTCTCACCCCAACCAATCGGCACCTCGCATACCTTGCAGCATCGCGCCCCATCCTCCCCCTCTGGCTGAAAGAACATCCCCTGCATAAGCCCAAGGACAGTACCCCAGTAACCGACTGTCACATGAGAGCTGTCGCTCGCTCGCGACCGCTTATGCTGTCCACCCGTTCCCCCTCCCCCCCCACGTGGGATGACAGGCCGCCCCGGCGCAGGCGTACCACACTCCGCATGACCCCCCTCCCCCACGCCCTCAGCATCCCCAAAGCGTGCTGCATCCCCACCATCGACCTCCAGCTCCCCCGCACTATTAGTGCCACTGCCGGCACCAATCGCCCCTGCCCTCCCCCCACCAGGTCCACCACGGCCGCGACCTCTTCCCCTCCCTCTCCCCCTTCCCCTGCCCCTCCCCCTCGCCCTCCCCCTTCCCCTCCCCCTTCCCCTCCCCCTCCCCTTGTCCGGTCCATCTCCTGACACCTCGTCCACCTCTTCCTCCGCATTGGGATGCCACTCCTGGTCACCCTCGGCCCCCCCCCCCGTCCACCACCCTGCCCACCGTTCCCCCCCCCATGGGTTGCCCCATGCTCCCCCCCTCCTGCATCGCCCGCCTCCACCTCTTCCAGGAAGTCATCGTCCTCTCCCCCCTCATCCGCACGGCCACCGCTCGCCAAGGCAAAACTCTGGCGGCCGCTAGGGAGAGGGAGGCCTGTCAGAGATGCTCCAGGCATGGCACCGCTTTGGAGCCCGCCACCCTCAACCCTCCCGCCCCCGAAAGGGACGGGACGCCCGTCACGGTCGTAGAACCGCATGATGTGACAGTTCCGAACCCTAAACTATGCGCTACAGCAAGGATTTCGAGTGGGCGAATAGTTCATGTAACTCTAGATCTCCAAAACCCTAACTCCCACGCGAAACCAAGTTCTCGCCTCCGTTTTGTGTTACCTAAACCCTAAGTAATGTTGGGAGAACACGTTTTAGGATGCGGGGAGTGTTTAGACTAATGCGGGTGCTGTAATAAGGTGGCGCGTCTATGGTAGGGATTGTACGAAAGTAGATCTGGAAAGTTCGGGAGGAAATTTCGACCAAATGGTCGAAATTTCCAACCCCCCGCAATTTAGGTCGCGCTGCTGCCGACGGGTAGCAGCGCGACCCGATACCCGACCCGACTTCGGGTATTTACCCGAACTCGGGTATGTTATACTCGACCCGGCGGGTACCCGCTACCCGCCTCGACGGGTAGAATTTCGGGTAGCGGGTATCGATTACCCGCCCGGGTAACCCGGACCCGACCCGCCGGGTATATTACAGGATTTCAAATACCCGACCCGCCCTAAAAGCTGGTCCGGGTACCGGGTACCCGACCCGGTCGGGTAGTTTGCTCAACCCTAACGCCAGGGCCCTGTTTGGAATTCGTTAAGAAATTCGTTCCTCCCGAGCAGGAAAAAAATGCTCGGGCAGGCCCAAAAAAACGTTTCCAGGTAGGGGGGGCATGGGGGGTTTCATGGCAACTATTTTTAAACAAGAAAGTTTTTGCACAAGATAATTATTGTTTCTCAAAGTTTATGGAAATAACATGTCCTAGAGTTTGGGGGGGATCTTTTGCAACATTAGCCCTACAGCAACCTACAGCAACATCATGAACCATACTCGTGAGGTAAGCTAATGTCTATGCTTAAACTAGTTTTACTAGCTAGAACGCAGAGGAGTGATTAGCTAGATCTACTCTACGTCTGGTAGAGTAGCGTGTGAGATGCGTGATATAGTTGCGTAAGTTGTGTTGGGTGGTGGATGGGTTGGGTTATCTAGAGATGCGGTGGGGTTTGATGCGGTTGGGAGCGTGGGAGGGGTTGGGAGCATGTTTGGAGGTTCAGAATTGCGAATTGGCGAGGCCACGGATGGCTTTGCCAAGTCTTCGCGAATCGAGTGTGAAAATTCACGTTTTTATGTCCGGGCTGCCTAGAAAATTCCCCCAAGTGATTCGCGAATTTCAGGTAAATTCACAAACATGAATTTACGCAAAACGTTGGGGGACCTCAACGAATTTTCCCACTTCGTTTTGCACCCCGAAATGCGAGATCCCAGCATCTTGGCGGGCGAAATGCCAGATCCGTGGATTTCGGAGGGCGAAATGCCAGAAATCCTAGCATTTCGTTCGCCAAAACGCGAGTTCCCGCAAAATTTGGGGGTCGAAATGCCAGATCCGCGTGTTTCGGCTGGCGAAATGGAAAATCCGGACGTTTTGCAGGTGTTTTTTTTTGTTTTTTTTTTGTTTTTTTTGGAAAATACAGCCCTTTTATTGCACCACTATAATAAAGCAGCTCCGGACCGCTTTTGACCGTTTTATACGGCCGAAAAATACGATACCGTATGATACGGGGAAAAAAAAAAACGGTGGTTTTTTTGCACCTTGATGGTAAGGCATGACATGGCAAGGCATGGCAAGGCTTGGCATGGCATGGCAAGGCATGGCATGGCATGGCATGACATGTTGTGTCCAAATAGAGGGAGACGTTGGCTGTGTACAGCAGCAAGGGAGGAGGTGGCTCATGGCAGGCAGTGAGTGAGGGAGATGTACCATTTGTGTGAGTCAGTGATTGTAATGGGATTGTGTGAGTGAGGGGTAATGGGAGTGTGTGAGTGAGGGGTAATGGGAGTGTGTGCGAGTGAGGGAGATGGTTGTGTGCACGAGTGAGGTGAGGGGTCTGGGCGAGTGTGGTAGCTTTCCTCGTCCCTGTTGAGAATAGCCCTGATCCTGCGAAGGTTGCAGAAGTTTGCGGAAGCGGCGTATCAACGAAGTCTGCGGACATGAGCCCTGCAGAAAGGCCCATCGACGAAGAGCAGATTTGTCGACAAGGCGAGGCTCTGCGGGAAGTGGCAGAAGAGCAGTTTTCGCTGGTGGCAGAAAAGCATTTCTGTCGGAGTGGCAGAACAGGAGCGCTTTTTCTGCATATGGCTTCTACAGATTTCTGGGCTTCTGTAGAAGCGATCGCAGCAGAATCGAGAATGTACAAGACCCTCTGCGGAATTGGCACCAGGGACCATTCGCAGAAGGGTTGCCCTCTGCAGAAGTATCGCGCAGAAGGCATTTCTACAGGTGACCCTCACGGCAGAAACAACTCTCGGAAATACGTTCCAACAGGAGCTCGGGCAGAGTGGCGCAAGAACCTGTTCGCGCAGAATTGCGTTCTGCGGGAGTTCGGCAGAAAGGCAATTCGGCCATCTCTTCTGTTGTCGACTCCCTCGGCAGAGACGAAATTCGGCAGAAGCGCGGCAGAGAGTCATCGCGGACTTCGCTTCTGCGAGCGACCCCTTCGACAGAAAAACGGGACTTAGTTTTTCTGATGAAGGTACCGTTCCGAAATCGCGCGAAATTTGTGATTTCGCAAGTTAACCACAGAACCGATCTGAACCGAAAAATGGCAAAATCTACCTGCGACATTGAGAAATTGAACACGTGACGCACATTTCGTAACTGCGGAAATGTGCGTAACATCTGACAGTTTCATATCTGAAAGTGTTAAAGCAACTACTTCTGAGTGGGTAAAAATTACCAACTAAGCATGTGCTGTAATTTTCACCTGTCATTGCTGACTTGGTTAAGCGCAGCTTAGAATAGTTATGTAAACGTTCTTGTGCGAACGTTCTCGCCGTGTTCAATGAGGTTCAATGGGGTAGTACTAGTGTTTGCCTTGTGTACCATACTTTGTAATCTTGATTCTAGTGAATTTGTGTGCCTAAGCTTTCTCAAGCTACTCTGTGAAACACACAATTCTGAAGGCAACTTTCTCCTTAGAGATCGACAGAGCTAGAGAGCTCTATGTGCGTTAGGCACTTCCGTAGAAGCTCCCGTTATAGCAGTAAACTCTGCATGGTGCGATGAGCGTGGAACGAACACGCGAACGATAGAGGTCAAATCTACAACGTTAGGTCTTGCAGAAGGTCTCGATTGTCGACATGACGGACGCCGAGTCGGACGACCGCGAGGTGGTCGATGATCTCGAGACGCAGGAGGCTGCCTTGATAGCTCGCTATGAAGACCTCCCAGAGAAGGAGCTCAACTTCATGCTGATGGGGTTACGAGCTCAATGGGAGATGGATCTTTCGCGGGCGCGTGCAGTGGAAGTCTCCTGAGACAAGGAGAACGTGGAAGGTTTGGCAGAAGTCGGAGTGCGAGAGTCGCGCGGTGTTCTACGAGAAGGAGAAATGCCAAATGGTGAAGGATCAAGCGTGGGCGACGGAAGGGACCCTGCAAAGGAGTCAAGCTCGAAGAAGAAAAGCGCTGCTGAAGAAGGCCGTTCTGGCGGTCGTGACGGCGCAGACAACGCTGCCGACGGCTCTACTGCCTTTCTACCGACAGCCTCGAAGGATGGAGGGATTGCTCCTGAATTCGGCTACTTCAAGTTTTCTCCTGACAAAATCGTGGTGCCAAGGCTCCTTGAGGGATGACACGACTTGGCGTCGTGGGTCAAGTCCATAGAACCTCAGCTGGAGATTGCGCAACTGAGGCGGTTTGTCGACGGGTCAACGAAAGCCCCTCCTGTGTCGGATGCATCGCGGTACGGGCAGTTCCGCTCTGCCCAGCTGCTGACATTCATGGTGATCTCGCGCTGCTGCTCGCCTTCTGTGAAGATGGCGTTGAAGGGTTGTCGTCTGCGAGTAGATGCGGGCTACCAAGCATGGCGTTTCATTATGAAGACTTACAAGGCCACTGACGATCTCTACATCGGTCAGTTGGAGCAGAGTCTGGCAAGTCTGGAGATGGCAGAGTACGAGACTGCTACCACCTACTGCACCCGAGCGCAGCAGTTGCTGGCAAATCTGCGGATGACCGGAGTACGGTACTCGACGGCTTCCTACGTGACGCACGTCGTCAAGGGTCTGCCATCGCAGTACAGCTATCTACGGCGCATGATCAAGTTTCCGGAAGTACGGAAAACCCTCGACGAAAACACTTTGACGAGCTACATCGTTGAGGAAGAATCTACCCTTGCGATCGAGCAGTGCAAGGAGTCTCCTCTGACACAATCGAACTGAGCGTCGACGGGACAACCGTCTCGGCAGCAGCAGCAGCAGCAGAGACGATGGGCTTCTTCTACGAATGACTCCGCCGCAGAGCAGAAGGACGGCCGCAACGACCAGAAGAAATCGGCCAAGAAGAACAAGGATAAACCCTGTTTCGTCTGCGGTGAAATCGGTCACTTCGCTGCTCAGTGCTAGACTTGAGCATTTTACCCGGTCGGGTCGCGGGTACCTGACCCGACCCGACATTTTGGCCGGGTCGGGTAATAGGATTTTGTCGAATTACCCGGCCGGGTCGGGTCGGGTACTTGGGCCGGGTAATGAATACCCGTTACCCGAGAATTACCCGAGATGTCGGGTAATTTATTACCCGTCGGGTCGCGGGTACCCGACTCGACTTTGGGTTTGTTACTCTGGGTTTGCTGAATTTTACAGCCACCTAGGGGTACCTGGGTAATATTACCCGACTTCAATTAAATGCGGGTCGGTTATACCCGACCCGACAGACGGGTACCCACTTACCCGGTATTAAAATGTCGGGTCGGGTAACAGACCTCCAAACATTACCCGGAAATTACCCGACCCGACCCGACCCGGACCCGATTGCGGGTAGGGCAAAACCGTGTCGGGTCGGGTAATTACCCGGTTTTGCTCATGTCTACTCAGTGCCCAGATCGCAAAGGCAAGGGGAATGCTGATCATTCGCAGAAGCGGGAAAGTAATCCGCCCTCTGGCGCGCTGAGTGGTGGTTCTTCTGCGAGCTCTGGTTCTGCTGATCGAAAAGGACCCTCGTGTGCGATGGTCGAGCCGATCGTAGAACAGCAGAAGACGGACGATCTGCCCATCTCGTTGGATCCAGAGGATGGTGAAGACTTCCAGGCGATCGCAGCTGCTGTGGAAGCGAACCCTGCGGTCATTCTCCTGGATAGTGGATGTTCGCACCACCTCATGGGAGATGACAATGCCTTCGTAGAAATGCGCATGGACGGCGAAATCCAGCAAGTTCGCGGATTTAATGGCGCCATCCAAGCTGTTCGAGGACGAGGAACCATCGCTCTGCTTGGCGAGGCTGGGTAGAGGATTTTGGTCCCAGATGTACTCTACGTCCCTGGAATCCAAGCCAATCTGCTTTCTGCCGGTCAGCTGAAGGACACTGGCGAGGAAACTATCATGCTCTCTGCAGACGACGTTCTGCTCGGGCGAGCTCGATACAAAGGCCGGGTTCTCAGCACCAATCTGCAGCCATGGCCGCGGCAGAAACCTGCGGCAGAAGCGATTGCTCTGCGCACATTGGCGACTGACGCGCGCTCTTCTACGGACGTGCGGCATGCTCGTCTGGCCCATGCTGGGGTCGAGACGATTCGGCGGACTGCGGTGCACGGAGCAGTTACGGGCTTGGACATTGAGAAGACGCCGAGCACTGATCTGCGGTGTGTCTCTTGCGTTGGGGGAAAACTTGCTCGACTTAGTTTTCCGGCAGAAGGGAGTGACTAGAAGAAAGTGCTGGGGGTAGTGCACGTCGATCTCTGCGGGCCCTTCCGAGTTCCCGCTAAGGATGGCAGCCGCTATTTTCTTCTGCTCAAAGACCGCAAGACACCCTACGTCTGGGTCTACCCGATTGCGCAGAAGAGTGACGCATTGCTCGTCTTTCAGAAATGGCTTCTCAGAACAGAATGACAATGTGAGGCAACTCTGAAGGCTCTGCGCTTCGATCGTGGAGGCGAATTTTTGGGTAGACAGTTCGTAGAATTCCTCGAAGAGCAGGGAATCGAGCACGATCTTACTTGTCCCTACACGCCGCAGCAGAATGGGATGGCAGAACGCGAAATGCAGACTGTCGGCGAAGGCGTGAGGACTATGCTTCTGCACATGGGTGCTCCTCACCATTGGTGGCATCTTGTTGCTCTGAAAGCGGTCTGGGTGCGGAACCGCCTCGAGCATTCTTCTCTGCCATCGGGCATCACGCCGTACGAGATGATCTTCGGCGACAAACCTGATCTGAGAATGGCTCGCGTCTGGGGGTGTATGCTGCAGTTTCTTATTCCACAGAACAAGCGTGGAGGGAAGCTGGCACCTAAGGCCCGATGGGCTCTCCATCTGGGGGTGTCACAGCAGAGCAAGGGTTGGCTGGTGCTTCATCTGGCGACCAATCGCTTGGTCACCATGGTGGAAGCGATCTTCTACGAGACGATGTCGCTTGACGGCTGGAGAGCCACATGGCAGACTCCCACCGAAGTCGTTGACTCTTCTGTCTTCGACAAGGCGGTGACTTGGTCGGATCTGGCTGCAGAAGAGGATGGCGAGGTAGAGGAGGATGATGATGAGGAGGTTGTTCGAATTTTGCCATCTGTGCCGATTTCGACTCTTGAACCAACTCTGCCACCGACAGTGCCTTCCACTGTCGAAGTTACTCCGTCCTCTGCAGATCATCAAGGGGCTGCTTCTGCCGACTCTCCGACGGTAGAAGAGCCTGATGCACCCTCTGCACAACCCAGCTCCCCCTCTCCTTCTGCGTCGTCCTCTGGTGAGGAGGGGAGTAAGGAGCCTCTCGGCGTCATCCCCAGTGAACAACGCACTGCAGAGCGGCAGAAGAATGTCGCTGACGACCGGACCGCAGAAGAGCAGTCATCTTCTGCAGGGGAGTCGTCGTCCTCTGCCAAAGAGCACTCTGCAGACGAAACGCATGTAGAGGTGCAACCCCTCCGGCGATCGACGCGCTCCAACAAAGGTGTTCCGCCAGTTCGTTATCGCGCAGCGTTGACGGCATTCGCGATGAACGCCCTCGACGGCAGAAGCGAAGACGTAAAACTTCCGGAGCTGGACTCTGCACAAGATCGAGTGGCAGATCCGGAATGTCGTTGGGACATTGCGAAGATGCCTGTCCCTGTCGCTCTGAAGAGTTGGAAGGGCCCTGCGGTAAAGGCAGCGATGGACAAGGAGATGCAGACTCTGTGGGACCAAGGCACTTGGGACTTGGTTTTTCCGCCGCGTGGCGTCAATGTGATGGGAAATTGGTGGGTTCTCGCTATCAAGTATCTCCCTGACGATACGGAAGAAAGAGAGAAGAGACGTCTCGTCGTTCAAGGGTTTACACAGTTGCCCAATCTCGACTACGACTTGACGTATGCTCCAGTCGGCAGCTACGTAACTGCACTTCTACAGCTGCTCATAGCTGCGGCATTTGATTGGGAGCTGATGCAACTCGACATGACGAACGCTTTTCTTAATGCACCCATCGACCGTCCTCTCTACATGAAGCAGCCGAAGTACTATGATGACGGCAGCGGCAGAGTGTGTCTGCTTAAGAAGAGTCTCTACGGACTTAAGCAGAGTCCAAAGCTGTGGTACGAAGAACTCGATGGAGTTCTGCAGAACGGGGGCTGGTCGAAGAGTCAGGTCGACGAAGCCTTCTACTTCCACGAAGACGAGCACGGTGACAAGTGCTACTTGCTCGTCTACGTCGACGATCTGCTGGCTGCAAGTCGGAGCAAGGCGCATTTGGCAGAGTTGAAGACTCTGCTTGAGAAGGCGTTCAAGCTTCGAGAGATAAGTCCTGTGCAGAAGTACCTGGGCTTGGAACTGATCCAGGACAGATCTGCTCGGAAGATTTGGCTGCACCAGAGAGGCTACATTGACAAGCTGCAGAGGCGTTTTCTGCCAGAGGGGCCTCCTCGACGAAGCCCGAAAACGCCGATTTTTGTCGATGCGTTCAAGGAGCTGACGTTCGACGATGTAGAGTTGCAGGGACGAACAGAGGAAGAGTATCGCCAGAGTGTGGGATCTCTTCAGTTCGCCGCCTGCACGACCCGTCCGGACCTATGTTGGAATATACGCGTATTGCGTTTTATACGCTAGCGTATATACGCTAGCGTATATACGCTATACGCAGGGGTTTGGGGTCCAATACGGCAGGAATACGGCTGCCCGGGCAGGGTAAAAATTTTGTCCGGGCAGGCAAAAAAAAACCGGCGGGCAGCCAGGAGAGGGGGGAAGGGCACAGGGGTGCAGGGGTGCGGGGCACGGAGGTTGATGTTTTTTAGGTCATTTAAATAACTTAACATAGGCATTTGTCACACCAAGTGTTTATCAAGGACCACATTCCCAACGTCAGTAGGAGCAGGCACGCTAGCGGGGGTTGATGGGGTGGACGCCATGACCACTAGAGAGAAGAACGAGTAGAACTAAGTTAATCTAAGCAAGGGGAGGGAGAGCCTGGAGTTCAAAAATGACGAAAGATGGTGCTTCAGATCTGAAGTATGGTGGGAATGGGGGGGGATGACAAACACGGGATGCCTTCCATCCATCCACGTCCACACCTGGTGAGGGGGTGGGCGAAAAAGCGTGGACGAAAAAATTGAGATTTCGCAATGTCGCGAACTCGCCGAAAAAAAAATGAATGTCGAAATTTTTTTCGCCGGGCAGCCCGGGTTTAGCGTATCGCGTATTCCAAGCGTATCAGCGTATTGCGTATATTCGCTAGCGTATATACGCTATACGCTAAGCCCTTTGAGCGAATTTTCCAACATAGGTCCGGACATCGCTTTCGCCTGCAGCAAGCTCGCGTTTGGGCAACTGTTCGGAGTGATCAGCACTGGAAGGAGCTCGATCGTTGCATTGCGTATCTCGTGGGGACTCGCGATGTGACTCTGGAGCTCGGCGGAGAAGCCACAAATCTGCGCCTCGTTGGTTTCGCAGATGTTGATGATGCTGGCAACAGGCAGAGTCGTAGCAGCACAAGTGGCTACGTTTTCACCCTCGGCGGAGTTGCAATTTCGTGGGCGAGCAAGAGGGTAAAATGTGTCACTCTTTCGTCTACGGAATCTGAGTACATCTCTGCCGTGGAGGCTGGCAAAGAAGCACGCAAGCTGCGCTTTTCGGTGGCAGAGTATGGGCTCCTCGACGAGGATGAGCCCACGACGCTCTATGTCGACAATCAATCTGCCATTTCTGTGTCAGAAGGGATGGGGCTCAAGGGAAGCCTTAAGCATATGAAGCGGCGGTACATGTGGCTGCAGCAGATGGTCGCGCGCCGCAAGATAAAATCGCAGTACATTTCTACGAACGAGCAGTCGGCATATTACCTGACCAAGGCCTTGCATTTTCCAGCGTTCGATCGATGCTTCACCAGAGTTGGTCAGGTGCGATTGTATGCGAAGGGGAGCGCAGAAGAAGCAGACTCTTCTGGGGAAGAAAAGGCGCCATGACCCCTTTCATGGCTGGTGCGGTGATTCCAGCGTGCGAAGAAGTGCAGATTCTCGCAATTTTTTGTGTGTTTTCCTTCCTTAGGATTTCCTCTAGATCGGTTCTCTGCTGGTTGGTGATTTCGCATGACCAGTGCAGGGGAGTGTTGAGAATAGCCCTGATCCTGCGAATGTTGCAGAAGTCTGCGGAAGCGGCGTATCAACGAAGTCTGCGGACATGAGCCCTGGAGAAAGGCCCATCGACGAAGAGCAGATTTGTCGACAAGGCGAGGCTCTGCGGGAAGTGGAAAAAGAGCAGTTTTCGCTGGTGGCAGAAAAGCATTTCTGTCGGAGTGGCAGAACACGAGCGCTTTTTCTGCATATGGCTTCTACAAATTTCTGGGCTTCTGTAGAAGCGATCGCAGCAGAATCGAGAATGTACAAGACCCTCTGCGGAATTGGCACCAGGGACCATTCGCAGAATGGTTGCCCTCTGCAGAAGTATCGCGCAGAAGACATTTCTGCGGACGACCCTTTCGGCAGAAGCGACTCTACAGAAATGCGTTCCAGCAGGACCTCGGGAAGAGTGGCGCAAGAGCCTGTTCGCGCAGAATTGCATTTTGCGGGAGTTCGGTAGAAATGCAATTCGGCTATCTCTTCTGTGAGGACTCCCTCGGCAGAAACGAATTTCGGCAAAAGTGCAGCAAGAGAGTCATCTCGGACTTCGCTTCTGCGAGCGACCCTTCGACAGAAATAACGGGACTTAGTTTTTCTGATGAAGGTGCGTTCCGAAATCGCGAGAAATTCGCGATTTCGTAAGTTAACCTCAGAACTGATCTGGACCGAAAAACGGCAAAATCTATCTGCGACATTGAGAAATTGAACACGTGACGCGCATTTCGTAACTGCGGAAATGTGCGTAACATCTGACAGTTTCATATCTGAAACTGTTAGAATAACTACTTCTAAGTGGGTAACAATTACCAACTAAGCATGTGCTGTAATTTTCACCTGCCATTGCTAACTTGGCTAAGCGCAGCTTAAAGTAGTTATGTAAACGTTCTTGTGCGAACGTTCTCGCCGTGTTCAATGAGGTTCAATGGGGTAGTACTAGTGTTTGCCTTGTGTACCATACTTTGTAATCTTGATTCTAGTGAATTTGTGTGCCTAAGCTTTCTCAAGCTACTCTGTGAAACACACAATTCTGAAGGCAACTTTCTCCTTAGAGAACGACAGAGCTAGAGAGCTCTATCTGCGTCAGGCACTTCCGCAGAAGCTCCCGTTATAGCAGTTAACTCTGCAGTCCCCCTTGTCCTCCCACCCTTGCCTTATCTCCGTTGTCCTCCCCCCTTGCCTTCGTCCCTTTGTCCTCCTCGTTAAAGTCACATTGCTCCAGCACGGCATGAAAGGGGTCCTCTGTCTTTCGGCACCCCCTGACTCACAATCGAGGACATGTCGGTGCCGCATCACGTCTTTCGCTGCCAACACCACCACGTTGCCACGACTGTCCACAACGCCGTGAAGTACGTCCTTCGCGACATCGCAAGCGAGGCGGGTGTCACGGTCAGAGTGGAGGACACGACGCTCATCCCACACCCGGAGGAGGTGCGACGGTGCTTGACAGCTCAGCAGCAGCGAGAGGGGGCACAGATGGGGGGGGCGGATAGGGCAGGAGGGGTGGACAGTGCAGGAGGGCCCACTCTAGCACAAGCAGGACAGGAGGTACAGCAGCTGCAGGGTGAGGGTGAGGGGCAGCAGGGAGGGGGGGGACTAGCAGGGCAGTAGGGAGCGCAAGAATTGGATAGTTGGGACAGCGGAGACTGCTAGGACAGCAGGCACGGCTGGGGCCACAGACACGCGGGACACAGGCAGGAGTCCTTAGACAGAGGCCATCGCCACGGGGACAGCCCGCACTACACGGCAGGACGGTACAGCCGCGGCAGCCACGGCTGAGGGAGGGCAGGGGAGGTGTCAGGGGCGAGGGGGACAGGATGCCCAGGGGGGGGCGGTTGGGACTCGGGGTGGGAGAGGTGGGAGGACCCTGGGTAACGCAGGGGACGGGGGGTTTTGTGCGGTTTTTGGGGGTTTGATTCTTTGACCCCCAGAGTCAATTGGTTGGAACTCCAACCAATGCGGTGCTGTGCGGTTGGCTGGATTCAGGTTGGGTTGCAAATTCGATTGGGAAAATTCGATTGGTTTGACTTCCAACCAATTTCCCCCAATTCAACCACTCTGAATGCATCTGTATCTAAGAAACCCAACCCCTGCCAATCTACAATGCTCTAAGTGACCTAGCAGCTCACGTAACTTAGAAACTTGAAGAAATTTCTCTACCAGCGCGACCAATGTCTCGCTGGTTCCGTCGGGTAGACCGCTACCCGATTTCGGGTCGGGTACCCGCTACCCGATGCGTCGGGTAGCATTTCGGGTACCGGGTATTGAATACCCGCTCGGGTAACCCGGACCCAACCCGCCGGGTAATATTCAGGATTTCCGATACCCGACCCGCCCTAAAACCGGATCCGGGTACCGGGTACCCGACCCGGGCGGGTAGTATCCTCAACCCTAGGTAGGTGTCGTTGGCGTACGACCAGAGCTGGACGTTGCCTCTACGAGGAGGGGCTTGAGAGCAAGGCGCTGCATGACAGCATAGAGAAACGGGTTCAGCGGGTCTCCCTGCCGAGTGCCACGCTTTGAGTGCAACGTGGTGACTCCTATGCCACACGTGACTCCGACTCCGAAATGCTGTAACGCGAGGAACACTCTCGCCATTTGGTTACGGAGCTGAAGGCAGACCATGCGGGAGAGGACGCGCACAAGCACCTCTCCAATGGCGATCGATCGCATGCCCCCGTTCGGCTTCGAGAGAGTCACGAGGGTGGACGAAGCCAAAAGAGAACGCGCAGTAGGGGGGCAACGTCCTCTAAGCCAAAGATGGTATACACTAAGGAATGAGGGTAGTGTTTGTGGGAACGCCAAGAAGGTGTCGCGGAGGTGCTCCGTCACCCATCCAGTCGGTCCTCCCGACAAACTCTGTAGTGTAGTGAAGATGGCCAGGCGCAAATGAGTGACGGAGAGCACGAGGTTGCTCTTGAGGACGGTGGAGAGCCACTCCGGTAGAGAGCGCTCCACGCTGGGGTGCTTAACTCGTGGGCTATGCACCGTGCGATCCGTGTCTAGAGCCGCCTCGGCCGACTCCAGTGCCGCGCATGCACGAGATGTCTCATTGCACGCTCCCAAGCGCAGGCAGTGCGCAATCCCGACCCTCCTCCTAACCCTTGCTACACCACCAGCACGATCACACAACGGCGTCCATCACTGCGCGCATTGCGCGCTTCCGTAGTGGAGACTAGACGCCCTCATAGTAGAGGCGCTCCATCGCCGCACACCCCTTGCTTCACGCACGACACGCCGCGCCCGCGCCGCGACCCCGACGCCCGATGAGCGTGGCATTGCCCGTTGCCTTCGACTGGCAGCGTGCAATGAGACGTCACGTGCTTGCGTGGCTTTGGAGTCAGCAGAGGCGGCCCCAGATGGAGATCAGACGGTGCATCGCCTGCGGGCAAAGCACCCTTGCGTGGAGCGCCCCATCCTACCATGGGTGGCCTCCTTCCGGGATGCAGCCTTGGTTCTGAGCATTGAGCATCTGCGCAGGGCCATTTTCACCGCTCCGAGAGGCTCTTCGGGAGGAACTTCGAGATGGGTGGCCGAGCACTTCCGATACACCTTCTTGGCCTTTTTCGAAGGCCCTCCCCACCTTGCTTGCTGTCTATTAGCAGTGGCTCCGCCGCGACTGCACCTCGGCCGCAGTTCCCATGCTAGCATCATCCACCCTCATCGTGCTATCCAAGTTGAACATGGACGTTCGGCCGATAGCCATAGGCGAGGTCATTGCGCGCCTACTCCAGCGTGCGGCATGCCTGCAGCTGCGCGAGCCGATGGCTCGAGTCTTTCTACCGTCACAACAGTTCGGGGTCGGAGTGACCTGCGGTACAGGGCTGGTCGTTAGGGGCGTCCGTCGCGGCAGGGCGGACCACCCGTACAGGGTAGTTGTCGAGCTCGACGTGGCGAACGCCTTCAACTCTTATCACCGCGATCTCTTGTTCGAGGCACTACGAGCGAGCCCGGAGTTTCGCTGCCTCATCCTTTTCGTTGCCCTTTTCTACGGCACGCCATCCTCGTTGTTCTTCTAGACCGGGCGAGGAGTCACCACCATCTGCCCAGAGCGAGGATCTCGCCTGGGCGACCCTCTAAGCCCATTTCTCTTTGCCCTGACACAGAGACTGGCACTAGAGCCAGTGCTGGCGGACGAGGACGTGCAGCTATGGTCATATGGGTACGACACTACGTCCTGGGCACACCAGAGAAGGTGTTGCAGAGCGTCACTGCCATTCAGAGGCGCTTGGGCGAGCTGGGCCTCTCGGTCCAGCCGCACAAGTGCCTGGTCTACCCAGCGGTGGCCACACGATCGGAGGAGTTGGCAGGCTTCACCGCCCTCAGCCTCGATGTTGTGCGCCGGGGTTTGACAGTTGCGGGGGTGCCTGTTGGCACGGAGGATTTCGTCCAGACGAGACTCAGGGAGCGTCTGGAGCGGATGGCCCGAGTGCTGCCGTGGTTGCCTAGGTTACGGGACCCCCAGGTTACCACGCACCTGCACTCAGCATGCGTCAGCACGCGCCCTCAGTACCTAGTGCACTGAGTCCCACGTATACAGGCGGTGCGCTCCATCTTCGCGCGCTGGGACGATGGCCTCGGCGAGGCCTTCCTGCAGCTGTTCGTCGCGGGCACCTGGAGCGGAGGGGGAGAGATATGCCGCGCGGCCTTGGACCAGGCATTCTTGCCCACTAGGCTGGGTGGATTCGGCATCCGCCGCATGGCGCGCACGGCGCCAGCGAGCTACCTCTGCTCCTGGGCGCAGTGCGCCCCCATCCTCTGCTCCCTCCCACAGATTGGCGAGTCCTTCAGACGGGCGCTCGCTGCGGATGATCCCGCAGAGATCGACCCCCACATCGCAACGGTTTTGGCAGACCTCCCACTAGCAGTCTGGGCCTTGCTGCCACCCCTGTCCTCATGCATCTCCAGCGCGCCGGACGGTCTGTTTTCTGAGGTGAGTCGGCATCTCGAGGCGGCGGCATTAGAGTCTGTTCGTGGACGTCACACTGACCCTTTGCATCTTGCCCGTTTGACATCCCTTCAGGGCGCAGATGCTGGCGCGTGGCTCACAGCAATCCCTTATGCAGATCCACTACGCATCCCGGAGGCGCAATGGCAGGTGGCTTCATGTTTTTGCCTTGATCTGTCCATCCCTCAGTTAGCCCTTACAGGTCATTGCTCGTGCGAACAGGAGATCGAAGACATATCGGTGCCCCCCTACGTCGTACGCTGTCAGCACTACCACGTCACCACGACCGTCCACAACGCCGTGAAGTACGTCCTCCGCAACATCGCGCGCAAGGCGGGTTTCGCGGTCAGGATGGAGGACACGGCGCTTATCCCACACCTGGAAGAGGTGCGACGCCGCTTGACACCCAGCAGCAGCGGGAGGGGGCACAAGCAGGATGGCCTACGCAGGCACAGGGACGGACTCAGACAGGACGGAGGGTACAGCGGGCCCAGGGAGGGGAGGAGGGACTGCAAGGAGGGGGGGGGGGATAGCAGGGAGGGGGGAGGGGACAGCAGGGAGGAGGGGAGGGACACAGGGGAAGGGGGGGAGCACCAGGGCAGCAGGGAGTGTTGGGATTGCCTGGATAGTCGGGACAGCAGTCTCGACTGGTGGTACAGACGCGGGGGACAGAGGTGAAAGTCCTTGGACAAAGGTCACTGCCACAGGGACATCTCGCACTGCACAGCAAGACGGTACAGCCGCAGCTGAGGGAGGGCCAAGGGAGGCGCCTGGGGCGAAGGGTACGGGGTGCTCAGGGGGGGGGAAGGGCAGATGGGGCTCGGGGGGGAGGACCCAGGGTACCGCAGGGGAGAGGGGGGCAGCCCGACCACAGGAGGGCGGGGGGGAGGAGATCGAGGAGATAGTCATGGTCGAGGGAGGGGGTCGGATAGCAGAGGACCGAGCACGGGACGGGCCAGAGGCAGCTAGAGGGGCTAGAGGGGGTGTAGAGTTTGATCCCCGCTAGCGGGCAGGGGCACTGGATGGCGAGGGAGTGGCAAGGGGAGGGGGGGCAGCAGGGGGGACGGGGGGGGGGGAGGGAGTGGGGAGGACGGGAGTTGCAGGGCAGGTAGATAGAGAGGGTTTGGGGGAGGGGATAGGAGAGGTAAGAGGGTTGGGAGGGGTAGGAGCAAGGGAAAGGAAAGGGAGGGTGAGAGAGGGGGACGAGGGGGGGACAATGGCACAAGGAGGAGGGGGACCAGGGGACACGACTAGGCAGCAGCCCACACTGTAGCACAGCACAGCCGGACGCGCAAGTCGCGCAGGAGCACCAGCACGCATTCCCGACCTCACATGCCACGACGCTGAGAAGGCACTCATGATTATTATAGACGTGTCGATAGCGGATCCACAGCGGGGTGGGAACGCACAGTTTCGGCGAGCGGCATCCACACAGCGGGGGGTGGCGGCGACGAGGCGGGTGCAAGATAAAATCAGGGACTGGCGGCCGGCCTTGGTAGGGGTGCAGCCGGAGCCGATGTTCTATGCGTGCGTCGCTGAGACTTTCGGGCACTTGAGCGTGCCACTGCGCGATTTTCTGGGGCTTTGCTCACAGCGCATAGCGACGCAGCGGCGGGACGCGGGTAGTGGGGAGGAGGCATCGGCTCGGATCTTTGAGTGCGCTCTCACCACGCGAGTTTCAGTGGAGCTGCAGCACGCGCAGGCGAACATTATCACACAGCATGCAGTGCGACAGCTGGGAGACTCTCCCAAATGTCGTACTGCATGCTGTGTGATAATGTTCGCCTGCACGCGCTGCAACGCCACTAAAACTCCCGTGGTGAGAGCGCACTCAAAGGTCCGAGCCGATGCTTCCTCCCCACTACCCGCGTCCCGCCGCTGCGTCGCTACGCGCTGTGAGCATAGCCGAAGAGAATCTCGCAGTGGCACGCTCAAATGTCCAAATGTCTCGGTGACGCACGCATAGAACCTTGGCTTCGGCTGCAGCCCTACCAAGGCCGGCCGCTAGTCCCTAATCTTATCCTGCACCCACCTCGTCGCCGCCACCCCCCGCTGTGTGGATGCCGCTCGCCGAAACTGTGCGTTCCCACCCCGCTGTGGATCCGCTATCGACACGTCTATAGTAATCATCAGTGCCTTCTCAGCGTCGTGGCATGTGAGGTCGGGAATGCGTGCTGGTGCTCCTGCGCGACCTGCGCGTCCGGCTGTGCTGTGCTACAGTGTGGGCTGCTGCCTAGTCGTGTCCCCTGGTCCCCCTCCTCCTTGTGCCATTGTCCCCCCCTCGTCCCCCTCTCTCACCCTCCCTTTCCTTTCCCTTGCTCCTACCCCTCCCAACCCTCTTACCTCTCCTATCCCCTCCCCCAAACCCTCTCTATCTACCTGCCCTGCAACTCCCGTCCTCCCCACTCCCTCCCCCCCCCCCCGTCCCCCCTGCTGCCCCCCCTCCCCTTGCCACTCCCTCGCCATCCAGTGCCCCTGCCCGCTAGCGGGGATCAAACTCTACACCCCCTCTAGCCCCTCTAGCTGCCTCTGGCCCGTCCCGTGCTCGGTCCTCTGCTATCCGACCCCCTCCCTCGACCATGACTATCTCCTCGATCTCCTCCCCCCCGCCCTCCTGTGGTCGGGCTGCCCCCCTCTCCCCTGCGGTACCCTGGGTCCTCCCCCCCCGAGCCCCATCTGCCCTTCCCCCCCCCTGAGCACCCCGTACCCTTCGCCCCAGGCGCCTCCCTTGGCCCTCCCTCAACTGCGGCTGTACCGTCTTGCTGTGCAGTGCGAGCTGTCCCTCTGGCAGTGGCCTTTGTCCAAGGACTCCCACCTCTATCCCCCGCGTCTGTACCACCAGTCGAGACTGCTGTCCCGACTATCCAGGCAATCCCAACACTCCCTGCTGCCCTGGTGCTCCCCCCCTTCCCCTGTGTCCCTCCCCTCCTCCCTGCTGTCCCTCCCCCTCTCCCTGCTATCCCTCCCCCCCTCCTTGCAATCCCTCCTCCCCTCCCTGGGCCCGCTGTACCCCTCGTCCTGTCTGAGTCCGTCCCTGTGCCTGCGTAGGCCATCCCGCTTGTGCCCCCTCCCGCTGCTGCTGGGTGTCAAGCGGCGTCGCACCTCTTCCAGGTGTGGGATAAGCGCCGTGTCCTCCATTCTGACCGCGAAACCCGCCTTGCGCGCGATGTTGCGGAGGACGTACTTCACGGCGTTGTGGACGGTCGTGGTGACGTGGTAGTGCTGACAGCGTACGACGTAGGGGGGCACCGATATGTCTTCGATCTCCTGTTCGCACGAGCAATGACCTGTAAGGGCTAACTGAGGGATGGACAGATCAAGGCAAAAACATGAAGCCACCTGCCATTGCGCCTCCGGGATGCGTAGTGGATCTGCATAAGGGATTGCTGTGAGCCACGCGCCAGCATCTGCGCCCTGAAGGGATGTCAAACGGGCAAGATGCAAAGGGTCAGTGTGACGTCCACGAACAGACTCTAATGCCGCCGCCTCGAGATGCCGACTCACCTCAGAAAACAGACCGTCCGGCGCGCTGGAGATGCATGAGGACAGGGGTGGCAGCAAGGCCCAGACTGCTAGTGGGAGGTCTGCCAAAACCGTTGCGATGTGGGGGTCGATCTCTGCGGGATCATCCGCAGCGAGCGCCCGTCTGAAGGACTCGCCAATCTGTGGGAGGGAGCAGAGGATGGGGGCGCACTGCGCCCAGGAGCAGAGGTAGCTCGCTGGCGCCGTGCGCGCCATGCGGCGGATGCCGAATCCACCCAGCCTAGTGGGCAAGAATGCCTGGTCCAAGGCCGCGCGGCATATCTCTCCCCCTCCGCTCCAGGTGCCCGCGACGAACAGCTGCAGGAAGGCCTCGCCGAGGCCATCGTCCCAGCGCGCGAAGATGGAGCGCACCGCCTGTATACGTGGGACTCAGTGCACTAGGTACTGAGGGCGCGTGCTGACGCATGCTGAGTGCAGGTGCGTGGTAACCTGGGGGTCCCGTAACCTAGGCAACCACGGCAGCACTCGGGCCATCCGCTCCAGACGCTCCCTGAGTCTCGTCTGGACGAAATCCTCCGTGCCAACAGGCACCCCCGCAACTGTCAAACCCCGGCGCACAACATCGAGGCTGAGGGCGGTGAAGCCTGCCAACTCCTCCGATCGTGTGGCCACCGCTGGGTAGACCAGGCACTTGTGCGGCTGGACCGAGAGGCCCAGCTCGCCCAAGCGCCTCTGAATGGCAGTGACGCTCTGCAACACCTTCTCTGGTGTGCCCAGGACGTAGTGTCGTACCCATATGACCATAGCTGCACGTCCTCGTCCGCCAGCACTGGCTCTAGTGCCAGTCTCTGTGTCAGGGCAAAGAGAAATGGGCTTAGAGGGTCGCCCAGGCGAGATCCTCGCTCTGGGCAGATGGTGGTGACTCCTCGCCCGGTCTAGAAGAACAACGAGGATGGCGTGCCGTAGAAAAGGGCAACGAAAAGGATGAGGCAGCGAAACTCCGGGCTCGCTCGTAGTGCCTCGAACAAGAGATCGCGGTGATAAGAGTTGAAGGCGTTCGCCACGTCGAGCTCGACAACTACCCTGTACGGGTGGTCCGCCCTGCCGCGACGGACGCCCCTAACGACCAGCCCTGTACCGCAGGTCACTCCGACCCCGAACTGTTGTGACGGTAGAAAGACTCGAGCCATCGGCTCGCGCAGCTGCAGGCATGCCGCACGCTGGAGTAGGCGCGCAATGACCTCGCCTATGGCTATCGGCCGAACGTCCATGTTCAACTTGGATAGCGCGATGAGGGTGGATGATGCTAGCATGGGAACTGCGGCCGAGGTGCAGTCGCGGCGGAGCCACTGCTAATAGACAGCAAGCAAGGTGGGGAGGGCCTTCGAAAAAGGCCAAGAAGGTGTATCGGAAGTGCTCGGCCACCCATCTCGAAGTTCCTCCCGAAGAGCCTCTCGGAGTGGTGAAAATGGCCCTGCGCAGATGCTCAATGCTCAGAACCAAGGCTGCATCCCGGAAGGAGGCCACCCATGGTAGGATGGGGCGCTCCACGCAAGGGTGCTTTGCCCGCAGGCGATGCACCGTCTGATCTCCATCTGGGGCCGCCTCTGCTGACTCCAAAGCCGCGCAAGCACGTGACGTCTCATTGCACGCTGCCAGTCGAAGGCAACGGGCAATGCCACGCTCATCGGGCGTCGGGGTCGCGGCGCGGGCGCGGCGTGTCGTGCGTGAAGCAAGGGGTGTGCGGCGATGGAGCGCCTCTACTATGAGGGTGTCTAGTCTCCACTACGGAAGCGCGCAATGCGCGCAGTGATGGACGCCGTGTGTGATCGTGCTGGTGGTGTAGCAAGGGTGAGGAGGAGGTCGGGATGGCCAACAGCAGAAACGTTTGCCCGCCCGCCCTAGCGTGCTGGCTGATGCGCTGCAAGATCGCGCAGAGGACATCCACGTACCCCCCGCGAACCCTCAGCATGATGCGCCGGAGCGGGCGGGCATGCGTGCGGCTCGGTGAGAAATATTCCGTCAAATCGACCGCATCCAGGGACGACCACTGGGCGTCCGAGAATGTGACTACGGAGGCGCGTGGCTCGCTGTATGAGGGAGGGGAAGAGGTGGCATCCCGAAGGGCCTCCGCCCTGCGAAGAGCATCGGCGGGCTAGCAATGGGGTGCATGGTGATCAAGAGCGTGGCGTCTCGCCAAAGTGCTTCGGCAGGTCGGGCATGTGACTGCTGGTCCTCCTGTAGACGCCGCTGTGGCGTGCAGGGGGACTGGCATCGTGCTCTCCAAGCTGTCTGTGCCGGCGGCAGCCCCTTCGATCGGCCCCTGTCTGTGGTCGGTGGCCAAAAGGGGGGGCGGGCCGTGCGTCTGAGGTGGGCAAGGCAATGGCCGGGGGGAAGAAGCGACGGGGGAATGCGCGGGCATGGGTGAGGATGGTACGACTTGGGGGACGGTGACTAGGGCAAGGCATGCGTCCGGATTGAAGGGTGGGTCAGTGGCCTCGCCGGGGGGTGTAGGAGTCGGGGTGCGGCCGCCTAAAGCAATGGTCCCATCTTCGCAGAGTGGGTGGTCGGGGGGCGTGTCAGAGTCATGAATCACCATGCGCTCCGGCGCGAGGGCGGTGGACTGGGGGGAAGGGGGGGCAAAAGGGATGTTTGGGGCAGAGGGGATGTTTGGGGCAGAGTCCTCGGCGGCCGGCTGCCAGGCCTAGAGAAGCAGGCGCAGAAGGGGTAGCGGACATGCTCCAGATCTCGAAAAGGTCGGCGACTGTCGCCTCCGTCTCCCCATTCGCCCCCTGCGACTGTCCGCCTGTGGATAGGGGAAGGAGCGCGGAGTGGTTGGTCATGGTGGACGGACCGCCTTGGGGGGGGACCTGGGTGGAATGTTGTGGAATGTTGTGGATGGGTGGGGATAGAAGAAGCTGGTGGTGGGCTCTGACGCTGGGGGGGGGCATAGAGTTGCCTGTGAGATGCTGACAATACCTCTTCTGCCACTAAATCGACATCCATTCCGCATGGGGCGTCGGCGACGACAGCCTGGTGGGTGGCCGAGGGCGGAATGGGGGGGTGACAGGGGAGTGGGGCCTGTGTGGGGTGAGGGAGGTAGACCGTCAGGGGCTCGTCTTCTTGATTGTGGGAGGGCGGTGGGTGGCGGCCTGGGGGCAATGACGGGGTCGCCTGAGGGGTGGTGGATGGTGGGGGCTGCACGCCCTCAGAGGGTGGAATCGTGTCCGTCTGCTCCGAGCGCGGGCCTGCCCCAGGTGTCCCCTTGCCCTTGCCCTTCTTTCGGCGACCTGTGTGGGGTTGGGCGAACTGCCCCATCTGGAACTGTCGTGTGACTGCCCCCTTCTGTGGTTGAGGAGTGTGAGAGTGGGGCAGCTGCGAGGGTGAGGGGGTGTGGCCGCCGATGGCCCCTTGCTGCGCTGGACTAGCCTGTGCATGAATGGCGGCCTGCCCTGGGGCGGGTGCAGATGGGGACACGGGTCGAAAGAGGGGTGGTGGGGGTGGTGGAATCGACAGCACAACCCGCGATGCACCACCCTCCTCCGACACCCTCCCTGTCTCCTTCCCCCTGGGCGTTTGCCGATGTCGCTGCGTGTGCGGTGCGACGTTAAGGGGGGACGTAGGGTTGGGAGGAGACGTCATGCCGATCCTCTTCTCCCTCTTTGTCTACGTTCATCGCGGATGAGGAGCTCGCTGCGACCGCCTGACTGCTGCAGAGGAGAGAGTGTGTGGGGCGGGAGGGACGAGGGTGAGATGGCGGGGTCGCTCTCGCCTCGCCCCTGTTGGCGCTGATGGGCCGGGCGGGAGTAGATGGGCAGGGCAAGAGAGGTGGCTGGGCAGTGGGGTAACGGTTATGCGTTAGTGAGACGCTCAAGGGAGGGGGTGGGAAGGTTGGATGCCCCGACGCTGGGCTGGGGGGTGTGTGAGACGGAAGTGACGAGGGAGGGTCCAAGAGGGAAGCGCTCTCTTGGTCGCCTGCCGTGCGGGACATGAAACCTGAGGGCTGCACGAAGGGGCGCGAGGGGAGTTCCGACTGGATTGCAGGGGAAAGGAGGCGGGTGGGATGTGTGCGAGAGGTAGGGGGGGGGGGGGGGCGTAGGCAAGGCAGGGCCAGCGGCCGGGAAGGGAAGCGGAGTGGGCGCCGGGGGACCCCCGCCTTGCCCGAGGCTTAGCTGCGGGGCTTGGGAAGTGGGATCTGCCAGGTTGAGAAGGCGAGGGCCGAGACAAAGTTGATTCAGGTTGCTCCCCCCTGCCGGAGGTTCACCCCGCTCACCTTTCCCATGGGAAGCGCCCATGTGGCTAACAGCGTGTGTGCTATGGTCTGGTCTGGGGAGGAGGCACTTGGGGTGGAATAGGGTGGGGGGCGGACTGACGAGGGGGGTCCGGCAGGAGCTGCCCCACCTTGGGCTACCCAAGTCGAGGCATCCGGCGCGGCAGCCTGCATGGGTGGAGGGGAGGAGGGAGCAGCCTGCCCGGCTGTTGTTCGTGCTCCTCGATCCGGTGCGAGGGCTGGTGGGGGAGGGCATGAGAGGGTTGAGATGGCCAGGATATATCCAGCGCGGACCAGCATTGTCCGTGCCATCCTCAACGGCCGCCTCGTGGGGTACACTCGACCCCAAGGGGAGGGGGTGGGGGGAAAGGGAGTGGTGAGGCTGAGTCCCGATCGTTGGCTCGGGTGAGCAGGGGTCTGCCAAAAACGCCAGGGCTCGGGCTGCCCCGCCCATAGCCATGGGTTGTAGCCAAGGGCGAGGGCCCGGCGCCGCTGGTGGATGAGGTAATACATGGGGGGAGGGTCGGGGGGGAGGGGTGGGCGTAGAAGATGGTGACTTCGCTTCCGTCCCTCTTCCAGACTCCCTTGCACCTACCCCTGCATGCATGGGATTGGGAGTAAGGGGGGGAAGGGGCGGACGGGGGACCGCAAGGGAAGTAGGGGGAGGAGGGGAAGAAGGGGGGGGAAGGGGGAAGATATGGGAAGGGGAAGGGGATGAGACGGTCTCTGCCGGCCCAGGTACTGCCCTGTGTCCGGCCTCCTTAGCCCTCACCCCAGTTGCTCCTGCTGCCGCTGCCTCTCCACACCCCCCCCCCCTTCCCCACCAGCCTCTGCCCCCCTTTTTCCCATATGGGAGGCACATGCTGTGCTTGCCCGCCGTGCGGCAGCGGCGGCGCTTGCTGCCTCCCTTGTAGAACCTTTTGCTGGTCCGGTTGTTGCCCTCCTTGCCTTCCCATCAGCACCTTCTACCCCTCCGGTTGGTTCCCTTCCTGCAGCAGCCCGGGCTGCCTTCTCCCGTGCAGCACCTCCTGCTGCTCCAGTTACTGCCTTACCTTCAGCAGCTCCGGCTGCTGCCTCTCTCACTACGCCTCCTGCTGGGGCTGCTGCCCTTCTAGCAGCGGCTCCAGCTGCCCTCTCCCGTGCAGCACCTCTTGCTGCTCCTGTTGCTGCCTTCCCTGCTGCCGCCCCAACTGCCATTCTTGTTGCTGCCATCCCTTTGGAACCCCAACTGTTGTCTCCCATGCGGCACGTCTTGCTGGTCCTGTTGCTGCCTTCCTTGCAGCCGCTCCAGTTGTTGCCCCCAGTGCGGCACCCCCTGCTGCCCCTGTGTCTGCTGTCACCGCCGCCGCCGCAGCAGCCACTGTCGCGGCCCTGCTGGCTGCTGCCTTCGAAACAGCGGGACCCGTTGCTACTTTCATGGCAGCCGCTTCCGCTGCTCCCTTCCCTACCGCAGCAGTTGCTGCCGGGTTCCCTACGGCGCTCCCCCTGGCTGCCTTCCCCGCAGCAACTCCTACCTCTGCCTCCTCCGCTGCCACCGCAGTGGCTGCCAGACGTGCATACATCCCCCCCCCCCGGCAACAGCCCGTGCGAGAGCTTGTACGATCGTTTTTTTTGCTGCCGCCTCCGCCGTAGGCAGCCTTGCTGCTGCTGCCGCCGCCGGCAGCCCTCCTATCCCTGCCGCTCCAGCTGCTGCCAAAGCTTCCCCTGCACGTGCTCCTGTTGCTGATGCTGCTGCTGCCTCTGCTGTTGCCCCTGCCCCTGCCGCCTCAGTAGGGTGTGGGGCAGGAAGATACGAGTCGGGGAACCAAGGGGGGAAGAGAGGGAGAAACCCGAAGAAAATGGGGGAAAGCGGGGGGGAAGTGGGCAATTAAAGGAGAGGTTCAGGAGTGGAGAGAGGACCGAAGGATGGGTGGGACCAAATGGGCAGCAAAGCGGGCAAGGGGGGAAAAGTAGCGGGGAGGCAGGGGGGGGAAGCCGCGGGAACAGGGGGGGGGAAAGCAGCGGCAAGGGGGGGGAAACCAGCGGCAAGGGGGGGGACAAGCGGTAGCAATGGGGGGAAGAGGGGACGGCGAGCAGGGGACGGCGAGCAGGGGACGGCGAGCAGGGGACGGCGAGCAGGGAAGGAGGGGATACAGCGAGCAGAGGGGGCAATGGAAGCGGTGGCGAACGCGACCCTGCGGGGTCGATCGATTTTCGCCACCCCTTCGATATCGCCACCGCGCCTCGGCTAAGTCCTCCGCGTCACTCTCGCTCGCCTCCCACCCCCATCCCTTCTCTCTCTCACCTAGTCCGTCGCGTCGCGCGTTTCTTAGCTACGGAGATTCTTAGCTTAGAACCACGCCACGCCACCTAACCCTAAAACGTATCTCTGCACCAGTTCGTTTTTCACGCTGCCCTTTCCTCCCCCACTCAGGGCTCGAAATTAGGCAAGAACCCACGTCTTCTTTCACGCCGCGTGTGTTTCCTCACGCAGTAATGTCCCCTATTAGTGCGTCGTTCACCATTCTTAGCGCGTAAGTTCCCTGCTCTCTAAGCACCCCTCCTAGGACGCCATTCCCCCACTCTAGCCATCTCTTGGCCTTCCCTCAGCGCGATAGCTCCCCTTTGCCAGCGCGCCGTTTTCCCTCCCCCAGCCCGACTTTCCACCCTCTGTCCAGCGCGCCCTTTCTCCTCCCCCAGTTTGACGTTTCCCCCTCTGCCAGCGCGCCGTTTCCCCCAGCTCGCCATTTCTCCCTCCCCCCAGCTCGACATTTCCCCCTCTTCATCTGCTCGCCGTCCCCTCTTCCCCCCCCTTGCTATCACTTGTCCCCCCCATTGCCGCTGGTTTCCCCTCTCCTTGCCGCTGCTTTTCCCCACGTTGCCCGCTGCTTTTCCACCCTTGCCCGCTACTTCTCCCCCCTATTGCCTGCTGCTTTTCCCCCCTTGCCGCTGCCTTTCCCCCCCTCGCCCACTGCTCCTCCCTCTCACCCGCTGTTTCTCCCCCTTTTGCCGCCGATTTCCCCCCCCCCTTGCCACTACTTTCCCTCCCTTGCCGCTGGTTTCCCCCCCCTTTGCATGCAGCTTTTCTTCCCCTTTGCCCACTGCCTTTCACCCCCTTGCCGCTGCTTTCCCCCCCTGGCCGCAACTCTTCCCCCCTTGCCCGCTTTTCCCCCCTAAGCCGCTGCTCTTTCCCTCCTAGTCCGCAGCTTTTCCCTCCCATGCCCGCTGTTTTTCCCCTTCGCCGCTCATTGTCCCCCCCATGCCCGCTGCTGGGCTGCTTTTCCCCCATGCCCGCTGCTTTTCCCTCCTTGCCTGTTGCCTTCCCCTCGCTTGGCCCTGCTCTTCCCCCCCTAGCCCGTTGTAATTCCCCCCCTGTCCGCTGCTGTTCCCCCCTTTGCTCGCTGTGTTTCCCCCCTTGCACGCTACTTTCCCCCCCTTGCCCGTTGCCTTTCCCTCCCTTGCCCGCTGCTTTCCCCCCATTGCCCGCTGCTTTTCCCCCTTTGCCGCTCCTCTTCCCCCCTTGCTCGCTGCGTCTCCCCCCCTTGCCCATTGCTTTACCCTCCCTTGCCCCTGCTTTCCCCCCCTTGCCCGCTGTTATTCCCTCATTGCCCGTTGCTTTTCCACCTTGTCCGCCCGCTGCTTCTCCCCCCTTGCCCGCTGCTATTCCCCCCCTGGCCCGCTGCTTTCCCCCCCCTGTTCCCGCGCCTTCCCCCCCCCCCCGCTTCCCCGCTGCTTTTCCCCCTTGCCCGATTTGCTGCCCATTTGGTCCCACCCATCCTTCGGTCCTCTCTCCACTCCCAACCCTCTCCTTTGATTGCCCACTTCTCCTTTGGTTCCCACACTCTAATCCCCTCCCGCTCTCCCCTACTGTCCCCCGTTGTTTCGCCCCCGTATTGCGTCCTGCTTTCCTCTCCTTTCCCCCTGTTTCCCGTCCCTTCCCCCATGCCCACTACTCCCCCATTGCCCACTGCCTTTCCCCTCCTTGCCCACTACTTCTTCCCCATTGCCCACTGCTTTTCCTCGCCTTGCCCTCTACTCTTCCCCTGTTGCCCACTAACTTTCCGCCCTTGCCCACTGATTTCCCCCCCTCGCCCACTGCTCTTCGCCTCTTTGCCCAGTGCGTTTCTCCCCTTTCCTTACTGCTTTTAAGCCCCTTGCCCTCTGATTTTCCCCTCCTTGCTCCCACCAACTCACATGTCAGTTTCCACCCTCGCATCTTCCTGCCCCACACCCTGTGCTCTTCACTCCACCCCCCCCTCCCCTTCCAATTCCTCCTCTCCCTGCCGGCTGTTTCTTTCCATCTTGTCCAATCCCCGTTTCCTCACCTTCCCCCCGTACGCCTTGCAGCCGGGGGCGGATTTGGGGGCAGCAGCAGCAGCAGGCGCCCCTGCAGAGGCGGCAGAGGCGGGAGCTGCGGTGCACGCAGCGGCAGCAGTAGCTGGGGCCGCCACCGCAGAGGAGGCAGCAACAGCCGATCTTGCGAGGGGCGCAGCGATCGGGACTCAGGATGCCGCAGAGGCGGTAGCGGCTGAGGCCGCTACAGCGGCCAGGGCGGATGCCGGGGAAGCAGCAGAAGGAGTCCCTACTGAGGCGGCAGGGGCAGGGGTAAGGGCAGAGGCAGCAGCAGCATCAGCAACAGGAGCACGTGCAGGGGCAGCTTTGGCAGCAGCTGGAGCGGCAGGGATAGGAGGGCTGCCGGCGGCGGCAGCGGCAGCAAGGCTGCCTACGGCGGAGGCCGCAGCAAAAAAAACGGTCGTACGAGCTCTCGCACGGGCTGTTGCCAGGGGGGGGGATGTATGCATGTCTGGCAGCCACTGCGGTGGCAGCGGAGGAGGCAGAGGTAGGAGCTACTCCGGGGAAGGCAGCCAGGGAGAGCGCCGTAGGGAGACCGGCAGCAAGTGCTGCGGCAGGGAAGGCAGCAGCGGGAGCGGCGGCCGTGAAAGTAGCAAAGGGTCCCGCTGTTTCGAAGGCAGCAGCTAGCAGGGCCGCGACAGCGGCTGCTGCGACGGCGGCGGTGACAGCAGACACAGGGGCAGCAGGGGGTGCCGCACCGGAGGCAACTGTAGAAAAGTAGACTTGATGTGCATAGCTGTAAGATGCACAAGTTGGAGATGGTAAAGATAGGTTCCAAGAGGAGCCCTAGAAAGTGTAAGACAAAAAAGTAAACAAAGATGACAAAGACATTAGGCTAAGTAGGCCCAGATTGTGAAGAAGAGAGAGATGGAGAAGTGCTGGGCGACTTGGGCTGGTCCAGGTGAGGAGAATGGCACCCAAGAGGCTTGGGGTGCCCAATTGGGTGCTCAAGTCGCCCATAGTCAAGGTGGGGACGTGAGGAACCCTCAAAGTGGGCCTGGAAGCGCCCCCACTAGTGGAACCGCGATTCCACAAGTTGGATTTGTGGTTCCACAAGCTGGAACCGCATTTTCATGGTTGAGAAACGTGGGTCCAGGTTGGAGTCGCGTCCCAAATGTTGGGATGCGTGGTGAGGTACCCCAATTCGGATTTTGGGGTGCCTAGCCTCTGATAAAATCACTTGGGGGGCACCCTATTCCTAATATGACCCAACCACTAATGTCTACACCTAATATAATGTAACACATTACACATAACAGAGAAATGTACTAAGTTGACAACATCCCAGATAGAAGCCTAAAACAGATCCTCAACAACAGCAACAACTAGACCGGCTGCAGGGAATGCAGCAACAGGACTTGCAGAACGTGCCGTAGGGGAGACAACAGCCGGGGTTGCTGCAGGGATGGCAGCAACAGAAATGGCAGCTGGGGCGACAGCAGGGAAGGCAGCAACAGGAGCAGCAGGAGGTGCTGCACGGGAGAGGGCAGCTGGAGCCGCTGCTGGAAGGGCATCAGCCCCTGCATCTGCCCCTGTGTCTGCTGGCTGCTGCCTTCGAAACAGCGGGACCCGTTGCTACTTTCATGGCCGCCACTTCCGCTGCTGCCTTCCCTACCGCAGCAATTGCTGCCGGTTTCCCTACGGCGCTCCCCCTGGCTGCCTTCCCCGCAGCAGCTCCTACCTCTGCCTCCTCCGCTGCCACCGCAGTGGCTGCCAGACGTGCATACATCCCCCCCCCCGGCAACAGCCCGTGCGAGAGCTTGTACGATCGTTTTTTTTGCTGCCGCCTCCGCCGTAGGCAGCCTTGCTGCTGCTGCCGCCGCCGGCAGCCCTCCTTTCCCTGTTGCTCCAGCTGCTGCCAAAGCTGCCCCTGCACGTGCTCCTGTTGCTGATGCTGCTGCTGCCTCTGCTGTTGCCTCTGCCCCTGCCGCCACAGTAGGGACTCCTCTTTTGCTGCTTCCCCGGCATCCGCCCTGGCCGCTGTAGCGGCCCCAGCCACTACCGCCTCTGCGGCATTCTGAGTCCCGGTCGCTACGCCCCTCGCAAGATCGGCTGCTGCTGCCTCCTCTACGGTGGCGACCCCAGCTACTGCTGCCGCCGCATGCACCGCAGCTCCCGCCTCTGCAGGGGTGCCTGCTGCTGCTGCAGCTGCCCCCAAATCCACCCCGGCAGCCCCTGCTGCTGCTGCCTCTGCCGCATCCCGAGCCCTAGCTGATGCACCGCTTGCATGATCCACTGCTGCCGCCTCCTCCGCGGAGGCCCCAGCTGTCGCCGCCTCTGCAGCAGCCCCAGCTGCTGCCGCCGCCGCAGCGACCACCCCCCCGGCTGCTGCCACATCTGGAGCGGCCACACCCCTAGCGCTTGCTGCCTCTGCAGGATCTCCTTCTGCCGCCCCCGCTGCAGTCGGCCCAGATGCCTGCACCTCTGCCGGTGCCTCTGCTCCTGCCCCTTCTACAAAGGCCTTTGCGGCAGCCCTCACAGCCGCCCCTCCTACCACGGCTGTCGTTCCTTCCCGTGTGGCTACAGGCTGTGCTGCTGCCGCCTCTGCAGCAGCCTTTTCCACATTCCCCCCTGCAGCCTCTCCTGCCTCTGCCTCTGCCGTAGCCGCATCCGCTGGAGTACCCCCTGCAGTGACTCCTGCGGCAACCTCATTTGCCGCGGTCCCAATGACTGCCACTGTTGCAACCGCCCCTGCTGTTGCCACACCTGCAGCCTCTCCTGCCGCTGCCTCAGGCGCCGCACCACATGCGGCCATGGATCGTGCATACGCCCGGGCCATACCCTCTAACGCTGCCCTCTCTACCACAGCTCGTGCCACCTCCCCCTACGCCTCCGCTCCGGCTGCTGCTCCTGCCAACCCTGCAGCTCTGGTCGCTGGCTCCCCTGTTGAGGACACGACCTCGAGCCTGGTTGCACAAGGAGCGGGTGCTATAAACTCGACTACGTCCTCATCCGAGTCCTCGGCGCCACCCAAAACCCAATCCGAGTCCTTTGCGTCATCCTCATCCGAGTTCCCAGCCTCGTCCCGCTCCGAGTTCTCACCAGCCCCCACCATCTCTGCCGATCTTTCCCCCTCTGCCCTCTCCATCACCCCCTCTTTCACCTCCCACATCCCCACCTCTACTGCCGCCTGTGCGGGACCCCCCGGTGCTGCCGCATCCCCTGCCACAAGCCTTGCTGCCGCCGTGTCACCTGTGCCAGCATTGGTACCTGTGGCCGTGGGTGTGGAGGAGGTGTGGGCTTTCCTGGCGCTAGTGTTGGCCTGTGGGAGTGGCGGAGGGGGGACAGAGGACTTTTTGCGACCTGGGGAGCGCGAGCGTGTGGCTTCGCGCTCCTGCTTCTCCAGGCGTGAGGCAGGGCATCCCTCTGCCTTCTCCCGAGGTCGTTTCTGGCCTCGCGAGACAGAGCGCACCTGGTCCCCGCCCTTGCCGACGGTCACCTCGACTCGGGCCGGTGGGGCGATACTGTTGGGAGGGGGGATGGAAGTTGATGAGTAGGGAGAAGGGCGGCTACCGGCTCTGCCTGACCGTCGGAGTGCACCGGGGCCGCCCTCCCCCCCATTGCAGGGGGTGTGGGTCATGGACACGGGGGCTGCGTGCTAGAAGAGGGGGAGGAGGGGAAAGCAAGGGGGGAAGGGAGGGGGAAAAACAGCGGGAAAAGAAGGTGAGATCAGAGAAACTGCGTGGAGTGGGGAGGGGGACAAGGGGGGGGGAGGATAGGGAAAACAAGGGGGCAGCAATTAGAGGAGGGTTATGGAGCTCGACTGTGGGGATGCGTACGAGGAGAAGGTGGGGAAACGGGGATTGGACAAGATGGAAAGAAAGAACTTACAGAGAGAGGGGGAACTGGAAGGGGGGGGGGGGAGGAGGAGGAGTGAAGAGCACAGGGTGTGGGGCGGGAAGATGTCGAGGGTGGAAACTGACGTGTGAGTTGGTGGGAGCAAGGAGGGGAAAATCAGAGGGCAAGGGGAGGAAAAGCAGTAAGGAAAGGGGAGAAACGCACTGGGCAAAGAGGCGAAGAGCAGTGGGCGAGGGGGGGAAATCAGTGGGCAAGAGGGGAAATTCAGTGGGCAACAGGGGAAGAGTAGAGGGCAAGGAGGGGAACAGCAGTGGGCAATGGGGAAGAAGTAGTGGGCAAGGAGGGGAAAGGCAGTGGGCAATGGGAGAGAAGTAGTGGGCAAGGGGGGGGAAAGCAGTGGGCAATGGGGGATAAGTAGTGGGCAAGGGGGAAGGGAGGGGAAACAGCGGGAAAGAGGAAAGCAGGACAGAATACGAGGGGGAATGAACAGGGGACAGTAGAGGAGAGCGGGAGGGGATACGAGTGGGGGAACTAAGGGGGGAAAGCAGGGAGAAACCGGAAGAAAATGGGGGAAAGTGGGGGGGAAGTGGGCAATCAAAGGAGAGGGTCAGGAGTGGAGAGAGGACCGAAGGATGGGTGGGACCCAATGGGCAGCAAAGCGGGCAAGCGGGGAAAAGCAGCGGGGAGGCAAGGGGGGGAAGCTGCGGGAGCAGGGGGGGGGGAAGCAGCGGGCCAGGGGGGGAATAGCAATGGGCAAGGGTGGAGAAGCAACGGACAAGGGGGAAAAGCAGTGGGCAATGAGGGAATAACAGCGGGCAAGGGGGGGAAAGCAGGGCAAGGGAGGGTAAAGCAATGGGCAAGGGGGGGAGAAGCAGCGAGCAAGGGGGGGAAGAGGAGCGGCAAAGGGGGAAAAGCAGGGGGCAATGGGGGGAACAGCAGAGGACAGGGGGGGAATAACAGCGGGCAAGGGGGGGAAGAGCAGGGGCAAGGGAGGGGAAGGCAACGGGCAAGGTGGGGAGAAGCAGCGTGCAAGGGTGGAAAAGCAGCGGGCAAGGGGGGAAAAGCAGCCCAGCAGCGGGCATGGGGGGGACAATGAGCGGCGAAGGGGAAAAACAGCGGGCATGGGAGGGAAAAGCTGCGGACTAGGAGGGAAAGAGCAGCGGCTTAGGGGGGAAAAGCGGGCAAGGGGGGGAAAGCAGCGGCAAGGGGGGGAAAGGCAGCAGGCAAAGGGGAAGAAAAGTAGCGGGCAAAGGGGGGGGAAAGCAGTGGCAAGTGGGGGAAAAGCAGCGACAAGGGAGGGAAAGTAGCGGCAAGGGGGGGGAAATCGGCGGCAAAAGGGGGAGAAACAGCGGGCAAAAAAGGGGGGAAAAGCAGTGCGCGAGAGGGAGGAGCAGTGGGCGAGGGGGGGAAATGCAGCGGCAAGGGGGGAAAGCAGCAGGCAATGGGGGGAAAAGCAGCGGGCAAAAGGGGGGAGAAGTAGTGGGCAAAAAGCAGCGGGCAACGTGGACTTATGTCAGATTCAGGGTCCTCCTTAACACACAATCTCTGTCTGTTTGTCTTATTTTCAGACGCGATTTTTCGGTTTCTTCTGATTTTTCAGATGTCCAAAAATTGAAATTCCGATGCCTTAGAAATTGAATTTTAGTACTTCTGATTTTCCAGGAACTATGTTCTTGCTCGTCTGCGAGCAGTTGCTGTACACGACTTCCCTCTAGGCTGTGTGAGGGGCTAATTTGCCGTTCACCAAAATTCCTGCTTGCTTCGTGTTCTAGGTGTTAAAATTATATAAGTTATACATCGTTGATAGGCTTGGTAGTTGTTACTGAACCTTACTGTAGAGGGTACAATCCCCTCCTTGTACCCCTCTCTCTTCCTAATCGATTCTCTTCTCTCTCGTCAATCTTCCTAGCTAAACCTCGGCCGCCATTTCATGGCGGCCTTCTCCTTTCTTGCTAGATCACTTCATAACATGGTATCATGCTTAGGTTAGGATCCCCCCGGCCACTGCTTCCGCCCGTGCCCCAGCCTAGACCCCCGTCGCGCTAGCTAGGCCCCGTCGGGCCTCCTAGGCCCCGTCGCGCCTCCTAGGCCCCGTCGCGCCCCCCCTGGGCCCCTTCGCGCCCGCTAGGCCCCCGTCGCGCCCGCTGGGCCCCGTCGCGCCCACTAGGCCCCGTCGCGGTGCCGTGGCGGCCTCGTCGCATGGCTGCCACGTCGAGCAGCCGTGCTGGGCTTGCCGCCTTGACGTGGCGGCTCCGCCGTTCCACCTTCCCGCCGTGTCCCCGTGCTGCAGCCAGCGCCCTAACGTTCGTGGCGCCGCCACACGTGCCGCCTGCACACCAGCCTCCAGCGTGAGGCTGGAACACGCCCCGCCCCTCTTCCCTTGAGTCCTGTTCCTCGCCGCAGCCGTTGGCGGACTCCCGCCGGCCGTCCCACCGTCGCGGAGTTTGGCCACGTCGCCGAGTGGGGCGAGCGCCGCCGCCGCCGCTGCTGTTGTAGAAGCCCCCGCAGCTGCCGCTGTTGCCGCCGCACGCCGCCCTCACCGCTGCTATCGTCATTGCCGCCGCTGCTGTCGTCGCCACCGCACCCTCGTCGTTGACGTCGCCGCCCCGCCCGTGGAGAGGTCAACCGCGTTGTCAACCGCCACTGCTGCTGCAGGGAATGGGGGTGCTAGGTTAGGGGGTGTGGATGTGTGTGGGTACTTCGACTACCAAGCCTAGGGGGTGTGTTAAAATTATATAAGTTATACATCATTGATAGGCTTGGTAGTTGTTACCAAACCTTACTGTAGAGGGTACAATCCCCTCCTTGTACCCCTCTCTCTTCCTAATCGATTCTCTTCTCTCTCGTCAATCTTCCTACCTAAACCTCGGCCGCCATTTCATGACGGCCTTCTCCTTTCTTGCTAGATCACTTCATAACACTAGGTTGTGTGGGGCCTAATTGGCCCCTCACCAAATTATCATTGTTGGGCTGAGAAAAGGCCCTTAGGATCTTTCAGATACTAAGTCCCAGTTGTACAAGATTTTTGAGTAGTGCAGCGGAAGTTGAGTAGTTGAACCCTTGCACTAGTATGTGAGAGCAAGTGATTGTTGTAAAGAAACAAGCATACAGCAATATATAGAAAATAGGAAAGTAAAGCAGGAAGTAGAATACAGTTGAAGGAACGGTTATCGAGTCGCACAGCGACTCGATGGTCGATTCGGTTACCACCCTTGCAGTTGTAACGGTCAGTCACAACATCCGGTTGCGACCCTTTGAGTCTTTCATCATTTCGTGTTCTTTCGTCCAACCTCCTCGTGTAACCTCTGTTGACTCGCATACCCGGTACGGCTTTACTCGAGTGTAGTGTTATACTTCAGAAACGCTAAAGTCCTTGAGGTATTTCCAACACTCCCCTTCGTTTTTGAAGTGCTGACATGTCCAGATTCGGTGACGTTTATCTGCCCGGTCAGCAGCATGCAGTAATCGAACTTTGCCTTCGCCAGTTTTTTCGTCAGGTAGTCTGCGGCCATTTCTGTCGTGGGGCAGTAACTGAGTTGAAGTCTCCCCTTCGCGATCTCATCCTTGACGAAAAAATACCGCAGGGCGATGTGCTTGGTTCGATTGGCGAACCCATCTTTGTTCGTGATTTTGATTGCGGATTGGTTGTCGCAGAATAACGAGAAGGCGGGCATGGTCGCTATTTTCGCTTCCTCGAGCAGCTCCCGCAGGTAAAGTTCTTCTTTGGTCGCGGTGCAGAGGGTGATATATTCCGCTTCAGCCGAAGATAGCGCAATTAATTCCTGCTTGCTCGATTGCCTGGAGATAGTCCCGATAGGTTCTAGTCGGTAGATGTAGCTCGTTATGGAGCGTCGATTTTCCCTATCTTCCGCATGGTCGGCGTCGACATAGCCGAGTAGTCGTACGGACGACGGTGTTATTTTGCTGTAGGTTAGTCCGGTCGTCGGCGTAGAGACGAAGTAGAGTAGTGCCTGATTTAACTATTCGAGATCCTCTTGCTCCGGCTGCTTCAGGTGTGTCGCCAGTTGGCTCGCGCTGTAGGACAGGTCCGGTCGGCAGGTTACTGCTACGAACAGTAGACAGCCGAGTTTCTGTTGATATTCCTGGATTTGCTTTGCGTGGAGTTTTGCGGAGGTTCTGCCGTTGTCGTTCTCGTAGCGATAGGGAGTCGCGACTACGATCGGCGTTAGTCCGAATTTCTTCGCGACAACGCCTGCGTACTTTCCGGCGTATAGGTAGAACGCCGAGTTGTCTTCGGCGACGTTCAGGCCCAGATACTGGGTCACGGTGTTAGAAACCGTGAGTGTCAAGTCACTCCTCAGCTCCCCTTCGAACCAGGTGGCGATGTCGGTAGTGGAGCCGATGTAGAGCAGGTCGTCGACGTAGACGATTAGTAGGACAAAGCCCTCCCCCTTCTGTAGTCGGTACATGCCTTGGTCGCAGCTGTAGGAAGCCGATCTTGACGAGGCGGCCGTGAAGATGCTGCTGCCAAAGCCGCGGGGCTTGTTTGATCCCGTAAAGGGATTTTATCGGCTGGCATACTTTTATGGGATTGTCGATGAATCCCTGGGGCTGCACGACGAAGATCTCGGCGTCCACAGGTGCGTACAGGAAGGCGTTTGCGACGTCGATCTGTCGCAGTGGTAGCTTCTTCGTGACCGCGACGGCGAGTAGAATGCGCAAGGAGGTGTGACGGGAGACTGGTGCAAATGTCTCTGTGTAGTCGGTTCCGTATCGCTGATCGAATCCTCGTACGACCCAGCGAGCCTTGAATCGTTCGATGGAGCCGTCCGCATTAGTCTTGATGCGGTACACCCACTTTCCCGAGAGCACGTTTTTCCCGTTGGTTTTTGTTGCAGGTACCAGCTTCCACGTGTTTCGGTCTTGCAGGGCCTTCAGTTCTTTTTCCATTGCTTCCTTCCATTTCTCCTTGTGTTCCCCCCTAGAGCCTGCGACAGAGTCGTTGGCTCGCGCGGAGACGGCGGCGGCGGGCTCTGGACGGCGACCCATAGTCCAAGGATCTGTAGGCCCGTGGGTGTCCCGCCACGGTCGTCGCACCCTGAGGCAGGGACACCAGGCGTCTGATGCCACTTTCTGCCAAGTAGTTCATGAATCGTTGTGACTGGTACTCCAGTGCTCCGTCTGATTGGAAGCTCTTGAGTTTCGAGCCCGATTCTCGTTCAGCGATGGACAGCCATGCCGTGAAGGCTTCAAACGCTTGATCTCGTGTCTTGAGGTTGTAGTGCCAGACGTATCGTATTCCTGCGTCGATGAACGTTATGACGTAATTGTATTCTGCTTCACTGTCGTCTCGAGGCATGTTTAAGATGTCGCTGTAGACTTTTTCCATTGGCTCGTATGCAGGTGCGCTTGGATTGTGGTGCGACGTAAAAGGTTGGTGGGGAAGATCGGCTTCGGGGCACGTGAAGCATCATGCGCGGGGTCGTCGAAGTGCTTGGCCGCTCGTTGTGAGAAGGGCGTTTCTTCCTAACACTTCGGCTTGTATGGTTTGTAGCACTGTGCTGTTTGCAGGATGCTCGAGGCGTTGATGCCATATGTCGTCGGGAGCGCGATGGCCGGGTGAGCATTGGTACATGTCGGCGTTGGACAAGAATGCGACGACCGTGACGGGACTTCGGCAGACTTCTCGGGTGATGGGCATAAGTTGATCTGCTTCGGTTGGCAGTCCTCGGATTGCTGGTGATGTTACACGGCTGGGTCCTGCTGCTGCTACTGCATGTGATGTCGGGGAAGGGACGCTTGCTGGTACTTGTCTTTCTTGTCGGATGATTGCTAACGCTCGTGTTCTTTCTGCTGCAGGTATGGTGTTGGAGTTCCAAAATCCATCTGGGGTAAACTCGGGGTCAAGATCCGGTGGGTGCGTCCAGGCGGCGAACGACACGATGCCATCGCTGTCGGCAGTACCGCGGTCGGGGACGAAATCCAACACGAAGACACCCAACTTCAGGAGAGCGCGATCGATGAAGAGGCCGCCCTTCCCATGGTAAAGACAAAATTCGTTGGCGTCCGAGTCGCATTCTAAGTGAATCTCTTTTTCCATTAGCTGACTGACGCTTAGCAGATTGTATCCCAAGTTGTCGACGATTAGAACCTTGTTGAGTTGCAGTATGACATTTGTCTCCATGGACTGCAACTGAACCACTCCTTGTCTGTTTGTTTCAGGTTCTCATTATTGGCGACGGTGATGATGATGTCGCGGTTGAGGCGTCGCTCTCGTTGCACGAAGCGTCCGGAAGAGCACATGTGTTGGCTGCAACAGCTGTCCAAGAACCAGGTGTTTCGCCCGGTGGGTTCGGCGTTGGCGACTGCAGCGTACGTCGGGTTGACCTGAAGGCCTTGTGAGCGCGGCGGCGGCAGTTCTTCTTCATCTGGAGCGTAAGTGGGTGGTGATCCGGGTGCGCAGTTGTCGATGCGTACCATACAATTGATGATGTTCGGTGTGCCCTGTGCAGATGTGGAGGAACGCCTTGGCGGACTTTCTTGAGTGGAAGCGACTTGTGGGTCTACTGGACGATAAACTCGGGGGCGTGTGTAACTTTGAGTGTCCGGATGTCTGACAGTTGTGGCAGAACGGCGGCACTATGGTGAGTCCTTTGGTGTCGTGTCGATTCTGCCTGTCACATCGATTGTAGTTGTCGTTTCTTCGTTGAGCATAGAAGACTAACGGTTGATGCTTGTTTCTTGGTTGTCTTTCTTCAAACAGGTCCATCTCCTGTTGTTCAGCATGAAGCTCGGCGCAGAGGTGCATCTCCGAAATTCGTCCATGGGCGCGAAGAAGCGAGCGCATGGTTCTCCATTCTGGCCCGAGCCCGGCGAGAACAAGTGTCACGAAACTTTCTTCAGTGATTGTACCTCCGCACCGAATAGGCGGTCGCGGAGTGTCTGGCATCATCTTTTCCCTGGTTTTCATGAGTCTGTTTTCATTTGTATTGTTGTCAACTGTTGCACGAGTCTGCTTTGTGTCACGCTGTCATTTGCTTGGTAGAGACACTTGAGGTGATGCCATGCGAGCTCCGCGGAGTTTTCGTAACTCCGATACGTTCTGATGCTTTGTTGTACTTGTGGTGACAGGTTCCGTAGGAGAACTGTGTATGCCAGCAGCGACTGATAAGTGAAGATTTCCTGTTCCTTTGCAGTGCTTTTGCTCGGAAATGGCAGGGACCCGTTGAAGTATCCCAACAGATGCGCGGCCTCCATCAGCAGCTCGAACTCGAAACTCCAGGTAAAAAAGTCGTGTCCGTTGAACGGTGAGGATGTCTGCACTTTGATCACGTGTAAAAACTGCGCCTGGAGACTCAATATCTTGTTTGGTGACTATTGTGATGCAGCTGCTGTTGGTTGGGCACGGGGCGGCATGAAATCGAACGTCCCCGGTGAAGAGTGATAAGGCGCAAAGGTAGGCGCTTGATTGCGTCCCCCGGATGATGAGTTGTCGAGGCTGATTGGCGCTAATCCCATGTTTCCTCCGTTGCTCTGTGTTGAATGCGCAGGTGTCCTTGTCTGCTGCTGCTGATCGAAGTGTGACATGAAGCTGAAGAACCTTTCCATAAGGTTCAGGTGCACGCTTGAAGAGGGTGATGGGGTCACCATTTCTGGTGCCCTTCCTGTTGTTTCTTGAGCAGCGCCGGTCTCGGTCTGCAGTCCTGAAGTGTGTAGTCCAGAGTTGCCGGGTTGAGTGTCTTGGGCGCTGGTGAGCCCGTAGAAATCTTCTTGCCCTTGTTGTCCATGACTTATAATCGATGAAGCTTGTTGATGTGTTAACTGTAGATAGAGCGTTGTTGCTGGGAGTTTGGCCTCTGACCAGCTCTCATACCATGTTGGGCTGAGAAAAGGCCCTTAGGATCTTTCAGAGACTAAGTCCCAGTTGTACAAGATTCTTGAGTAGTGCAGCGGAAATTGAGTAGTTGAACCCTTGCACTAGTATGTGAGAGCAAGTGATTGATTAAAAGAAACAAGCATACAACAATATATAAAAAATAGAAAAGTAAAGCAGGAAGTAGAATACAGTTGAAGGAACGGTTATCGAGTCGCACAGCGACTCGATGGTCAATTCGGTTACCACCCTTGTAGTTGTAACGGTTAGTCGCAACCTCCGGTTGCGACCCTTCGAGTCTTTCGTCCTTTCGTGTTCTTTCGTCCAACTGCCTCGTGTAACCTCCGTTGACTCGTATACCCGGTACGACTTTACTCGAGTGTAGTGTTATACTTCAGAAACGCTTAACTCCTTGAGGTATTTCCAACAACCATGCCATGTGCGCTGGAGGGCGAGTGACTGGGATGATTGGCCTTTCACCAAATTCCCGTGCCATGTGTGATGGAGGGTGTGTGAGGGCGCTGATTGGCCCTTCGTGTAGGGCAAATCAAATCAAAGGGATGTGCTGTTGGCTGTGCGAGGGCGTCCTCGTAACCACAACAGCCCAACCCCACCCACCCCCTTCCCCCCCCCCCCCCCCTCGCACCCACCCCACTCCCCCACAACTTGTACTTGCACGGGTCTTTCAAAGGGCAGAATTCCCCTTCCTCGCCCCTGCTATGTCGAATCTCCCCACCACCTCCAGCTCGATTCTCCCCTCCCCCCCCCCCACCCCCCCTGCAATCTCGGTTTTCCTGCCCCTGAAATCTCTCGATTTTCCCCAACCTTGTCCCGCCCGTGTCCTGATTTCGCCCAGCACGAGCAAATTCGTGTTTTTCTCACCACACGTTTCACTCGAACGTGCCCCATCCGCCTAATGACCCTAGGGCATTGAGAGATTCAACTCGGAAATTTTTGTTTCCCCCTGTCGCACATGACTTTACCGCAGCTAAACTGGAGTGAGACGATCATAAATTTTACAAGGTTTCATCTGAATTTTCCAAAACCCGTAATCATTTCGTCTGGGAAATCAGGAAAAGAAAACAAAACCAAAAACATGCAATTCCACAGGGTTCCTGAGAAAGCAGAGGCCATTTGAAACCGACGGGACGCCATTCCGGGGGGTGCCGGAAGACAGAGGACCCCTTTTAGGGGTGCTGGAGCAATGTGATTATAATGAAGGGTAGTGTAGCTTGAAGGCCTTCAGTAGTGACCGACCGGCCGAGCCAACGTGGTACAATCATATATTGGCTACTATGCCGGATCCCATCAGAACTCCGAAGATAAGCGCAAGTGAGCGAGAGTAGTTATTTTATTAATAACGAAAAAAGTTACAAGTCATAGCCAATATAAAACTGGAGTTGGAAATTTCGGTATGAGCGTTGTGCTATACGACCATAGTAGTGTTTTTAAAAGTAAGGAAGAGAAGGGAAAGAAGAGAAGAAAGAGTAAAGAAGAAAAGAGAAGGGAAGGTAGAAAGAGAGGGAAAGAAAGAGAAGGATAGGAGAAGTAGAGGGATCAAGAAAGATAGGAGTAAGGAAAAAGAAAGAGGGAGGTGAGAGAGGTGGAGGAGAAAGAGGGTGTGATTGTAAGGAGGGAGGGGTCCAAGGGACACGACAAAGCAGCAAACCGCGACTACAGCGCAGACACAACGTTTCAAGCACAGCCTACTCTTATTTGGATCTTCACATAGCCATCAAGCAGGTACTGCATATCGGCCACACTGTCAAAGCAGCCACTGATGCGATGTCCGCTCTAGCTGCCTGCGCCAAGTGGTACTAGTATCGGCATCCATGCATCGTCCGACTATCCCAACTGTCGTACTGCATGCTGTGTGATAATGTTCGCCTGCACGCGCTGCAACGCTACTGAATCTCGCATGGTGAGAGCGCACTCAAGATTCGAGCCGATGCTTCCTCCCCACTATCCGCGTCCCGCCGCTGTGTCGCTATGCGCTGTGAGCATAGCCCCAGAAAATCTCGCAGTGGCACACTCAAATGTCCAAAATTCTCGGCGACGCACGCATAGAACCTTGGCTCCGGCTGCAGCCCTACTAAGGCCGGCCACCAGTCCCTAATCTTATCCTGCACCCGCCTCGTCGCCGCCACCCCTCGCTGTGTGGATGCCGCTCGCCGAAACTGTGCATTCCTACTCCGCTGTGGATTCGCTATAGACACATCTATAATAATCATCAGTGCCTTCTCAGCGTCGTGGCATGTGAGGTCGGGAATGCGTGCGGGTGCTCATGCGCGGCCTGCGCCTCCGACTGTGTTGTGCTGCAGTGTGGGCTGCTGCCTAGTCGTGTCCCTTGGTCCCCCTCCTCCTTGTGCCATTGTCCCCCCTTCGTCCCCCTCTCTCACCCTCCCTTTCCTTCCCCTTGCTCCTACCCCTCCCTCCCCCCTACCTCTACTATCCCCTCCCCCAAACCCTCTCTATCTACCTGCCCTCTCCTCCCGTCCTCCCCACTCCCTCGCCCCCCCCCCCGTCCCCCCTGCTGCCCCCCCTCCCCTTGCCACTCTCTCGCCCTCCTGTGCCCCAGCCCCCTAGCGGGGATCAAGCTCTACACCCCCTCTGGCCCATCCCGTGCTTGGTCCTCTGCTATCTGACCCCCTCCCTCGACCATGATTATCTCCTCAATCTCCTCCCCCTCGCCCTCTCGTGGTTGGGCTGCCCCCCCCCCTCCCCTGTGGTACCCTGGGTCCTCCCCCCTCGAGCCCCATCCGCCCTCCCCCCTCCCTGAGCACCCCACCCCCCTCGCCCCTGTCGCCCCCCCTCACCCCAGTCGCCTGCCCTTGCCCTCCCTAAGCTGCGGCTGCTGCGCCTGTACCGTCCTGCCGTGCAGTGCGGGCTGTCCCTGTGGCAGTGGCCCCTGTCCAAGGACTCCCGCATCTATCCCCTGCGTCTGTGTCACCAGCCGTGCCTAGTGTCCCGATTGTCTAGGCAATCCCAACCCTCCCATGTCGTGACCGCTCGGGAGAGCCAACATGTTACGATGATACATTGGCTACTACGTCGGATCCCATTATAACTCTGAAGCTAAGGGCCAGTGGGCGAGAGCAGTACTGGGCAGGGTGACCTCCCGGGAAGTCCTTGTGTTGTACCCATTTATGACCACCACCCTGTCAGGGAGGGGACAGGGAAAACAAGAAAGGATATTTTTTTGCACAAAAAACACCCGAGGCCTGCTCGGAAATAATAAAAAACACGCAATTCCACGGGGTTCCTAGGGAAGCGGAGGCCCGTTGAAACCGGCAGGACACCATTCCGAGGGGTGCCGGAAGACAGATGACCCCTTTTAGGCCGTGCTTGAGCAACGTGACTATAATAAAGGGTAGTGTAGCTTTAAGGCCTTTTGTAGTGACCGCCCGGGAGAGCCAACGTAGTACGATCATACCTTGGCTACTACGCCGGATACCATAAAAACGTTGAAGCTTAGGGCCAGTGGGCGAGAGCAGTACTCGGCAAGGTGACATCCCGCAAAGTCCTCGTGTCGTAGCTATTTACAGTGACGGAAACAATTGTCCGGATGTTTTGGATTAATTAGGGTTTTTTAGATTTCCGTCCAGTGTACATTAAGTCTTAATATTTTATGGTGGTACGCTTTGAGAGGGGCACATAGTGGATGTGTTCTCAGCTCAAAATTCCATAATAGTACGCTGGATCTAACATAGTGCCAAAAGATATACAACGAGTACACACGGACAATTGTTTCCCGGGACAAAGAGAAACTTCCGAGCAGCGTTTCTAGTACCTGGTCCACCAACACTTGGTCTTGATAACCACCTACACCCTCCTAGGCATGTTATCTACGACGTTAGTGCAAACCTTTACAGGGATCATCTCACACTCTTCCTGTACCCACCCTTTTGCATAAGGGGGTGAGCACTAGGAAAATTGCGAAGTATTTGAACGTATGCAAGAGTACTGTGCACGATTTCATTTTGAATGTTATCTCTGAGACTAGCCACGCAGAGGTGTGGCCAAAGATGCCATAAGTTGATTAGTGCCATCTGAACATGAATCGTCTTGGTCGTACCATTGTAGGGTAAAATTACGAGCAGAGTGGTGAAAACTAGCGTGTCTGCCGCGAAACTTAGGATAACAAAGCACGGTCGACTGTGCACCCATTCACTAATAGGATCACGTTAAAATCTACAGGTCTCGTCATGGTGCAGCAGTCGAAGAAGGCCCGACTAGTGGGGAAGATTATCCGGGTTCAGGTCTGGTGAGGAAGAGGGTCACTCCAGTGCTGAAAACTCATGCTCTCCAAGCCATTCCAAGCCTAGGCAGGACACATGGCTTAGAATGGGTTGGAGAGCATGAGTATGTTATGCTAGAGTGACCCTTTTCCTCACTTGATCTCAACCTGGATAATCTTTCTGAACAGTCGCGACTTTTTCGACTGCTGCACCGTGACGAGACCTACGGATCCTAGCGCGATTCTAATAGTGCAATGATACATAGTGGACCGTGCTATGTTACCCTAAGTTTCGCGGCAGATACGCTAGTTTTCACCACTGTGCTCGTAATTTTACCCTACTAAGGTACGACAAAGATGATCCATGATAAGACGGGACCAATCGACTTATGGCGTCTTTGGCCACACCTCAGCATGGCTAGTCTTAGAGATAACATTCAATCTGAAATCGTGCACAATACTCTTGCATAAGCTCAAATCCTTCACAATTTTCCTAGTGCTCATCTCCTTATGCAAAACCGTGGGTCCAGGAAGAGTGCGAGAAGATCCCTGTAAAGGTTTGCACTAACCTCGTAGATAACATGCCTGGGAGGGTGCGGGTGGTGATCAAGGCCAAGTGTCGATTGACTAGGTACTAGAAACGTTGCTCGGAAGTTTGTCCTAGGAAACAATTGTCCGGATGTACTCTTTGCATATCTTTTGGCCCTAAGTTAGATCCAGTGTAGTATCATGGGTTTTAGTGCTGTGAACACATCCACTATGTGCCCCTCCCAAAGCATACCACCATTAAACACTAAGACTTTATGTATAGTGGTTAGAAAGCCACAAAACCCTAGATATGGAAAACATCCGGACAATTGTTTCCGTCACTGTATGTCCGCTCGCCACCCTGTCATGGAGGGGAGAGGGAAAAAAGAAAGGATTTTTTTTTCAAAAAAAACGCCCAAGGCCTGCTCGAAAAAAAAATAAAAAATAAAAAAACAATTCCACGGGGTTCCTGGGGAAGTGGGGCCCTTTGAAACAGACGGGACGCCATTCCGGGGGGTTTCGGAAGATTGAGGACCCTTTTTAGGCCATGCTTCAGCAATGTGACTATAATGAAGGGTAGTGTAGCTTTAAGGCATTTGATAGTGACCGCCTGGGAGAGCCAACGTGGTAGGATCATACCTTGGCTACTACACCGGATCCCATTAGAACTCTGAAGCTAAAATCCAGTGGGCGAGAGCAGTACTGGGCAGGGTGACATCCAGGAAGTCCTCGTGTCGTACCCATTTATGCCCGCTCGCCACCCTATCGGGGAGGGGACAGGGGAAAGAAGAAAGGATATATTTTTGCGCAAAAAACGCCCGAGGCCTGTCCGAAAAAAAACAAAAAAAAACACGCAATTCCATGGGGTTCCTGGGGAAGCGGAGGCCGTTTGAAACCGACAGGACGCCATTCCGGGGGGTGTCGGAAGACAGATGACCCCTTTTAGGCCGTGCTTGAGCAATGTGACTATAATGAAGGGTAGTGTAGATTTAAGGCTTTTGGTAGTGACCGCCCGGGAGAGCCAACGTGGTACAATCATACCTTGGCTACAACGGCGGATCCCATCAGAACTCTGAAGCTAAGATCCAGTGGGCGAGAGCAGTACTCGGCAAGGTAACCTCCCGGGAAGTCCTCGTGTCGTACCCATTTATGCCCGCTCGCCACCCTGTCGGGGAGGGGACTGGGGAAAAAAGAAATGATATTTTTTGCACAAAAAACACTCGAGGCTTGCTCGAAAAAAAAAAACAAAAACACGCAATTCCACGGAGTTCCTGGGGAAGCAGAGGCCTTTTGAAACTGACGGAACACCATTCACGGGGGTGCCGGAAGACAGAGGATCCCTTTTAGGCCGTGCTTGAGCAATGTGACTATAATGAAGGTTAGTGTAGCTTTAAGGCCTTCACTAGTGACCACCCTGGAGAGCCAACGCGGTACGATCATACCTTGGCTACTACACCGGATCCCATCCGATATCTGAAGCTAAGGGCCAATGGGTAAGAGCAGTACTAGGCAGGATGAGCTCCTGGGAAGTCCTCGTGTCAGACCCATTTATGCCCGCTCGCCACCCTGTCAGGGAGGGGACAGAGGAATGGAGAAAGGTTTTTTTTTTGCACAAAAAACGCCTGAGGCCTGCCCGGAAAAAAACAAAAAACACACAATTCTATGGGGTTCCTAGGGAAGCAGTGGCCCTTTGAAACCGATGCGACGCCATTCCGGGGGGTATTTGGAAGACGTAGGACCCCTTTTAGGCCGTGCTTGCGCAATGTGACTATAATGAAGGGTAGTGTAGCTTTAAGGCTTTTGGTAGTGACCGCCCAGGAGAGCCAACGTAGTACGTTCATACCTTGGCTAGTACACTGGATCCCATCAGAACTCTGAAGCTAAGGTCCAGTGGGCGAGAGCAGTACAGGGGAGGGTGACCTCCGGGAAGTCCTCGTGTCGTACCCATTTATGCCTGCTCGCCACCCTGTCGGGGAGGGGACATGGGAAAGAAGAAAGGATTTTTTTTGCACAAAACATGCCCGAGGCCTGCCCGGAAAATAACAAAAAACACGCAATTCCATGGCGTTCCTAGGGAAGCAGTGGCCCTTTGAAACCGATGGGACGCCATTCCGGGGGGTGTTGGAAGACGTAGGACCCCTTTTAGGCTGTGCTTGAGCAATGTGACTATAATGAAGGGTAGTGTAGCTTTAAGGCCTTTGGTAGTGACTGCCAGGGAGAGCCAGCGTGGTAGGATCATACCTTGGCTACTACACTGGATCCCATCATAACTCTGAAGCTAAGGGCCAGTGGACGAGAGCAGTACTGGGCAGGGTGACCTCCTGAGATGTCCTCTTGTCGTACCCATTTATGCCTGCTCGCCACCTTGTCAGGGAGGTGACAGGGGAAAGAAGAAAGGATATATTTTTGCACAAACACCGCCCGAGGCCTGTCTGAAAAAAAAAAAAAAAAAAAAAAAAAAAAAAAAAAAAAACACGCAATTCCATGGGGTTCCTGGGGAAGCGGAGGCCCTTTGAAACCGACAGGACGCCATTCCGGGGGGTGTCGGAAGACAGATGACCCCTTTTAGGCCGTGCTTGAGCAATGTGACTAAAATGAAGGGTAGTGTAGATTTAAGGCTTTTGGTAGTGACCGCCCGGGAGAGCCAACGTGGTACGATGATACCTTGGCTACTACGCCAGATCCCATTACAACTTTGAAGCTTAGGGCCAGTGAGCGAGAGCAGTACAAGGCAGGGTGACCTCCCAGGAAGTCCTGGTGTCGTACCCATTTATGCCCGCTCGCCACCCTGTTAGCTGGGGGACAGGGAAAAGAAGAAAGGAATTTTTTTTGCACAAAAAACGCCCCAGGCCTGCCCGAAAAAAAACAAAAAACACGCAATTTCACGGGGTTCCTGGGGAGCAAGGCCCTTTGAAACCGACAGGATGCCATTCCGGGGGGTGTCGAAGACAGATGATCCCTTGTACGCCGTGCTTGAGCAATGTGTCAATAATGAAGAGTAGTCTAGCTTTAAGGCCTTTGGTAGTGACGCCCGGGCGAGCCAACGTGGTACACTCATACCCTGGCTACTATGCCGGATCCCATGAGTACTTTGAGGCTTAGGGCCAGTGGGCAAGAGCAGTACTGGGCAGGGTGACCTCCTGGGAAGTCCTCGTGTTGTACCCATTTACAGTGGCGGAAACAATTGTTTGTATGTTTTGCAAAAAAATGGGTTTTTAAGCTTTAAGACCACTGTACATTAAGCGTGAATGTTTAATTGTGGTACAATATGGGAGGGGCACATAGTGGATGTGTTTATAGCACAAATATCCAGAATAGCACATTAGATCTAACTCATATCCCAAAAGATATGCAAAGGGTACACCGGGACAAATAGTTCCAAGCAGATGGAGCAAACTTCAAATGTGTGTTTCTAGTTCCTAGCCCACCGACCTTTGGCCTTTTTCACTACCCGCACCCTCCTAAGCGAGGTGTCGATGAGGCTAGAGCAAACCTCGGCCTGGATCTTCTCCCATTCTTCCTGGACCAACTTTTAAAGCTCTAGCATTCCTGAGGAAGGCCTTTTCTGCTTGACTAGCTCCCTTTTTAGGTTTGGTGAGAAAGAAGGCCACTCTAGAGCTACATACTCATGTTCTCCAAGTCATTCATGCACTAGGCATAACAAATTTTTGGGGTCATTGTCCGCACCGAGATTACCTCAGAGTGGAAAATGCTATAGAAATAGAGGTTCGATTCGAGTTCGTCATGCAAAATGCCCTCATACAGGGGCCTCTCCATGCGTCCGTCAATCTTGCGTATGAACCCAACCTCCGCACATGTCACATATCTCCACACCATCACCGATCCTTGTCCCCATGGTTTATCGTCTGTTGGATTTGGTGGTGCTGCAGGGTTGTGCCTTCACGAATCCAGGCAAGCGCGCGGCCATTGGAGCTGAAGCATTTGATGTTGGTCCCATTTGACCATATCACATGCTTTCGAACACTAATTGTCCACTCTGCATGCAACTCCACGAATTGCAGCCGGCCCCTGATAATTTTCCAAAACAGTTTTGACTTCTATGACTGGTGCACCGTAACTAGACCCGCAGACCCTAGTGTGCTTTTAATGGTGCAAGGGTGCACACTCAACCGTGCAACGTTACCCTCAGTTTCGTGGTGTCTATGCTAGATTTGGCCGCTCTATTCGTGATTTTACCGTACAATCGTACGATGAAGAGGATCCGTGATAAGATGAGCCCGACCGGCTAATTCCATCTTTGGCCACATTTCAGCATGGCTAGTCTCAAAGATACCATTCAATCCAAATTCGTCCACAATACTCTAGCCTACGCCCAACTTTTTCGCAATTTCCTAGTGCTAAGCCCCTTATGCTAAATGGTGGGCCCAGGAAGAGTGCAAGAAGTTCCCTGCCAAGTTTTGTACTAACCTCGTAGGAAACATGCCTAGGAGGGTGCGGATGGTGATCAAGGCCAAAGGTCGGTGGGATCTGTACCAAATACGCAATTCTGAAGTTTGCTCTCTCTGCTTGGAAATATTTGTCCGGATGTACGCTTTGTATATCTTTTGGGATATGAGTTAGTTCCAATGTACCATTCTGGATATTTATGCTATTCACATATTCACTATGTGCCCCTCCCAAATCGTACCACCATTAAACATTAAGGCTTAATGTATAGTGGTCTCAAAGCCTTAAAACCGAAATTTATGCAAAAAATACGGACAATTGTTTCCGCCAATGTATGCCTGCTCGACACTCTGTCAAGGAGGGGACAGGGAAAAGAAGAAATGATATTTTTGCACAAAAAAGGCCCAGGCCTGCTTGGAAATAAACAAAAAACACGCAATTCCACGGGGTTCCTGGGGAAGCAGAGGCCTTTGAAACCGACGGGACGCCATTCCGGGGGGTGCCAGAAGACAGATGACCCCTTGTACGCCGTGCTTAAGCAATGTGACTATCATGAAGGGTAGTGTAGCTTTAAGGCCTTCGATAGTGACCACCCGGGAGAGCCAACGTGGTTCGATCATACATTGGTTACTACGCCAGATCCCATCAGAACTTTGACGCTTAGGGCCAGTGGGTGAGAGCAGTACTGGGCAGTGTGACCTCCCGGGAAGTCCTTGTGTCGTAGCCATTTAAGCCCGCGCAGGACCCTGTCAGGGACAGGACACAGAAATAATGAAGGATATTTTTTTCACAAAAAACGCCCGTGGCCTGCTTGGAAAAAAACCAAAAACACGCAACTCCACGGGGTTCCTCGGGAAGCGGAGGCCCTTTGAAACCGACGGGACGCCATTCCGGGGGGTGCCGGAAGACAAAGGACCCCTTGTATGCCGTGCTTGAGCAATGCGACTATAATGAAGGCTAGTGTAGCTTTAAGGCCTTTGGTTGTGACCGCCTGGGCGAGCCCACGTGGTACGATCATACATTGGCTACTACGCCGGATCCCATCAGAACTTTGAAGCTTAGGGCCAGTGGGCGAGAGCAGTACTGGGCAGGGTGACCTTCCGGGAAGTCCTCGTGTCGTACCCATTTATGCCCGCTCGCCAGCTTGTCAGGGAGGGGACAAGGAAAAGAAGAAAGGATATTTTTTTGCACAAAAAACGCACGAGCCCTGCCTGGAAAAAAACCAAAAACATGCAATTCCATGGGGTACTTGGGAAAGCGGAGGTCCTTTGAAACTGACAGGACGCCATCCCGGGGGGTGCCAAAAGACAGAGGACCTCTTTTAGGCCGTGCTTGAGCAATGTGAGTATAATGAAGGGTAGTGTAGCTTTAAGGTTTTCGGTAGTGACCGCTCGGGCGAGCCAACGTGGTATGATCATACCTTGGCTATACGCTGGATCCCATCAGAACTTTGAAGCTTAGGACCAGTGGGCGAGAGCAGTACTGGGCAGGGTGACCTCCGGGGAAGTCCTTGTTTCGTACCCATTTATGCCCGCTGGCCACCTTGTCAGGGAGGGGACAATGAAAAGAAGAAAGGAATTTTTTTTTGCACAAAAAACGCACGAGGCCTACCTAAAAAAAACAAACAAAAAACACGCAATTCCATGGGGTGCCAGGGGAAGCAGAGGCCCTTTGAAACCGACAGGACGCCATTCCAGGGGGTGCCGGAAGACAGAGGACCCCTTGTACGCCGTGCTTGAGCAATGTGACTATAATGAAGGGTAGTGTAGCTTTAAGGCCAGTGAACGCCCTAGTGGGGCAACGTGGTACGATCATACATTGGCTACTACGCCGGATCCCATCAGAACTTTGAAGCTTAGGGCCAGTGGGCGAGAGCAGTACTGCTAATTTAAACGCACCCATTTATGCCTGCTCATCACCCTGTCAGTGACAGGATAGGGAAAAGAAGAAAGGATTTTTTTGCACAAAAAACGCCTGAGGCTTGCCCAGAAAAGAACCAAAAACACGCAATTCCATGGGGTACTTGGGGAAGCAGAGGCCCTTAGAAAATGACAGGACGACATTCCGGGGGGTGCTAAAAGACAGAGGACCTCTATTAGGGCGTGCTTGAGCAATATGAGTATAATGAAGGGTAGTGTAGCTTTAAGGCCTTCAGTAGTGACCGCCCGGGCAAGCCAACGTGGTATGATTATAACTTGGCTATACGCCGGATCCCATCAGAACTTTGAAGCTTACGGCTAATGGGCGAGAGCAGTACTGGGCAGGTTGACCTCCCGGGAAATGCTTGTGTCGTAGCCATTTATGCCCGCTCTCCACCTTGTCAAGGATGGGACAAGGAAAAGAAGAAAGGATATATTTTTTGCACAAAAAACGTTCGAAGCCTGCACGGAAATAACCCAAAACACGCACTTCCACGGGGTGCCACGGGAAGCGGAGGCCCTTAGAAACCAACAGGACGCCATTCCGGGGGGTGCCGGAAGACAGATGACCCCTTGTATGCCGTGCTTGAGCAATGTGACTATAATGAAGGGTAGTGTAGCTTTAAGGCCAGTGACCGCCCTAGTGAGGCAACTTGGTACGATCATACATTGGCTACTACGTCGGATCCCATCAGAACTTTGAAGCTTAGGGCCAGTGGGTGTGAGCAGTGCTGGGCAGGGTGACCTCCCGAGAAGTCCTCTTGTCGTAGCCATTTATGCCCGCTCGCCACCCTGTCAGGAAGGGGACAGGGAAAGAAGAAAGGATATTTTTTTGCAAAAAAAACGCGCGAGGCATATCCGAAAACAAAACAAAAACACGCAATTCGACAGGGTTCCTTGGGAAGCAGAGGCCCATTGAAACAGAAGGGATGCCCTTCCGGGGGGTGCCGGAAGACGTAGGAACCCTTTTAGCCATGCTTGAGCAATGTGACTATAATGAAGGGTGGTGTAGCTTTAAGGCCTTCGGTAGTGACCGCCCAGGCGAGCCAACATGGTACGATCAAACCTTGGCTACTATGCCGGATCCCATCAAAACTCTGAAGCTAAGGGCTAGTGGGCGAGAGCAGTACAGGGCAGGGTGACCTCCCGGGAAGTCCTTGTTTCGTACCCATTTATGCCCGCTCGCCACCCTGTCGGGGACGGGACAGGGAAAAGAAGGAATGATATTTTTTTTCACAAATAACGCCCGAGGCCTGCCTGGACAAATACCAAAAACACGCAATTCCATGGGGTGCCAGGGGAAGCAGAGGCCCATTGAAACCGACAGGACGCCATTCCGGGGGGTGCCGGGAGACAGAGGATCCCTTGTACGCCGTGCTTAAGCAATGCGACAATAATGAAGGGTAGTGTAGCTTTAAGGCCTTTGGTAGTGACCGCCCAGGCGAGCCAACGTGGAACGATTATACCTTGGCTACTACGCCGGATCCCATCAGAACTTTGAAGCTTAGGGCCAGTGGGCGAAAGCAGTACTGGGCAGGGTGACCTCCCGGGAAGTCCTCATGTCGTACCCAATTATGCCCGCTCGCCACCTTGTCAGGGAGGGGACAAGGAAAAGAAGAAAGCATATATTTTTGCACAAAAATTACTTGAGGCGTGCCCCAAAATAAACCTAAAACACGCAATTCCTCAGCGTTCCTGGGGAAGCGGAGTCCCTTTGAAAACGACGAGACATCATTCTGTGGGGTGCTGGAAGACGTAGGACCCCTTGTACGTCGTGCTTGAGCAATGTGACTATACTGAAGGGTAGTGTAGCTTTAAGGCCTTCAGTAGTGACCGCCCGAGCGAGCCAACGTGGTACGATCATACCTTGGCTACTACACCGGATCCCATCAGAACTCTGAAGCTAAAGGCTAGTGGGCTAGAGCAGTACTGGGCAGGGTGACCTCCTGGGAAGTCCTCCTGTCGTACCTATTTATACCGGTCGCCACCCTATCGGAGAGGGGACAGGGGAAACTAAAAAGGATATTTTTTTGGCAAACAAAACGCTTGAGGCCTGCCTGAAAAAAAAAAAAAAAAAAAAAAAAAAACACACACACACACACACACTATTCCACCAGGTTGCTAGGGGAAGCGGAGGTCCTTTGAAACCGATAGGACACCATTCCGGGGATTGCCGGAAGACAAAAGACCTCTTTTAGGCCGTGCTGGATAATGTGACTGTAATAAAGGGTAGTGTAGCTTGAAGGCATTCGGTAGTGACCACTCGGGCGAGCCAACGTGGTACGATTATACCTTGGGTACTACGCCGGATCCCATCAGAATGCTGAAGCTAAGGGCCAGTGGACGAGAGCAGTAATGGGCAGGGTGACCTCCCGGAAATTCCTCGTATCGTACCCATTTATGCCAGCTCCCCACCCTGTCCTGGAGGGGACAGGGGAGTGAAGAAAGGATTTTTTTTTTGGAAAAAAAATGCCCGAGGATTGCCTGGAAATTAAAACCAAAAACACGCAATTCCACAGGGTTCCTTGGGTAGCGGAGGCCCTTTGAAACCGACGGGATGCCATTGCGGGGGGTGCTGGACGACAGAGGACACCTTGTACGCCGTGCTTTAGCAATGTGACTATAATGAAGGGTAGTGTAGATTTAAGGCCTTAGGTAGTGACCACCTGGGCGAGCTAGCATGGTACGATTATACCTTGGCTACTATTACGGATCCCATCAGAACTCTGAAGCTAAGGGCCAAAGGGCGAGAGCAATTTTGGGCAGGGTGACCTCCTGGGAAGTCTTCGTGTCGTACCCATTCATGCCTGCTCGCCACCCACTTAGGGAGGGGGCAGGGGAAAGAAGAACGGACTTTTTTTTGCACAAACACGCCCGAGGCCTGCCGGGAAAAAAACCAAAAACACGCAATTCCACAGGGTGATACGGGAAGCGGAGGCCCTTTGAAACTGATTGGAAACCATTCCGGGGGGTGCCGAAAGACAAAGGACCCATTTTAGGCCGTGCTGGATAGAGTGACTATAATGAAGGGCAGTGTAGGTTTAAGGCCTTCAGTAGTGACCGCCCGGGCGAGCCTACGTGGGACGATTATACCTTGGCTACTACGCCAGATCCCATCAAAACTTTGAAGCTAAGGGCCAGTGGCCGAGAGCAGTACTGGGCAGGGTGACCTCCTCGGAAGTCCTCGTGTCGTACCCATTTATGCCCGCTCGCCACCCTGTTAGGGAGGGGACAGGGGAAAGAAGAAATGATATTTTTTTGCACGGAAAACGGCCGAGGCCTGCTCAGAAAAAACCAAAAACACGCAATTCCACAGGGTGGCAAGGGAAGGGGAGGCCCTTTGAAACCGACAGGACGCCATTCCATGGGGTACCTGAAGACATGGACCCCTTTTAGGCCGTGCTTGAGCAATGTGGCAGGCCTCGGGCGTTTTTTTTCCCCTGTCCCATCCCTGACAGGGTGGCGAGCGGGCATTAATGGGTACGACACGAGTACTTCCCGAGAGGTCACCCTGCGCAGTACTGCTCTCGCCCACTGGCCCTAAGCTTCAAAGATCTGATGGGATCCGCCGTTGTAGTCAAGGTATGATCGTACCACTTTGGCTCGCTCGGGCGGTCACTACCAAAGGCCTTAAATCTACACTACCCTTCATTATAGTCACATTGCTAAAGCACGGCGTACAAGGGGTCCTCTGTCTTCCGGAACCCCCCGGAATGGCGTCCTGTTGGTTTCAAAGGGCCTCCGCTTCCCCGGGAACGCCGTGGAATTGCGTGTTTTTTGTTGTTTTCCTGGCTGGCCTCGGGGGTTATTTGTGCAAAATAATAACCTTTCTTCTTTTCCCTGTCCCCTCCCTGACAGGGTGGCCCGCGAGCATAAATAGGTGTAAGAAATAGAGTTGAAATGATTGATTAGGTAAGGAGCACAAGGCTCTATAAGTACATGGCAAGGTGAGAGTGAATGGATGAAGGGGGAATTGGAGGGAATCCCCATTGGGATCTCCGGAATCTCCAATTGGGTAATTGGAGATTGGGGGGATCACAATTGGGTGAGGTTGGGATTTGTGAGTACACCCCAACCCACTAGAACATTCATAACCTAAACTAGGATATCAAAGTACAAATACAAAAGTGGTATTTGCAGTCTATTTCTAACTCACCCCCATACACTGCAAACCCGATCAAGGAGCACATAGCCCCATGGAACGGAGAAGGCGATGGTGGTCAGCCTTTCCGAGAGCCTTGGTAAAGAGGTCGGCGAGGTTGCAATCTGAGGCGATGTACCGTACCGTCAGCTGGTCACTCTGAACAAGATCTCGGACGAAGAAATGACGAAGTTCGATGTGCTTGGTGCGAGAGTGGAACACAGGATCCTTGGTGAGGTGAATGGCACTCTGGTTGTCACAGCACAGGGTGGGCGACTGCTGGGGGTAGCCTAACTCAGCGAGGAGAAAGGAGAGCCAGCGTGCCTCTTGAGCAGCCATTGTGCCCGCGTAGAGCTCGGCCTCGCAGGACGACAGGGAGACTGCAGAGGACCGAGTGGAGCGCCAGCTGATGACTCCGCTGCCAAGGGTGAAGCAGTACCCTTGGGAGGAGCGTCTGTCAGTCTGGTCATCGGCCCATGAGGAGTCTGTGTATCCCTCGAGCTTGACTGGAGAGGTACCACCAAGAGTGAGGATGTGAGACTTGGTGGCTTGTAGATAGCGGAGGACCCTCTTGGCTGCAGACCAATGCAAGGCAGTGTAGCGTCCGGGGGAGACGTACCGAGAGAGGACACTAACTGGGTAAGCCAAGTCTAGTCGAGTGCACATCATGGCATACATGAGTGAACCGACTAGCTCAGGGTACGGGTCCTTGCAGGTGTCTGGAGAAGGAACTGGAGGGGCCGTGAGCTGATGCTGTAGTGGGAGTGGAGTGGAGACAGAGTTACTGGAGTCCATGTCGAACCGCTTGAGAAGGTTGTCGATGTAGGAATCCTGGGAGAGGGTGATCGTGCAAGCCTGGCGGTCACGAGTGATCTCCATCCCCAGGTAGTTCTTGAGGTCACCAAGATCCTTCATGAGAAGGGCGGAGCTGAGAGCAGACTGGACAGCTGCCATGTCGGCTGGATCTCTGGCGGCTAGAATGAAGTCGTCGACATAGACAAGGATGTAGAAGGGCTCGGAGGAGTGACGAACGAAGAGACTGGAATCTGAGGCAGAGGGATGGAAGTCAAGTGCGAGGAGGACTTCCTTCACCTTGTTGTGCCACTCACGAGGAGCCTGCTTGAGGCCATACACTGGGCGCTTCAGCTTCCACACTGTGTTGGCAGGGTAAGTGCTAGGAAACCCCGGTGGGCGTTCCATGTGAACATCCTCCTTGAGCTGGCCTTGGAGAAAGGCGGAGGAGGCGTCCATGGACTTGATCTCGAAGTTGCCGCGAGCGGCTATATCAAGAAGAGCGCGCACAGTCGGGAGCTTGGCCGTGGGCGAGAATGTTTCGAAGAAGTCGAGATACTCCTTCTGGGTGAAACCCTACGCCACGTATCGTGCCTTGAACAGTGGAGCTTCGCCTGGGAGTTGTTTGACTCGGAAGATCCATTTTCCGCCGACGATGTTGACACCAGAAAGGGGAACAACATCGTCAAAGCTGTTGTTGCGAATGAACGCCTCGTTCTCCACATCCATTGCTGCCTTCCACTCCTTCTTATAAGGCCCCGAGAGAGCTTCCTCTTTTGTGCGAGGAGTCGGAATGGTCGGGTTCTCGGTGAAGTTGAGGGAAGGGCAGTCAGTAATGTCCGGGAAGATGTGAGAGAGAAATTTGCAGACCGCGTGAAGGTCAAACAGCTCCTCATGCCTGTCCTCCAGAAGTGCACGGGGGGGAATACGGATGGAGGGGACATCACCCCCGGCAGGAGGAGGCGGGGTGACCGAACACCGGATGGAGAAGGCGGCTGGTCCCCAGGCGAGAGGCGGAGCCGGTCCCTTGGAACGAGTGCGACTAGAGACCGGAGACGAAGGCGGCTGCGGTGGGACCAGAGGGACTGGGCGCCTCCGATAGGAGACTGGTGAGCCGGGCTCGACGCGCGGGGAAGGCGGAGCAGGAGGAGGTGCCGCTGCGGAGGATACTGGGGAGGCCGGGTGAGACACGCCGGACGGAGAAGGCCCCGGAGAAGGGGCAGCGGCCGGAGGTGGGGCATCGAAGTCTGCCCAAACAAGCGTCGGGGGAGGTGGAGGAGACTCGCCCGTGGTCGCAGAGTGGAATGGGTGTGTCTCATCGAAGACGACATCACGGCTGCGAATCAGCTGTCTGGTGATTGGGTTGAGGAATAAGTAGTCTGGGGAGTCGGATTTGTGCCCCAGGTATATGCAGGTCTGGGTTTTGGGACCAAGCTTGCCACCTTGCTTCCTGCGCGTGTGGGGGCTTAGCAACACATACGCGGTACACCCCCAGACGCGTAGAGAGCGGGCGGAAGGCGTGACCCCAAGCCAGAGAGCGGTAGGTGTGGTGTCGGGCCGGTGGGGATGCGGATAAAGATTGTAGAGGAGTGCCGCATGGAAGAGGGCATATCCCCAGAGTGACCGTGGTGCGTTGCCGTGACTGAGGAGGCAGCGAGCAATCTGAACCAAGGTGTGGTTGCGGCTCTCTGCAATGCCATTCTGCTGCGGGCTTTCGGGGAGCGTGAAGGTTTGCCGAATCCCTTGGGCCGCACAGAAGTTATTGAGTTTGCCATTGCGAAATTCTCCCCCGCCATCAGAATGGAGGCACTTCAGAGGAGTGCCGAATGTGACTTGAGCCTGGCGCACCCACGCCATGATGACATCAGGTGCCTCCGCCTTGGTATGCAGGAGGTGCATAGAAACATACCGCGAGTGGTCATCGACTAGTGTAAGAAAGTACCGATGACCGCCTCGGGATGCGACTGGAGCTGGGCCCTAGACATCCATGTGCACTAGGTCCAGCGGAGCAGCTGCGACGGATGGGGAGGAAGGGTGCGGCTGCTGCCTGAGCTTGCTCTTGGTGCAGTCCAGGCAGGTGGGTGCAGGTGAGTCTGTTGGTGGAGGAAGCGCCGACGGGAGGCCAAGAAGAAGTTTCTTGGAAGCGATGTCGGCAAGTGTACGGAAGTTGGGGTGACCCAAGCGATGGTGGTAGAGGATGGTTGGGTTGGCGAAGCTGCGACACGAACACGGAGTGGTGCTGGCAGCTTGCGCTTGGGAGAGGGCGGCGAGAGGTGCAGGTGAACGCAGCGTGTAGAGCTTGCTACTGTTGAGTGTGAAGCGTGCTAGGAGCTTGTTGGACTTAGGGTCGAAGAGGTCACAGTGATCCGAGTGTGCTGGGAAGATCGTGGTGACGCCTGCCCGTTGGAGCTCGTGTTGGGCCACGAGATTGTGGCATAGTGTGGGAACACACATGCCGGTGACACTGCCCGAAGGAAAAGCTGGGCACGGAACTGTGGAGGAGCCCTTGGCGTGTGTTGTGAAACTGGAGTCTGCTCCAAGTAGACGGATTGGTGTCTCGTATGGCTTGAAGGAGTGTTCTTCCTTGAGAACCATGTGAGTGGCCCCATTGTCGAGGGTGAACTCTATTGTGGCTGAGGTGCTTTGTGAGCCAGGATACTGCGAAATCGTCTCATTAATCATGGCAGTGCCAGGGAACAACATGTTGAGGCGCACATCAGCAGGTGCACCCACAGCAGCCTACACGGATTCCTGCGCTTCGACTTGATTGACTTGGCGAGGAGCACGATTGACCATCCAGCTTGGCGGCTTGGAGGCGGTCCCATTGACGGCATACCACTCGTCATGCTTCTTCTTAAAGCAGGAGGCAAGGCCGTGCTTGGTGCCGCCACACACCTGGCCAGCACGAGGGCCGCGCTTGATGACGTAGGGATACGGGGGGAAGCGGTTGCGCTGGAATGGCACCGAAGCGGCATAGGCTTGAGGCACGGAAGCGCGGATTGCATTGGCCTTGGCTTGAGCACTGTTGTCCTTTTCGGCAGAAAGGAGCACGGATGAGACCTTGGCAAATGTGAGGTCTGCAGGAGCAAGGCCCAAGAGCATCTTGCGTGTGACTTCGTATGCCGGAGTGAGGCCGACTAGGAGAGCGGCTGCAGGGGCTTGCTCGGGGAAGACTATCCCCAACTGTTTGAGTTCACCGTGAATGGACTGCACCTTGGTGACATAGTCCGCCATGCCTGGCGAGTCCTCGAGCCGCACTTGGAACATGCTGGGGATGAGTATAGCAACTCCCACTGCAGTCTTGTTCAGGAAGCGATCATCGAGGTAGAGCCAAATGGTGTTGGCAGACAGGTAGTTGTGGTAGGTTTCGACGAGTTCGGGAGGAGTGGTGCCCATGAAGACACTAATGACCGCACCATCGGCCTTCTCCCAATTCTTGTACTTGAGCAGTGCAGCAGCATAAACTGCTTCGGCGACGGCATTGGCTGGATTGGCGGACCTCTCGGGTTTAGGAGGCTCTTTGCCGTCACCGATGTTGAGAAGGACGTCGGTGAGCTCGAGCCCCTTCACCTCGCGACTGAGGAGGTGCTTGTCGACACCATAGCGCGAAGCCTTGTAGTTGGAGCATGTACCGTCCGGCTCGAGACGAAGGAGCGGGATCGGGTTGGCGAGTGAAGTGGTTGAGTAAGCCATTGTCGGTGTGCAGCGCGGCACTTCTGGAAATTGGTCGACGAGAATTGCTGAAAATCACTCTGACGGCTGTATCAAAATGCCGCTAAGTAGGAAATGGCGTCGGCGAAAATTCGTTAAAACGCCGACTTGAAACTGAATCTGAGCCAATGTCTAACCCCGGACCCACACACCCCCCCACACACCCCCAGGCCCTGTCCCGCAGCTACACAGCTCCGCAACCAACTCCGCAACCAGCTCCGCAACCAGCTCCGCAACCAGCTCCGCTCCGCTTCAACCTGTGTACCTGCTCTTGATTTGACGCGAGACGTTCGTGGAGGCGATTTCGCGAGGGGAGTTCGCCTATTCTGGCGGGGTCTGAGGGGAAACTCGAGAACGAGTTTTAAGAGATGGTCAAAATTGAGATTCGACCAAGGAGAACCGAGGAGGAAATCGACGATGAGAAGCGTGAAAGCTTCAGAGATGAGAAATTCAACGAGGTCGAGCGCGAAGACGGTCGACGATGAGAGGCGCGACTGCAGAGTGGAGCACGTCGAAATTCCGACGACTCGAAACGAATGTCGCAACGATGAAGTGCTCGTAGCGCGGGCACGTTGAGATTAGGACCTTGATCCGCGTGTGCGGATAGGTCGCTCTGATACCATGTAAAAAATAGAGTTGAAATGATTGATTAGGTAAGGAGCCCAAGGCTCTATAAGTACATGGCAAGGTGAGAGTGAATGGATGAAGGGGGAATTGGAGGGAATCCCCATTGGGATCTCCGGAATCTCCAATTGGGTAATTGGAAATTGGGGGGATCACAATTGGGTGAGGTTGGGATTTGTGAGTACACCCCAACCCATTAGAACATTCATAACCTAAACTAGGATATCAAAGTACAAATACAAAAGTGGTATTTGCAGTCTATTTCTAACAATAGGTACGACACAAGGACTACACGGGAGGTCACCCTGCCCAGTTCTTGTTGAGAATAGCCCTGATCCTGCGAAGGTTGTAGAAGTCTGCTGAAGCGGCATATCAACGAAGTCTGCGGGCAGCAAAGCTTGCAAGCGGGGATAAGCAGCAGGGAGTGGGGGGGAGGGGGAGCAGCGGGCCAGTGGGGGGGGGGGGAGCAGCGGGCCAGGGGGGGAATAGCAGCGGGCCAGGGGGGAAAAGCAGCGGACCAGGGGGAAAAGCAGTGGGCAATGGGGAATAACAGTGGGCAAGTAGACATGGGCAAAATGCGATTGCGATTTAAATGGCATCGCATGGAGGTGCGATGATTTAAAAAGCGATGCGATTTTAAATCGCATCGCGCGATTTAAAAATTTGAAAATAATTCATCGCACATCGCGTTATGTCCGCGATGTAATTAAAAATCGCGAGAGATGTTTTATTAAATCGCGCGATGCGATATTAAATCGCATCGCATTTCTGGAGGTTTAAAAAACAACTCTGCAAAGATGGAAAAAAAAAAAACCGACACCTGAAAACTGGAACACGAGATGGCGTGCGGGCATTGACGATTGAAAATACCGTTCAAAGTGGGTTTCACACAAATGCGAGCCCCGTGGTAAGGGCCCGACCTTCGTAGCTTAAATAAAGTAAGTGTGGGAAAGGGGGGAGGGCAGCTGCCAGCTGGATGGTGTGGGGAGTATGAGGTTGCGGGAAAGGAGGGATGGGGGTTTAAAGAGGGGGGGGGGAGGGGAGGGAGGGGAGGGGAGGAAGCAAGCATGAAGCATAGTCATCGGTCTAGCATGTTGTCAATATAAATAAGGTAATTTCCTATCAGTTCCCAGACCCCCCATCAGCACGCTAGCCCTCAAAGCCCTGGACCTATCTCAAGGCCCAGCTCGCACGCCTCAAAGGCCGTCTCGTCATCTTCGGCTGCTACCGCGCCATCAAGCCGCTGTCCAGGGTGAGAGGCAATCCATGACTTCAACATCATGCAAGCACGGATTCGCTCTGCACCCAAGCGGTAGCGCTGCCAGTGGATGAGGTTGCGGCCCTGTGAGAACAGGCGCTCGCAGGGGGCAGAGGTGGCCGGGATGGCGAGGTAATCCCGAGCCATGCGCTGCAGCGCTGGAAGCTCCTGGTGGGCCTTCCAGAACTGCAAGGGGCAGTCGTGCAGTTCCGCCAAGAGGAGTGACAGGTACTGTTGGATCTCGTCCTGCACCGATGAGATCTGTGCGGCCCGCACTGTTGCGAGGTGAGTAAACACACCCAAGTCCTCATCCTCCTCATCCTCGGACTCCCTCACATCCACTCCCGTCCCGCTGCTGCCCCCCTCCTCTCAGCCACCGCCTCATCCATCTTTCTCTTGTACGTCTCCCACCTATCGCGCACCAACTGCTCCACCTCGCCGGCATCCAACTCCTCCACCACCCTGGTGCTGCCTTCCACCATAGGCCGCTCAAACCACACTCGCTTCAATGCCGGGTCCAAGAATGTGGCCACGTTGAGGTCATCGGTGCTGGAGTAGAAATAAGTGAGCATTTTCTCCAAGGCCTGGGACACGCACCGCGCCATCACCGACCCCGGCTTCGCCGCTGCCAGCTTGCGCTCCAGCCAGTCCAGTACCCCATTGTACTGTGGCACCACACGCGCCACAGTTGGGTACACCGACCCCTCCGCCGCCAGAGTCACGTTGTTGAATGGCGCCAGGAACGCCATCATCTCCTGCAGTATCGCCCACTCATCGTCTGTAACGGCCTTCTTGTCCAGGTCTGCCTGCTCCTTCTTATTACACCCCTAGAGTTGAGCAAACAAGGGTGTGGGGGAGGGGGAGGAGAGGGGAGCCGAGAACGGAGGGGCAATCGTTCTGGCAGGGGCTTGGAGTGTGGCGGGGGGGATACGGCCGGGCGATGGAGGTAAGTAGGCGGCAGAGGGTTGGTGGTAACCAAGTTACATGACATACCTCCCTAGCCACAAAGGCCCTGATTGGGCCTTTGAGCTCGATCGCTCGCTTCAGCATGGCGTGGGTGGAGCCCCAGCGCACCGGATTGTCCTGTTTCAACTTCAAGGGTTGCTTCCCAGGGAACTGGTGACGCTGCTCCTTCTCGAAGGCCGCCGTCTTGGTCACTGAGAAGCCAATGCGCGACGCGAGGTTGCGCAGCTTCTTCAGCGGCGCTTCCGCCTTCGGCACCCCACCCATAGCCTCATGCACTGCGAGGTTGTTGACATGGGCGAGGCACCTGCACCAAGCACAAGGTTTTGGAGGTTAAAACAAATGACCACGCCTTGTCAAAGGGTTAGGGCAACTACGGCCTGCTTGTTGGAAAAAACATAGTCAGCGAGAAATGGCAAGATGTCATACCGGACGTGGGCAGCCTTGCCCAACAAGGGGGTCGCGCGCGTCTTCCCATCTCCCTGATCCCCTGCCTTGAGAAGATCGAAGGCCGCCCCGTTCACAGACGCGTTGTCGGTCGTGAGCGCCATACACCGCCCGGCAAGACCCCAGTCCTCGATCACCTCCTCCAGGATGTTGGCGACCATCCTCGCTGTGTGGCCGGCAGGAAGAGGCCTGAAGTCCAACGTCGCCTGCTTCAGATTCCACTGTGCATCGATGTAATGCGCAGTGATGCCCATGAAACCGATGTTGTTCTCCGCCGACCAAATGTCCGTCGTTTAGGAGATCGCACCCACCCCCTTGTCAGCCGCCAACTCGGCCTTGGCCAACTCTTTTGCACTGTGCCGCTTGTCGCATGATGAGACGGGCGAGCTTGTGCCGCAAAGGAATGACCCCCGGCTGAGCAAGCCGGGGGTTGGCCTCACCCATGAGGCGGCGGAACTGATGGAAGGCGAGAAAGGGTGAAACAAAGAGGTGAGGCCATGACGAGTGGAGGGTGAGGTAGGGATGTACCATACAGGATAACTTGACACAAGAACATGCCATGGGGAGGGTGGCTGGGACTCACACTGTCTCGCTCGACTGTGCAAAACGCAGAGTCGGTGTCGACAATGTACTCGACGAGCAGCTGCTCCCAGCGCGGCAGGTCGAGGGGTTTTTGCATGTAGCGCATAATCCCGCGCCCCCCCTCCCGGCCGACCGAAGGCCCGTCTTCCTCCGCGTCCTCCAACTTGGGCCAGTATGCCGACCCCCACCAGGTACTGCCCCCGTCGGGGACCTCACCGTCCCTAAACCCCCCCTTTGGTAGCTGGTCCCTGACCTTCATGTCCCCCTCCCGCTTTAGCCGCATCAAGATGTCCCAATGAGCCCTGTGGTAACCAATCATGTGGGATCGCCCATTCGACGTGGTGCGGCTCGCGAAGCTCACTAGGAAGTTGCACATCCTACACCTCCTCCAACCCAGTGCCGACTCCTCCATGTCAAAACAAGCCGCCACACACAGTCGATGTTCCTTCACCTCCGTGGAGGAGCCAACATGACCCTGATCAGTAGCCCCATGACCCTCACCCCGTCCACCTCCCGCCCGCCCCCCCCCCCCTCCCGGCATCCATGGGAGCCCAGGCCGCACCTCGGAAACTCCCTCCTCCCCCTCCGCTCCCCCGCGCCTCCTGGAGGTATCCGGGTGACATGCCAGGCCTGCTGACATCCTCGCGCAGCAGCCCCTTCCACCCCCTGGACCGGCCCCGGGGACGGCCCCTGGGCGCCCCCCCACCCCCCCATCCCCCTCTGCAGGTTTATGTGCCTTCTTCCCAGAAGACCCGACCGAGGGAGAAGGCCCGTCATCCACCTTGCGCTTCCCCTTCTCCTCGCCGCCAGCTCCCCCATCCTCCTCCCCATCCCCCTCCTCCTCCGCCACAACGTCGTCGTCATCACCCTCCTCCTCCTCAGCCACCTCCTCATCCCCCTCCTCATAGGCAGTCCGCACCCCCTCCGCCGATGCTCGGATCCGCCAAGCATTCCCGTCCTCCGCCTCGTCCCTAACGGCCGCCTTGCCCGCAAGGGCGGGCTCCGTAGTGTCGGCCGCGCCACTCCCCTGCGTCCCAATCCCGCCGTTGCCTGGGGCTCCTCCCATGTTCCTGTCGCCTTCCACCCCTAGCGAGGTACCGTTTTAATCCCTTGCAGCTTCGCGAATGCCGCCTCCGTCATCTTCCTGCGCTGCGCGCGCGCTTCCTTGCCCGTCAATGCGTGCGCTCCAGGCTGAGCATCCGGTGCATCCTCGCGGCCGCGACCCGCGCCACCACCACTCCTTCCGCCCCCACGCCCCGCACCTGCTCCACCCTGCTTCCCTATCGCGAGTTGTTAAAGCGCCTCCTCAACCTAAACCCTAAACCCTAACGCGGCCGATTCAATGCGCGTCGCGCGATAAACCCTGCAACTTGCGGCTAAATAAGATACGCAATGCTATAAACGGCAATGGCCGTGCGTCGTGGCTAGAATCTAGCTGCCGAACAGTGGAAACCGTTGCGACGCCACCAACGCGGCAAATGCGTACGCGAGTGACGGGGCTCGACTAAAAGGCCATGCGGCGTGCAATCTACTACGCGGCGTCTACAAATTTCAGCCACAAAAAACAGTGAAGAACGGTGGGTTTTGGGGTACTCTGACGTATGTGCAAAGCCCTAAAATGTACTCTCAAACGAAAGAGATTTTGAGAAATGCGTTTTGGGGCTTTGCGATTTTTCCCTATGTGCTGGCGAGATTTCGCGCTGCGATGTATTTCGACATCGCGCGCGATTTAATTTTAATCGCGAATCGTGCAAAAATCGCGATTTTCAGCCGCGATTAAATTGTGATTTAAATTAAATCGCGCGATAATTAAATCATCGCATCGCGCGATGAATTAAGAAAAAATGAAAATACATCGCCATCGCAAAACGTGATTAAACGCGATGCGATGTGATTTAAATTGCTCATGTCTATGGGCAAGGGGGGGAAAGCAGGGGCAAGGGAGGGTAAAGCAATGGGCAAGGGGGGGAGAAGCGGGGGTAAGGGAGGGAAACGCAAAAGGCAAGGGGGAAGAGCAGCGGGCATGGGGGAAAAACAGCCCAGCAACGTGCAAGGGGGGGGACAAGGAGTGGCAAAAGCGGGAACAACAGTGGGCATGGGAGGGAAAAGCTGCGGACTAGGAGGGAAGAAGCAGCAGCTTATGGGGGAAAAGCCGTGGCAAAGGGGGGGGGGGAAGCAGAGCAAAAGGGGGAGGAAGGCAGTGGCTAATGCAGGAGTAACAGGGGGCAAATGGGGGGGGGAAACAGGGGCAAGGGAGGGAACAGCAACGAGCAAGGCGGGGGGGAGAAGCAGCCGGCAAGGGGGGAAGAGGAGCGGGCAAAGGGGGGAGAAGCAGCGGCCAGAGGGGGGAAGCAGCGGCAAAAGGGGGAAAGGCAGCGGGCAAAGGTGACAAAAAACAGCGGGCAAAGGGGGGGAAAAGCAGCAGCAAGGGGGGGGAAATCGGTGGCAAAAAAGGGGAGAAACAGCGGGCAAAAAATGGGGGGAAAAGCAGCGGGCGAGAGGGAGGACCAGCGGGTGAGGTCGGAAGCCGCGGCAAGGGGGGGAAGTGGCGGGCAATGGGGAAAAAGGCAGCGGGCAAAAGAGGGGGGGATTTAGCGGGCAAGGGTGGAAAAGCAGCGAGCAATGTGGAGAAAAGCAGCGGCAGGGGGGAAAGCAGCGGGCAAAGGGGGTAAAAGCAGCGGCAAGGAGGGGAAAAACAGCGGCAAGGGGGGGAAAGCAGAGGCAAGGGAGGGCAAACCAGCTGCAAGGGAGGGGAAACCAGCGGCAAGGGGGAGGACAAGTGATAGCAAGGGGGGGAAGAGAGGATGGCGAGCAGAGGAAGGGGGGACGGCGAGCAGGGGAGGAGTGGATGACAAGTAGAGGAAGAGGGGACGGCGAACAGATGAGGAGGGGCCAGCGAGCAAAGGAAGAGGGGACAGCGAGAGCGGGGGAGGGGGGGACGGCAAGCAGGGGAAGGGGGGACGGCGAGCAGAGGAAGAGGGGACGGCGAGCAGAGGAAGGGGGGACGGCGAGCAGAGGAAGAGGGGATGAGGAGCAGAGGAAGAGGGGAAGGCGGGCAGAGGAAGAGGGGATGGTGCGCAGGGAAGGAGGGGACGCGGCGAGCGGAGGACTTAGCCGAGGCGCGGTGGCGAGATCGAAGGAGAGGCGAAAACCGATCGACCCCACAGGGTCGCGTTCGCAACCGCTTCCGTTGCCCCTTCTCGCAGCCGTTGCCGATACCCTGCTGTTACACCTTCTATACAACCTCTAGTAACAGCTTATGAAACTGTAACGTGAACAGTCCCGTTTAGGAGGCTCCTTAGGAAGGTACGTAGGTAAGCAAGGTCTAAGCGCCAGTGGGCGAGAGCAGTAGTGGGCTGGGTGACCTCCCGGGAAGTCCTTGTTGTTGGTTAGAGAAGGCTATAAGCAGATGATTCAATGGCTCCTTGGAAATTTCTGCAGCACTTCGTTATGACGCCCAGAAAACTCGCGACCTTCGAATAGCTATATCAAAAACTCCAATCGGTGAAACGATCTGAAAATCGGATATGTTGTATCTGGCAGCGTCAGCTTTCCACTGAAAGTTGAATCACTCGATTCCGTAGCTTAACGAGTGAGCTATGGCGTTTGGCGCACTGGGGGGTAATCTGCCCTAGGAGAAGTTGACAGTCCTCCGTGTCACTATAATTGAAGCTTACAAGATCAGAGGCATGATAGAAAAGGCATTGAAGCACAGTTGGAAGGTGGGGTAGGAAGGGAAGGATGAAAGGGAAGGACCCTGGAGGCCCATGGTCAAGAACATGACAAGAGTCAAAGTTTTGACTCCCCATCCTCAGGTTCAGCCAGCCTGGCAAGACAAAATTCACACTGTGCCAGGTTGGCCTCCAAACCCCAAATGCTGCAGCTGCAAGGTGGGGACAAAAGTCCCACACATGCTGGTCCCTCCTCCTTATAGGGCTCTCCAACTTTGGTGTAGCAGCTGCCAAGGACTTCCAATGAGTTGTAACAAATCCATCAAACATTTCTTCGTAACTTCTTCATATGTGCTCCGATTCCAACAATTCTTGGCTCGTTGGAATGTGCTCGATGTCATGCACAATCCAACAAACCATACAAACAACGTAGCACACAAAACACATGCAAATGAAATGATGCGAACAGACGACAGGATGACGTGCAAATGAATATGCACCAACACACTCCCCCTCAGACTGTCGGCTTGTTTCGCCGTCTCTAGTTCAAGGACATTCCCGCCATCCTCGCACAGCGCCAGTGTGGCTCTTCAGCTAGCCGCTTGGTAAGGAAGTCCGCTGGCTGTTGCTGAGTTTTCACGTAGATCGGATCTAGTGTCCCAAGCTTCACCTCCTTCCGCAGCCAATGCCACTTGATCCTCATGTGCTTGTTCAACCCATGAAGAACTGCATTGCGTGCCATGGCAATGGCTCCCTTGCTGTCACTGAACAGAGGTGTCGCACAAGTCTGTTCATAGCCGATCTCCTTCAAGAGCCTCCTTAGCCAGATGATTTCTTTTGCCGCATGAAACATCGCCATGTACTCAGATTCCACTGAAGATAGTGCCGTCTCAGACTGCTTCTTGGACCTCCAACTTACAGGCCCACCTCCCACCATGCAGATGTATCCACCAACTGATGATGAATCCTCATGCTCAGAAGCCCACGTGGCATCAGCAAAACAGGAAAGGAACACCTTTCCTTCTCCGAGCTGCTCCCCCTTCTCTTTGAGGACTTCAACTCCTTTTTGACTGAGTTGAGCAGAGGCTGAATACTGTACTCCCACTGTAGGGTATGACTTGAGGTAGCGCACCACTCTCTCCGCTGCACCACACTGCTCTTCTGTTGGATTTTGCACTACTCGAGCCAGCTGTCCCACAGCAAAGCTGATGTCAGGCCGAGTATGCACAGCAGCGTAGAGTAGGCTTCCGACCATGGATTGGAATTGCCTCTGGTCTTCACTCTCAACTCCTTCTCCTTCAGCTGCCTTTATGAGTTTGAACTCGGAAGGCAAAGGTGTGACCACTTCCCGTTCTTCCTGCAGAGAGTACTTCTCAGCCAAGGTGTTGATGTACTGTCCCTGATGCAGTTTGAGCCAGCCACGTTCAGTATCCCGCTCAATGTGCATTCCCAGGTAGTACCTTGCCTCTCCAAGTGACTTGCACTTGAACTGCTCTGTGAGCTTCCGCTGCACCCCATCGATCTCCTTGTCACTGCTGCTGAAGAGCAGGATGTCATCCACGTACACCAGCAGAAGCACAAGTGACTCCCCCTCTCCCATCAGGAATAGGCTCTCGTCGCATGCACTCGCACGGAATCCAATCCCTTCCAGTGCACTGGCCAGCCTGTTGTACCAGCATCTCGGGGCCTGCTTCAAGCCATAGATGGCCTTGTTAAGTTTGCAGACACGACCGGTTCCATCCTCATAGCCAGGTGGTTGAACCATGTACACCTCCTCTTCCACAATGCCGTACAGAAAAGCGGTTACGATGTCCATCTGCTTCACCTTCCATTTGCGCACAGCAGCTACCGCCAGCAGCACACGTAGCGTTGGAGACTTAGCAGTTGGGGCAAACACTTCTTTGTAATCTTCCTTCTCTTTCTGCTGAAACCCCTTTGCCACCAGCCTGCTCTTGTAAACTGATGGCTCTCCTTTCTCATCCGTCTTGATTTTTGCCAGCCACTTGCACTGTATTGCCTTCTTCCCATTTGGCAAGTACACCAGGTCCCATGTGTGATTCTCCATCTGGCTGTTGTACTCTGCATCTCTTGAAACGAGCCACTTCCCCCGTTGAGGCCCGGCTAGCGCATGATCCATGCTCGGAGGTTGTATTGGTGCGTAAAAGCAGTATGCAGGCTCCTCGTCATCTGACTCTTGTGTTAGAAACAGAAAGGTTGAGTTTATTGATGAAGCAAAGGCATTACATAGGAAGAGAGAGATGAGCTAGGAAGGGAAGGTTGGAAGGGAAAGGGGGGTTAGGACCAATCACAAGGGAGGGAGGATCCTTCCAAATGTGGTTGACCACCAGTTGGAGGTGGTCCAAGTGTGGTGTACCACCAGTGGTTTAGCCAACCCACTTGTGGTGCCCCCACAATTGTGGTCCTTGTGTTTGGGGGCTCCAACCACAATTGGGTTGGATTGACACCCCAACACAGGTGTACACCCAACTAGGGATGTAAACACAATATACACAACTAGCATAGCATGGTATATTCTAACACAACCCCATTGCATGCAAAGCTAGTATAGGGGAGTGGTAACCGGCTGCAGGGGAGGGGCAAGCTGGTGGTCGGTCTGCAGGGGAGTGGTAACCGGCTTGGCCTGCGCCATGTCGAACCGCTGCAAGACTTGGTCGATGTAGAAGGACTGAGAGAGGGTAATGGTGCGCGATGTGCGGTCCCGGGTGATGGTCATGCCCAGATAGTGCTTGAGCTCACCCAGGTCCTTGCACTTGAGGCGCGCATGCAGGGCGTCCTTCACTTGCTGCATGGTGGCAGCATCGTCAGCGAACAGGATCATGTCGTCGACATACACCAGGATGAAGAAGCGGGTGGGAGAGGAGCGAAGGAAAAGGCTGGCATCAGACTGAGAGGCATGGAACCCCAAGGACTGCAGAGTGGCGGCCAGCTTGTTGTGCCACTCGCGAGGAGCCTGCTTGAGGCCATAAACCGGGCGGCGCAGCTCCCAGACTGTGTTGGCAGGGAAGGCTGCATGAAAGCCTGGAGGCCGCCGCAAGAGGACCCGCTCCTGGAGCTCGCCTTGCAGGAAGGCGTTGGAGACATCCATGGAGGCAATCTCCATGCCAATGCGAACAGCATAGTCGAGGATGGCACGGAGAGTTGGGAGCTTGGCAGTGGGAGAGAATGTCTCCCAGTAGTCGATGCCATGGGTTTGGGTGAAGCCCTTGGCACAATACCGGGCCTTGTAGACCGGCTCCTCACCCGGCAGCTGCTTCACTCGGAACACCCACAGGCCTTCAACAATGACGTCGTCAGGAGAGGGGACAATGTTAACGAATGAGGCATTGCGGATGAAGGCCTCGCATTCAGCAAAGATAGCCTGGATCCACTTGGCAGCATCGGGGCAGGTGATGGCCTCAAGGAAGTTGGACGGAGTGAATCTGGTGGGAGCGGTAGCGATGCCAAGGATGAGGAGGCCAAGGAAGCCCGGGTAGAGAGGCGTGAGGGAAGGTGTTTGTTGCTGAACGCCAATGAGCTCCTCATGGGAGTCCTCAATGAAGGGAAGGGAGGGTGGGGGTGGTGTTGGCCAACCCCATGGATGGCCTATGAGTGGGCCGTGAGAGCGAGTGTGGATGCGTGGGAGGATGAACGGAGAGGTGGTGCGGCGATGCCGATGAGGTTGCTGCAGTGGCTGCTGCTGCTGCTGCTGCTGCTGCTGCTGCTGCTGCTGTGGCTGCTGCTGGTGCTGCTGCTGCACCTCCTGCTACGGCTGCTGTTGCTGCACTGCCTGCGGTTGCTGCTGCTGCTCCATCCGCTGCTGCACCTCCTGCTGCTGCTGCTGCTGCTGCTGCTGCTGCTGCTGCACCTCCTGCTGCTGTTGCTGCTGCTGCTGCTGCTGCTGCTGCTGCTGCTGCTGCTGCTGCTGCTGCTGCTGCTGCTCCATCCGCTGCTGCTGCTGCTGCTCCTTCTGCTGCTGCTGCTGCTGCTGCTGCTGCTGCTGCTGCTGCTGCTGGTGCTGGTGCGATGAGGCAGAGTGAGCAGGGGAGTCAGGGACAGCTGGGTCGTAAATGTCACCTGAGGAAGGAGGAGGGGGAGGAGCAGGATTTGGAGGAAGGAGGGGAGCCTGGGGAAGGAGTGGGGGAATGACAGCATCAGCCCAGGTGAGGGGGCGGGAGAGAGGAGGAAGGGGGTCGGAAGGCGGAACAGAATGATAGAACGGGATGCTCTCATCGAACACCACGTCACGGCTCTGTAGGAGGCGGCCTGAGGACGGGTGAAGGAAGAGGTAACCAGGGGCAGAGCGAGCGTGGCCAAGGTAGACACACTCAATGGCCTTGGAGGCGAGCTTTCCTGCCTGCCGAGAGCGGTCAGGTGGGGGGATGAGGACATATGCCTTGCAACCCCAGATACGGAGAATGGCAGCATCTGGCTTGGTGCTAGCCCAGAGCTCAGTGGGAGTGACAGACTGGCGTTGAGGATGTGGGTAAAGATTAGTAAGGAGAGCAGCATGGACAAGGGCATAGCCCCAAAGAGAAGGGGGCGTGGAGGCATGAGTGAGGAGGCAGCGGGCCGTCTTGGTGATCTCACGAATGCGACTCTCAGCAACACCGTTCTGCTGAGGGGAGTGGGGAAGGGTATGAGTCTGCTGGATGCCATGGGTTGAGCAGTAGGAGGAGAGGGTGCGGTTGAGAAACTCACCACCGCCGTCGGAATGGAGGTGGCGGATGGGGCGACCAAAGTGGACTCGGCACTGCTCGGCCCAGGTAACGATGACAGCAGGGGCCTCGGCCTTCGTGTGGAGGAGGAACACCGAGGAGTACCTGCTGTGGTCGTCGACTAGGACAAGCATGTACCGGTGCCCTTGGCGGAAAGGGGAAGGGTTAGGGCCCCAGAGGTCCATGTGGACGAGGTCAAGGGGGGCAGCAGCAAAGGAAGGATGACTGAGGTGAGGCTGTTGTTTGAGCTTTCCATGAATGCATGTGGCGCATGGGGGAGCGGAAGAGGACGGGAGGGGAGGAAGAGTGGGGGGAAGACCGTCAAGCAAGCGGGAGGAGACGGCTTTACGAAGTGTGGGAAAGTTCATATGACCAAGGCGGTGGTGGATGAGAACAGCGGGGTGGGACAGTGCGCGACAAGAGCATGGGGAGGAGGTGGAGTTGGAGGAAGGTGGCTCTAGAGGGAGGGGAGGGGGGAGAGTGGAGGTGCCTGCACGAGTGGTCACGTGGCATGAGGAGGGGCGGGGTGTGCGGAGGATGTACTGACGAGAGCGAGGGCAAAGTGGGAGGCGATGAAGGAGGCGGCGAGTGGGGCCGTGGAGGAGGTCACAGTAGGTGGCAGAGGCGGGGAAGAGGGTAGTGATGCCAGCCTGTTGGAGTTCACGAATGGAGAGCAGGTTATGACGAAGGGAGGGAATGTGGAGACCAGTGACCACTCCAGAGGGGAAGGGGGGGCAGGGGAGGGTGGAGAGATGAGTGCAAGGGATGGAGAAGCTGGAATCAGCACCATGAACGTTGGTGGGGAAAGGGAGGGAGGTGAGGGTGCCGGCGTCTTTGAGGGCAGTTTCAGTGGCACCACTATCGAGAACAAAGTCAATCGTGAGCGAGGAGGGAGCTGAAGACACGGGGTACTGGAAATCACTGGCATTAAAAACAGAGGGATACATGGAAGTGGAAGCAGGGGAAGAACGCATGAGCTCGCCTAGAAAGCTGCAGTGGGAGGCGGGAGCACTAGGGGAAGGAGAGCCCCAGAGGGGAAAGCCAGGAGGACCTGGTGTGGCTGTGGCAGCCATGGCAGCGGTGCCAAAGCCAAGCTGCTGCTGCTGCCATGCAGAAGCTCGAGCCAGATCTGGCGGGAGCCGATGCGACGTGCCTGGAAGTTGCGCATGAGCGCAGACGGGATGGCAAGGAGAAGGGCACCAGTAGCACGGCTGTCCGCCTCGAGCCAGGCGCGACGACGCTCAGCAAATCGCGCAGAGTCAGCGGCATAAGCGGCGGCGGTAGCGGCATGCTGGGTGCGGAGGGTTGCCGACCGCTCGTGTTCCTCCAACGCGATCAGGTAATCAGTATGGAGCACGAGGAACTCACGACGCTGAGTAAGGAAGAGCTGCTCAACTTCAGCGGTGGCAGCGCGAGTGCTGGTGCCAACGGGTACTATGGGGGGCAAAGGTTCCTCGCCGGGATGGGGAATGAGAGAGGGGGGATCGCCAGGGTGAGGCGGCGGGTCCCCAAGGTCACCCTCTGGGAGACCAAGCATGATGTCCAGGAGGCGGAACGGCAGGACATAAGCACTGCCGAGGACGCGGTGGAGGCTGCCGACGAAGGAATACCATGTTAGAAACAGAAAGGTTCAGTTTATTGATGAAGGAAAGGCATTACATAGGAAGAGAGAGATGAGCTAGGAAGGGAAGGTTGGAAGGGAAGGGGGGGTTAGGACCAATCACAAGGGAGGGAGGCTCCTTCCAAATGTGGTTGACCACCAGTTGGAGGTGGTCCAAGTGTGGTGTACCACCAGTGGTTTAGCCAACCCACTTGTGGTGCCCCCACAATTGTGGTCATTGTGTTTGGGCGCTCCAACCACAATTGGGTTGGATTGACACCCCAACACAGGTGTACACCCAACTAGGGATGTAAACACAATATACACAACTAGCATAGCATGGTATATTCTAACACTATTACTGAACAGAGGTGTCGCACAAGTCTGTTCATAGCCGATCTCCTTCAAGAGCCTCCTTAGCCAGATGATTTCTTTTGCCGCATGAAACATCGCCATGTACTCAGATTCCACTGAAGATAGTGCCGTCTCAGACTGCTTCTTGGACCTCCAACTTATAGGCCCACCTCCCACCATGCAGATGTATCCACCAACTGATGATGAATCCTCATGCTCAGAAGCCCACGTGGCATCAGCAAAACAGGAAAGGAACACCTTTCGTTCTCCGAGCTGCTCCCCCTTCTCTTTGAGGACTTCAACTCCTTTTTGACTGAGTTGAGCAGAGGCTGAATACTGTACTCCCACTGTAGGGTATGACTTGTGTTAGCGCACCACTCTCTCCGCTGCACCACACTGCTCTTCTGTTGGATTTTGCACTACTCGAGCCAGCTGTCCCACAGCAAAGCTGATGTCAGGCCGAGTATGCACAGCAGCGTAGAGTAGGCTCCCGACCATGGATTGGAATTGCCTCTGGTCTTCACTCTCAACTCCTTCTCCTTCAGCTGCCTTTCTGAGTTTGAACTCGGAAGGCAAAGGTGTGACCACTTCCCGTTCTTCCTGCAGAGAGTACTTCTCAGCCAAGGTGTTGATGTACTGTCCCTGATGCAGTTTGAGCCAGCCACGTTCAGTATCCCGCTCAATGTGCATTCCCAGGTAGTACCTTGCCTCTCCAAGTGACTTGCACTTGAACTGCTCTGTGAGCTTCCGCTGCACCCCATCGATCTCCTTGTCACTGCTGCTGAAGAGCAGGATGTCATCCACGTACACCAGCAGAAGCACAAGTGACTCCCCCTCTCCCATCAGGAATAGGCTCTCGTCGCATGCACTCGCACGGAATCCAATCCCTTCCAGTGCACTGGCCAGCCTGTTGTACCAGCATCTCGGGGCCTGCTTCAAGCCATAGATGGCCTTGTTAAGTTTGCAGACACGACCGGTTCCATCCTCATAGCCAGGTGGTTGAACCATGTACACCTCCTCTTCCACAATGCCGTACAGAAAAGCGGTTACGATGTCCATCTGCTTCACCTTCCATTTGCGCACAGCAGCTACCGCCAGCAGCACACGTAGCGTTGGAGACTTAGCAGTTGGGGCAAACACTTCTTTGTAATCTTCCTTCTCTTTCTGCTGAAACCCCTTTGCCACCAGCCTGCTCTTGTAAACTGATGGCTCTCCTTTCTCATCCGTCTTGATTTTTGCCAGCCACTTGCACTGTATTGCCTTCTTCCCATTTGGCAAGTACACCAGGTCCCATGTGTGATTCTCCATCTGGCTGTTGTACTCTGCATCTCTTGAAACGAGCCACTTCCCCCGTTGAGGCCCGGCTAGCGCATGATCCATGCTCGGAGGTTGTATTGGTGCGTAAAAGCAGTATGCAGGCTCCTCGTCATCTGACTCTTGGTCATCACCCAAGAACAGCACTGCATCTTCGCCTTGAGCCTGTTCCTGCTGCTCAGTTGTGGCTCCTCCACTTGTGGAGCTCAGCAGCTTTCTCGTTGCCATTCTGGTACGTGCAGGGTAGATGGTTGGATTTACCCATTCTTTCACCTTCACCCAATCCTTTGTCCCCCCACCAATTTGTTTCCTTCGCTTTGGCAGACTTGGTGTTTTGGAAGCCTCTTGCTGCTGCTGCTCCGGATCCTTGACTTCAGCATCAGCTGCAATATCCTCATTGCTTCCTTCATCAGTACCGCTTGCCGTTGGCGCAGTGACTTCGCTGTCCTCAGGTTCGGACAGATCGAAGTGCATAGTGATCTCTTCCAGCTGCTGGGTGACCCTTGCCTCCGGCTGCTTCTCCCACTTGCCATACATGATGTTCTCCACAAATTTGACATCCCGACTGTCAAACAGCACATTCTTTGAGGGCTCCCAGAGTAGCCACCCCTTGCTCTCTGCCGCAAGCCCAAGGTGCACACACCAAAGTGCAGATGCTCCAAGCTTTGTCCTGTACGGTTTAGGGACATGCGCCACTGCCATGTATCCGAACACTCGAAGCATGTCCACTGGAGGCTTCTTTCCAAGCCACCTCTCCAGCGGCACCCACATATCATCAGCCACCTTTGTGAGTACGCGGTTCCTTGCCACTGTAGCATGCCTCACCGCATGAGGCCACATGGAGTTCCCCAGCCCTGATTCGATCAGCAGCGCTCGCGCAGTTTCCAGGATGGTCCTATTAGCCCTCTCAGCAACGCCATTTGACTGAGGGGTGTATGACGTCGTTAGCTGATGCTCAATGCCTTGTTTCTTGAGCCACGCAGTCAGATCTCCTCCTAGAAACTCTCCACCTCGGTCGGTTCTGATGCTCTTGCATGGGTGCCCAGATTGTCGCTCGACGAACGGCAGCCAATCATCTCGTATTGTTGAGGCAGCATGATCCTTCTGCTTCAACGGGTATGCCCACATCAGCCGACTCCAGTCATCAACTATTGTCAGGAAGTACCTTTCCCCCTTACTTCCTCGGACTGGAAAAGGTCCTACGAGGTCCATGTGCACCAGTTCCAGTGCTGCCTTGCTTTTCCCAGCTACGCCGTGAAAGGGGAACCGTGTGAACTTGCTCAGCAGACACGTCTCGCACTTGGTATCATTTGGTTGCCCAGAAAGCTTGAGCCCCTTTACTGCTTCTTCCTTATGCAGTTGCTGCAGCAATGGCATAGCCACATGCCCTAGACGCCTGTGTGCGGTTTCCCAATCAGTCTCCCCCGACCTTGCAGAAACCGTCACTCCTGCAGCACTAACTGCATTACACTCCCCCTGGACTCCAGATCCCGCCTTTACTTCTCCCAACTCCTTCTTTGTTGATTCCCATATCAGTGGAGGGATCTGCCACATGGATCTGAAGACATCTCTGCTTTCGTGTAAATCCCATAACACACGATCTCCTCGCAGCCCCTTGAATGTTTTGGATCCATTGGTGGTGGTGCTGACTCCGGCCTGGCCTAGCTTGCGCAGCGATATCAGATTGGCCTTCAGCCCCGGTACGAGTAACACGTCCTTCAGCACAACCAGTCCACCATCAGGTGCTCTGAATGCAGCTCGACCAACTCCAGCGACCTTCACTGCATGTCCGGATGCTGAGCGCACTTCAGAGATGGAGGCGCTCGCACAGCATCCAGCAAGTCCTTGCGTGGTGTCATTGTCCATGCAGCACCAGAGTCCATGACCCACATGTCAAGCGGGTGCAATTCCTCTCCAGCCCTTGCAACAGCTGTGCCACTGTCATCTTTGTCACACACATGGTAGAACTGTCCAGCATTCCTCTCCTCATTTCCCATTCCTCTGTCATCCTTGGAGGTTTCTTCAGCAGGATCAGCTACCATGTTGGCACCTCCATGTGGTTGCTTTCCTCCATTCCCCTTCTGCGATTGGTTCCAAGGGGTCCACCAGTCGGGCTTGGTAGGGCAGCAAAACCATGGATGCCCTTCTTCCTTGCAATACCAGCACTCTCCCCTCAAGCGTGGTTCAGTGTTGTCATTGTTGGAGTGACCACCTCTTCCTCTTGCACCAGCGCCACCACGCCCCCACTGGTTCCAAGTCCCGCGACCACCTTGGCTGTGGTAAGAGCGACCGCGATTGCCACGCCCTCGATCCCTCCATGTCCCTTGCATGGCATAGCCGCTGGTGCTGTCATCACCTCCGCGCAGTGTATAGCGACGAAAATCTTCTTCCAGAATCTTGGTGCGAATCCACTCCAATGTCCATTGACTTTGATTTTGTGGCAAGCTGAGTCCGCTTATAAATTGCAGCCAAGACTCCAGCAGCAGGCTGAGCATCTTGAGACACTTTGTCTGCTCTGGGTACGTGATGCCAGCAATTGCCAATTTCGCGTAGAGTTCCCTCATCTTGTCCAGTACGGGCTGCACAGGTTCATTCTCGCTCAACCGCAGCATGGACAGCTCCCGATCCAGCATGAGAGAAGTGGCAACCGATGTCGGAGCGTGCAGGTCCTTGAGCACTGCCCATGCCTTGGGCCCACAATCAATTTCCGGTAGCAGATGCATGATGTGATGCCTCTGGTTCAGCTCCAAGCTTTGTGACAGTAGATAATACCCAGCAGATGAACGTTCATCCCAGTCCGCTTGCTCTGCCATTTCCTTTGGCCTTGGCTCCGTTCCAATCATGAGCTTCAAGAGGCCAATTTGTCGAAAGTAGAGCTGCATCTTCCATGCCCAATCATTATAGCCATCTCCAGAGAACTTCTCAATGGTGAAGTTCTTCAGCACCTCCTTAAGCAGTGACCCCTGGCTTGTACGCGCTCCCCTTTGCGCTGCAATGCCAGAATCTTGGGTTGAGCTGCCTCCTTGGACTGAAGTATCACCTCCACCAGAGTCCTCTTTATCTCCCATCGTATTTAAGGTCCCAAATGCGTGATAATAGACTCTGATACCACTTGTTGGTTAGAGAAGGCTATAAGCAGATGATTCAATGGCTCCTTGGAAATTTCTGCAGCACTTCGTTATGACGCCCAGAAAACTCGCGACCTTCGAATAGCTATATCAAAAACTCCAATCGGTGAAACGATCTGAAAATCGGATATGTTGTATCTGGCAGCGTCAGCTTTCTACTGAAAGTTGAATCACTCGATTCCGTAGCTTAACGAGTGAGCTATGGCGTTTGGCGCACTGGGGGGTAATCTGCCCTAGGAGAAGTTGACAGTCCTCAGAGTCACTATAATTGAAGCTTACAAGATCAGAGGCATGATAGAAAAGGCATTGAAGCACAGTTGGAAGGTGGGGTAGGAAGGGAAGGATGAAAAGGAAGGACCCTGGAGGCCCATGGTCAAGAACATGACAAGAGTCAAAGTTTTGACTCCCCATCCTCAGGTTCAGCCAGCCTGGCAAGACAAAATTCACACTGTGCCAGGTTGGCCTCCAAACCCCAAATGCTGCAGCTGCAAGGTGGGGACAAAAGTCCCACACATGCTGGTCCCTCCTCGTTATAGGGCTCTCCAACTTTGGTGTAGCAGCTGACAAGGACTTCCAATGAATTGTAACAAATCCATCAAACATTTCTTCGTAACTTCTTCATATGTGCTCCGATTCCAACAATTCTTGGCTCGTTGGAATGTGCTCGATGTCATCCACAATCCAAGCACATCTGCACAAGCAAAAGATGAACATGCAAAGACATGCAAACCCAACAAACCATACAAAAAACGTAGCACACAAAACACATGCAAACAAAATGATGCGAACAGACGACAGGATGACGTGCAAATGAATATGCACCAACACACTCCCCCTCAGACTGTCGGCTTGTTTCGTCGTCTCTAGTTCAAGGACATTCCCGCCATCCTCGCACAGCGCCAGTGTGGCTCTTCAGCTAGCCGCTTGGTAAGGAAGTCGGCTGGCTGTTGCTGAGTTTTCACGTAGATCGGATCCAGTGTCCCAAGCTTCACCTCCTTCCGCAGCCAATGCCACTTGATCCTCATGTGCTTGTTCAACCCATGAAGAACTGCATTGCGTGCCATGGCAATGGCTCCCTTCCTATCACTGAACAGAGGTGTCGCACAAGTCTGTTCATAGCCGATCTCCTTCAAGAGCCTCCTTAGCCAGATGATTTCTTTTGCCGCATGAAACATCGCCATGTACTCAGATTCCACTGAAGATAGTGCCGTCTCAGACTGCTTCTTGGACCTCCAACTTACAGGCCCACCTCCCACCATGCAGATGTATCCACCAACTGATGATGAATCCTCATGCTCAGAAGCCCACGTGGCATCAGCAAAACAGGAAAGGAACACCTTTCCTTCTCCGAGCTGCTCCCCCTTCTCTTGAAGGACTTCAACTCCTTTTTGCCTGAGTTCAGCAGAGGCTGAATACTGTACTCCCACTGTAGGGTATGACTTGAGGTAGCGCACCACTCTCTCCGCTGCACCACACTGCTCTTCTGTTGGATTTTGCACTACTCGAGCCAGCTGTCCCACAGCAAAGCTGATGTCAGGCCGAGTATGCACAGCAGCGTAGAGTAGGCTCCCGACCATGGATTGGAATTGCCTCTGGTCTTCACTCTCAACTCCTTCTCCTTCAGCTGCCTTTATGAGTTTGAACTCGGAAGGCAAAGGTGTGACCACTTCCCGTTCTTCCTGCAGAGAGTACTTCTCAGCCAAGGTGTTGATGTACTGTCCCTGATGCAGTTTGAGCCAGCCACGTTCAGTATCCCGCTCAATGTGCATTCCCAGGTAGTACCTTGCCTCTCCAAGTGACTTGCACTTGAACTGCTCTGTGAGCTTCCGCTGCACCCCATCGATCTCCTTGTCACTGCTGCTGAAGAGCAGGATGTCATCCACGTACACCAGCAGAAGCACAAGTGACTCCCCCTCTCCCATCAGGAATAGGCTCTCGTCGCATGCACTCGCACGGAATCCAATCCCTTCCAGTGCACTGGCCAGCCTGTTGTACCAGCATCTCGGGGCCTGCTTCAAGCCATAGATGGCCTTGTTAAGTTTGCAGACACGACCGGTTCCATCCTCATAGCCAGGTGGTTGAACCATGTACACCTCCTCTTCCACAATGCCGTACAGAAAAGCGGTTACGATGTCCATCTGCTTCACCTTCCATTTGCGCACAGCAGCTACCGCCAGCAGCACACGTAGCGTTGGAGACTTAGCAGTTGGGGCAAACACTTCTTTGTAATCTTCCTTCTCTTTCTGCTGAAACCCCTTTGCCACCAGCCTGCTCTTGTAAACTGATGGCTCTCCTTTCTCATCCGTCTTGATTTTTGCCAGCCACTTGCACTGTATTGCCTTCTTCCCATTTGGCAAGTACACCAGGTCCCATGTGTGATTCTCCATCTGGCTGTTGTACTCTGCATCTCTTGAAACGAGCCACATCCCCCGTTGAGGCCCGGCTAGCGCATGATCCATGCTCGGAGGTTGTATTGGTGCGTAAAAGCAGTATGCAGGCTCCTCGTCATCTGACTCTTGGTCATCACCCAAGAACAGCACTGCATCTTCGCCTTGAGCCTGTTCCTGCTGCTCAGTTGTGGCTCCTCCACTTGTGGAGCTCAGCAGCTTTCTCGTTGCCATTCTGGTACGTGCAGGGTAGATGGTTGGATTTACCCATTCTTTCACCTTCACCCAATCCTTTGTCCCCCCACCAATTTGTTTCCTTCGCTTTGGCAGACTTGGTGTTTTGGAAGCCTCTTGCTGCTGCTGCTCCGGATCCTTGACTTCAGCATCAGCTGCAATATCCTTATTGCTTCCTTCATCAGTACCGCTTGCCGTTGGCGCAGTGACTTCGCTGTCCTCAGGTTCGGACAGATCGAAGTGCATAGTGATCTCTTCCAGCTGCTGGGTGACCCTTGCCTCCGGCTGCTTCTCCCACTTGCCATACATGATGTTCTCCACAAATTTGACATCCCGACTGTCAAACAGCACATTCTTTGAGGGCTCCCAGAGTAGCCATCCCTTGCTCTCTGCCGCAAGCCCAAGGTGCACACACCAAAGTGCAGATGCTCCAAGCTTTGTCCTGTACGGTTTAGGGACATGCGCCACTGCCATGCATCCGAACACTCGAAGCATGTCCACTGGAGGCTTCTTTCCAAGCCACCTCTCCAGCGGCACCCACATATCATCAGCCACCTTTGTGAGTACGCGGTTCCTTGCCACTGTAGCATGCCTCACCGCATGAGGCCACATGGAGCTCCCCAGCCCTGATTCGATCAGCAGCGCTCGCGCAGTTTCCAGGATGGTCCTATTAGCCCTCTCAGCAACGCCATTTGACTGAGGGGTGTATGACGTCGTTAGCTGATGCTCAATGCCTTGTTTCTTGAGCCACGCAGTCAGATCTCCTCCTAGAAACTCTCCACCTCGGTCGGTTCTGATGCTCTTGCATGGGTGCCCAGATTGTCGCTCGACGAACGGCAGCCAATCATCTCGTATTGTTGAGGCAGCATGATCCTTCTGCTTCAACGGGTATGCCCACATCAGCCGACTCCAGTCATCAACTATTGTCAGGAAGTACCTTTCCCCCTTACTTCCTCGGACTGGAAAAGGTCCTACGAGGTCCATGTGCACCAGTTCTAGTGCTGCCTTGCTTTTCCCAGCTACGCCGTGAAAGGGGAACCGTGTGAACTTGCTCAGCAGACACGTCTCGCACTTGGTATCATTTGGTTGCCCAGAAAGCTTGAGCCCCTTTACTGCTTCTTCCTTATGCAGTTGCTGCAGCAATGGCATAGCCACATGCCCTAGACGCCTGTGTGCGGTTTCCCAATCAGTCTCCCCCGACCTTGCAGAAACCGTCACTCCTGCAGCACTAACTGCATTACACTCCCCCTGGACTCCAGATCCCGCCTTTACTTCTCCCAACTCCTTCTTTGTTGATTCCCATATCAGTGGAGGGATCTGCCACATGGATCTGAAGACATCTCTGCTTTCGTGTAAATCCCATAACACACGATCTCCTCGCAGCCCCTTGAATGTTTTGGATCCATTGGTGGTGGTGCTGACTCCGGCCTGGCCTAGCTTGCGCAGCGATATCAGATTGGCCTTCAGCCCCGGTACGAGTAACACGTCCTTCAGCACAACCAGTCCACCATCAGGTGCTCTGAATGCAGCTCGACCAACTCCAGCGACCTTCACTGCATGTCCGGATGCTGAGCGCACTTCAGAGATAGGAGGCGCTCGCACAGCATCCAGCAAGTCCTTGCGTGGTGTCATTGTCCATGCAGCACCAGAGTCCATGACCCACATGTCAAGCGGGTGCAATTCCTCTCCAGCCCTTGCAACAGCTGTGCCACTGTCATCTTTGTCACACACATGGTAGAACTGTCCAGCATTCCTCTCCTCATTTCCCATTCCTCTGTCATCCTTGGAGGTTTCTTCAGCAGGATCAGCTACCATGTTGGCACCTCCATGTGGTTGCTTTCCTCCATTCCCCTTCTGCGATTGGTTCCAAGGGGTCCACCAGTCGGGCTTGGTAGGGCAGCGAAACCATGGATGCCCTTCTTCCTTGCAATACCAGCACTCTCCCCTCAAGTGTGGTTCAGTGTTGTCATTGTTGGAGTGACCACCTCTTCCTCTTGCACCAGCGCCACCACGCCCCCACTGGTTCCAAGTCCCGCGACCACCTTGGCTGTGGTAAGAGCGACCGTGATTGCCACGCCCTCGATCCCTCCATGTCCCTTGCATGGCATAGCCGCTGGTGCTGTCATCACCTCCGCGCAGTGTATAGCGACGAAAATCTTCTTCCAGAATCTTGGTGCGAATCCACTCCAATGTCCATTGACTTTGATTTTGTGGCAAGCTGAGTCCGCTTATAAATTGCAGCCAAGACTCCAGCAGCAGGCTGAGCATCTTGAGACACTTTGTCTGCTCTGGGTACGTGATGCCAGCAATTGCCAATTTCGCGTAGAGTTCCCTCATCTTGTCCAGTACGGGCTGCACAGGTTCATTCTCGCTCAACCGCAGCATGGACAGCTCCCGATCCAGCATGAGAGAAGCGGCAACCGATGTCGGAGCGTGCAGGTCCTTGAGCACTGCCCATGCCTTGGGCCCACAATCAATTTCCGGTAGCAGATGCATGATGTGATGCCTCTGGTTCAGCTCCAAGCTTTGTGACAGTAGATAATACCCAGCAGATGAACGTTCATCCCAGTCCGCTTGCTCTGCCATTTCCTTTGGCCTTGGCTCCATTCCAATCATGAGCTTCAAGAGGCCAATTTGTCGAAAGTAGAGCTGCATCTTCCATGCCCAATCATCATAGCCATCTCCAGAGAACTTCTCAATGGTGAAGTTCTTCAGCACCTCCTTAAGCAGTGACCCCTGGCTTGTACGCGCTCCCCTTTGCGCTGCAATGCCAGAATCTTGGGTTGAGCTGCCTCCTTGGACTGAAGTATCACCTCCACCAGAGTCCTCCTTATCTCCCATCGTATTTTAGGTCCCAAATGCGTGATAATAGACTGTTGGTTAGAGAAGGCTATAAGCAGATGATTCAATGGCTCCTTGGAAATTTCTGCAGCACTTCGTTATGACGCCCAGAAAACTCGCGACCTTCGAATAGCTATGTCCAAAACTCCAATCGGTGAAACGATATGAAAATCGGATATGTTGTATCTCGCAGCGTCAGCTTTCCAGTGAAAGTTAAATCACTCGATTCCGTAGCTTGACGAGTGAGCTATGGCGTTGGGCGCACTGGGGGGTAATCTGCCCTAGGAGAAGTTGACAGTCCTCAGAGTCACTATGATTGAAGCTTACAAGATCAGAGGCATGATAGAAAAGACATTGAAGCACAGTTGGAAGGTGGGGTAGGAAGGGAAGGATGAAAGGGAAGGACCCTGGAGGCCCATGGTCAAGAACATGACAAGAGTCAAAGTTTTGACTCCCCATCCTCAGGTTCAGCCAGCCTGGCAAGACAAAATTCACACTGTGCCAGGTTGGCCTCCAAACCCCAAATGCTGCAGCTGCAAGGTGGGGACAAAAGTCCCACACATGCTGGTCCCTCCTCGTTATAGGGCTCTCCAACTTTGGTGTAGCAGCTGACAAGGACTTCCAATGAGTTGTAACAAATCCATCAAACATTTCTTCGTAACTTCTTCATATGTGCTCCGATTCCAACAATTCTTGGCTCGTTGGAATGTGCTCGATGTCATGCACAATCCAAGCACATCTGCACAAGCACAAGATGAACATACAAAGACATGCAAACCCAACAAACCATACAAACAACGTAGCACACAAAACACATGCAAACGAAATGATGCGAACAGACGACAGGATGACGTGCAAATGAATATGCACCAACACACTCCCCCTCAGACTGTCGGCTTGTTTCGCCGTCTCTAGTTCAAGGACATTCCCGCCATCCTCGCACAGCGCCAGTGTGGCTCTTCAGCTAGCCGCTTGGTAAGGAAGTTGGCTGGCTGTTGCTGAGTTTTCACGTAGATCGGATCCAGTGTCCCAAGCTTCACCTCCTTCCGCAGCCAATGCCACTTGATCCTCATGTGCTTGTTCAACCCATGAAGAACTGCATTGCGTGCCATGGCAATGGCTCCCTTGCTGTCACTGAACAGAGGTGTCGCACAAGTCTGTTCATAGCCGATCTCCTTCAAGAGCCTCCTTAGCCAGATGATTTCTTTTGCCGCATGAAACATCGCCATGTACTCAGATTCCACTGAAGATAGTGCCGTCTCAGACTGCTTCTTGGACCTCCAACTTACAGGCCCACCTCCCACCATGCAGATGTATCCACCAACTGATGATGAATCCTCATGCTCAGAAGCCCACGTGGCATCAGCAAAACAGGAAAGGAACACCTTTCCTTCTCCGAGCTGCTCCCCCTTCTCTTGAAGGACTTCAACTCCTTTTTGCCTGAGTTCAGCAGAGGCTGAATACTGTACTCCCACTGTAGGGTATGACTTGAGGTAGCGCACCACTCTCTCCGCTGCACCACACTGCTCTTCTGTTGGATTTTGCACTACTCGAGCCAGCTGTCCCACAGCAAAGCTGATGTCAGGCCGAGTATGCACAGCAGCGTAGAGTAGGCTCCCGACCATGGATTGGAATTGCCTCTGGTCTTCACTCTCAACTCCTTCTCCTTCAGCTGCCTTTATGAGTTTGAACTCGGAAGGCAAAGGTGTGACCACTTCCCGTTCTTCCTGCAGAGAGTACTTCTCAGCCAAGGTGTTGATGTACTGTCCCTGATGCAGTTTGAGCCAGCCACGTTCAGTATCCCGCTCAATATGCATTCCCAGGTAGTACCTTGCCTCTCCAAGTGACTTGCACTTGAACTGCTCTGTGAGCTTCCGCTGCACCCCATCGATCTCCTTGTCACTGCTGCTGAAGAGCAGGATGTCATCCACGTACACCAGCAGAAGCACAAGTGACTCCCCCTCTCCCATCAGGAACAGGCTCTCGTCGCATGCACTCGCACGGAATCCAATCCCTTCCAGTGCACTGGCCAGCCTGTTGTACCAGCATCTCGGGGCCTGCTTCAAGCCATAGATGGCCTTGTTAAGTTTGCAGACACGACCGGTTCCATCCTCATAGCCAGGTGGTTGAACCATGTACACCTCCTCTTCCACAATGCCGTACAGAAAAGCGGTTACGATGTCCATCTGCTTCACCTTCCATTTGCGCACAGCAGCTACCGCCAGCAGCACACGTAGCGTTGGAGACTTAGCAGTTGGGGCAAACACTTCTTTGTAATCTTCCTTCTCTTTCTGCTGAAACCCCTTTGCCACCAGCCTGCTCTTGTAAACTGATGGCTCTCCTTTCTCATCCGTCTTGATTTTTGCCAGCCACTTGCACTGTATTGCCTTCTTCCCATTTGGCAAGTACACCAGGTCCCCCGTGTGATTCTCCATCTGGCTGTTGTACTCTGCATCTCTTGAAATGAGCCACTTCCCCCGTTGAGGCCCGGCTAGCGCATCAACCATCCTCGGAGGTTGTATTGGTGCGTAAAAGCAGTATGCAGGCTCCTCGTCATCTGACTCTTGGTCATCACCCAAGAACAGCACTGCATCTTTGTCTTGAGCCTGTTCCTGCTGCTCAGTCGTGGCTCCTCCACTTGTAGAGTTCAGCAGCTTTCTCGTTGCCATTCTGGTACGTGCAGGGTAGATGGTTGGATTTACCCATTCTTTCACCTTCACCCAATCCTTTGTCCCCCCACCAATTTGTTTCCTTCGCTTTGGCAGACTTGGTGTTTTGGAAGCCTCTTGCTGCTGCTGCTCCGGATCCTTGACTTCAGCATCAGCTGCAATATCCTCATTGCTTCCTTCATCAGTACCGCTTGCCGTTGGCGCAGTGACTTCGCTGTCCTCAGGTTCGGACAGATCGAAGTGCATAGTGATCTCTTCCAGCTGCTGGGTGACCCTTGCCTCCGGCTGCTTCTCCCACTTGCCATACATGATGTTCTCCACAAATGTGACATCCCGACTGTCAAACAGCACATTCTTTGAGGGCTCCCAGAGTAGCCACCCCTTGCTCTCTGCCGCAAGCCCAAGGTGCACACACCAAAGTGCAGATGCTCCAAGCTTTGTCCTGTACGGTTTAGGGACATGCGCCACTGCCGTGCATCCGAACACTCTAAGCATGTCCACTGGAGGCTTCTTTCCAAGCCACCTCTCCATACATAGGCTTGAGGCACGGGAGCGCGGATTGCATTGGCCTTGGCTTGAGCGCTGTTGTCCTTTTCGGCAGAAAGGAGCGCGGATGAGACCTTGGCAAATGTGAGTTCTGCAGGAGCAAGGCCCAAGAGCATCTTGCGTGTGACTTCGTATGCCGGAGTGAGGCCGACTAGGAGAGCGGCTGCAGGGGCTTGCTCGGGGAAGACTATCCCCAACTGTTTGAGTTCACCATGAATGGACTGCACCTTGGTGACATAGTCCGCAATGCCTGGCGAGTCCTCGAGGCGCACTTGGAACATGCTGGGGATGAGTATAGCAACTCCCACTGCAGTCTTGTTCAGGAAGCGATCCTCGAGGTAGAGCCGAATGGCGTTGGCAGACGGGTAGTTGTTGTGGGTTTCGACGAGTTCGGGAGGAGTGGTGCCCATGAAGACACTAATGACCGCACCATCGGCCTTCTCCCAATTCTTGTACTTGAGCAGTGCAGCAGCATAAACTGCTTCGGCGGCGGCATTAGCTGGATCGGCGGACCTCTCGGGTTTAGGAGGCTCTTTGCCGTCACCGATGTTGAGAAGGACGTCGGTAAGCTCCAGCCCCTTCACCTCGCGACTGAGGAGGTGCTTGTCGACACCATAGCGCCAAGCCTTGTAGTTGGAGCATGTACCGTCCGGCTCGAGACGAAGGAGCGGGATCAGGTTGGCGAGTGAAGTGGTTGAGTAAGCCATTGTCGGTGTGCAGCGCGGCACTTCTGGAAATTGGTCGACGAGAATTGCTGAAAATCACTCTGACGGCTGTATCAAAATGCCGCTAAGTAGGAAATGGCGTCGGCGAAAATTCGTTAAAACGCCGACTTGAAACTGAATCTGAGCCTATGTCTAACCCCGGACCCACACACCCCCCACACACCCCCAGGCCCTGTCCCGCAGCTACACAGCTCCGCAACCAGCTCCGCAACCAGCTCCGCAACCAGCTCCGCTCCGCTTCAACCTGTGTACCTGCTCTTGATTTGATACGAGACGTTCGTGGACGCGATTTCGCGAGGGGAGTTCGCCTATTCTGGCGGGGTCTGAGGGGAAACTCGAGAACGAGTTTTAAGAGATGGTCAAAATTGAAATTTGACCAAGGAGAACCGAGGAGGAAATCGACGATGAGAAGCGTGAAAGCTTCAGAAATGAGAAATTCAACGAGGTCGAGCGCGAAGGCGGTCGACGATGAGAGGCGCGACTGCAGAGTGGAGCACGTCGAAATTCCGACGACTCGAAACGAATGTCGTGACGATGAAGTGCGCGTAGCGCGGGCACGTTGAGATTAGGACCTTGATCCGCGTGTGCGGATAGGTCGCTCTGATACCATGTAAGAAATAGAGTTGAAATGATTGATTAGGTAAGGAGCCCAAGGCTCTATAAGTACATGGCAAGGTGAGAGTGAATGGATGAAGGGGGAATTGGAGGGAATCCCCATGGGGATCTCCGGAATCTCCAATGGGTAATTGGAGATTGGGGAGATCACAATTGGGTGAGGTTGGGATTTGTGAGTACACCCCAACCCACTAAAACATTCATAACCTAAACTCGGATATAAAAGTACAAATGCAAAAGTGGTATTTGCAGTCTATTTCTAACAACCAAGAGTGAGGATGTGAGACTTGGTGGCTTGTAGATAACGGAGGACCCTCTTGGCTGCAGACCAATGCGAGGCAGTGTAGCGTCCGGGGGAGACGTACCGAGAGAGGACACTAACCGGGTAAGCCATGTCTGGTCGAGTGCACATCATGGCATACATGAGTGAACCGACTAGCTCAGGGTACGGGTCCTTGCAGGCGTCAGGAGAAGGAACTGGAGGGGCCGTGAGCTGATGCTGTAGTGGGAGTGGAGTGGAGACAGAGTTACTGGAGTCCATGTCGAACCGCTTGAGAAGGTTGTCGATGTAGGACTCCTGGGAGAGGGTGATCGTGCAAGCTTGGCGGTCACGAGTGATCTCCATCCCCAGGTAGTTCTTGAGGTCACCAAGATCCTTCATGAGAAAGACGGAGCTGAGAGCAGACTGGACAGCTGCCATGTCGGCTGGATCTCTGGCGGCTAGAATGAAGTCGTCGACGTAGACGAGGAGGTAGAAGGGCTCGGAGGAGTGACGAACGAAGAGACTGGAATCTGAGGCAGAGGGATGGAAGTCAAATGCGAGGAGGACTTCCTTCACCTTGTTGTGCCACTCACGAGGAGCCTGCTTGAGGCCATACACTGGGCACTTCAGCTTCCACACTGTGTTGGCAGGGTAAGTGCCAGGAAACCCCGGTGGGCGTTCCATGTGAACATCCTCCTTGAGCTGGCCTTGGAGAAAGGCGGAGGAGGCGTCCATGGACTTGATCTCGAAGTTGCCGCGAGCGGCTATATCAAGAAGAGCGCGCACAGTCGGGAGCTTGGCCGTGGGCGAGAATGTTTCGAAGAAGTCGAGATACTCCTTCTGGGTGAAACCCTTCGCCACGTATCGTGCCTTGAACAGTGGAGCTTCGCCTGGGAGTTGTTTGACTCGGAAGATCCATTTTCCGCCGACGATGTTGACACCGGAAGGGGGAACAACATCGTCAAAGCTGTTGTTGCAAATGAACGCCTCGTTCTCCACATCCATTGCTGCCTTCCACTCCTTCTTATAAGGCCCCGAGAGAGCTTCCTCTTTTGTGCGAGGAGTCGGAATGGTCGGGTTCTTGGTGAAGTTGAGGGAAGGGCAGTCAGTAATGTCCGGGAAGATGTGAGAGAGAAATTTGCAGACCGCGTGAAGGTCAAACAGCTCCTCATGCCTGTCCTCCAGAAGTGCACGGGGGGGAATACGGATGGAGGGGACATCACCCCCGGCAGGAGGAGGCGGGGTGACCGAACACCGGATGGAGAAGGCGGCTGGTCCCCAGGCGAGAGGCGGAGCCGGTCCCTTGGAACGAGTGCGACTAGAGACCGGAGACGAAGGCGGCTGCGGTGGGACCGGAGGGACTGGGCGCCTCCGATAGGAGACTGGTGAGCCGGGCTCGACGCGCGAGGAAGGCAGAGCAGGAGGAGGTGCCGCTGCGTAGGATACTGGGGAGGCCGGGTGAGACACGCCGGACGGAGAAGGCCCCGGAGAAGGGGCAGCGGCCGGAGGTGGGGCATCGAAGTCTGCCCAAACAAGCGTCGGGGGAGGTAGAAGAGGCTCGCCCGTGGTCGCAGAGTGGAATGGGTGTGTCTCATCGAAGACAACATCACGGCTGCGAATCAGCTGTCTAGTGATTGGGTTGAGGAATAAGTAGTTTGGGGAGTCGGAGTTGTGCCCCAGGTACATGCAGGTCTGGGTTTTGGGACCAAGCTTGCCACCTTGCTTCCTGCGCGTGTGGGGGCTTAGCAACACATACGCGGTACACCCCCAGACGCGTAGAGAGCGGGCGGAAGGCGTGACCCCAAGCCAGAGAGCGGTAGGTGTGGTGTCGGGCCAGTGGGGATGCGGATAAGGATTGTAGAGGAGTGCCGTATGGAAGAGGGCATATCCCCAGAGTGACCGTGGTGCGTTGGCATGACTGAGGAGGCAGCAAGCGATCTGAACCAATGTGTGGTTGCGGCTCTCTGCAATGCCATTCTGCTGCGGGCTTTCGGGGAGCGTGAAGGTTTGCCGAATCCCTTGGGCCGCACAGAAGTTATCGAGTTTGCCATTGCGAAATTCTCCCCCGCCATCAGAATGGAGGCACTTCAGAGGAGTGCCGAACGTGACTTGAGCCTGGCGCACCAACGCCATGATGACATCAGGTGCCTCCGCCTTGGTATGCAGGAGGTGCACAGAAACATACCGCGAGTGGTCATCGACTAGTGTAAGAAAGTACCGATAACCGCCTCGGGATGCGACTGGAGCTGGGCCCCAGACATCCATGTGCACTAGGTCCAGCGGAGCAGCTGCGACGGATGGGGAGGAAGGGTGCGGCTGCTGCCTGAGCTTGCTCTTCGTGCAGTCCAGGCAGGTGGGTGCAAGTGAGTCTGTTGGTGGAGGAAGCGCCGACGGGAGGCCAAGAAGAAGTCTCTTGAAAGCGATGTCGGCAAGTGTACGGAAGTTGGGGTGACCCAAGCGATGGTGGTAGTGTTAGAAACAGAGGTGTCACTCAAGTCTGTTCATGGCCGATCTCCTTCAAGAGCCTCCTTAGCCAGATGATTTCTTTTGCCGCATGAAACATCGCCATGTACTCAGATTCCACTGAAGATAGTGCCGTCTCAGACTGCTTCTTGGACCTCCAACTTAGAGGCCCACCTCCCACCATGCAGATGTATCCACCTACTGATGATGAATCCTCATGTTCAGAAGCCCATGTGGCATCAGCAAAACAGGAAAGGAACACCTTTCCTTCTCCGAGCTGCTCCCTCTTCTCTTTGAGGACTTCAACTCCCTTTTGCCAGAGTTGAGCAGAGGCTGAATACTGTACTCCCACCGTAGGGTATGACTTGAGGTAGCGCACCACTCTCTCTGCTGCACCATACTGCTCTTCTGTTGGATTTTGCACTACTCGAGCCAGCTGTCCCACAGCAAAGCTGATGTCAGGACGAGTATGCACAGCAGCGTAGAGTAGGCTCCCGACCATGGATTGGAATTGCCTCTGGTCTTCACACTCAACTCCTTCTCCTTCAGCTGCCTTTATGAGTTTGAACTCGGAAGGCAAAGGTGTGACCACTGTCTGTTCTTCCTGCAGAGAGTACTTCTCAGCCAAGGTGTGGATGTACTGTCCCTGATGCAGTTTGAGCCAGCCACGTTCAGTATCCCGCTCAATGTGCATTCCCAGGTAGTACCTTGCCTCTCCAAGTGACTTGCACTTGAACTGTTCTGTGAGCTTCTGCTGCACCCCATCGATCTCCTTGTCACTGCTGCTGAAGAGCAGGATGTCATCCACGTACACAAGCAGAAGCACAAGCGACTCCCCCTCGCCCATCAGGAATAGGCTCTCGTCGCATGCACTCGCACGGAATCCAATCCCTTCCAGTGCACTGGCCAGCCTGTTGTACCAGCATCTCGGGGCCTGCTTCAAGCCATAGATGGCCTTGTTAAGTTTGCAGACACGACCGGTTCCATCCTCATAGCCAGGTGGTTGAACCATGTACACCTCTTCCACAATGCCGTACAGAAAAGCGGTTACGATGTCCATCTGCTTCACCTTCCATTTGCGCACAGCAGCTACCGCCAGCAGCACACGTAGCGTTGGAGACTTAGCAGTTGGGGCAAACACTTCTTTGTAATCTTCCTTCTCTTTCTGTTGAAACCCCTTTGCCACCAGCCTGCTCTTGTAAACTGATGGCTCTCCTTTCTCATCCGTCTTGATTTTTGCCAGCCACTTGCACTGTATTGCCTTCTTCCCATTTGGCAAGTACACCAGGTCCCATGTGTGATTCTCCATCTGGCTGTTGTACTCTGCATCTCTTGAAACGAGCCACTTCCCCCGTTGAGGCCCGGCTAGCGCATGATCCATGCTCGGAGGTTGTATTGGTGCGTAAAAGCAGTATGCAGGCTCCTCGTCATCTGACTCTTGGTCATCACCCAAGAACAGCACTGCATCTTCGCCTTGAGCCTGTTCCTGCTGCTCTGTTGTGGCTCCTCCACTTGTAGAGTTCAGCAGCTTTCTTGTTGCCATTCTGGTACGTCCAGGGTAGATGGTTGGATTTACCCATTCTTTCACCTTCACCCAATCCTTTGTCCCCCCACCAATCTGTTTCCTTCGCTTTGGCAGACTTGGTGTTTTGGAAGCCTCTTGCTGCTGCTGCTCCGGATCCTTGACTTCAGCATCAGCTGCAATATCCTCATTGCTTCCTTCATCAGTACCGCTTGCCGTTGGTGCAGTGACTTCGCTGTCCTCAGGTTCGGACACATCGAAGTGCATAGTGATCTCTTCCAGCTGCTGGGTGACCCTTGCCTCTGGCTGCTTCTCCCACTTGCCATACATGATGTTCTCCACAAATGTGACATCCCGACTGTCAAACAGCACATTCGTTGAGGGCTCCCAGAGTAGCCATCCCTTGCTCTCTGCCGCAAGCCCAAGGTGCACACACCAAAGTGCAGATGCTCCAAGCTTTGTCCTGTACGGTTTAGGGACATGCGCCACTGCCATGCATCCGAACACTCTAAGCATGTCCACTGGAGGCTTCTTTCCAAGCCACCTCTCCAGCGGCACCCACATATCATCAGCCACCTTTGTGAGTACGCGGTTCCTTGCCACTGTAGCATGCCTCACCACATGAGGCCACATGGAGTTCCCCAGCCCTGATTTGATCAGCAGCGCTCGTGCAGTTTCCAGGATGGTCCTATTAGCCCTCTCAGCAACGCCATTTGACTGAGGGGTATAGGACGTCGTTAGCTGATGCTCAATGCCTTGTTTCTTGAGCCACGCAGTCAGATCTCCTCCTAGAAACTCTCCACCTCGGTCGGTTCTGATGCTCTTGCATGGGTGCCCAGATTGTCGCTCGACGAACGGCAGCCAGTCATCTCGTATTGTTGAGGCAGCATGATCCTTTTGCTTCAACGGGTATGCCCATATCAGCCGACTCAAGTCATCAACTATTGTTAGGAAGTATCTTTCCCCCTTTCTTCCTTGAACTGGAAAAGATCCTACCAGGTCCATGTGCACCAGTTCCAGTGCTGCCTTGCTTTTCCCAGCTACGCCGTGAAAGGGGAACCGTGTGAACTTGCTCAGCAGACACGTCTCGCACTTGGTATCATTTGGTTGCCCAGAAAGCTTCAGCCCCTTTACTGCTTCTTCTTTATGCAGTTGCTGCAGCAATGGTATAGCCAGATGCCCTAGACGCCTGTGTGCGGTTTCCCAATCAGTCTCCCCCGACCTTGCAGAAACCGTCACTCCTGTAGCACTAACTGTATTGCACTCCCCCTGGACTCCAGATCCCGGCTTTACTGCTCCCAACTCCTTTGTTGATTCCCATATAAGCACAGGGATGTGCCACATGGATCTGAAGACATTTCTGCTTTCGTGTAAATCCCATAACACACGATCTCCTTGCAGCCCCTTGAATGTTTTGGATCCATTGGTGATGGTGCTGACTCCGGCCTGGCCTAGCTTGCGCAGCGATATCAGATTGGCCTTCAGCCCCGGTACGAGTAACACGTCCTTCAGCACAACCAGTCCACCATCAAGTGCTCTGAATGCAGCTCGACCAACTCCAACGACCTTCACGGCATGTCCGGATGCTGAGCGCACTTCGGAGATTGGAGGCGCTCGCACAGCATCCAGCAAGTCCTTGCGTGGTGTCATTGTCCATGCAGCACCAGAGTCCATGACCCACTTGTCAAGCGGGTGCAATTCCTCTCCAGCCCTTGCAACAGCCGTGCCACTGTCATCTTTGTCACACACATGGTAGAACTGTCCAGCATTCCTCTCCTCATTTCCCATTCCTCTGTCATCCTTGGAGGTTTCTTCAGCAGGATCAGCTACCATGTTGGCACCTCCATGTGGTTGCTTTCCTCCATTCCCCTTTTGCGATTGGTTCCAAGGGGTCCACTAGTCGGGCTTGGTAGAGCAGCGAAACCATGGATGCCCTTCTTCCTTGCAATACCAGCACTCTCCCCTCAAGCGTGGTTCACTGTTGTCATTGTTGGAGTGACCACCTCTTCCAGCATGAGAGAAGTGGCAACCGATGTCGGAGCGTGCAGGTCCTTGAGCACTGCCCATGACTTGGGCCCACAATCAGTTTCCGATAGCAGATGCATGATGTGATGCATCTGATTAAACTCCAAGCTTTGTGATAGTAGATAATACCCAGCAGCTGAACGTTCATCCCAGTCCGCTTGCTCTGCCATTTCCTTTGGCCTTGGCTCCGTTCCAATCATGAGCTTCAAGAGGCCAATTTGTCGAAAGTAGAGCTGCATCTTCCATGCCCAATCATCATAGCCATCTCCAGAGAACTTCTCAATGGTGAAGTTCTTCAGCACCTCCTTAAGCAGTGACCCCTGGCTTGTACGCGCTCCCCTTTGCGCTGCAATGCCAGAATCTTGGGTAGAGCTGCCTCCTTGGACTGAAGTATCACCTCCACCAGAGTCCTCCTTATCTCCCATCGTATTTTAGGTTCCAAATGCGTAATAATGGGCTCTGATACCACTTGTTAGTGAGAGAAGGCTATAAGCAGATGATTCAATGGCTTCTTGGAAATTTCTGCAGCACTTCGTTATGACGCCCAGAAAACCCGCGACCTTCGAAAAGCTATATCCAAAACTCCAATCGGTGAAACAATCTGAAACTCGGCTATGTTATAGCTTGCAGTGTCAGCTTTCCAATGAAAGTTGAATCACTCGATTCCGTAGCTTAACGAGTGAGCTATGGTGTTTGGCGCACTAGGGGGTAATCTGCCCTAGGAGAAGTTGACAGTCCTCAGAGTCACTATAATTGAAGCTTACAAGTTCAGAGGCATGATGGAAGAGGCATTGAAGCACAGTTGGAAGGTGGGGTAGGAAGGGAAGGATGAAAGGGGAGGACCCTGGAGGCCAATGGTCAAGAACATGACAAGAGTCAAAGTCTTGACTCCCCATCCTCAGGTTCAGCCAGCCTGGCAAGACAAAATTCACATTGTACCAGGTTGGCCTCCAAACCCCAAATGCTGCAGCTGCAAGGTGGGGACAAAATTCCCACACATGCTGGTCACTCCTCGTTATAGGGCTCTCCAACTTGGTGTAGCAGCTGCCAAGGACTTCCAATGAGTAGTAACAAATCCATCAAACATTTCTTCGTAACTCCATATGTGCTCCGATTCCAACAATTCTTGGCTCGTTGGAATGTGCTCGATGTCATGCACAATCCAAGCACATCTGCACAAGCACAAGATGAACATGCAAAGACATGCAAACCCAACAAACCATACAAACAATGTAGCACACAAAACATATGCAACGAAATGATGCGAACAGACGACAGGATGACGTGCAAACGAATATGCACCAACAGGCAATGGCTCCCTTGCTATCACTGAACAGAGGTGTCGCACAAGTCTGCTCATGGCCGATCTCCTTCAAGAGCCTCCTTAGCCATATGATTTCTTTTGCCGCATGAAACATCGCCATGTACTTAGATTCCACTGAAGATAGTGCCGTCTCACTCTGCTTCTTGGACCTCCAACTTACAGGGCCACCTCCCACCATGCACATGTATCCACCAACTGATGATGAATCCTCATGCTCAGAAGCCCACGTGGCATCAGCAAAACAGGAAAGGAACACCTTTCCTTCTCCGAGCTGCTCCCCTTCTCTTTGAGGACTTCAACTCCTTTTTGCCAGAGTTGAGCAGAGGCTGAATACTGTACTCCCATTGTAGGGTATGACTTGAGGTAGCGCACCACTCTCTCCGCTGCACCACACTGCTCTTCTGTTGGATTTTGCACTACTCGAGCCAGCTGTCCCACAGCAAAGCTGATGTCAGGCCGAGTATGTAGAGCAGCGTAGAGTAGGCTCCTAACCATGGATTGGAATTGCCTGTGGTCTTCACTCTCAACTCCTTCTCCTTCAGCTGCCTTTCTGAGTTTGAACTCGGAAGGCAAAGGTGTGACCACTTTCCGTTCTTCCTGTAGAGAGTACTTCTCAGCCAAGGTGTTGATGTACTGTCCCTGATGCAGTTTGAGCCAGCCACGTTCAGTATCCCGCTCAATGTGCATTCCCAGGTAGTACCTTGCCTCTCCAAGTGACTTGCACTTGAACTGCTCTGTGAGCTTCCGCTGCACCCCATCGATCTCCTTGTCACTGCTGCTGAAGAGCACGATGTCATCCACGTACACCAGCAGAAGCACAAGCGACTCCCCCTCGCCCATCAGGAATAGGCTCTCGTCGCATGCACTCGCACGGAATCCAATCCCTTCCAGTGCACTGGCCAGCCTGTTGTACCAGCATCTCGGGGCCTGCTTCAAGCCATAGATGGCCTTGTTAAGTTTGCAGACACGACTTGTTCCATCCTCATAGCCAGGTGGTTGAACCATGTACACCTCCTCTTCCACAATGCCGTACAGAAAAGCGGTTACGATGTCCATCTGCTTCACCTTCCATTTGCGCACTGCAGCTACCGCTAGCAGCACACGTAGCGTTGGAGACTTAGCAGTTGGGGCAAACACTTCTTTGTAATATTCCTTCTCTTTCTGCTGAAACCCCTTTGCCACCAGCCTAGTCTTGTAAACTGATGGCCCTCCTTTCTCATCCGTCTTGATTTTTGCCAGCCACTTGCACTGTATTGCCTTCTTCCCATTTGGCAAGTACACCAGGTCCCACGTGTGATTCTCCATCTGGCTGTTGTACTCTGCATCTCTTGAAATGAGCCACTTCCCCCGTTGAGGCCCGGCTAGCGCATCAACCATCCTCGGAGGTTGTATTGGTGCGTAAAAGCAGTATGCAGGCTCCTCGTCATCTGACTCTTGGTCATCACCCAAGAACAGCACTGCATCTTTGTCTTGAGCCTGTTCCTGCTGCTCAGTCGTGGCTCCTCCACTTGTAGAGTTCAGCAGCTTTCTCGTTGCCATTCTGGTACGTGCAGGGTAGATGGTTGGATTTACCCATTCTTTCACCTTCACCCAATCCTTTGTCCCCCCACCAATCTGTTTCTTTCGCTTTGACAGACTTGGTGTTTTGGTAGCCTCTTGCTGCTGCTGCTCCGGATCCTTGACTTCAGCATCAACTGCAATATCCTCATTACTTCTTTTATCAGTACCGCTTGCCGTTGGCGCAGTGACTTTGCTGTCCTCAGGTTCGGACAAATCGAAGTGCATAGTGATCTCATCCAGCTGCTGAGTGACCCTTGCCTCCGGCTGCTTCTCCCACTTGCCATACATGATTTTGTCCACAAATGTGACATCCCGACTTTCAAACAGCACATTCTTCGAGGGCTCCCAGAGTAGCCACCCCTTGCTCTCTGCCGCAAGCCCAAGGTGCACACACCAAAGTGCAGATGCTCCAAGCTTTGTCCTGTACGGTTTAGGGACATGCGCCACTGCCATGCATCCGAACACTCTAAGCATGTCCACTGGAGGCTTCTTTCCAAGCCACCTCTCCAGCGGCACCCACATATCATCAGCCACCTTTGTGAGTACGCGGTTCCTTGCCACTGTAGCATGCCTCACCACATGAGGCCACATGGAGTTCCCCAGCCCTGATTTGATCAGCAGCGCTCGTGCAGTTTCCAGGATGGTCCTATTAGCCCTCTCAGCAACGCCATTTGACTGAGGGGTATAGGACGTCGTTAGCTGATGCTCAATGCCTTGTTTCTTGAGCCACGCAGTCAGATCTCCTCCTAGAAACTCTCCACCTCGGTCGATTCTGATGCTCTTGCATGGGTGCCCAGATTGTCGCCCGACGAACGGCAGCCAGTCATCTCGTATTGTTGAGGCAGCATGATCCTTCTGCTTCAACGGGTATGCCCATATCAGCCGACTCCAGTCATCAACTATTGTTAGGAAGTACCTTTCCCCCTTACTTCCTCGAACTGGAAAAGGTCCTACCAGGACCATGTGCACCAGTTCAAGTGCCGCCTTGCTTTTCCCAGCTACGCCGTGAAAGGGGAACCATATGAAGTTGCTCAGCAGATACGTCTCGCACTTGGTATCATTTGGTTGCCCAGAAAGCTTCAGCCCTTTTACTGCTTCTTCCTTATGCAGTTGCTGCAGCAATGGTATAGCCAGATGCCCTAGACGCCTGTGTGCGGTTTCCCAATCAGTCTCCCCCGACCTTGCAGAAACCGTCACTCCTGTAGCACTAACTGTATTGCACTCCCCCTGGACTCCAGATCCCGGCTTTACTGCTCCCAACTCCTTTGTTGATTCCCATATAAGCACAGGGATGTGCCACATGGATCTGAAGACATTTCTGCTTTCGTGTAAATCCCATAACACACGATCTCCTTGCAGCCCCTTGAATGTTTTGGATCCATTGGTGATGGTGCTGACTCCGGCCTGGCCTAGCTTGCGCAGCGATATCAGATTGGCCTTCAGCCCCGGTACGAGTAACACGTCCTTCAGCACAACCAGTCCACCATCAAGTGCTCTGAATGCAGCTCGACCAACTCCAACGACCTTCACGGCATGTCCGGATGCTGAGCGCACTTCGGAGATTGGAGGCGCTCGCACAGCATCCAGCAAGTCCTTGCGTGGTGTCATTGTCCATGCAGCACCAGAGTCCATGACCCACTTGTCAAGCGGGTGCAATTCCTCTCCAGCCCTTGCAACAGCCGTGCCACTGTCATCTTTGTCACACACATGGTAGAACTGTCCAGCATTCCTCTCCTCATTTCCCATTCCTCTGTCATCCTTGGAGGTTTCTTCAGCAGGATCAGCTACCATGTTGGCACCTCCATGTGGTTGCTTTCCTCCATTCCCCTTTTGCGATTGGTTCCAAGGGGTCCACTAGTCGGGCTTGGTAGAGCAGCGAAACCATGGATGCCCTTCTTCCTTGCAATACCAGCACTCTCCCCTCAAGCGTGGTTCACTGTTGTCATTGTTGGAGTGACCACCTCTTCCAGCATGAGAGAAGTGGCAACCGATGTCGGAGCGTGCAGGTCCTTGAGCACTGCCCATGCCTTGGGCCCACAATCAGTTTCCGATAGCAGATGCATGATGTGATGCATCTGATTAAACTCCAAGCTTTGTGATAGTAGATAATACCCAGCAGCTGAACGTTCATCCCAGTCCGCTTGCTCTGCCATTTCCTTTGGCCTTGGCTCCGTTCCAATCATGAGCTTCAAGAGGCCAATTTGTTGAAAGTAGAGCTGCATCTTCCATGCCCAATCATCATAGCCATCTCCAGAGAACTTCTCTATGGTGAAGTTCTTCAGCACCTCCTTAAGCAGTGACCCCTGGCTTGTACGCGCTCCCCTTTGCGCTGCAATGCCAGAATCTTGGGTTGAGCTACCTCCTTGTGTTAGAAACAGAAAGGTTCAGTTTATTGATGAAGGAAAGGCATTACATAGGAAGAGAGAGATGAGCTAGGAAGGGAAGGTTGGAAGGGAAGGGGGGGTTAGGACCAATCACAAGGGAGGGAGGCTCCTTCCAAATGTGGTTGACCACCAGTTGGAGGTGGTCCAAGTGTGGTGTACCACCAGTGGTTTAGCCAACCCACTTGTGGTGCCCCCACAATTGTGGTCCTTGTGTTTGGGGGCTCCAACCACAATTGGGTTGGATTGACACCCCAACACAGGTGTACACCCAACTAGGGATGTAAACACAATATACACAACTAACATAGCATGGTATATTCTAACACAACCCCATAGCATGCAAAGCTAGTGTATATGTAGGGTACAACCCCAGAATCAGGAAGGGGGGCGGGGCCCAAGGCCGAGAAGGCGGAGGAGGGCAGAGTGCGCGGTCTTCGGGAGGGCCTTGGTGAAGATGTCGGCCAAGTTGGCCTCTGTAGCGATCTTGCGGACCACCAAGTGACCTTGCTGGACCAACTCTCGAACGAAGAAGTAGCGGAGTTCAATGTGCTTGGAGCGGCCATGGAAGACAGGGTCCTTTGTGAGATGGATGGTGCTGGCGTTGTCGCACCAGAGGGTGGGACAGCGCTGAGGAGCACCGATCTCAGCAAGGAGGAAGGTGAGCCAGCGAGCCTCCTGAGCGGCCATGGTGCAAGCATAGAGCTCAGCCTCGCAGGATGAGAGGGCGATGGAGGAGGAGCGAGTGGAGCGCCAGCTGATGAGGCCGCTGCCAAGGGTGAAGCCGTAGCCTTGAGAGGAACGGCGATCCGGCTGGGAGTCAGCCCAGGAGGAGTCACTGAAGCCAGAGAGGAGGGGAGGAGAAGAACCTCCGAGGGTGAGGACATAGTCCTTGGTACCACGGAGGTAGCGGAGGACCAGCTTCGCTGCAGCCCAGTGCTCATCAGTGTGGCGACCGGTACCGACGAATCGAGCAAGAACACTGATGGGGTAGGCAAGGTCGGGGCGGGTGCACATCATAGCGTACATCAGCGAGCCGACGAGCTCAGCGTAAGGATGGTCAGAGGAGGAGGGAGCAGGAGGAGGGGCAAGCTGGTGGTCGGTCTGCAGGGGAGTGGTAACCGGCTTGGCCTGCGCCATGTCGAACCGCTGCAAGACTTGGTCGATGTAGAAGGACTGAGAGAGGGTAATGGTGCGCGATGTGCGGTCCCGGGTGATGGTCATGCCCAGATAGTGCTTGAGCTCACCCAGGTCCTTGCACTTGAGGCGCGCATGCAGGGCGTCCTTCACTTGCTGCATGGCGGCAGCATCGTCAGCGAACAGGATCATGTCGTCGACATACACCAGGATGAAGAAGCGGGTGGGAGAGGAGCGAAGGAAAAGGCTGGCATCAGACTGAGAGTCATGGAACCCCAAGGACTGCAGAGTGGCGGCCAGCTTGTTGTGCCACTCGCGAGGAGCCTGCTTGAGGCCATAAACCGGGCGGCGCAGCTCCCAGACTGTGTTGGCAGGGAAGGCTGCATGAAAGCCTGGAGGCCGCCGCAAGAGGACCCGCTCATGGAGCTCGCCTTGCAGGAAGGCGTTGGAGACATCCATGGAGGCAATCTCCATGCCAATGCGAACAGCATAGTCGAGGATGGCATGGAGAGTTGGGAGCTTGGCAGTGGGAGAGAATGTCTCCCAGTAGTCGATGCCATGGGTTTGGGTGAAGCCCTTGGCACAATACCGGGCCTTGTAGACCGGCTCCTCACCCGGCAGCTGCTTCACTCGGAACACCCACAGGCCTTCAACAATGACGTCGTCAGGAGAGGGGACAATGTTAACGAATGAGGCATTGCGGATGAAGGCCTCGCATTCAGCAAAGATAGCCTGGATCCACTTGGCAGCATCGGGGCAGGTGATGGCCTCAAGGAAGTTGGACGGAGTGAATCTGGTGGGAGCGGTAGCGATGCCAAGGATGAGGAGGCCAAGGAAGCCCGGGTAGAGAGGCGTGAGGGAAGGTGTTTGTTGCTGAACGCCAATGAGCTCCTCATGGGAGTCCTCAATGAAGGGAAGGGAGGGTGGGGGTGGTGTTGGCCAACCCCATGGATGGCCTATGAGTGGGCCGTGAGAGCGAGTGTGGATGCGTGGGAGGATGAACGGAGAGGTGGTGCGGCGATGCCGATGAGGTTGCTGCAGTGGCTGCTGCTGCTGCTGCTGCTGCTGCTGCTGCTGCTGCTGCTGTGGCTGCTGCTGGTGCTGCTGCTGCACCTCCTGCTACGGCTGCTGTTGCTGCACTGCCTGCGGTTGCTGCTGCTGCTCCATCCGCTGCTGCACCTCCTGCTGCTGCTGCTGCTGCTGCTGCTGCTGCTGCTGCACCTCCTGCTGCTGTTGCTGCTGCTGCTGCTGCTGCTGCTGCTGCTGCTGCTGCTGCTGCTGCTGCTGCTGCTGCTCCATCCGCTGCTGCTGCTGCTGCTCCTTCTGCTGCTGCTGCTGCTGCTGCTGCTGCTGCTGCTGCTGCTGCTGCTGGTGCTGGTGCGATGAGGCAGAGTGAGCAGGGGAGTCAGGGACAGCTGGGTCGTAAATGTCACCTGAGGAAGGAGGAGGGGGAGGAGCAGGATTTGGAGGAAGGAGGGGAGCCTGGGGAAGGAGTGGGGGAATGACAGCATCAGCCCAGGTGAGGGGGCGGGAGAGAGGAGGAAGGGGGTCGGAAGGCAGAACAGAATGATAGAACGGGATGCTCTCATCGAACACCACGTCACGGCTCTGTAGGAGGCGGCCTGAGGACGGGTGAAGGAAGAGGTAACCAGGGGCAGAGCGAGCGTGGCCAAGGTAGACACACTCAATGGCCTTGGAGGCGAGCTTTCCTGCCTGCCGAGAGCGGTCAGGTGGGGGGATGAGGACATATGCCTTGCAACCCCAGATACGGAGAATGGCAGCATATGGCTTGGTGCTAGCCCAGAGCTCAGTGAGAGAGCGGCGGGGATCCATGGCAGACCAGCGTGGGGGTGTGCCAGTGTTGCCGCGCTCGAACCAGGCGTCATCATACGCCTTGAAGCAGGTTGCGGGGGGATGGTTGGTTTGGGTGCAGCGCTCACCCGCCCTGGGACCAAAACGGCGAAGATAGGAACATGGGGGGAGAGTGCCAGGGCGGCCACCACGGCTACCAGATGAGCCACCACTGCCTCCACCACCACCACTGCTGCCACCCTCGACCCCGCCACCACCGCCGCCGGCTCCGCTGCCCCCACAACCGCCACCTCCACCCCCTCCCTGAGGGTTGGTGCGGCCGCCACGTGGGCGCCCGCCATGTCGCGGCTGTGTGACTGCAAGCTGGGGGTTTTGGGAGTCGGTGGAGTTCAGGCTGGAGGGGGGGGGTTGAGAGAAGGCGGGCCTCAGCGTCAATGATCCATTGGACCACAGTGTCAAGGGAGGCGCAGGGCTGAGCCTCAGTGAAGGCGATGACGCGCACTTCATATTGAGGGGAGAGGCCTTCGAGGAGACGGTAGATCTGAAGGTTGGGGGGGAGAGTAGTCTGGCGAGCCTCAAGGCGGGAGGCAAGGTCCAGGAGACGGCTGGTGTAGTCAACGGCGCCAGCACTATGTTCGATCGTGATGCTGAAGTATTCCTTGAAGAGCGGTCCGACAGCATCGAAGTCGGTGCGTTCGAACATTGCCTCAAGCTCGAGCCAGATCTGGTGGGAGCCGATGCGACGTGCCTGGAAGTTGCGCATGAGCGCAGACGGGATGGCAAGGAGAAGGGCACCAGTAGCACGGCTGTCCGCCTCGAGCCAGGCGCGACGACGCTAAGCAAATCGCGCAGAGTCAGCGGCATAAGCGGCGGCGGTAGCGGCATGCTGGGTGCGGAGGGTTGCCGACCGCTCGTGTTCCTCCAACGCGATCAGGTAATCAGTATGGAGCACGAGGAACTCACGACGCTGAGTAAGGAAGAGCTGCTCAACTTCAGCGGTGGCAGCGCGAGTGCTGGTGCCAACGGGTACCATGGGGGGCGGAGGTTCCTCGCCGGGATGGGGAATGAGAGGGGGGGGATCGCCAGGGTGAGGCGGCGGGTCCCCAAGGTCACCCTCTGGGAGACCAAGCATGATGTCCAGGAGGCGGAACGGCAGGACATAAGCACTGCCGAGGACGCGGTGGAGGCTGCCGACGAAGGAATACCAGTTGGTTGCTGAGTTGTCGGCAGCGCGCACGAGATAATCGAGGGTTGAGACATCGACGGGAGGGGGAAAGGATGCCATTGGTGACACGGAGTGGGAGGAAGGCAACGGCGGGTGGACCCGCGGTGGCCGGGAGGGAGCGGCGGCGGGTGGACCCGCGGCGGCTCAAAGAGGAGGGGAGGATGGGGATGGCTGTAGATACTGCTGCTGCTGCTGCTCCTTCTGCTGCTGCTGCTGCTGCTGTTGCTGTTGCTGCTGCTGCCGCTGCTGCTGCTGCCACTGCTGCTGCTGCCGCTGTTGCTGCTGCTGCTGCTGCTGCTCCTTCAGCTGCTGCTGCTGCTGCTGAGTCTGCTGCTCCTTCTGGTGCTGCTGCTGCTTCTGCTGCTGCTGCTACGGCTGCAGCAGTGGTAAGGCGGCGATGAGCAGGTGCAGGTGAGGAGGCAAAAGATGGGGAAAGATGGCAGTTAGCTGATGAAAATAGGACTTGGTAGAAATTTCAGTAGCACTTCGTGATCACATCCAGGAAAGTGTGCAAACTTCAGAAAGCGATATCTGACAATCCAAGCAATGAAACAGTCCGAAATTTTACGACGTTGTAGCTGACACCAAGAGCGTTCTTTTGCAAGTCGAATCACTCAATTCTGTTAACTATCGAGCGAGCTATGGCGTTTGGCGCATTGGGGGTTTTTGAAAATCCACCCAACAGAAAACTAGTTGAGAGGCGGCGGCTAGGAGTCTAGCAGCGGCGAATGAGGGGACGGCAATGAGGTGCACGTCGGAAGGGGACGGGGCGGAAGCATGGGGAAGGATCGGGATTTAAAAGTTGGCGTGAGCCATTATTGCTCTATACCATGTTAGAAACAGAAAGGTTCAGTTTATTGATGAAGCAAAGGCATTACATAGGAAGAGAGAGATGAGCTAGGAAGGGAAGGTTGGAAGGGAAGGGGGGGTTAGGACCAATCACAAGGGAGGGAGGATCCTTCCAAATGTGGTTGACCACCAGTTGGAGGTGGTCCAAGTGTGGTGTACCACCAGTGGTTTAGCCAACCCACTTGTGGTGCCTCCACAATTGTGGTCCTTGTGTTTGGGGGCTCCAACCACAATTGGGTTGGATTGACACCCCAACACAGGTGTACACTCAAGTAGGGATGTAAACACAATATACACAACTAGCATAGCATAGTATATTCTAACACCTTGGACTGAAGTATCACCTCCACCAGAGTCCTCCTTATCTCCCATCGTATTTTAGGTCCCAAATGCGTGATAATGAGCTCTTATACCACTTGTTGATTAGAGAAGGCTATAAGCAGATGATTCAATGGCTCCTTGGAAATTTCTGCAGCACTTCGTTATGGCGACCAGAAAACTCGCGACCTTCGAAAAGCTATATCCAAACCTCCAATCGGTGAAACAATATGAAAATCGGATATGTTGTAGCTTGCAGCGTCAGCTTTCCAATGAAAGTTGAATCACTCGATTCCGTAGCTTATCGAGTGAGCTATGGCGTTTGGCACACTGGGGGGTAATCTGCGTTAGGAGAAATTGACAGTCCGCAGAGTCACTATAATTGAAGCTTACAAGTTCAAAGGCATGATGGAAAAGGCATTGAAGCACAGTTGGAAGGTGGGGATGGAAGGGAAGGATGAAAGGGAAGGACCCTGGAGGCCCATGGTCAAGAACATGACAAGAGTCAAAGTCTTGACTCCCCATCCTCAGGTTCAACCAGCCTGGCAAGACAACATTCACACTGTGCCAGGTTGGCCTCCAACCCTCAAATGCTGCAGCTGTAAGGTGAGGACAAAAGTCCCACACATGCTGGTCCCTCCTCGTTATAGGGCTCTCCAACTTTGGTGTAGCAGCTGCCAAGGACTTCCAATGAGTTGTAACAAATCCATCAAACATTTCTTCGTAACTTCTTCATATGTGCTCCGATTCCAACAATTCTTGGCTCGTTGGAATGTGCTCGATGTCATGCACAATCCAAGCACATCTGCACAAGCACAAGATGAACATGCAAAGACATGCAAACCCAACAAACCACACAAACAACGCAGCACACAAAACGCATGCAACGAAATGATACGAACAAGTGACAGAATGACGTGCAAACGAATATGCACCAACAGTTTGGAGGGAAAGGCACATCAAAAGCGGTGTCAACCTCTCAGAAGCCTTGCACACAAGGAAGTGGATGTGGAGGCAAAGATTGAGGCATGGGGAAGCAAGGAATGGGCACTCAAAGCATACCAATCCATGGTGGGCTCAGTTATGTACCCAATATCATGCCCGCGCGTGGATGTGGCAAGTGCGGCCAGTTTTCTCAAGCAAAATGTGCTACAGCCCGAAGGACACAAGTGGAAGGAAATGGAGCACACCATTGCCTACCTCTTGCAACGGGAAAATGAAGGACTTTTGTTCAAGCGAGGAGAGGAAACCCTAGAACTTGTGGGGATGCTGATGCCTCACATGCATCGGATAAAGAGACGAGGAGGGGAGCCTATGGTTACGTCTACCTTCTCTGAGGAACAACCATCATGTGGCAAGCAAATAAGCTGACCGACATCGCCCTTTCAAGCGCGGAAGCTGAATATGTGGCACTATTTTATGCATGCCAAGAGGGTGTGTGACTGAGGCGCCTACTGCAAGAGATGGGGATCAACATCAATGGTCCTACAACAATCAAAACTGACAGCCAATCAGCCATCGACCTTGCAAGAAATGACAACTGGCATGGACGGACGAAACACATGGACGTCAAGTATCATTGGGTGCGAAAGATGCTGCAGAAAATGATATTTGAGTTCGTGCACGTATGGACAGAGGAGCAGCCCGCGGATTTCCTCACCAAGGTGCTGCCAAAAGCTAATCATGAGCATTGCAAGGACCTTGTTGGTATTCGTACCTTCAAGACCTTGCAGGGGAGTAGCGGAGCAGCAATGAAGGCGACCATCCCAAGTGAAGGAAGCGGACAAGAGATGATGAAGAAATTAGATTACATTGTAACCACGCGAGCATCCAAGAGGAGCAGCTACTAGCGAACCACAGGGGGGGTTGTTAGGCTGGTTCGCCGCTGCCCTACCGACCTAACCCTAATCCTAACGAGAATGCAGCGCTGCTATGGACGGTGTGCAAATCGTCCATGCATTTCCAAGGAAAACAGCGTTGAAACGGCATGGCGGTGGAAAATTGTGAAAAACAACGGTGTGAAAGGAAAATCGGTAGAGCAAGTGTAAGGTGACGTAAGAGGATGAAATCTCAGTGGAAGAGGCTGAAAAGGCTTGACTAGGCGGTGGAAGAATTTGGAAGAACTATGGCTAAGAAAAAAGGGTGCTAGAGATTTCTCTAGGTGATGCGTATGGAGAAACAGTAGCTAGGAAATGCTATTTCAGTTGCCAAGAACAACGGGAGTAACAAGCTGCAGGAAATTCCACCAACACAGAACCAAAGCGCATTCAGTTGAATTCTGGAGAACCCAATTACGCGTCGGTTTTTGAACTCGGTGTCCGTTACTGAAATACAATTCCGCGGTTGCCAGAATTTCACGGTTCATAGAATTCCGCGGTTGCACAGTGCACCAGCCGTGTTACACAAACCGCGCAAACGTTCTCCCTACTTATAAATGCTTGTTTGTTTCTTGTTCAAACACCACTCATTTTCAGTGCAAATTTTTCCCTGTAAATTTGCTGAAACTTTCCAAGTCAACTAAGTCTCTCCAACGTCAGCCAGAGGCGCTTGCGAACCTATAGATAACGTGCTGGGTGAAGGCCATGGCACGTTCGGAGAAGAGAAGCAGCGGGGAAAGAGATGGCAAGGGTGTTAGAAATAGACTGCAAATACCACTTTTGTATTTGTACTTTTATATCCTAGTTTAGGTTATGAATGTTCTAGTGGGTTGGGGTGTACTCACAAATCCCAACCTCACCCAATTGTGATCCCCCCAATCTCCAATTACCCAATTGGAGATTCCGGAGATCCCAATGGGGATTCCCTCTAATTCCCCCTTCATCCATTCTCTCTCACCTTGCCATGTACTTATAGAGCCTTGGGCTCCTTACCTAATGAATCATTTCAACTCTATTTTTTATATGGTATCAGAGCGACCTACCCGCATACGCGGATCAAGGTCCTAATCTGAACGTGCCCGCGCTACGCGCACTTCATCGTCGCGACATTCGTTTGGAGTCGTCGGAATTTCGACGTGCTCCACTCTACAGTCGCGCTTCTCATCGTCGACCGCCCTCGTTGAATTTTTCATCTCTGAAGCTTTCACACTTCTCATCGTCGATTTCCTCCTCGGTTCTCCTTGGTCGAATCTCAATTTCGACCATCTCTTAAAACTCGTTCTCGAGTTTCCCCTCAGACCCCGCCAGAATAGGCGAACTCCCCTCGCAAAATCGCCTCCACGAACGTCTCGCGTCAAATCAAGAGCAGGTACACAGGTTGAAGCGGAGCGGAGCTGGTTGCGGAGCAGGTTGCGGAGCTGGTTGCGGAGCTGGTTGCGAAGCTGTGTAGCTGCGGGACAGGGCCTGGGGGTGTGGGGGGGGGTGTGTGGGTCCGGGGTTAGACATAGGCTCAGATTCAGTTTCAAGTCGGCGTTTTAACGAATTTTCGCCGACGCCATTTCCTACTTAGCGGCATTTTGATACAGCCGTCGGGGTGATTTTCAGCAATTCTCGTCGACCAATTTCCAGAAGTGCCACGCTGCACACCGACAATGGCTTAGTCAACCACTTCACTCGCCAACCCGATCCCGCTCCTTCGTCTCGAGCCAGACGGCACATGCTCCAACTACAAGGCTTGGCGCTATGGTGTCGACAAGCACCTCCTCAGTCGCGAGGTGAAGGGGCTCGAGCTCACCGACGTCCTTCTCAACATCGGTGACGGCAAAGAGCCTCCTAAACCCGAGAGGTCCGCCGATCCAGCTAATGCCGCCGCCGAAGCAGTTTATGCTGCTGCACTGCTCAAGTACAAGAATTGGGAGAAGGCCGATGGTGCGGTCATTAGTGTCTTCATGGGCACCACTCCTCCCGAACTCGTCGAAACCTACCACAACTACCCGTCTGCCAATGCCATTTGGCTCTACCTCGAGGATCGCTTCCTGAACAAGACTGCAGTGGGAGTTGCTATACTCATCCCCAGCATGTTCCAAGTGCGGCTAGAGGACTTGCCAGGCATGGCGGACTATGTCACCAAGGTGCAGTCCATTCATGGTGAACTCAAACAGTTGGGGATAGTCTTCCCCGAGCAAGCCCCTGCAGCCGCTCTCCTAGTCGGCCTCACTTCGGCATACGAAGTCACACGCAAGATGCTCTTGGGCCTTGCTCCTGCAGACCTCACATTTGCCAAGGTCTCATCCGCGCTCCTTTCTGCCGAAAAGGACAACAGTGCTCAAGCCAAGGCCAATGCAATCCGCGCTCCCGTGCCTCAAGCCTATGCCGCTTCGGCGCCATTCCAGCGCAACCGCCTCCTCCCGTGTCCCTATGTCATCAAGCGCGGCCCTCGTGCCGGCCAGGTATGTGGCTGCACCAACCACGCCCTTGCCTCCTGCTTCAAGAAAAAGGATGACGATTGGTATGCCGTCAATGGGACCGCCTCCAAGCCGCCAAGCTGGATGGTCAATCGTGCTCCTCGCAAGGTCAATCAAGTCGAAGCGCATGAATCCGTGCAGGCTGCTGTAGCTCCCACTGCTGATGTGCGCCTCAATATGTTGTTCCCTGGCACTGCCATGATCAATGAGACAATTTCGCAGTGTCCCGGCTCACAAAGCACCTCAGCCACAATAGAGTTCACCCTCGACAGTGGGGCCACTCACACGGTTCTCAAGGAAGAACACTCCTTCAAGCCATACGAGACACCAATCCGTCTACTAGGAGCAGACTCCAGTTTCACAACACACGCCAAGGGCTCCTCCACAGTTCCGTGCCCAGCTTTTCCTTCGGGCAGTGTCACCGGCATGTGTGTTCCCACACTACGCCACAGTCTCGTGGCCCAACACGAGCTCCAACGGGCAGGCGTCACCACGATCTTCCCAGCACACTTGGATCACTGTGACCTCTTCGACCCTAAGTCCAACAAGCTCCTAGCACGCTTCACACTCAACAGTAGCAAGCTCTACACACTGCGTTCACCTGCACCTCTCGCCGCCCTCTCCCAAGCGCAAGCTGCCAGCACCACTCCGTGTTCGTGTCGCAGCTTCGCCAACCCAACCATCCTCTACCTGTTAGAATATACCATGCTATGCTAGTTGTGTATATTGTGTTTACATCCCTAGTTGGGTGTACACCTGTGTTGGGGTGTCAATCCAACCCAATTGTGGTTGGAGCCCCCAAACACAAGGACCACAATTGTGGGGGCACCACAAGTGGGTTGGCTAAACCACTGGTGGTACACCACACTTGGACCACCTCCAACTGGCGGTCAACCACATTTGGAAGGATCCTCCCTCCCTTGTGATTGGTCGTAACCCCCCCTTCCCTTCCAACCTTCCCTTCCTAGCTCATCTCTTTCTTCCTGTGTAATGCCTTTGCTTCATCAATAAACTGAACCTTTCTGTTTCTAACATGGTATAGAGCAATAATGGCTCACGCCAACTTTTAAATCCCGATCCTTCCCCACGCTTCCGCCCCGTCCCCTTCCGACGTGCACCTCATTGCCGTCCCCTCATTCGCCGCTGCTAGACTCCTAGCCGCCGCCTCTCAACTAGTTTTCTGTTGGGTGGATTTTCAAAAACCCCCAATGCGCCAAACGCTATAGCTCGCTCTATAGTTGACAGAATTGAGTGATTCGACTTGCAAAAGAACGCTCTTGGTGTCAGCTACAACGTCGTAAAATTTCGGACTGTTTCATTGCTTGGATTGTCAGATATCGCTTTCTGAAGTTTGCACACTTTCCTGGATGTGATCACGAAGTGCTACTGAAATTTCTACCAAGTCCTATTTTCATCAGCTAACTGCCATCTTTCCCCATCTTTTGCCTCCTCACCTGCACCTGCTCATCGCCGCCTTACCACTGCTGCAGCCGTAGCAGCAGCAGCAGAAGCAGCAGCAGCACCAGAAGGAGCAGCAGACTCAGCAGCAGCAGCAGCAGCTGAAGGAGCAGCAGCAGCAGCAGCAGCAACAGCGGCAGCAGCAGCAGTGGCAGCAGCAGCAGTGGCAGCAGCAGCAACAGCAACAGCAGCTGCAGCAGCAGCAGCAGAAGGAGCAGCAGCAGCAGCAGCAGCAGCAGCACCAGTATCTACAGCCATCCCCATCCTCCCCTCCTCTTTGAGCCGCCGCGGGTCCACCCGCCGCCGCTCCCTCCCGGCCACCGCGGGTCCACCCGCCGTCGCCTTCCTCCCACTCCGTGTCACCAATGGCATCCTTTCCCCCTCCCGTCGACGTCTCGACCCTCGATCATCTCGTGCGCGCTGCCGACAACTCAGCAACCAACTGGTATTCCTTCGTCGGCAGCCTCCACCGCGTCCTCGGCAGTGCTTATGTCCTGCCGTTCCGCCTCCTGGACATCATGCTTGGTCTCCCAGAGGGTGACCTTGGGGACCCGCCGCCTCACCCTGGCGATCCCCCCCCTCTCATTCCCCATCCCGGCGAGGAACCTCCGCCCCCCATGGTACCCGTTGGCACCAGCACTCGCGCTGCCACCGCTGAAGTTGAGCAGCTCTTCCTTACTCAGCGTCGTGAGTTCCTCGTGCTCCATACTGATTACCTGATCGCGTTGGAGGAACACGAGCGGTCGGCAACCCTCCGCACCCAGCATGCCGCTACCGCCGCCGCTTATGCCGCTGACTCTGCGCGATTTGCTGAGCGTCGTCGCGCCTGGCTCGAGGCGGACAGCCGTGCTACTGGTGCCCTTCTCCTTGCCATCCCGTCTGCGCTCATGCGCAACTTCCAAGCACGTCGCATCGGCTCCCGCCAGATCTGGCTCGAGCTTGAGGCAATGTTCGAACGCACCGACTTCGATGCTGTCGGACCGCTCTTCAAGGAATACTTCAGCATCACGATCGAACATAGTGCTGGCGCCGTTGACTACACCAGCCGTCTCCTGGACCTTGCCTCCCGCCTTGAGGCTCGCCAGACTACTCTCCCCCCCAACCTTCAGATCTACCGTCTCCTTGAAGGCCTCTCCCCTCAATATGAAGTGCGCGTCATCGCCTTCACTGAGGCTCAGCCCCGCGCCTCCCTTGACACTGTGGTCCAATGGATCATTGACGCTGAGGCCCGCCTTCTCTCAACCCCCCCCTCCGGCCTGAACTCCACCGCGTCCCAAAACCCCCAGCTTGCAGTCACACAGCCGCGACATGGCGGGCGCCCACGTGGCGGCCGCACCAACCCTCAGGGAGGGGGTGGAGGTGGCGGTTGTGGGGGCAGCGGAGCCGGCGGCAGTGGTGGCGGGGTCGAGGGTGGCAGCAGTGGTGGTGGTGGAGGCAGTGGTGGCTCATCTGGTAGCCGTGGTGGCCGCCCTGGCACTCTCCCCCCATGTTCCTATCTTCGCCGTTTTGGTCCCAGGGCGGGTGAGCGCTGCACCCAAACCAACCATCCCCCCGCAACCTGCTTCAAGGCGTATGATGACGCCTGGTTCGAGCGCGGCAACACTGGCACCCCCCCACGCTGGTCTGCCATGGATCCCCGCCCCTCTCTCCAGGATGTCAAAACTCTTCCGTCTTTCCTCCCCTCTCATCTTCAGCTCTCCTCCTCCTCCTCCTCTGTCGCTGACCCCATAACTCCCCAGGAGCTGCAGCAGTTTCGCCGCTTCCAGCAGCTGCAGCTGCTGCAGCAGCAGCAGCAGTGGGGCTCTGGTGGTCAGGCTGCAGCCGCAGCTGCAGGAGCCGCAGCCGCAGCATCTGCATGGCAGCAGCAGCAGCTTGGCTTTGGCACCGCCGCCATGGCTGCCACAGCCACACCAGGTCCTCCTGGCTTTCCCCTCTGGGGCTCTCCTTCCCCTAGTGCTCCCGCCTCCCACTGCAGCTTTCTAGGCGAGCTCATGCGTTCTTCCCCTGCTTCCACTTCCATGTATCCCTCTGTTTTTAATGCCAGTGATTTCCAGTACCCCGTATCTTCAGGTCCCTCCTCGCTCACGATTGACTTTGTTCTCGATAGTGGTGCCACTGAAACTGCCCTCAAAGACGCCGGCACCCTCACCTCCCTCCCTTTCCCCACCAACGTTCATGGTGCTGATTCCAGCTTCTCCATCCCTTGCACTCATCTCTCCACCCTCCCCTGCCCCCCCTTCCCCTCTGGAGTGGTCACTGGTCTCCACATTCCCTCCCTTCGTCATAACCTGCTCTCCATTCGTGAACTCCAACAGGCTGGCATCACTACCCTCTTCCCCGCCTCTGCCACCTACTGTGACCTCCTCCACGGCCCCACTCGCCGCCTCCTTCATCGCCTCCCACTTTGCCCTCGCTCTCGTCAGTACATCCTCCGCACACCCCGCCCCTCCTCATGCCACGTGACCACTCGTGCAGGCACCTCCACTCTCCCCCCTCCCCTCCCTCTAGAGCCACCTTCCTCCAACTCCACCTCCTCCCCATGCTCTTGTCGCGCACTGTCCCACCCCGCTGTTCTCATCCACCACCGCCTTGGTCATATGAACTTTCCCACACTTCGTAAAGCCGTCTCCTCCCGCTTGCTTGACGGTCTTCCCCCCACTCTTCCTCCCCTCCCGTCCTCTTCCGCTCCCCCATGCGCCACATGCATTCATGGAAAGCTCAAACAACAGCCTCACCTCAGTCATCCTTCCTTTGCTGCTGCCCCCCTTGACCTCGTCCACATGGACCTCTGGGGCCCTAACCCTTCCCCTTTCCGCCAAGGGCACCGGTACATGCTTGTCCTAGTCGACGACCACAGCAGGTACTCCTCGGTGTTCCTCCTCCACACGAAGGCCGAGGCCCCTGCTGTCATCGTTACCTGGGCCGAGCAGTGCCGAGTCCACTTTGGTCGCCCCATCCGCCGCCTCCATTCCGACGGCGGTGGTGAGTTTCTCAACCGCACCCTCTCCTCCTACTGCTCAACCCATGGCATCCAGCAGACTCATACCCTTCCCCACTCCCCTCAGCAGAACGGTGTTGCTGAGAGTCGCATTCGTGAGATCACCAAGACGGCCCGCTGCCTCCTCACTCATGCCTCCACGCCCCCTTCTCTTTGGGGCTATGCCCTTGTCCATGCTGCTCTCCTTACTAATCTTTACCCACATCCTCAACGCCAGTCTGTCACTCCCACTGAGCTCTGGGCTAGCACCAAGCCATATGCTGCCATTCTCCGTATCTGGGGTTGCAAGGCATATGTCCTCATCCCCCCACCTGACCGCTCTCGGCAGGCAGGAAAGCTCGCCTCCAAGGCCATTGAGTGTGTCTACCTTGGCCACGCTCGCTCTGCCCCTGGTTACCTCTTCCTTCACCCGTCCTCAGGCCGCCTCCTACAGAGCCGTGACGTGGTGTTCGATGAGAGCATCCCGTTCTATCATTCTGTTCCGCCTTCCGACCCCCTTCCTCCTCTCTCCCGCCCCCTCACCTGGGCTGATGCTGTCATTCCCCCACTCCTTCCCCAGGCTCCCCTCCTTCCTCCAAATCCTGCTCCTCCCCCTCCTCCTTCCTCAGGTGACATTTACGACCCAGCTGTCCCTGACTCCCCTGCTCACTCTGCCTCATCGCACCAGCAGCAGCAGCAGCAGCAGCAGCAGCAGAAGGAGCAGCAGCAGCAGCAGCGGATGGAGCAGCAGCAGCAGCAGCAGCAGGAGGTGCAGCAGCGGATGGAGCAGCAGCAGCAGCAACCGCAGGCAGTGCAGCAACAGCAGCCGTAGCAGGAGGTGCAGCAGCAGCACCAGCAGCAGCCACAGCAGCAGCAGCAGCAGCAGCAGCAGCAGCAGCCACTGCAGCAACCTCATCGGCATCGCCGCACCACCTCTCCGTTCATCCTCCCACGCATCCACACTCGCTCTCACGGCCCACTCATAGGCCATCCATGGGGTTGGCCAACACCACCCCCACCCTCCCTTCCCTTCATTGAGGACTCCCATGAGGAGCTCATTGGCGTTCAGCAACAAACACCTTCCCTCACGCCTCTCTACCCGGGCTTCCTTGGCCTCCTCATCCTTGGCATCGCTACCGCTCCCACCAGATTCACTCCGTCCAACTTCCTTGAGGCCATCACTTGCCCCGATGCTGCCAAGTGGATCCAGGCTATCTTTGCTGAATGCGAGGCCTTCATCCGCAATGCCTCATTCGTTAACATTGTCCCCTCTCCTGACGACGTCATTGTTGAAGGCCTGTGGGTGTTCCGAGTGAAGCAGCTGCCGGGTGAGGAGCCGGTCTACAAGGCCCGGTATTGTGCCAAGGGCTTCACCCAAACCCATGGCATCGACTACTGGGAGACATTCTCTCCCACTGCCAAGCTCCCAACTCTCCATGCCATCCTCGACTATGCTGTTCGCATTGGCATGGAGATTGCCTCCATGGATGTCTCCAACGCCTTCCTGCAAGGCGAGCTCCATGAGCGGGTCCTCTTGCGGCGGCCTCCAGGCTTTCATGCAGCCTTCCCTGCCAACACAGTCTGGGAGCTGCGCCGCCCGGTTTATGGCCTCAAGCAGGCTCCTCGCGAGTGGCACAACAAGCTGGCCGCCACTCTGCAGTCCTTGGGGTTCCATGCCTCTCAGTCTGATGCCAGCCTTTTCCTTCGCTCCTCTCCCACCCGCTTCTTCATCCTGGTGTATGTCGACGACATGATCCTGTTCGCTGACGATGCTGCCGCCATGCAGCAAGTGAAGGACGCCCTGCATGCGCGCCTCAAGTGCAAGGACCTGGGTGAGCTCAAGCACTATCTGGGCATGACCATCACCCGGGACCGCACATCGCGCACCATTACCCTCTCTCAGTCCTTCTACATCGACCAAGTCTTGCAGCGGTTCGACATGGCGCAGGCCAAGCCGGTTACCACTCCCCTGCAGACCGACCACCAGCTTGCCCCTCCTCCTGCTCCCTCCTCCTCTGACCATCCTTACGCTGAGCTCGTCGGCTCGCTGATGTACGCTATGATGTGCACCCGCCCCGACCTTGCCTACCCCATCAGTGTTCTTGCTCGATTCGTCGGTACCGGTCGCCACACTGATGAGCACTGGGCTGCAGCGAAGCGGGTCCTCCGCTACCTCCGTGGTACCAAGGACTATGTCCTCACCCTCGGAGGCTCTTCTCCTCCCCTCCTCTCTGGCTTCAGTGACTCCTCCTGGGCTGACTCCCAGCCGGATCGCCGTTCCTCTCAAGGCTACGGCTTCACCCTTGGCAGCGGCCTCATCAGCTGGCGCTCCACTCGCTCCTCCTCCATCGCCCTCTCATCCTGCGAGGCTGAGCTCTATGCTTGCACCATGGCCGCTCAGGAGGCTCGCTGGCTCACCTTCCTCCTTGCTGAGATCGGTGCTCCTCAGCGCTGTCCCACCCTCTGGTGCGACAACGCCAGCACCATCCATCTCACAAAGGACCCTGTCTTCCATGGCCGCTCCAAGCACATTGAACTCCGCTACTTCTTCGTTCGAGAGTTGGTCCAGCAAGGTCACTTGGTGGTCCGCAAGATCGCTGCAGAGGCCAACTTGGCCGACATCTTCACCAAGGCCCTCCCGAAGACCGCGCACTCTGCCCTCCTCCGCCGTCTCGGCCTTGGGCCCCGCCCCCCCTCCTGATTCTGGGGTTGTACCCTACATATACACTAGCTTTGCATGCTATGGGGTTGTGTTAGAATATACCATGCTATGCTAGTTGTGTATATTGTGTTTACATCCCTACTTGGGTGTACACCTGTGTTGGGGTGCCAATCCAACCCAATTGTGGTTGGAGCCCCCAAACACAAGGACCACAATTGTGGAGGCACCACAAGTGGGTTGGCTAAACCACTGGTGGTACACCACACTTGGACCACCTCCAACTGGTGGTCAACCACATTTGGAAGGATCCTCCCTCCCTTGTGATTGGTCCTAACCCCCCCTTCCCTTCCAACCTTCCCTTCCTAGCTCATCTCTCTCTTCCTATGTAATGCCTTTCCTTCATCAATAAACTGAACCTTTCTGTTTCTAACACAAGGAGGTAGCTCAACCCAAGATTCTGGCATTGCAGCGCAAAGGGGAGCGCGTACAAGCCAGGGGTCACTGCTTAAGGAGGTGCTGAAGAACTTCACCATAGAGAATTTCTCTGGAGATGGCTATGATGATTGGGCATGGAAGATGCAGCTCTACTTTCAACAAATTGGCCTCTTGAAGCTCATGATTGGAACGGAGCCAATGCCAAAGGAAATGGCAGAGCAAGCGGACTGGGATGAACGTTCAGCTGCTGGGTATTATCTACTATCACAAAGCTTGGAGTTTAATCAGATGCATCACATCATGCATCTGCTATCGGAAACTGATTGTGGGCCCAAGGCATGGGCAGTGCTCAAGGACCTGCACGCTCCGACATCGGTTGCCACTTCTCTCATGCTGGAAGAGGTGGTCACTCCAACAATGACAACAGTGAACCACGCTTGAGGGGAGAGTGCTGGTATTGCAAGGAAGAAGGGCATCCATGGTTTCGCTGCTCTACCAAGCCCGACTGGTGGACCCCTTGGAACCAATCGCAAAAGGGGAATGGAGGAAAGCAACCACATGGAGGTGCCAACATGGTAGCTGATCCTGCTGAAGAAACCTCCAAGGATGACAGAGGAATGGGAAATGAGGAGAGGAATGCTGGACAGTTCTACCATGTGTGTGACAAAGATGACAGTGGCACGGCTGTTGCAAGGGCTGGAGAGGAATTGCACCCGCTTGACAAGTGGGTCATGGACTCTGGTGCTGCATGGACAATGACACCACGCAAGGACTTGCTGGATGCTGTGCGAGCGCCTCCAATCTCCGAAGTGCGCTCAGCATCCGGACATGCCGTGAAGGTCGTTGGAGTTGGTCGAGCTGCATTCAGAGCACTTGATGGTGGACTGGTTGTGCTGAAGGACGTGTTACTCGTACCGGGGCTGAAGGCCAATCTGATATCGCTGCGCAAGCTAGGCCAGGCCGGAGTCAGCACCATCACCAATGGATCCAAAACATTCAAGGGGCTGCGAGGAGATCGTGTGTTATGGGATTTACACGAAAGCAGAAATGTCTTCAGATCCACGTGGCACATCCCTGTGCTTATATGGGAATCAACAAAGGAGTTGGGAGCAGTAAAGGCGGGATCTGGAGTCCAGGGGGAGTGCAATACAGTTAGGGCTACAGGAGTGACGGTTTCTGCAAGGTCGGGGGAGACTGATTGGGAAACCGCACACAGGCGTCTAGGGCATGTGGCTATACCATTGCTGCAGCAACTGCATAAGGAAGAAGCAGTAAAAGGGCTGAAGCTTTCTGGGCAACCAAATGATACCAAGTACGAGACGTATCTGCTGAGCAAGTTCATATGGTTCCCCTTTCACGGCGTAGCTGGGAAAAGCAAGGCGGCACTGGAACTGGTGCACATGGTCCTGGTAGGACCTTTTCCAGTTCGAGGAAGTAAGGGGGAAAGGTACTTCCTAACAATAGTTGATGACTGGAGTCGGCTGATATGGGCATACCCGTTGAAGCAGAAGGATCATGCTGCCTCAACAATACGAGATGACTGGCTGCCGTTCGTCGGGCGACAATCTGGGCACCCATGCAAGAGCATCAGAATCGACCGAGGTGGAGAGTTTCTAGGAGGAGATCTGACTGCGTGGCTCAAGAAACAAGGCATTGAGCATCAGCTAACGACGTCCTATACCCCTCAGTCAAATGGCGTTGCTGAGAGGGCTAATAGGACCATCCTGGAAACTGCACGAGCGCTGCTGATCAAATCAGGGCTGGGGAACTCCATGTGGCCTCATGTGGTGAGGCATGCTACAGTGGCAAGGAACCGCGTACTCACAAAGGTGGCTGATGATATGTGGGTGCCGCTGGAGAGGTGGCTTGGAAAGAAGCCTCCAGTGGACATGCTTAGAGTGTTCGGATGCATGGCAGTGGCGCATGTCCCTAAACCGTACAGGACAAAGCTTGGAGCATCTGCAGTTTGGTGTGTGCACCTTGGGCTTGCGGCAGAGAGCAAGGGGTGGCTACTCTGGGAGCCCTCAAAGAATGTGCTGTTTGACAGTCGGGATGTCACATTTGTGGAGAACATCATGTATGGCAAGTGGGAGAAGCAGCCAGAGGCAAGGGTCACCCAGCAGCTGGAAGAGATCACTATGCACTTCGATTTGTGCGGACCCTGAGGACAGCAAAGTCACTGCGCCAACGGCAAGCGGTACTGATAAAGGAAGTAATGAGGATATTGCAGTTGATGCTGAAGTCAAGGATCCGGAGCAGCAGCAGCAAGAGGCTACCAAAACACCAAGTCTGTCAAAGCAAAAGAAACAGATTGGTGGGGGGACAAAGGATTGGGTGAAGGTGAAAGAATGGGTAAATCCAACCATCTACCCTGCACGTACCAGAATGGCAACGAGAAAGCTGCTGAACTCTACAAGTGGAGGAGCCACGACTGAGCAGCAGGAACAGGCTCAAGACAAAGATGCAGTGCTGTTCTTGGGTGATGACCAAGAGTCAGATGACGAGGAGCCTGCATACTGCTTTTACGCACCAATACAACCTCCGAGGATGGTTGATGCGCTAGCCGGGCCTCAACGGGGGAAGTGGCTCATTTCAAGAGATGCAGAGTACAACAGCCAGATGGAGAATCACACGGGGGACCTGGTGTACTTGCCAAATGGGAAGAAGGCAATACAGTGCAAGTGGCTGGCAAAAATCAAGACGGATGAGAAAGGAGAGCCATCAGTTTACAAGACTAGGCTGGTGGCAAAGGGGTTTCAGCAGAAAGAGAAGGAATATTACAAAGAAGTGTTTGCCCCAACTGCTAAGTCTCCAACGCTACGTGTGCTGCTAGCGGTAGCTGCAGTGCGCAAATGGAAGGTGAAGCAGATGGACATCGTAACCGCTTTTCTGTACGGCATTGTGGAAGAGGAGGTGTACATGGTTCAACCACCTGGCTATGAGGATGGAACAAGTCGTGTCTGCAAACTTAACAAGGCCATCTATGGCTTGAAGCAGGCCCCGAGATGCTGGTACAACAGGCTGGCCAGTGCACTGGAAGGGATTGGATTCCGTGCGAGTGCATGCGACGAGAGCCTATTCCTGATGGGCGAGGGGGAGTCGCTTGTGCTTCTGCTGGTGTACGTGGATGACATCGTGCTCTTCAGCAGCAGTGACAAGGAGATCGATGGGGTGCAGCGGAAGCTCATATAGAGCAGTTCAAGTGCAAGTCACTTGGAGAGGCAAGGTACTACCTGGGAATGCACATTGAGCGGGATACTGAACGTGGCTGGCTCAAACTGCATCAGGGACAGTACATCAACACCTTGGCTGAGAAGTACTCTCTACAGGAAGAACGGAAAGTGGTCACACCTTTGCCTTCCGAGTTCAAACTCAGAAAGGCAGCTGAAGGAGAAGGAGTTGAGAGTGAAGACCAGAGGCAATTCCAATCCATGGTTAGGAGCCTACTCTACGCTGCTCTACATACTCGGCCTGACATCAGCTTTGCTGTGGGACAGCTGGCTCGAGTAGTGCAAAATCCAACAGAAGAGCAGTGTGGTGCAGCGGAGAGAGTGGTGCGCTACCTCAAGTCATACCCTACAATGGGAGTACAGTATTCAGCCTCTGCTCAACTCTGGCAAAAAGGAGTTGAAGTCCTCAAAGAGAAGGGGAGCAGCTCGGAGAAGGAAAGGTGTTCCTTTCCTGTTTTGCTGATGCCACGTGGGCTTCTGAGCATGAGGATTCATCATCAGTTGGTGGATACATGTGCATGGTGGGAGGTGGCCCTGTAAGTTGGAGGTCCAAGAAGCAGAGTGAGACGGCACTATCTTCAGTGGAATCTGAGAACATGGCGATGTTTCATGCGGCAAAAGAAATCATATGGCTAAGGAGGCTCTTGAAGGAGATCGGCCATGAGCAGACTTGTGCGACACCTCTGTTCAGTGATAGCAAGGGAGCCATTGCCTGTTGGTGCATATTCGTTTGCACGTCATCCTGTCGTCTGTTCGCATCATTTCGTTGCATGTGTTTTGTGTGCTACATTGTTTGTATGGTTTGTTGGGTTTGCATGTCTTTGCATGTTCATCTTGTGCTTGTGCAGATGTGCTTGGATTGTGCATGACATCGAGCACATTTCAACGAGCCAAGAATTGCTGGAATCGGAGCACATATGGAGTTACGAAGAAATGTTTGATGGATTTGTTACTACTCATTGGAAGTCCTTGGCAGCTGCTACACCAAGTTGGAGAGCCCTATAACGAGGAGTGACCAGCATGTGTGGGAATTTTGTCCCCACCTTGCAGCTGCAGCATTTGGGGTTTGGAGGCCAACCTGGTACAGTGTGAATTTTGTCTTGCCAGGCTGGCTGAACCTGAGGATGGGGAGTCAAAACTTTGACTCTTGTCATGTTCTTGACCATTGGCCTCCAGGGTCCTCCCCTTTCATCCTTCCCTTCCTACCCCACCTTCCAACTGTGCTTCAATGCCTTTTCCATCATGCCTCTGAACTTGTAAGCTTCAATTATAGTGACTCTGAGGACTGTCAACTTCTCCTAGGGCAGATTACCCCCTAGTGCGCCAAACACCATAGCTCACTCGTTAAGCTACGGAATCAAGTGATTCAACTTTCATTGGAAAGCTGACGCTGCAAGCTATAACATAGCCGAGTTTCAGATTGTTTCACCGATTGGATTTTTGGATATAGCTATTCGAAGGTCGCGGGTTTTCTGGGCGTCATAACGAAGTGCTGCAGAAATTTCCAAGAAGCCATTGAATCATCTGCTTATAGCCTTCTCTCACCAACATTGCCATGGCACGCAATGCAGTTCTTCATGGGTTGAACAAGCACATGAGGATGAAGTGGCATTGGCTGCCGAAGGAGGTGAAGCTTGGGACACTGAATCCGATCTACGTGAAAACTCAGCAACAGCCAGCCGACTTCCTTACCAAGCGGCTAGCTGAAGAGCCATATTGGCGCTGTGCGAGGATGGCGGGAATGTCCTTGAACTAGAGACGGCAAAACAAGCCGACAGTCTGAGGGGGAGTGTGTTGGTGCATATTCGTTTGCACGTCATTCTGTCGTCTGTTCGCATCATTTCGTTGCATGCGTTTTGTGTGCTGCGTTGTTTGTGTGGTTTGTTGGGTTTGCATGTCTTTGCATGTTCATTTTGTGCTTGTGCAGATGTGCTTGGATTGTGCATGACATCGAGCACATTCCAACGAGCCAAGAATTGTTGGAATCGGAGCACATATGAAGAAGTTACGAAGAAATGTTTGATGGATTTGTTACAACTCATTGGAGGTCCTTGGCAGCTGCTACACCAAAGTTGGAGAGCCCTATAACGAGGAGGGACCAGCATGTGTGGGACTTTTGTCCTCACCTTACAGCTGCAGCATTTGGGGGTTGGAGGCCAACCTGGTACAATGTGAATTTTGTCTTGCCAGGCTGGTTGAACTTGAGGATGGGGAGTCAAGACTTTGACTCTTGTCATGTTCTTGACCATGGGCCTCCAGGGTCCTTCCCTTTCATCCTTCCCTTCCATCCCTACCTTCCAATTGTGCTTAAATGCCTTTTCCATCATGCCTTTGAGCTTGTAAGCTTCAATTATAGTGACTCTGAGGACTGTCAATTTCTCCTAGAGCAGATTACCCCCCAGTGCGCCAAACGTCATAGCTCACTCGATAAGCTACGGAATCGAGTGATTCAACTTTCATTGGAAATTTGACGTTGCAAGATACAACATATCCGATTTTCATATTGTTTCACCAATTGGAGTTTTGGATAAAGCTTTTCGAAGGTCGCGAGTTTTCTGGGCGCCATAACGAAGTGCTGCAGAAATTTCCAGGGAGCCATTGAATCATCTGCTTATAGACTTCTCTAATCAACAGAGCAGTATTTCGAAGAAGGAGGGGAGCCTGGGGAAGGAGTAGGGGTATGACAGCATCAGCCCCGGTGAAGGGGGCGGGAGAGAGGAGGAAGTGGGTCGGAAGGCGGAACAGAATGATAGTACGGGATGCTCTCATCGAACACCACGTTACGGCTCTGTAGGAGGCGGCCTAAGGTCAGGTGAAGGAAGAGGTAACCAGGGGCAGAGCGAGCATGGTCAAGGTAGACACACTCAATGGCCTTGGAGGCGAGCTTTCCTGCCTGCCTAGAGCGGTCAGGTGGGGGAATGAGGACATATGCCTTGCAACCCCAGATACGGAGAATGACAGCATCTGGCTGTTAGAAACAGACTGCAAATACCACTTTTGTATTTGTACTTTTATATCCTAGTTTAGGTTGTGAATGTTCTAGTGGGTTGGGGTGTACTCACAAATCCCAACCTCACCCAATTGTGATCCCCACAATCTCCAATTACCCAATTGGAGATTCCGGAGATCCCAATGGGGATTCCCTCCAATTCCCCCTTCATCCATTCTCTCTCACCTTGCCATGTACTTATAGAGCCTTGGGCTCCTTACCTAATCAATCATTTCAACTCTATTTTTTACATGGTATCAGAGCGACCTATCCGCACACACGGATCAAGGTCCTAATCTCAACGTGTCCGCGCTACGCGCACTTCATCGTCGCGACATTCGTTTCGAGTCGTCAGAATTTCGACGTGCTCCACTCTGCAGTCGCGCCTCTCATCGTCGACCACCTTCGCGCTCGACCTCGTTGAATTTTTCATCTCTAAAGCGTTCACGCTTCTCGTCGTCGATTTCCTCCTCGGTTCTCCTTGGTCGAATCTCAATTTTGACCATCTCTTAAAACTCGTTCTCGAGTTTCCCCCCAGACCCCACCAGAATAGGCGAACTCCCCTCGCGAAATCCCCTCCACGAACGTCTCGCGTCAAGCAAGAGCAGGTACACAGGTTGAAGCGGAGCGGAGCTGGTTGCGGAGCTAGTTGCGGAGCTGTGTAGCTGCGGGACAGGGCCTGGGGGTGTGTGGGGTGGTGTGTGAGTCCGAGGTTAGACATAGGCTCAGATTCAGTTTCAAGTCGGCGTTTTAACGAATTTTCGCCGACGCCAGCTCCTACTTAGCGGCATTTTGATAAAGCCGTCAGAGTGATTTTCAGCAATTCTCGTCGACCAATTTCCAGAATTGCCGCGCTGCACACCGACAATGGCTTACTCAACCACTTCACTCGCCAACCCGATCCCGCTCCTTCGTCTCGAGCCGGACGGCACATGCTCCAACTACAAGGCCTGGCGCTATGGTGTCGACAAGCACCTCCTCAGTCGCGAGGTGAAGGGGCTCGAGCTCACCGACGTCCTTCTCAACATCGGTGACGGCAAAGAGCCTCCTAAACCCGAGAGGGCCGCCGATCCAGCTCTGCCTCGAGGATCGCTTCCTGAACAAGACTGGAGTGGGAGTTGCTATACTCATCCCCAGCATGTTCCAAGTGCGGCTCGAGGACTCGCCAGGCATGGCAGACTATGTCACCAAGGTGCAGTCCATTCATGGTGAACTCAAACAGTTGGGGATAGTCTTCCCCGAGCAAGCCCCTGCAGCCGCTCTCCTAGTCGGCCTCACTCCGGCATACGAAGTCACACGCAAGATGCTCTTGGGCCTTGCTCCGGCATGACGATTGGTATGCCGTCAATGGGACCACCTCGAAGCCGCCAAGCTGGATGGTCAATCGTGCTCCTCGCAGGGTCAATCAGGTCGAAGCGCAGGAAACCGTGCAGGCTGCTGTAGCTCCCACTGCTGATGTGCGCCTCCACATGTTGTTCCCTGGAATTGGCATGATTAATGAGACAATTTCGCAGTGTCCCGGCTCACAAAACACCTCAGCCACAATAGAGTTCACCCTCGACAGTGGGGCCACTCACACGGTTCTCAAGGAAGAACACTCCTTCAAGCCATACGAGACACCAATCCGTCTACTTGGAGCAGACTCCAGTTTCACAACACACGCCAAGGGCTCCTCCACAGTTCCGTGCCCAGCTTTTCCTTCGGGCAGTGTCACCGGCATGTGTGTTCCCACACTATGCCACAATCTCGTGGCCCAACATGAGCTCCAACGGGCAGGCGTCACCACGATCTTCCCAGCACACTCGGATCACTGTGACCTCTTCGACCCTAAGTCCAACAAGCTCCTAGCACGCTTCACACTCAACAGTAGCAAGCTCTACACGCTGCGTTCACCTGCACCTCTCGCCGCCCTCTCCCAAGCGCAAGCTGCCAGCATCACTCCGTGTTCGTGTCGCAGCTTCGCCAACCCAACCATCCTCTACCACCATCGCTTGGGTCACCCCAATTTCCGTACACTTGCCGACATCGCTTCCAAGAAACTTCTTCTTGGCCTCCCGTCGGTGCTTCCTCCACCAACAGACTCACCTGCACCCACCTGCCTAGACTGCACCAAGAGCAAGCTCAGGCAGCAGCCGCACCCTTCCTCCCCATCCGTCGCAGCTGCTCCGCTGGACCTAGTGCACATGGATGTCTGGGGCCCAGCTCCAGTCGCATCCCGAGGCGGTCATCGGTACTTTCTTACACTAGTCGATGACCACTCGCGGTATGTTTCTGTGCACCTCCTGCATACCAAGGCGGAGGCACCTGATGTCATCATGGCGTGGGTACGCCAGGCTCAAGTCACGTTCGGCACTCCTTTGAAGTGCCTCCATTCTGATGGCGGGGGAGAATTTCGCAATGGCAAACTCGATCTCTTCTATGCGGCCCAAGGGATTCGGCAAACCTTCACGCTCCCCGAAAGCCCGCAGCAGAATGGCATTGCAGAGAGCCGCAACCACACCTTGGTTCAGATCGCTCGCTGCCTCCTCAGTCACGCCAACGCACCACGGTCACTCTGGGGATATGCCCTCTTCCATGCGGCACTCCTCTACAATCTTTATCCGCATCCCCACCGGCCCGACACCACACCTACCGCTCTCTGGCTTGGGGTCACGCCTTCTGCCCGCTCTCTACGCGTCTGGGGGTGTACCGCGTATGTGTTGCTAAGCCCCCACACGCGCAGGAAGCAAGGTGGCAAGCTTGGTCCCAAAACCCAGACCTGCATGTACCTGGGGCACAACTCCGACTCCCCAGACTACTTATTCCTCAACCCAATCACCGGACAGCTCATTCGCAGCCGTGATGTCGTCTTCGATGAGACACGCCCATTCCACTCTGCGACCACGGGCGAGCCTCCTCCACCTCCCCCGACGCTTGTTTGGGCAGACTTCGATGCCCCACCTCCGGCCGCTGCCCCTTCTCCGGGGCCTTCTCCGTCCAGCGTGTCTCACCCGGCCTCCCCAGTATCCTACGCAGCGGCACCTCCTCCTGCTCCGCCTTCCCCGCGCGTCGAGCCCGGCTCACCAGTCTCCTATCGGAGGCGCCCAGTCCCTCCGGTCCCACCGCAGCCGCCTTCGTCTCCGGTCTCTAGTCGCACTCGTTCCAAGGGACCGGCTCCGCCTCTCGCCTGGGGACCAGCCGCCTTCTCCATCCGGTGTTCGGTCACCCCGCCTCCTCCTGCCGGGGGTGATGTCCCCTCCATCCGTATTCCCCCCCGTGCACTTCTGGAGGACAGGCATGAGGAGCTGTTTGACCTTCACGCGGTCTGCCAATTTCTCTCTCACATCTTCCCGGACATTACTGACTGCCCTTCCCTCAACTTCACCGAGAACCCGACCATTCCGACTCCTCGCACAAAAGAGGAAGCTCTCTCGGGGCCTTATAAGAAGGAGTGGAAGGCAGCAATGGATGTGGAGAACGAGGCGTTCATTCGCAACAACAGCTTTGACGATGTTGTTCCCCCTTCCGGTGTCAACATCGTCGGCAGAAAATGGATCTTCTGAGTCAAACAACTCCCAGGCGAAGCTCCACTGTTCAAGGCACGATACGTGGCGTAGGGTTTCACCCAGAAGGAGTATCTCGACTTCTTCGAAACATTCTCGCCCACGGCCAAGCTCCCGACTGTGCGCGCTCTTCTTGATATAGCCGCTCGCGGCAACTTCGAGATCAAGTCCATGGACGCCTCCTCCGCCTTTCTCCAAGGCCAGCTCAAGGAGGATGTTCACATGGAACGCCCACCGGGGTTTCCTGGCACTTACCCTGCCAACACAGTGTGGAAGCTGAAGTGCCCAGTGTATGGCCTCAAGCAGGCTCCTCGTGAGTGGCACAACAAGGTGAAGGAAGTCCTCCTCGCATTTGACTTCCATCCCTCTGCCTCAGATTCCAGTCTCTTCGTTCGTCACTCCTCCGAGCCCTTCTACATCCTCGTCTACGTCGACGACTTCATTCTAGCCGCCAGAGATCCAGCCGACATGGCAGCTGTCCAGTCTGCTTCTCATGAAGGATCTTGGTGACCTCAAGAACTACCTGGGGATGGAGATCACTCGTGACCGCCAGGCTTGCACGATCACCCTCTCCCAGGAGTCCTACATCGACAACCTTCTCAAGCGGTTCGACATGGACTCCAGTAACTCTGTCTCCACTCCACTCCCACTACAGCATCAGCTCACGGCCCCTCCAGTTCCTTCTCCTGACGCCTGCAAGGACCCGTACCCTGAGCTAGTCGGTTCACTCATGTATGCCATGATGTGCACTTATCCAGACTTGGCTTACCCGATTAGTGTCCTCTCTCGGTATGTCTCCCCCGGACGCTACACCGCCTCACATTAGTCTGCAGCCAAGAGGGTCCTCCGCTATCTAAAAGCCACCAAGTCTCACATCCTCACTTTTGGTGGTACCTCTCAAGTCGAGCTCGAGGGATACACAGACTTCTCATGGGCCAATGACCAGATTGACAGACGCTCCTCCCAAGGGTATTGCTTTACTCTTGGTAGCGGAATCATCAGCTGGCGCTCCTCTCGGTCCTCTGCAGTCTCCCTGTCATCCTGCGAAGCCGAGCTGTACCCTGGCATTATGGCTGCTCAAGAGGCACGCTGGCTCTCCGTTCTCCTCGCTAAGTTAGACTACCGCCAGCAGTCGCCCACCCTGTGGTGTGACAACCAGAGCGCCATTGATCCTGTGTTCCACTCTCGCACCAAGTTTATCGAAGTTCGTCATTTCTTTACCGAGATCTTGTTCAGAGTGACCAGCTGACGGTACGGTACATCGCCTCAGATTGCAACCTCACCGACCTCTTTACCAAGGCTCTCGGCAAGGCTAACCACCATCGTCTTCTCCGTTCCATGGGGCTATGTGGTCCTTGACCGGGTTTGCAGTCTATGGGGGTGTTGTAGAAATAAATTGCAAATCCCACATTTGTATTTGTACTTTTATATCCTAGTTTAGGTTAGGAATGTTCTAGTGGGTTGGGGTGTACTCACAAAATCCCAATCTCACCAAATTGTGATCCCCCCAATCTCCAATTACCGAATTGGAGATTCCGGAGATCCCAGTGGGGATTCCTTCCGATTCCCCCCTTCATCCATTCTCTCACACCTTGCCATGTACTTATAGAGCCTTGGGCACCTTACCTAATTAATCATTTCAGCTCTATTTCTTACAGAGGGGCCTAGCAAGGAGGGCCGGGCCGGGGCTTCCACCCGAGTCGAGGCAGCTTGAGTGGCAGCCTGCATGGATGGGAGGGGGGATGGGGCGGTCGGCACCACGGTAGGCTGTTTTGCTCCCTCTGGCGCAAGGGCTGGCGGGGGGGGCATGAGAGGGTCGGGGCGACATGGATATATTCAGAAAGAGGACCCTCCTCATCTTGCCTTACCTCGATGGCCACGTCCCGTTATTCGCCCTGGCCTAGAAGGAAGGGGGGGGGGAGAGGGGCTGGCAATGCTGTGGGTGAGCCCCTGTGGTTGACACAGGAGAGCAAGCCTCTGCCAGAAATGCCATGGCTCGGGCTGCCTCGCTTGCACCCACCGTGTGCCCCCAAGGGCGGGCGCCCGACATGGCTGGTGGCGGGGGGGAAGAAAGGTGGGAGGGATGGGAGGAGAGTATGGGCGCAAAAGGTGGCGACTCTGATTCCCTCGCATCCACCCCTGTAGACATGTGATGTGGAGTGGGGGGGGGGAAGGCGGGATGGACGAGAAGAGGGGGAAGGATGGGGGAAGGGGGGAGATACAGACCCGGGTGCTGCCGCAAATCCAGCCTCCACGCCCTCCACTGCTGCCGCTCCTACCTCCGTACCACCCCCTGCTGCCCCTAGTGCTACCTTCCCTGCAGCAGCCCCCGCTGCTGCCTCCCCAGTCGCATCTGTTGTTGCTTCTGGTGCTGCCTTTCCTGCAGTCGCTTCAGTTGCCGCTTCCCTAGCAGCATCCCCCGCTGCTCCTGGTGCTGCCTTCCCTGCAGTCGTCTCGGCTGCCGCTTCCCTAGCAGCACCCCCTGGTGCTCTTGGTTCCTCCTTCCCAGCGGCAGCCCCCGCTGCTGCCTCTCGAGCAGCACCCCCTGCTGGTTCGTGTGCTTCCCTCCCTACTGCTGCTTTAGATGCTGCATCCCTTGCAGCACCTCCTGCTGATCCTTGTGCTGCCTGCCCTGCCTTCCGTACAACAGCTCCAGGTGCTGCCTCCCTAACAGCACCTCCCCCTGCTCCTGTTGCTGCCTCGCCTGCAGCAGCCCCAACTGCTGCCTCCCTTGCAGCATCTCCTGCCGCACCTGTTGCTGCCCACCCTTCAGCAACTCCAGCTGCTGCCCCTCTCACTACACCTCCTGCTGGTGCTGCCCTTCCTGCAGCGGCTCCAGCTGCCAACTCCCTTGCAACACCTCCTGCTGCTCCTGTTGCAGCCTTCCCTACTGCATATCCAGCTACCGTCTCCCTGACAGCACTGCCTGCCATTCCTGGTGTTGCCTTCCCTGCGGCAACCCCGGTTCTGCCTCCCTTGCTGCACGTCCTGCTGGTCCTGTTGCTGCCTTCCCTGGAGTTGCCCCATCTGATGCCCCCAGTGCAGCCCCCCTTGCTGTCAGCGCCGCTGCTGCCGCTGTCTTTGCCCCGCCAGCTGCTGCCTTCGGAGCAGCGGGACCCCTTGCTACTTTCCCTGCCGCTGCTGCCTTCCCCAGCGCAGCACTTGCTGCTGGTCTCCCTGCAGCACTCCCCCCGGCTGCCTTCAATGAAACAGCTCCAGCCACTGCCACTTGGGCAGCACTTCCTGCTCTTGCTGTTGCTGCCATTCGTGCTGCCCCTCCTGCCACTACTGCTGTCGTCATCCCTGCCGCAACTGCTGCGGATGGTGCTGCTATTGCCACCCATGCAGCCACCCACATTGTTGCCGCTGCTGGCTCCTTTGTGGGAGCACCTGCCTGTGTGGCCTGTGGTGCTGCCCCCTCTGCGGCAGCTCCTACTTCTGCCTTCTTTGCAGCCGCCCCTGCAGCCATACGTGCATACCCCCCCCTCCCCCCCCCCTGGTGCTGCCCATGCGACAGTGTCCATTGCTGCTGCCTCTGCTGCAACCCGCCTTGCTGCTGCCGCTGTCGGCCCTGCCATCCCTGCAGCGCCCCCCCTGCTGGTGCCCCTGCTGTGGGAAAGTTGCCACACCTGGTAGCAGCTGTGTGCCATGGTGTGCATCCAGCCTCGCCCTCCTTCCAGGCCTCGGCTTCCACCACCGCCACTGCCCCCGCAGTCCCCACCGACCTTGCCGCGACTGCTCCCGCTGCTGCCCCCTCATCCTCCTCGCCCCCCCACTCCCCCTTCAGCTGCCACCTTCTCTTCTTCCTCCCATGCTACCTCCCTTACTGCCAAGACCCCGGCTGCCTCCATTGGGTCTCCCCCCACTACCCTCTCCACGACCTCTTGTTCTACCTCCCGTGTCGCCCCCTCTGGCACCGCTGCTGTGAGAGCTCCCCCTACTGCTGAACCGGCAGCGCCTCTCGTTGCCATCTCCTTGGCTACTGTAGCCTCTGCTGCTGCCACCTCCCTCGTGCTACCCTCTACGTCACCCTCTCTCCCCCGTGAATCATCCCCGGCCCAAATCCTCCGCGGCGTCCTGCCCCAACTCCTCTACGGGCTCCCAGTCCAGGACATAGGCGTCATCCCCCTCCGAGTTCTCAACAGCCCTCGCCGCCTCTGCCGGCCTTCCCCCGCTACACTCTCCACCACCCTCGCTCCTACCTCCCACACCCCTCCTTCCTAGGGATGAGCAAAACCGGGTAAATACCTGACTCGACCCGGTTTCGCCATACCTGACCTCGGGTCGAGTATTTTCGGGTCGGGCCCGGGTCGGGTAATGCCCCCATGACCATTACCCATATCCTGCCCTTAATGACGGGTAATATAATACCCGCCAGGCGGATCCGGGTATACCCGACCCGGATAAGGCTAAAAGCGGGTATTGCTACCCGCCCATAAAAAAATGCCTGAACAACCTCTGTTTTACCCTCTGTTACTATTGGTGTTGCCAAGGACTTCCAATAAGTTGTAACAAACCATCAAACGTTTCTTTGTAACTACTTCATATGTGCTCCGATTCCAACAATTCTTGGCTCGTTGGAATGTGTTCGATGTCATGCACAATCCAACCACATTTGCACAAGCACAAGATGAACATGCAAACACATGCAAACCCAACAAACCACACAAATAACGTAGCACACGAAACACATGCAAACGAAATGATGCGAACAGACGACAGGATGACGTGCAAACAAATATGCACCAACACACTCCCCCTCAGACTGTCGGCTTCTCTCGTCGTCTCTAGTTCAAAGACATTCCAGCCATCTTCGCACAGCGCCAGTGTGGCTTTTCAGCTAGCCGCTTGGTAAGAAAGTCGGCTGGCTGTTGCTGAGTTTTCACGTAGATCGGATCCAATGTCCCAACCTCCTTCCGCAGCCAATGCCACTGGATCCTCGTATGCTTGTTCAGCGCATGAAGAACCGCATTGTGTGCCATAGCAATGGCTCTCTTGCTGTCACTGAACAGAGGTGTCGCATAAGTCTGTTCATGTCCGATCTCCTTCAAGAGCCTCCTTAGCGAGATAATTTATTTTCCCGCATGAAACATCGCCACGTACTCAGATTCCACTTAAAATAGTGCCCTTTAATACTGCTTCTTGGACCTCCAGCTTAGAGGCCCACCTCCCACCATGCACATGTATCCACTAACTGACGATGAATCCTCATGCTCAGAAGCCCATGTGGCATCAGCAAAGCAAGAAAGGAACACCTTTCCTTCTCCGAGCTGCTCCCCTTTCTCGTTCAGAACTTCAACTCCCTTTTGACTGAGTTAAGCAGAGGCTGAATACTGTACTCCCACTGTAAGATAGGACTTGAGGTGACGCACTACTCTCTCCGCTGCACCACACCGCTCTTCTGTTGGATTTTGCACTACTCGAGCCAGCTGTCCCACAGCAAAGCTGATGTCAGGCCGAGTATGCACAGCAGCGTAGGGTAGGCTCCCGACCATGGATTGGAATTGCCTCTGGTCTTCACTCTCAAATCCTTCTCCTTCAGCTGCCTGTATGAGTTTGAACTCGGAAGGCAAGGGAGTAGCTACTTTCCGTTCCTCCTGCAAAGAGGACTTCTCAGCCAAGGTGATAATGTACTGTCCCTGATGTAGTTTGAGCCAGCCACGTTCAGCATCCCGCTCAATGTGCATTCCCACGTAGTACCTTGCCTCTCCAAGTGACTTGCACTTGAACTGCTGTGTAAGCTTCTGCTGCACCCCATCGATCTCCTTGTCGCTGCTGCTAAAGAGCACGATGTCATCCACGTACACCAGCAGAAGGAAAAGCGACTCCCCTTCGCCCATCAGGAATAGGCTCTCGTCGCATGCGCTCGCACGAAATCTAATCCCCTCCAGTGCACTGGCCAGCCTGTTGTACCAGCATCTTGGTGCCTGCTTCAAGCTATAGATGGCCTTGTTGAGTTTGCAGAAACAACCCGTTCCATCCTCATAGCTAGGTGGTTGTACCATGAACACCTCCTCTTCCACAATGCCGTACAGAAAAGCGGTTATGATGACCATTTGCTTCACCTTCCATTTGCGCACAGCAGCTACCACCAGCAGCACACGTAGCGTTGGAGACTTAGCAGTTGAGGCAAACACTTCTTTGTAATCTTCCTTCTCTTTCTGCTGAAACCCCTTTGCCACCAGCCTGGTCTTGTAAACTGATGGCTCTCCTTTCTCATCCGTCTTGATTTTTGCCAGCCACTTGCACTGTATTGCCTTTTCCCCATTTGGCAAGTACACCAAGTCCCATCTGTGATTCTCCATCTGGCTGTTGTACTCCGCATCTCTTGAAACGAGCCACTTCCCCCGTTGAGGCCCGGCTAGCGCATGATCCATGCTCGGAGGTTGTATTGGTATGTAAAAGCAGTATGCAGACTCCTCGTCATCTGACTCTTGGTCATCACCCAAGAACAGCACTGCATCTTCGCCTTGAGCCTGTTGCTGCTAATCAGGGTAGATGGCTGGATTTACCCATTCTTTCACCTTCACCCAATCCTTTGTCCCCCCACCAATCTGTTTCCTTCGCTTTGGCAGACTTGGTGTTTTGGAAGCCTCTTCCTGCTGCTGCTCCGGTTCCTTGATTTCAGCATCAGCTGCAATATCCTCATTGCTTCCTTCATCAGTACCGCTTGCCGGTGGCGCAGTGACTTTGCTGTCATCAGGTTCAGACAAGTCGAAGTGCATAGTGATCTCTTCCATCCGTTGAGTGACCCTTGCCTCTGGCTGCTTCTCCCACTTGCCATACACGATGTTCTCCACAAATTTGACATCCCGACTGTCAAACATCACATTCTTCGAGGGATCCCAGAGTAGCCACCCCTTGCTCTCTGCCGCAAGCCCAAGGTGCACATACCACAGTGCAGATGCTCCAAGCTTTGTCCTGTACGGTTTAGGGACATGCGCCACTGCCATGCATCAGGCTTCTTTCCAAGCCACCTCTCCAGCGGCACCCACATATCATCAGCCACCTTTGTGAGTACGCGGTTCCTTGCCACTGGAGCATGCTTCACCGCATGAGGCCACATGGAGTTCCCCAGCCCTGATTTGATCAGCAGCGCTCGCGCAGTTTCCAGGATGGTCCTATTAGCCCTCTCAAGAACGACATTTGACTGAGGGGTATAGGACGTCGTTAGCTGATGCTCAATGCCTTGTTTCTTGAGCCACGCAGTCAGATCTCCTCCTAGAAACTCTCCACCTCGGTCGGTTCTGATGCTCTCGCATGGGCCTCCAGATTGTCGCTCGACGAATGGCAGCCAGTCATCTCGTATTGTTGAGGCAGCATGATCCTTCTGCTTCAACGGGTATGCCCACATCAGCCGACTCTAGTCATCAACTATTGTCAGGAAGTACCTTTCCCCCTTTCTTCCTCGAACTGGAAAAGGTCCTACTAGGTCCATGTGCACCAGTTCCACTGCTTTCTGGCTTTTACCAACTACGCCGTGTAAGGGGAACCACGTGATTTTGCTCAGCAGACACGTCTCGCACTTGGTATCACTTGGTTGCCCAGAAAGCTTCAGCCCCTTTACTGTTTCTTCCTTGTGCAGTTGCTGCAGGAATGGCATAGCCACATGCCCTGGACGCCTATGTGCGGTTTCCCAATCAGTCCTCCCGACCTTGCAGAAACCGTCACTCCTACAGCACTAACTGCATTACACTCCCCCTGGACTCCAGATCCTGCCTTTAATGCTCCCATCTCTTTCTTTGTTGATTCCCATATCAGCGCAGGAATGTGCCACATGGATCTGAAGACATTTCTGCTTTCGTGTAAATCCCATTTCACACGATCTCCTCGCAGCTGTAAGAGTACAGCCCCGTTACACCACTTGTTCCTTCTTCCCTCTGCTTTCTATTTCATCTCTCTTTTTATCTCATCTTATTTGGTTTCCTATTCTCCATTTTCCATAATCCTTTGGTTTATCCTGTTATTATCATTATATCACCGACCAGGCTTGGGATGTACTGGCGCGCTCTATCTAGCGTAATCCTACCGTAATCCCTTAAAGCCAATAGCCTTGCGTGGCTATTTGCAGGGTGATTCTATATTCTAGAAGGGTCTATTACCTTTGGATAGGATAAACCTGGTTACCTGATGTACTCCGGAAGTATAAAAGTGCCTTGTACTGATCGATAATGCAATCTTTCCTCGACACATTCGATCCTGTGACACTTGGTAATCAGAGCTTTTCTCACTTGGCCGCGCTCAACAAAGCAGCAGCAGCGGGAAATCCTGCCTCGAAAGACCGCCAGGGGCGACCAATTCGGGCAAGCACCAGCTCCGCGATTTTTTTCGAATTACCCCCCCCGCGCGTGTTTGAACAGGATGGCAAACTTCGACAACGCCGAAGTTACCCAGCAGCTCTTCGCGAGCATTGCCGCTCTTCAGGAGGAGAAGCGAGCGGACCGCGAGGCATGGCGAAATGAGTTCGAGCGAGTAACTTGACTCGTCGGAGCGCAGCACAAAACATCAACGGCGATGACGCAGCTGTCGCAACAGTTTCTCGAGGCTCCGAACCCACGCCCACCTGAGCCGTTCGATCCGAGCGATCGAAACTCCGATGTCCGCAGATGGATCGCCGGCATGGAGATCTACTTCGCAGCTGTCGGATGGAGCTCGCCAGTCTGGGACGGTCAACGCGTACGACTCGCGGCGACACTAATGCGAGGACCGGCATTCGAGTGGATCGGCAGTAACAGCACGTTCATCCACGGTGAAGCCACGTGGCAGCAGTTCCGCACCGACCTGCTGAAACGCTTCGAGCCGATAAATTCGGGTTTCCTTGCCCGGGAAAAAATCCATCGCCATCGACAGTTCGGGAGTGTAGCGCAGTACACGCAGCAAATGGAGGAATTTTATAACCGAATTCCCGACCTGACCGAAGCGGAAAAAGTACAGTCTTACCTCGCCGGGCTGAAAACCGAAGTCAAACGACAAGTGGCTGCGACAAACTACGCGAGCTACAGTGACGTCGTATCGGCCGCGGAACGCTTCGACATGGTCAACGCCGGGACACGACGGATGCAAGTCGGCAGTACGCGACAGGGCGACCGCTCGGCTCACACCACGTTCGCCGACCCGATGGAAATCGACAGGTTTGACAGGCGGCCACGTCCGAAAAACACCAACTTGACGTGTGATTTTTGCGGGGTGCCGGGTCATCGAATCTTCGACTGCAACAAAATGAAAGCCGCACGCGCTGAGTATCGGGCAGGCAACAGTGTTGGAAATCCTTTGACCAATCAGAAGACAAAAAACGGGAATCGCCAGTGCTTGCGGATCTAGCTGGCGAAAAAGAAAAGATCCGGAAACGGCCGCGGGATTCCGGGAAAATCAACTTCAACAAAGCTGATTCGACGCGAGTAGGAGGAAACGATGGGGAAAAATCTCCACCCCACAACCAGTCCTCGCCAGAGAAAATCGCCGAGGAAAAATCTGACTCCGCGAAAAAAGACTCTGCCGAGACGGGGAAACTCCTTGAAGACCCAAGAAATTATAAGGATTCGTTAAAGTAATCATATAAAGATGCTTGAATGGAAACTTGTAATTCTCGAGGGGTTAGAGCCTTGGAGAAAATACGGGAGGGACTCCAGAAGAAGCAGAAAATTGTGGAGATCATACCGGTACCGGACAACTTGGGGACCAAATTAAGGAGTGTGGAAAGAAGCCGACCTTTCCACGGTGTCAACGTCCTCTCCCAACACCAGCCCACAGCGACTACCCGTTCCCCAGGGAAGACGTCGTGGAGCTGAAGCAGCTCAAAAGGAAGCTGGGGGTCTACAAGAAGCTGCAAAAACCCCGAATTCCTTCATCTTCGAATGCATCCAACTCGGCAACTTCGTCAACGACACGAACGGTCGTCAAGGAAACTCCGGGCCCTGGGGAAGAGCCTTTCTCCAAGCAGCCTCGCTCAGGACTAGGAAGCAACGAATATTGGGATGTACCCTATGACCCAATCAATGAAACTATTTTTGGGTACTCCGAGCAACGCCTGCCCCTCGTGCTCGAGGTCATCTGCAAAGGACGACGCCTCCAAGTACTCATGGACAACGGAGCATTGCACACCATATGCGACAAGGCAACCATCGACCGACTTCGATAAGAGTACAAGCCATCTTCGTTTTCTACAATAATGGTGGATGTCAGCAAGTTACCAGTGTACGATGAAGCAGTGTTACACCTACAAATCGGACCATTACGCTGGAGACCTGCACTCCCCATCACCAACATATAAGGGCTTAATCTGATCTTCGGGCGAGACTTCCTAAAATGATTCAACCCCGAGATCAACAGGGTAAACCGCACCGCAAGCATCTACTGTTAGAAATAGACTGCAAATACCACTTTTGTATTTGTACTTTTATATCCTAGTTTAGGTTCTGAATGTTCTAGTGGGTTGGGGTGTACTCACAAATCCCAACCTCACCCAATTGTGATCCCCACAATCTCCAATTACCCAATTGGAGATTCCGGAGATCCCAATGGGGATTCCCTCCAATTCCCTCTTCATCCATTCACTCTCACCTTGCCATGTACTTATAGAGCCTTGGGCTCCTTACCTAATCAATCATTTCAACTCTATTTCTTACATGGTATCAGAGCGACCTATCCGCACACGCGGATCAAGGTCCTAATCTGAACGTGCCCGCGCTATGAGCACTTCATCGTCGCGAAATTCGTTTTGAGTCGTCGGAATTTCGACGTGCTCCACTCTGCAGTCGCGCCTCTCATCGTCGACCGCCTTCGCGCTCGATCTCGTTGAATTTCTCATCTCTGAAGCTTTCACGCTTCTCATCGTCGATTTCCTCCTCGGTTCTCCTTGGTCGAATCTCAATTTCGACCATCTCTTAAAACTTGTTCTCGAGTTTCCCCTCAGACCCCGCCAGAATAGGCGAACTCCCCTCGCAAAATCGCCTCCACGAACGTCTCGCGTCAAATCAAGAGCAGGTACACAGGTTGAAGAGGAGCGGAGCTGGTTGCGGAGCTGGTTGCGGAGCTGGTTGCGGAGCTGGTTGCGGAGCTGTGTAGCTGCGGGACAGGGCCTGGGGGTGTGTGGGGGGGTGTGTGGGTCCGGGGTTAGACATAGGCTCAGATTCAGTTTCAAATCGGCGTTTTAACGAATTTTTGCCGACGCCATTTCCTACTTAGCGGCATTTTGATACAGCCGTCAGAGTGATTTTCAGCAATTCTCGTCGACCAATTTCCAGAAGTGCCGCGCTGCACACCGACAATGGCTTACTCAACCACTTCACTCGCCAACCCGATCCCGCTCCTTCGTCTCGAGCCGGACGGTACATGCTCCAACTACAAGGCTTGGCGCTATGGTGTCGACAAGCACCTCCTCAGTCGCGAGGTGAAGGGGCTCGAGCTCATCGACGTCCTTCTCAACATCGGTGACGGCAAAGAGCCTCCTAAACCCGAGAGGTCCGCCGATCCAGCTAATGCCGCCGCCGAAGCAGTTTATGCTGCTGCACTGCTCAAGTACAAGAATTGGGAGAAGGCCGATGGTGCGGTCATTAGTGTCTTCATGGGCACCACTCCTCCCGAACTCGTCGAAACCTACCACAACTACCCGTCTGCCAACACCATTTGGCTGTACCTCGAGGATCGCTTCCTGAACAAGACTGCAGTGGGAGTTGCTATACTCATCCCCAGCATGTTCCAAGTGTGGCTCGAGGACTCGCCAGGCATGGCGGACTATGTCACCAAGGTGCAGTCCATTCATGGTGAACTCAAACAGTTGGGGATAGTCTTCCCCGAGCAAGCCCCTGCAGCCGCTCTCCTAGTCGGCCTCACTCCGGCATACAAAGTCACACGCAAGATGCTCTTGGGCCTTGCTCCTGCAGACCTCACATTTGCCAAGGTCTCATCCGCGCTCCTTTCTGCCGAAAAGGACAACAGCGCTCAAGCCAAGGCCAATGCAATCCGCGCTCCCGTGCCTCAAGCCTATGCCGCTTCGGTGCCATTCCAGCGCAACCGCTTCCCCCCGTGTCCCTACGTCATCAAGCGCGGCCCTCGTGCTGGCCAGGTGTGTGGCGGCACCAACCACGCCCTTGCCTCCTGCTTCAAGAAAAAGGATGACGATTGGTATGCCGTCAATGGGACCGCCTCCAAGCTGCCAAGCTGGATGGTCAATCGTGCTCCTCGCAAGGTCAATCAAGTCGAAGCGCAGGAATCCGTGCAGGCTGCTGTAGCTCCCACTGCTGATGTGCGCCTCCACATGTTGTTCCCTGGCACTGCCATGATCAATGAGACAATTTCGCAGTATCCCGGCTCACAAAGCACCTCAGCCACAATAGAGTTCACCCTCGACAGTGGGGCCACTCACACGGTTCTCAAGGAAGAACACTCCTTCAAGCCATACGAGACACCAATCCGTCTACTAGGAGCAGACTCCAGTTTCACAACACACGCCAAGGGCTCCTCCACAGTTCCATGCCCAACTTTTCCTTCGGGCAGTGTCACCGGCATGTGTGTTCCCACACTACGCCACAGTCTCGTGGCCCAACACGAGCTCCAACGGGCAGGCGTCACCACGATCTTCCCAGCACACTTGGATCACTGTGACCTCTTCGACCCTAAGTCCAACAAGCTCCTAGCACGCTTCATACTCAACAGTAGCAAGCTCTACACGCTGCGTTCACCTGCACCTCTCGCCGCCCTCTCCCAAGCGCAAGCTGCCAGCACCACTCCGTGTTCGTGTCGCAGCTTCGCCAACCCAACCGTCCTCTACCCGTTAGAATATACCATGCTATGCTAGTTGTGTATATTGTGTTTACATCCCTAGTTGGGTGTACACCTGTGTTGGAGTGTCAATCCAACCCAATTGTGGTTGGAGCCCCCAAACACAAGGACCACAATTGTGGAGGCACCACAAGTGGGTTGGCTAAACCACTGGTGGTACACCACACTTGGACCACCTCCAACTGGTGGTCAACCACATTTGGAAGGATCCTCCCTCCCTTGTGATTGGTCCTAACCCCCCCTTCCCTTCCAACCTTCCCTTCCTAGCTCATCTCTCTCTTCCTATGTAATGCCTTTGCTTCATCAATAAACTGAACCTTTCTGTTTCTAACATGGTATAGAGCAATAATGGCTCACGCCAACTTTTAAATCCCGATCCTTCCCCACGCTTCCACCCCGTCCCCTTCCGACGTGCACCTCATTGCCGTCCCCTCATTCGCCGCTGCTAGACTCCTAGCCGCCGCCTCTCAACTAGTTTTCTGTTGGGTGGATTTTCAAAAACCCCCAATGCGCCAAACGCCATAGCTCGCTCGATAGTTGACAGAATTGAGTGATTCGACTTGCAAAAGAACGCTCTCGGTGTCAGCTATAACGTCGTAAAATTTTGGACTGTTTCATTGCTTGGATTGTCAGATATCGCTTTCTGAAGTTTGCACACTTTCCTGGATGTGATCACGAAGTGCTACTGAAATTTCTACCAAGTCCTATTTTCATCAGCTAACTGCCATCTTTCCCCATCTTTTGCCTCCTCACCTGCACCTGCTCATCGCCGCCTTACCACTGCTGCAGCCGTAGCAGCACCAGCAGAAGCAGCAGCAGCACCAGAAGGAGCAGCAGACTCAGCAGCAGCAGCAGCAGCTGAAGGAGCAGCAGCAGCAGCAGCAGCAGCAACAGCGGCAGCAGCAGCAGTGGCAGCAGCAGCAGCAGCAGTGGCAGCAGCAGCAGCGGCAGCAGCAGCAACAGCAACAGCAACAGCAGCAGCAGCAGCAAAAGGAGCAGCAGCAGCAGCAGCAGCAGCACCAGTATCTACAGCCATCCCCATCCTCCCCTCCTCTTTGAGCCGCCGCGGGTCCACCCGCCGCCGCTCCCTCCCGGCCACCGCGGGTCCACCCGCCGTCGCCTTCCTCCCACTCCGTGTCACCAATGGCATCCTTTCCCCCTCCCGTCGACGTCTCGACCCTCGATCATCTCGTGCGCGCTGCCGACAACTCAGCAACCAACTGGTATTCCTTCGTCGGCAGCCTCCACCGCGTCCTCGGCAGTGCTTATGTCCTGCCGTTCCGCCTCCTGGACATCATGCTTGGTCTCCCAGAGGGTGACCTTGGGGACCCGCCGCCTCACCCTGGCGATCCCCCCCCTCTCATTCCCTATCCCGGCGAGGAACCTCCGCCCCCCATGGTACCCGTTGGCACCAGCACTCGCGCTGCCATCGCTGAAGTTGAGCAGCTCTTCCTTACTCAGCGTCGTGAGTTCCTCGTGCTCCATACTGATTACCTGATCGCGTTGGAGGAACACGAGCGGTCGGCAACCCTCCGCACCCAGCATGCCGCTACCGCCGCCGCTTATGCCGCTGACTCTGCGCGATTTGCTGAGCGTCGTCGCGCCTGGCTCGAGGCGGACAGCCGTGCTACTGGTGCCCTTCTCCTTGCCATCCCGTCTGCGCTCATGCGCAACTTCCAGGCTCGTCGCATCGGCTCCCGCCAGATCTGGCTCGAGCTTGAGGCAATGTTCGAACGCACCGACTTCGATGCTGTCGGACCGCTCTTCAAGGAATACTTCAGCATCACGATCGAACATAGTGCTGGCGCCGTTGACTACACCAGCCGTCTCCTGGACCTTGCCTCCCGCCTTGAGGCTCGCCAGACTACTCTCCCCCCCAACCTTCAGATCTACCGTCTCCTCGAAGGCCTCTCCCCTCAATATGAAGTGCGCGTCATCGCCTTCACTGAGGCTCAGCCCCGCGCCTCCCTTGACACTGTGGTCCAATGGATCATTGACGCTGAGGCCCGCCTTCTCTCAAGCCCCCCCTCCGGCTGAACTCCACCGAGTCCCAAAACCCCCAGCTTGCAGTCACACAGCCGCGTTGTGGCGGGCGCCCACGTGGCGGCCGCACCAACCCTCAGGGAGGGGGTGGAGGTGGCGGTTGTGGGGGCAGCGGAGCCGGCGGCAGTGGGGGCGGGGTCGAGGGTGGCAGCAGTGGTGGTGGTGGAGGCAGTGGTGGCTCATCTGGTAGCCGTGGTGGCCGCCCTGGCACTCTCCCCCCATGTTCCTATCTTCGCCGTTTTGGTCCCAGGGCGGGTGAGCGCTGCACCCAAACCAACCATCCCCCCGCGACCTGCTTCAAGGCGTATGATGACGCCTGGTTCGAGCGCGGCAACACTGGCACACCCCCACGCTGGTCTGCCATGGATCCCCGCCCCTCTCTCCAGGATGTCAAAACTCTTCCGTCTTTCCTCCCCTCTCATCTTCAGCTCTCCTCCTCCTCCTCCTCTGTCGCTGACCCCATAACTCCCCAGGAGCTGCAGCAGTTTCGCCGCTTCCAGCAGCTGCAGCTGCTGCAGCAGCAGCAGCAGTGGGGCTCTGGTGGTCAGGCTGCAGCCGCAGCTGCAGGAGCCGCAGCCGCAGCATCTGCATGGCAGCAGCAGCAGCTTGGCTTTGGCACCGCCGCCATGGCTGCCACAGCCACACCAGGTCCTCCTGGCTTTCCCCTCTGGGGCTCTCCTTCCCCTAGTGCTCCCACCTCCCACTGCAGCTTTCTAGGCGAGCTCATGCGTTCTTCCCCTGCTTCCACTTCCATGTATCCCTCTGTTTTTAATGCCAGTGATTTCCAGTACCCCGTGTCTTCAGCTCCCTCCTCGCTCACGATTGACTTTGTTCTTGATAGTGGTGCCACTGAAACTGCCCTCAAAGACGCCGGCACCCTCACCTCCCTCCCTTTCCCCACCAACGTTCATGGTGCTGATTCCAGCTTCTCCATCCCTTGCACTCATCTCTCCACCCTCCCCTGCCCCCCCTTCCCCTCTGGAGTGGTCACTGGTCTCCACATTCCCTCCCTTCATCATAACCTGCTCTCCATTCGTGAACTCCAACAGGCTGGCATCACTACCCTCTTCCCCGCCTCTGCCACCTACTGTGACCTCCTCCACGGCCCCACTCGCCGCCTCCTTCATCGCCTCCCACTTTGCCCTCGCTCTCGTCAGTACATCCTCCGCACACCCCGCCCCTCCTCATGCCACGTGACCACTCGTGCAGGCACCTCCACTCTCCCCCCTCCCCTCCCTCTAGAGCCACCTTCCTCCAACTCCACCTCCTCCCCATGCTCTTGTCGCGCACTGTCCCACCCCGCTGTTCTCATCCACCACTGCCTTGGTCATATGAACTTTCCCACACTTCGTAAAGCCGTCTCCTCCCGCTTGCTTGACGGTCTTCCCCCCACTCTTCCTCCCCTCCCGTCCTCTTCCGCTCCCCCATGCGCCACATGCATTCATGGAAAGCTCAAACAACAGCCTCACCTCAGTCATCCTTCCTTTGCTGCTGCCCCCCTTGACCTCGTCCACATGGACCTCTGGGGCCCTAACCCTTCCCCTTCCCGCCAAGGGCACCGGTACATGCTTGTCCTAGTCGACGACCACAGCAGGTACTCCTCGGTGTTCCTCCTCCACACGAAGGCCGATGCCCCTGCTGTCATCGTTACCTGGGCCTAGCAGTGCCGAGTCCACTTTGGTCGCCCCATCCGCCGCCTCCATTCCGACGGCGGTGGTGAGTTTCTCAACCGCACCCTCTCCTCCTACTGCTCAACCCATGGCATCCAGCAGACTCATACCCTTCCCCACTCCCCTCAGCAGAACGGTGTTGCTGAGAGTCGCATTCGTGAGATCACCAAGACGGCCCGCTGCCTCCTCACTCATGCCTCCACGCCCCCTTCTCTTTGGGGCTATGCCCTTGTCCATGCTGCTCTCCTTACTAATCTTTACCCACATCCTCAACGCCAGTCTGTCACTCCCACTGAGCTCTGGGCTAGCACCAAGCCATATGCTGCCATTCTCCGTATCTGGGGTTGCAAGGCATATGTCCTCATCCCCCCACCTGACCGCTCTCGGCAGGCAGGAAAGCTCGCCTCCAAGGCCATTGAGTGTGTCTACCTTGGCCACGCTCGCTCTGCCCCTGGTTACCTCTTCCTTCACCCGTCCTCAGGCCGCCTCCTACAGAGCCGTGACGTGGTGTTCGATGAGAGCATCCCGTTCTATCATTCTGTTCCGCCTTCCGACCCCCTTCCTCCTCTCTCCCGCCCCCTCACCTGGGCTGATGCTGTCATTCCCCCACTCCTTCCCCAGGCTCCCCTCCTTCCTCCAAATCCTGCTCCTCCCCCTCCTCCTTCCTTAGGTGACATTTACAACCCAGCTGTCCCTGACTCCCCTGCTCACTCTGCCTCATCGCACCAGCACCAGCAGCAGCAGCAGCAGCAGCAGAAGGAGCAGCAGCAGCAGCAGCAGCAGCAGCAGGAGGTGCAGCAGCGGATGGAGCAGCAGCAGCAGCAGCAGCAGCAGCAACCGCAGGCAGTGCAGCAACAGCAGCCGTAGCAGGAGGTGCAGCAGCAGCACCAGCAGCAGCCACTGCAGCAACCTCATCGGCATCGCCGCACCACCTCTCCGTTCATCCTCCCACGCATCCACACTCGCTCTCACGGCCCACTCATAGGCCATCCATGGGGTTGGCCAACACCACCCCCACCCTCCCTTCCCTTCATTGAGGACTCCCATGAGGAGCTCATTGGCGTTCAGCAACAAACACCTTCCCTCACGCCTCTCTACCCGTGCTTCCTTGGCCTCCTCATCCTTGGCATCGCTACCGCTCCCACCAGATTCACTCCGTCCAACTTCCTTGAGGCCATCACTTGCCCCGATGCTGCCAAGTGGATCCAGGCTATCTTTGCTGAATGCGAGGCCTTCATCCGCAATGCCTCATTCGTTAACATTGTCCCCTCTCCTGACGACGTCATTGTTGAAGGCCTATGGGTGTTCCGAGTGAAGCAGCTGCCGGGTGAGGAGCCGGTCTACAAGGCCCGGTATTGTGCCAAGGGCTTCACCCAAACCCATGGCATCGACTACTGGGAGACATTCTCTCCCACTGCCAAGCTCCCAACTCTCCGTGCCATCCTCGACTATGCTGTTCGCATTGGCATGGAGATTGCCTCCATGGATGTCTCCAACGCCTTCCTGCAAGGCGAGCTCCAGGAGCGGGTCCTCTTGCGGCGGCCTCCAGGCTTTCATGCAGCCTTCCCTGCCAACACAGTCTGGGAGCTGTGCCGCTTGGTTTATGGCCTCAAGCAGGCTCCTCTGTTGGTTAGAGAAGGCTATAAGCAGATGATTCAATGGCTCCTTGGAAATTTCTGCAGCACTTCGTTATGACGCCCAGAAAACTCGCGACCTTCGAATAGCTATATCAAAAACTCCAATCGGTGAAACGATCTGAAAATCGGATATGTTGTATCTGGCAGCGTCAGCTTTCCACTGAAAGTTGATTCACTCGATTCCGTAGCTTAACGAGTGAGCTATGGCGTTTGGCGCACTGGGGGGTAATCTGCCCTAGGAGAAGTTGACAGTCCTGAGGGTCACTATAATTGAAGCTTACAAGATCAGAGGCATGATAGAAAAGGGCATTGAAGCACAGTTGGAAGGTGGGGTAGAAAGGGAAGGATGAAAGGGGAGGACCCTGGAGGCCCATGGTCAAGAACATGACAAGAGTCAAAGTTTTGACTCCCCATCCTCAGGTTCAGCCAGCCTGGCAAGACAAAATTCACACTGTGCCAGGTTGGCCTCCAAACCCCAAATGCTGCAGCTACAAGGTGAGGACAAAAGTCCCACACATGCTGGTCCCTCCTCGTTATAGGGCTCTCCAACTTTGGTGTAGCAGCTGACAAGGACTTCCAATGAATTGTAACAAATCCATTAAACATTTCTTCGTAACTTCTTCATATGTGCTCCGATTCCAACAATTCTTGGCTCGTTGGAATGTGCTCGATGTCTTGCACAATCCAAGCATATCTGCACAAGCACAAGATGAACATGCAAAGACATGCAAACCCAACAAGCCATACAAACAACGTAGCACACAAAACGCATGCAAACGAAATGATGCGAACAGACGACAGGATGACGTGCAAATGAATATGCACCAACATCCTCGCGAGTGGCACAACAAGCTGGCTGCCACTCTGTAGTCCTTGGGGTTCCATGCCTCTCAGTCTGATGCTAGCCTTTTCCTTCGCTCCTCTCCCACCCGCTTCTTCATCCTGGTGTATGTCGACGACATGATCCTGTTCGCTGACGATGCTGCCGCCATGCAGCAAGTGAAGGACGCCCTGCATGCGCGCCTCAAGTGCAAGGACCTGGGTGAGCTCAAGCACTATCTGGGCATGACCATCACCCAGGACCGCACATCGCGCACCATTACCCTCTCTCAGTCCTTCTACATCGACCAAGTCTTGCAGCGGTTCGACATGGCGCAGGCCAAGCCGGATACCACTCCCCTGCAGACCAACCACCAGCTTGCCCCTCCTCCTGCTCCCTCCTCCTCTGACCATCCTTACGCTGAGCTCGTCGGCTCGCTGATGTACGCTATGATGTGCACCCGCCCCGACCTTGCCTACCCCATCAGTGTTCTTGCTCGATTCGTCGGTACCGGTCGCCACACTGATGAGCACTGGGCTGCAGCGAAGCGGGTCCTCCGCTACCTCCGTGGTACCAAGGACTATGGCCCTAAGGCCTCACCCTCGGAGGCTCTTCTCCTCCCCTCCTCTCTGGCTTCAGTGACTCCTCCTGGGCTGACTCCCAGCCGGATCGCCGTTCCTCTCAAGGCTACGGCTTCACCCTTGGCAGCGGCCTCATCAGCTGGCGCTCCACTCGCTCCTCCTCCATCGCCCTCTCATCCTGCGAGGCTGAGCTCTATGCTTGCACCATGGCCGCTCAGGAGGCTCGCTGGCTCACCTTCCTCCTTGCTGAGATCGGTGCTCCTCAGCGCTGTCCCACCCTCTGGTGCGACAACGCCAGCACCATCCATCTCACAAAGGACCCTGTCTTCCATGGCCGCTCCAAGCACATTGAACTCCGCTACTTCTTCGTTCGAGAGTTGGTCCAGCAAGGTCACTTGGTGGTCCGCAAGATCGCTGCAGAGGCCAACTTGGCCGACATCTTCACCAAGGCCCTCCCGAAGACCGCGCACTCTGCCCTCCTCCGCCTTCTCGGCCTTGGGCCCCGCCCCCCTTCCTGATTCTGGGGTTGTACCCTACATATACACTAGCTTTGCATGCTATGGGGTTGTGTTAGAATATACCATGCTATGCTAGTTGTGTATATTGTGTTTACATCCCTAGTTGGGTGTACACCTGTGTTGGGGTGTCAATCCAACCCAATTGTGGTTGGAGCCCCCAAACACAAGGACCACAATTGTGGAGGCACCACAAGTGGGTTGGCTAAACCACTTGTGGTACACCATACTTGGACCACCTCCAACTGGTGGTCAACCACATTTGGAAGGATCCTCCCTCCCTTGTGATTGGTCCTAACCCCCCTTTCCCTTCCAACCTTACCTTTGTAGCTCATCTCTCTCTTCCTATGTAATGCCTTTGCTTCATCAATAAACTGAACCTTTCTGTTTCTAACACCATGTCCAACTTCTGAAGCCTTATCGGGATCCGAACACGATCTTTGTCGGACGCCAAATGCAACCGCTGCCGCCCGTCCTTGTCCAGAATGAACCCGAGTACGAGGTCGAGTCCGTGCTTGCCCACCGCCGTCGTCGGAATGGCACCGTGGAGCTCCTTATTCGTTGGAAGGGTTATGATCCTTCCGAGGACAGCTGGGTCCCTGAGACCGACATGGGTAACGCCCGTCGTCCTCTACATGACTACCTTGTCAAGCAGGGTGTTACTTCTATCCCCCAGCTTTGAGGGGGGGAAGTGTGAGAGTACGACCCCGTTACACCACTTATCATTTCTTCTCTTTCCCTTCTATTTCATCTCTCTTTTTATCTCATCTTATTTTGTTTCCTATTCTCCATTTTCCATAATCCTTCGATTTATCCTGTTATTATCATTATATTACAAACCAGGCTTGAGATGTACTGGCGCGCTTTATCTAGCGTAATCCTGCCGTAATCCCTTAAAGCCAATAGCCTCGCGTGGCTATACGCAGGGTGATTCTATATTCTAGAAGGGTCTATTCCCTTTGGATAGGATAAACCTGGTTACCTGATGTACTCCGGAAGTATAAAAGCGCCTTGTACTGATCGATAGTGCAATCTTTGTAAGAAATAAAGTTGAAATGATTGATTAGGTAAGGAGCCCAAGGCTCTATAAGTACATGGCAAGGTGAGAGAGAATGGATGAAGGGAGAATTGGAGGGAATCCCCATTGAGATCTCCAGAATCTCCAATTGGGTAATTGGAGATTGTGGGGATCACAATTGGGTGAGGTTGGGATTTGTGAGTACACCCCAACCCACTAGAACATTCAGAACCTAAACTAGGATATAAAAGTACAAATACAAAAGTGGTATTTGCAATCTATTTCTAACACACCCCCATAGACTGCAAACCCGGTCAAGGAGCACATAGCCCCATGGAACGGAGAAGGCGATGGTGGTCAGCCTTGCCGAGAGCCTTGGTAAAGAGGTCGGCGAGGTTACAATCTGAGGCGATGTACCGTACCGTCAGCTGGTCACTCTGAACAAGATCTCGGATGAAGAAATGACGAAGTTCGATGTGCTTGGTGCGAGAGTGGAACACAGGATCCTTGGTGAGGTGAATGGCACTCTGGTTGTCACACCACAGGGTGGGCAACTGCTGGGGGGTAGCCTAACTCAGCAAAGAAAAAGGAGAGCCAGCGTGCCTCTTGAGCAGCCATTGTGCCCGCGTAGAGCTCGGCCTCGCAGGACGACAGGGAGACTGCAGAGGACCGAGTGGAGCGCCAGCTGATGACTCTGCTACCAAGGGTGAAGCAGTACCCTTGGGAGGAGCGTCTGTCAGTCTGGTCATCGGCCCATGAGGAGTTGTGTATCCCTCGAGCTTGACTGGAGAGGTACCACCAAGAGTGAGGATGTGGGACTTGGTGGCTTGTAGATAGCGGAGGACCCTCTTGGCTGCAGACCAATGCAAGGCAGTGTAGCGTCCGGGGGAGACGTACCAAGAGAGGACACTAACTGGGTAAGCCAAGTCTAGTCGAGTGCACATCATGGCACACATGAGTGAACCGACTAGCTCAGGGTACGGGTCCTTGCAGGTGTCAGGAGAAGGAACTGGAGGGGCCGTGAGCTGATGCTGTCGAACCGCTTGAGAAGGTTGTCGATGTAGGACTCCTGGGAGAGGGTGATCGTGCAAGCCTGGTGGTCACGAGTGATCTCCATCCCCAGGTAGTTCTTGAGGTCACCAAGATCCTTCATGAGAAGGGCGGAGCTGAGAGCAGACTGGACAGCTGCCATGTCGACTGGATCTCTGGCGGCTAGAATGAAGTCGTCGACGTAGACGAGGAGGTAGAAGGGCTCGGAGGAGTGACGAACGAAGAGACTGGAATCTGAGGCAGAGGGATGGAAGTCAAGTGCGAGGAGGACTTCCTTCACCTTGTTGTGCCACTCACGAGGAGCCTGCTTGAGGCCATACACTGGGCGCTTCAGCTTCCACACTGTGTTGGCAGGATAAGTGCCAGGAAACCCCGGTGGGCGTTCCATGTGAACATCCTCCTTGAGCTGGCCTTGGAGAAAGGCGGAGGAGGCGTCCATGGACTTGATCTCGAAGTTGCCGCGAGCGGCTATATCAAGAAGAGCGCGCACAGTCGGGAGCTTGGCCATGGGCGAGAATGTTTCGAAGAAGTCGAGATACTCCTTCTGGGTGAAACCCTACGCCACGTATCGTGCCTTGAACAGTGGAGCTTCGCCTGGGAGTTGTTTGACTCGGAAGATCCATTTTCTGCCGACGATGTTGACACCGGAAGGGGGAACAACATCGTCAAAGCTGTTGTTGCGAATGAACGCCTCGTTCTCCACATCCATTGCTGCCTTCCACTCCTTCTTATAAGGCCCCGAGAGAGCTTCCTCTTTTGTGCGAGGAGTCGGAATGGTCGGGTTCTCGGTGAAGTTGAAGGAAGGGCAGTCAGTAATGTCCGGAAAGATGTGAGAGAGAAATTAGCAGACTGACCAGACTGACAGACTGACAGACGCTCCTCGCAAGGGAAGATGACCAGACTGACAGACGCTCCTCCCAAGGGTACTGCTTCACCCTTGGTAGCGGAGTCATCAGCTGGCGCTCCACTCGGTCCTCTGCAGTTTCCCTGTCGTCCTGCGAGGCCGAGCTCTACGCGGGCACAATGGCTGCTCAAGAGGCACGCTGGCTCTCCTTTCTCCTCGCTGAGTTAGGCTACCCCCAGCAGTCGCCCACCCTGTTGTGTGGCAACCAGAGTGCCATTCACCTCACCAAGGATCCTGTGTTCCACTCTCGCACCAAGTACATCGAACTTCGTCATTTCTTCATCCGAGATCTTGTTCAGAGTGACCAACTAACGGTACGGTACATCGCCTCAGATTGCAACCTCGCCGACCACTTTACCAAGGCTCTCGGCAAGGCTGACCACCATCGCCTTCTCCGTTCCATGGGGCTATGTGCTCCTTGACCGGGTTTGCAGTCTATGGGGGTGTGTTAGAAATAGACTGCAAATACCACTTTTGTATTTGTACTTTTATATCCTAGTTTAGGTTCTGAATGTTCTAGTGGGTTGGGGTGTACTCACAAATCCCAACCTCACCCAATTGTGATCCCCACAATCTCCAATTACCCAATTGGAGATTCTGGAGATCCCAATGGGGATTCCCTCCAATTCCCTCTTCATCCATTCTCTCTCACCTTGCCATGTACTTATAGAGCCTTGGGCTCCTTACCTAATTAGTCATTTCAACTCTACTTCTTATAGCCTTGGGCCCACAATCAGTTTCCGGGAGCATATGCATGATGTGATGCCTCTGGGTCAGCTCCAAGCTTTGTGACAGTAGGTAGTAACCAGCAGATGAACGTTCATCCCAGTCCGTTTGCTCTGTCATTTCCTTTGACCTTGCCTCCCTTCCAAACATGAGATTCAACAGGCAAAATTTTCGAAAGTAGAGCTGCATCTTCCATGCCCAATAATCATAGCCATCTCCATAGAAATTGTCAACGGTGAAGTTTTTCACCACCTCCTTAAGCAGTGACCCCTGGCTTGTACGCGCTCCCCTTTGCGCTGCTATGCCAGAATCTTGGGTTGAGCTGCCTCCTCGGGATGAAGTGTCATCTCCAGAAGAGTCCTCCTTATCTCCCATCGTAGTTTAGGTCTCAAAATGCGTGATAATGGGCTCTGATACCAGCTGTTGGTTAGAGAAGGCTATCAGTAGATGATTTGATGGCTCCTTAGAAATTTCTGCAGCACTTCGTTATGGCGCCCAGAAAACCCGTGACCTTCGAAATGCTATATCCGAATGTTGAATCAATGAAACAATGTAAAAATCGGATATGTTGTAGCTTGCATAATCAGCTTTTCACTGAGAGTTGATTCACTTGATACCGTAGTCTAGCGAGTGAGCTCTGGCACTTGGCGCACTGGGGGGTAATCTGCCTTAGGAGAAATTGACAGTCCTCAGAGTTACAACCATTGAAGATTACAAGTTCAAAAGCATGATGGAAACATTCAAGCACAGCTGGAAGATGGGGTAGGAAGGGAAGGATGAAAGGGAAGGACCCTGGAGGCCCATGGTCAAGAACATGACGAGAGTCAAAGTCTTGACTCCCCATCCTCAAGTTCAACCAGTCTGGAAAGACAAAATTCACATTGTGCCAGGTTGGCCTCCTGACCCCAAATGCTGCAGCTGCAAGGTGAGGACAAGAGTCCCACACATGCTGGTCTCTCCTCGTTATAGGGCTCTCCAACTTTGGTGTAGCAGTTGCCAAGGACTTCCAAAAAGTTGTAACAAAGCCATCAAACGTTTCTTCGTACCTTCTTCGTATGTGCTCCGATTCCAACAATTCTTGACTCATTGGAATGTGCTGGATATCATGCACAATCCAAGTATATCTGCACAAGCACAAGATGAACATGTAAAGACATGCAAACCCAACAAACTATACAAACAACGTAGCACACGAAACACATGCAAATGAAATGATGCGAACAGACAAGAGGATGACGTGCAAGCGAATATGCATCAACAGGGGCCTCCCTGAAAAAAAAAAAAAACACTTTGGCATGAGTGTTGCGCTATTATGACACACTAGAATTAAGAGATATAGAAGATAAGAATCAAGAGATAGGAGAAAGAGACGGAAAGAGAGAGGAGATAGTCAAAGGAAGAAGGTATAAGGAAGAGTAAGGGAGAAAACAACGAGAAAGAAGTGAAGAAGAGAGGGGAAGGGGGAGGGGGTTTGACTATATCGGGGGGGAATCATGGGTCCTAACAAAGCAATATCCCACATGCACAATGCGGGCACAACGTCTTAAGCACGGTTTCTACATGTGGGCGAGAGCAGTATTGGTCTACCCGGAAGTCCTCGTGTCGTACCGATTCATGCCAGCTCCCGTGCAGAGGAAGGGGACATGGACCGCTTTGAAACCAACGGAAAACCATTCCGTGGGTTGCTGGGAGACAGAGGACAGCTCTTAGGTCGTGCTGGAGCAATGTGATATAATGAAGGTTAGTGTAGCTGGAAGGCCTTCGGTAGTGGGCGCCCGAGCAAGCCAACGTGGTACGATCATAACTTGGCTACAACGCCGCATCCTATCAGAACTCCGCGCCAGTGGGCGAGAACAGTTTTCTCATGAATAATTAGAATGGTTCTAAGTCATGTAGAACTTCTGAGGCTGATATTTCCGACATGAGTACGCTATAATGACATAGTGGCAGTAAGAGGTATAGAAGAGAAGAAGAAAGAGAAAAAGGAAAGAGAAGGAAATAGAGAGGAGATAGTAGAAGGATGCAGGGTAGTACGAAGAGTGGGAAAGAAGAGAGCATGAAAGAGGAGAGAAATGGGATAGGGGAAAGAGGGAGGGGGATGTTGTTAGAAATAGATTGCAATCCTACTTTTGTATTTGTGCTTTTATGTTCTAGCTTAGATTAAGAATTGTCTAGTGGGTTGGGATGTAGTCACTTCCTAGCCTCCCCCAATTTCGATCCCCCCAATCTCCAATAAACAATAGGAGGTTCCTGAGATCCCAATGGGGATTCCCTCCGATTATCCCCTTCATCCATCCCTCCTCACCTTGCCATGTACAGTGACAGAAAGAATTGTCCGTATGTTTTGCATTCATTTGGGTTTTTATGCTATACATCAAGCGTTAATGATTAATGGTGGTACGATTTGGGAGGGTCACATAGTGGATGTATTCACAGTACAAAACTCCAGAATAGTACATTGGATGAAACTCATACCCCAAAAGATTTACAAGTAGTACATCTGGACAAAGAGTTCCAAGCACAGAGAGCAAACTTAAGAACAAGGTTCCAGGTACCTAGCCCACCGATCTTTGGCTTTGATCACCAACCGCACCCTCTAATGCATGTTACCTAAGAGGTTAGTGCACACCTCGGCAGGGATCTTCGCGCACTCTTCTTGGACCCACCATTTTGACTAAGGGGTTGAGCACTAGGAAAATCGCGAAGGAGTTGGGCATAGGCAAGAGTATTGTGGACGATTTCGGATTGAATGGTGTCTATGAGGCTAGCCATGCTGAGTTGTGGCCAAAAATGCCATAAGCCAGTTGGCCCCGTCTTATTACGGGTCATCTTCGTCGTATCGTTGTAGAGTAAAATCACAAACAGAGCGGCCAAAACTAGTGTAGACACCCCGAAACTGAGGGAAACATAGCATGGTCGACTGTGCACCCTTGAACTATTAAAATCAAGCTAGGATGCGCGGGCCTGGTTACGGTGCAGAATTAGTAGAAGCCACGACTGTTATGGAAAAATATTCGGGGACAGCTGCAACTCATGGAGTCGCATGCTGAGTGGACAATTAGTGTTCGGGAGCATATGATCTGGTCAAATGGGACAAACATCAAATGCTTTTGCTCCAATGGCCGCGCGTTTGGCTGGATTCGTAAAGGCACAACCCTGCAGCACCACCAAATCAAATAGATGGTAAACCATGGAGACGAGGCTCGGTAATGGTGTGGGAATGTATGACATCAGCGGGGGTAGGGTTCATATGCAAGATTGACGGGCACATGGACAGGTCCCTGTATGAGGGCATTTTGCATGACGAACTCGAATTGACCTTCAACTTCTATAGCATTTCCCCATCTGAGGTCATTTCGGTGTGGACAATGACCCCAAGCATTTGTCATGCCTAGTGCAAGAATGACTTGGAGAGCATGAATATGTAGCTCTGGAGTGGCCTTGTTCCTCATCAAACCTCAACCTCTGGGCTTACCTTAAAGCCGCAGTACACATTCCCTGAAATGTGTTGACTGCTACAGTGTGAGTTCGATTAGAAAAGGGCTGATTGGGCAGCGAGAATGACGACAACTGTCATTTCGTCAAAATCGGGGAAGTCAAATTGGAACAGCTGATGCGGAAAATAAAGGGGCAGATGCAATAGGGGACGAAATAGGGGGGGTGAGAGGTGAGAGGGGCGGGGGCGAAATCAGGGGGGTGGGGGATAGGAAACTGCTAAGCTATGGGGGAAATCGACGGGTGCAAGTGGGGAAGAAATTGGCGGGTGCAAGTGGGGACGAAATCCGGGGGGGTGGCTGCTGTTAAGATTCGACATTGAGGGGGGGGGACAAAATCGAAACACAGGGTTAAAAATGCAGCGGGTAACCGCGGGGGCGCTACAAGGGGCGGAATGGGGACAATTCGGGGGAGACCGAATAGGAGAATAGGAGCTTTGGGAGCGGGTCCAAGAAGAATAGGAGAAGATCCATGCTGAGGTTTGCTCTAACCTCATCGACAGCACGCCTAGGAGGCTGTGGTCTGTGATCAAGGCCAAGGGTTGGTTGACTAGGTACTAGAAACGCAGTTTGAAGTTTGTTCTCTATGCTTGGAACAATTTGTCCAAATGTACTCTTTGTATATCTTCTGAGGCATGACTTAGTTCCAATGTACTCTTCTTGATTTTTTTGTCGTGAACAAATCCACTATGTGCCCCTCCCAAATCGTACCACCATTAAACATTAAGGCTTAGCGTATAGTGGTCTTAAAGCCTAAAAAACCTCATTAATGCAAATCATACGGACAATTGTTTCCGTCACTGTTCTTATAGAGCCTTGGGCTCCTTACCTAATTATTCCATTTAGCCCAGGTTCTTATAGGGTATCAGAGCAACCTACCTGCATGCACGGATCACGGTCCTAGTCCCTATGCGCTCGCGCTACGCGCACCTTCTCAACGCGACATTCAACTGTAGTCGTCGCAATTTCCGACGCACTCTACTCTTCAGTCGCGCCTCGCATCGTCGACCGCCCTTATGCTCGACATCGTCAATCTTCTCTACTCGGAAGCTGTCACGCTTCCCGTCATCGTTTTTCTCCTCGAACAGACGCATCAATTCTCACACTTGGTTGCCTCTTAACACTCGGTTTAAAATCCCCCTCGGAACCCATAGGAAAAGGCAAGATTCTCCTGCGGGATTGCCTCTAGGCACTCCTCGCATCAAGCGACAGCAGGTACACAGGTGGAAGCGGAGCAGAGCTGGTTCCACAGCAGGTTGCGGAGCTGTGTAGCTGCGAGACAGGGCCTGGGGGTCTGTGGGGGGGTGTGTGGGTCCGGAGTTACACATAGTCTTAGATTCAGTTTCAAGTCGTCGTTTTAACGAATTTCCGCCAACACCATTTCCTTCTTAGCGGCATTTCAACGAAGCCGCCAGGGTGAATTTCGGCGACTCTCATCGACTGGTTTTCGGGTTCGCCGCGCTGCATCAAACATCAAGCGGCAATGGCTTACTCCTCCATTTCACTCGCCAACCCGCTCCCCGAGTAAGCCTCTGCAGCCGCTCTCATAGTCGGCCTCACTCCGGCATACGAAGTCACACGCAAGATGCTCTTGGGCCTTGACATTTGCCAAGGCCTCATCCGCACTCCTTTCTGCCGAAAAGGACAACAGCGCTCAAGCGAAGGCCAGAGCAATCCGCGCTCCCATGCCTCAGGCCTATGCCGCTCCTGCACCATTCCAACGCAAACGCTTCCTCCTTGTGACCCTACATCATCAAGCAAGGCCCTCGTGCCAGCCAAGTGTGCGGTGGCACCAACCACTCTTTCGACTCTTGCTTCAAAAGGATGACGAGTGGTATGCCGTCAATGGGACCGCCTCGAAGCCGCAAAGCTGGATGGACAGTCGTACTCCTCGCAAGGTCAATCAAGTCGAAGCGTTGGAATCCACACAGGCTGCTGTAGCTCCCCTTGCCCATGTGCACCTTAACATCTTGTTTGCTGGCACTGCCCTGATTAATGAGACGATTTTGCAGTGTCCCGGCTTACACAGCTCCTCAACCACAAAAGAGTTCACCCCCGACAGTGGGGCCACTCCTTCAAGCCGTACGAGACACCAATCTGTCTACTAGGAGCGGACTCCAGTTTCACAACACACACCAAGGGCTCCTCCACAACTCCGTGCCCAGCTTCCCCTTCGGGCAGTGTGACTGGCATGTGTGTTCCCACACTACGCCACAATCTCGTGGCCCAACACGAGCTCCAATGGGCAGGCGTCACCACGATCTTCCCAGCACACTCGGATCACTGTGACCTCCTCGACCCTAAGTCCAACAAGCTCCTAGCACGCTTCACACTCAACTCCAACAAGCTCTACATGCTGCGCTCAGGTGCACCTCTCGCCGCCCTCTCCCAAGCGCAAGCTGCCAGCACCACTCCATGTTCCTGTCGCAGCTTCGCCAACCCGACCAGCCTCTACCACCATCGTTTGGGTCACCCCAACTTATGCACGGCTGCCGACATCGCTTCCAAGAAACTTCTTCATGGCCTCCCGTTGGCGCTTCCTCCACTAACAGATTCACCTGCACCCACCTGCCTGGACTGCACCAAGAGCACGATCAGGCAGAAGCCGCACCCTTCCTTCCCATCCGTCGCAACTGCTCCGCTGGACCTAGTGCACATGGATGTCTGGGGCCCAGTTCCAAGTGCATGCTGAGGCGGTCATCGATACTTTCTTACACTAGTCGATGACCACTCGCGGTATGTACTCTGCACCTCCTCCATACCAAGGCAGAAGCACCAGGCCTCATCATGGCATTGGTGTGCCAGGCTCAAGTCACGTTCGGCACTCCCCTGAAGTGCCTCCATTCTAATGCGGGGGAGAATTTTGCAATGGCAAACTCAATGACTTCTGCACAACCCAAGGGATTCGGCAATTTTTCACCTTCACTAAAAGCCCGCATTGCAGGGAGCCGCAACCACACCTTGGTTCAGATCGTTCTCTGCCTCCTTAGTCACGCCAATGCACGATAGTCATTTTGGGGATTTGCCCTCTTCCATGCAGCATTCCTCCACAATCATTATCCGCATCCCCACCAGCCCGGAACCACTCTCTGGCTCGGGGCCACACCTTCCGCCCCCTTTCTACACGTTTGGGGTGTACCGCATATGTGTTGCTCAGCCCCACATGTACAGGAAGCCAGGTGGCAAGCTTGGTCCCAAGACCCAGACCTGCATGTACCTGGGGCACAACTCTGACTCCCCAGACTACATATTCCTCAACCCCATCACCCCAGTCTTCGGTGAGACACGCTCTTTCCATTCTGCGACCACGAGCGAGCCTCCTGAACCTCCTCAGACGCTTGTAAGGGTAGACTTCGATGGACGCCTCCTCCGCCTTCCTCTAAGGCCAGCTCAAGGAGGGCGTTCAGATGGAATACCCGCCGTGGTTTCTTGGCACTTACCCTCACAACACAGTGTGAAAGCAGAAACGCCCAGTGTACGCCCTCAAGCAAGCTCCTTGTGAGTGGCACAACATGGTGAAGGAAGTCCTTCTCGCACTTGATTTCCATCCTTCCGCCTCGGATTCCAGTCCCTTCATCCGTCACTCCTCCGAGCCCATATACATGCTCATCTACGGCAACAAAGTCATTCTAGTCGCCAAAGATCCTGCTGCTGTCCACTCTGCTCTCAGCTCCACCCTTCTCATGAAGGATCTTGGTGACCTCAACAACTACTTGGGGATGGAGATCACTCGTGACCACCAGGCTTGCATGATCACCCTCTCCCAGGATTCCTACATCGACAAACTTCCGAAGCATTTCGACATGGACTCCAGTAACTCTGTCTCCACTCCACTCCCACTACAGCATCAAGTAACGTCCCCTCAGATTCCTTCTCCAGAAGCCTGCAAGGACCCCGCACCCTGAGCTAGCGGGTTTACTCATGTATGCCATGGTGTGCACTCGACCAGACCTGACTTACACGGTTAGTGTCCTTTTCTCGATACGTCTCCCCCGGACGCTACACTGCCTCCCATTGGTCTGCGGCCAAGAGGGTCCTGCACTATCTACAAACCACCAAGTCTCACATCCTCACTCTCGGTGGTACTTCTCCAGTCAAGCTGGTGGGATACACAGACTCCTCATGGGCTGATGACCAGATTGACATACGCTCCTCCCAAGGGTAGTGCTTCACCATTGGTAGCGGAGACATCAGCTTGTACTCCAATTGGTCCTTTGCAGTCCGTGTCGTCATGCAAGGCCGAGCTCTACACAGGCACAATGACCGCTCAAGAGGCCCGCTGGCTCTCCTTTTTCTTTGCTGAGTTAGGCTACCCTCAGCAGTCACCAAGCCTGTGGTGTGACAACCACAGCGCCATTTACCTCACCAAGGATCCTGTGTTCCACTCAGCACATCAAACTTAGTCATTCCTTCATCCGTGATCTTGTCCAGAGTGACCAGCTAACGGTACGGTACATTGCCTCAGACTGCAACCTCGCCGACCTCTTTACCAAGGCTCTGAGAAAGGCTGACCACCATTGCCTTCTCCGTTCCGTGGGGCTATGTGCTCCTTGACTGAGTTTGCACTATATGGGGGTGTGTTAGAAATAGATTGCAATCTTATTTTTTGTATTTGTCCTATATCCTAGCTTGGATTAGGAATGTTCTCGTGGGTTGGGATGTACCCACAATATCCCAACCTCACCCAATTGTGATCCCGCCAATCTCAAATTACCCAATTGGAGATTTTAGAGATCCCAATGGAGACTCCCTCCAATTCCCCCCTTCATCCATGCTCCCTCACCTTGTCATGTACCTATAGAGCCTTGGGCTCCTTGCCTGATCCATCAATTCACCGTATATCCTAAGGAACTGCCGCAGCGGCTCACTCAGGCACCCAAACATCAACACCACGCATGCATAGAACTGTGGATCTGGCTGCAACCCCTGTATTACCTGCCTCCAGTGTCGCAGCTTATCCTGCACTTGCCTAGCTGCTGCCCTGCCAGTCTGAGTGGGTGCCATACCCCTGAAATGCGAATTCTCCTACCACTGTGGGTCTGCCACTGAGACGTCTACAATCACCATTAACACGTCTCTCGGTGCCCTGCAAGTGAGGTAGCATGGGGATTGGCAAGTTCCACTCATGTTCCTCGGCATCATAAAGGTAGTCCCCATCCTCGGCGTAGGTATTGTTGTAGTCCGTGTCCTGGAATTCGTCAGTAGTGTAGACCCTTTCCTCACAGAGAGGAGACATGGGCACGCTTGGGCGACAATTTTCTTTGCGCGTAAGTGCAGGTGTCCGCATCATTGTGAAAGTTTTGCGATAAACTGTGGGGCTATTGGCCCTGGGTTGGGCTGGATAAGGGTCCGCTGATGCAGGAGGGCATGGGACCAATTGCTGGTCCGAATGGGATGGACGACTGATCTGGCGCGGGTCCTGACTAGGCGAATCGATGGATTGCCCTTGATAGGAGCTCGCCCATTGTCCGCCGTTAGGAGGAGGTTCGTATGCTGGCTTGGTGCTGCTTCCTACTTCGTTGCTGCAGTGCTCAGCAGAGTGTCCGAATATTTTGCAAATCAAGCAAATAAATCGGCGACTGCGCTGGTCATGGCGAGGCACCTTGTGTTATGAGTAGGAGGCGAGCTTTTCCTTGCGTGGGGCTCTCTCTTTGTAGAGGTCCATGTCTTGCTGCTCGGCAAGAATTGTCGAACAGAGGGTGGCTCTGAAGATCTTGCAGTGCTTTGCAGGGGCGCAATTCAGGGGTAAGTCGAGGGAGGACGATCGTTACAAATATGTTTTCAATGATGTTGTTTCCGAGCTTGACGTTTTGATTGCGGAGCCTTCTGCATTGATTGATGCAAGTAATTACCTTCTCTCCGAAGGCCATTTAGGAGCTGTCCAAGGAGTCGGCTCCCACAATGGGAAGGCACAATGCAAAGGGGTAAGGCACGCAAATGGGTAAGGAACGCAAATGGGTGAGGCATGCGAATGGGTAAGTCACGCAAAAGGGTGAGGCATGCAAATAGAAGAGGCATGCAAAAGGGAGAGGCATGCAAACTGGCGAGGCATGCAAATGGGATGGTTAAGGCATACAAGTGGGTGAGGTATAGCATGTAGCAAGACCATGTACACAATCGGTGATTCATTGTAGTGTCATGACTTGGATTCGTTGGTGTCAATCAGCGATTTTGGGTAAGAGCCATCAAAGTAGAAGACAATTTGAGCACTCCGGAGAAGAAGTTCAAACTCGGACTTCAAGTGTAGAGATCTCAGCCATAAAAAATGGAGATAGTCCTTATCTTCAACACAGCAAGAAAATTTGACTATACTGTCTGCAGGCCCAGTCACTTAATCATATGTTTGCAGGTGGTTGGAGGTATCAAAGTTGAAGAAGTAGGTGTGCTATCCTTATCTGCAGATATCGATTGCGGCTCAGTAACTTGGCGAGTAGTGCTCGAGCCGTAATTCTTGAGAGATTGAAGTCTATGTTCAAGAGTTGTCATTCAATGAAGCAATTTTTCAAAAGGTCAGTGGAGAGGATCGTAGTTGCTGTCGGATTCGGAGCAATTTTCTGAGAAGTTCAGTGGAGACGACCACAGTTCCTGTCAGATTTGGAGCTGGGTTTTTAGATGCTTCGGGAGGAGGGTTTCTCCTTACCCTCGCGATCCCGGGCTTGGGGCCATTGTTTGACAAGAGCGAGTTACTGGCGCCACGATCCTGAATTTTAATTTGATCAAAGATGGCAATGTGTGGAATCCTTAGTAGCTCATCACAACAAAGCTAGCACTCACTCGTACATAATAGCAATTGCGACACAAACTCGCTAACACAGCGTGCCCACACTCTTCCACACATTGGCCATGTGCATGTCATGCATTCCACCTGCGACATTCACATGCAATGTACATGATATCCACCTGCGAATTGCACAATGGTCACCTCTCCGTTACATCTGCGAACACCTGCGCATTTCACCTGCTTATCTGTCTAACATTTGCCTGTGAAATCCATCGGCATATGCCCACATGTTGCACCTGCGACTTTTGGCTCCCAAGCGGTGTTGTAAGGTTGTAGACACGAGATCCGCCTGGCATTCACAATCCACAGAGCATCCTCACACCACTCACCAAGCAAAAAGTCTTGTACCTCTCATGAGTATCTCATACACGTTATCGGTACCTTCATACACCCCTCTTGCACATGGCGTACACATTCCATACTAATGCCCTGCATATACCTTTCCTACACCTTTCTGTAACTTTCATACTCATTTCTTCTTTTCATATATGTTCACATTCCATGCACCTTACCTTGCATCTCCCATGATATTCACATGTGGTCATCAATAGTTCTCATAATCCTCCTATGAAGTCCCCACCAGCCTCTCGAGAAGCTCCTGTAAGTCTCCCACAAATGTTTTGTAAAGGTTCAATAAAGGTGCCAAAAAGCTTCCGTGAAGGTCACGTAGATATAGCCTTAAGGTCTCGTGAAGCTCCTGTGAAGATTCCGCAAAGCTCTTGTAAAGGTCCCGCGAAGGTCCCGTAAAGTTCCCATGAGGCCTTGTGAAGGTGCTATGAAAGGTTCCATAAAGGTCTCGTACAGGCCCTGTGAAACTCACCTTAAGGGTTTGTGATAATCCCATAACCTCCCGTGAAGATCCCGTGAAGGTCTCGTGAAGGTCCCGTAAATCTATTGTGAAGCTCCTGTGAGACTCCCATAAAGCTCTTGTGAGACTCCCAAAGCTCTCTTAAGCCTCCAGCTAGCCTCCCATGAGCTTGTTGCGAGCTGCTCAAAAGCCTCCTATAAGGTTAGCCTAAGCTCTTCTTTAGCTCGCCATAATCCCTTTATGAGCTCGCTCTAACCCATATAGAGCACACAAAATACTGAGGCATGCAACATCCCATGCAAATTTGCTGTGATTGTCCTATTCTCAACACATACGCAGCAAGTTGACATGCACCAACTAACTCCCCCTCAAGCTGCTGACTAAGTAGCTCCTCCGTCATTGGCTCCAAGGACATCATTCCTTACGCCTTACATTAACAGAGGAACTAGCTGCCCCTCATTGCACGGCTCCTGATGTGCATTTCTACTCAAGGCCTCCGTCAACGAGCTTTATGAAGCTAACACCTTCACTCCATCATTAGTGCAGAGACTCCTCCGCTCCCTCTTGCGCATAGCTTTTTTTCCTTCTACAGTAAAGCTTGGCAGGTCCATTATTACCACATGAAGCCTTTTTCAGCTTCCACTACATTAACCAACTCCTTGGATTCTCTCTTCACTGTTGGATCATTGGGCTCCAAACCCAACACTTCCCGTAACACAAAATTTCCTGGCATAATAGATCGTGCTTCTGCTTGCACTGCTCGGCATCTTCTCAGGATCCCCCTAAATGATAGTTTCGCTGGTCATTGATGCCTGTGGCTCTATATTTCCTTAGCACCTTCAGCTTTCAGATTTGCACTGACCTTGGACAACCACTGCTCTTGGTTTGCATTTATGTCCATGCCATGCCTCTCATCTGCAACAAAATCATGCGATCCCCCATGGAGTCCATACTTCTATCCTCGTTAGCTATCTCTGACTTACAGCAGCTTCAAGATGGCGAAAACTAGGTGTAGCTGCTGTGCCAAATGATCAACAAATGCTTTCAGCTCTGTTCCTGCTTCGTTCGCCTTAACAGTGCACTTCCACTGGCAGCTGCACCTTCCTTCCATATTTTCATACGTCATTTCATTCCAAAACAGCACCGGCACATGCCGCATATCCTCGTGTACATCCTTGCTCTCCTGCAATTTCCATAGAGGTGCCCCTCGAAGGACTCAGCTCGAATGGTTGCCATGCTCAATCCCTCAATCCTGGAGCTGGTTGCGGAGCTGGTTGCGGAGCTGGTTGCGGAGCTGTGTAGCTGCGGGACAGGGCCTGGGGGTGTGTGGGGGGGTGTGTGGGTCCGGGGTTAGACATAGGCTCAGATTCAGTTTCAATTTTCGCCGACGCCATTTCCTACTTAGCGGCATTTTGATACAGCCGTCAGAGTGATTTTCAGCAATTCTCGTCGACCAATTTCCAGAAGTGCCGCGCTGCACACCGACAATGGCTTACTCAACCACTTCACTCGCCAACCCGATCCCGCTCCTTCGTCTCGAGCCGGACGGTACATGCTCCAACTACAAGGCTTGGCGCTATGGTGTCGACAAGCACCTCCTCAGTCGCGAGGTGAAGGGGCTGGAGCTTACCGACGTCCTTCTCAACATCGGTGACGGCAAAGAGCCTCCTAAACCCGAGAGGTCCGCCGATCCAGCTAATGCCGCCGCCGAAGCAGTTTATGCTGCTGCACTGCTCAAGTACAAGAATTGGGAGAAGGCCGATGGTGCGGTCATTAGTGTCTTCATGGGCACCACTCCTCCCGAACTCGTCGAAACCTACCACAACTACCCGTCTGCCAACGCCATTTGGCTCTACCTCGAAGATCGCTTCCTGAACAAGACTGCAGTGGGAGTTGCTATACTCATCCCCAGCATGTTCCAAGTGCGGTTCGAGGACTCGCCAGGCATGGCGGACTATGTCACCAAGGTGCAGACCATTCATGGTGAACTCAAACAGTTGGGGATAGTCTTCCCCGAGCAAGCCCCTGCAGCCGCTCTCCTAGTCGGCCTCACTCCGGCATACGAAGTCACACGCAAGATGCTCTTGGGCCTTGCTCCTGCAGACCTCACATTTGCCAAGGTCTCATCCGCGCTCCTTTCTGCCAAAAAGGACAACAGCGCTCAAGCCAAGGCCAATGCAATCCGCGCTTCCGTGCCTCAAGCCTATGCCGCTTCGGTGCCATTCCAGCGCAACCGCTTCCCCCCGTGTCCCTACGTCATCAAGCGCGGCCCTCATGCTGGCCAGGTGTGTGGCGGCACCAACCACGGCCTTGCCTCCTGCTTTAAGAAGAAGCATGACGAGTGGTATGCCGTCAATGGGACCGCCTCCAAGCCGCCAAGCTGGATGGTCAATCGTGCTCCTCGCCAAGTCAACCAAGTCGAAGCGCAGGAATCGGTGCAGGCTGCTGTGGCTGCACCTGCTGATGTGCGCCTCAACATGTTGTTCCCTGGCACTGCCATGATTAATGAGACAATTTCGCAGTATCCTGGCTCAGAAAGCACCTCAGCTACAATAGAGTTCACCCTCGACAGTGGGGCCACTCACACGGTTCTCAAGGAAGAACACTCCTTCAAGCCATACGAGACACCAATCCGTCTACTTGGAGCAGACTCCAGTTTCACAACACACGCCAAGGGCTCCTCCACAGTTCCGTGCCCAGCTTTTCCTTCGGGCAGTGTGACTCGCATGTGTGTTCCCACACTATGCCACAATCTCGTGGCCCAACACGAGCTCCAACGGGCAGGCGTCACCACGATCTTCCCAGCACACTCGGATCACTGTGACCTCTTTGACCCTAAGTCCAACAAGCTCCTAGCACGCTTCACACTCAACAGTAGCAAGCTCTACACGCTGCGTTCACCTGCACCTCTCGCCGCCCTCTCCCAAGCGCAAGCTGCCAGCATCACTCCGTGTTCGTGTCGCAGCTTCGCCAACCCAACCATCCTCTACCACCATCGCTTGGGTCACCCCAACTTCCGTACACTTGCCGACATCGCTTCCAAGAAACTTCTTCTTGGCCTCCTGTCGGCGCTTCCTCCACCAACAGACTCACCTGCACCCACCTGCCTAGACTGCACCAAGAGCAAGCTCAGGCAGCAGCCGCACCCTTCCTCCCCATCCGTCGCAGCTGCTCCGCTGGACCTAGTGCACATGGATGTCTGGGGCCCAGCTCTAGTTGCATCCCGAGGCGGTCATCGGTACTTTCTTACACTAGTCGATGACCACTCGCGGTATGTTTCTGTGCACCTCTTGCATACCAAGGCGGAGGCACCTGATGTCATCATGGCGTGGGTGTGCCAGGCTCAAGTCACGTTCGGCACTCCTCTGAAGTGCCTCCATTCTAATGGGGGGGGAGAATTTCGCAATGGCAAACTCGATAACTTCTGTGCGGCCCAAGGGATTCGGCAAACCTTCACGCTCCCCGAAAGCCCGCAGCAGAATGGCATTGCAGAGAGCCGCAACCACACCTTGGTTCAGATCGCTCGCTGCCTCCTCAGTCACGCCAATGCACCACGGTCACTCTGGGGATATGCCCTCTTCCATGCGGCACTCCTCTACAATCTTTATCCGCATCCCCACCGGCCCGACACCACACCTACCGCTCTCTGGCTTGGGGTCACGCCTTCTGCCCGCTCTCTACGCGTCTGGGGGTGTACCGCGTATGTGTTGCTAAGCCCCCACACGCGCAGGAAGCAAGGTGGCAAGCTTGGTCCCAAAACCCAGACCTGCATGTACCTGGGGCACAACTCTGACTCCCCAGACTACTTATTCCTCAACCCAATCACCAGACAGCTGATTCGCAGCCGTGATGTCGTCTTCGATAGGACACGCCCATTTCACTCTGCGACCACGGGCGAGCCTCCTCCACCTCCCCCGACGCTTGTTTGGGCAGACTTCGATGCCCCACCTCCGGCCGCTGCCCCTTCTCCGGGGCCTTCTCCGTCCGGCGTGTCTCACCCGGCCTCCTCAGTATCCTCCGCAGCGGCATCTCCTCCTGCTCCGCCTTCCCCGCGCGTCGAGCCCGGCTCACCAGTCTCCTATCGGAGGCGCCCAGTCCCTCCGGTCCCACCGCAGCCGCCTTCGTCTCCGGTCTCTAGTCGCACTCGTTCCAAGGGACCGGCTCCGCCTCTCGCCTGGGGACCAGCCGCCTTCTCCATCCGGTGTTCGGTCACCCCGCCTCCTCCTGCCGGGGGTGATGTCCCCTCCATCCGTATTCCCCCCCGTGCACTTCTGGAGGACAGGCATGAGGAGCTGTTTGACCTTCACGCGGTCAGCCAATTTCTCTCTCACATCTTCCCGGACATTACTGACTGCCCTTCCCTCAACTTCACCAAGAACCCGACCATTCCGACTCCTCGCACAAAAGAGGAAGCTCTCTCGGGGCCTTATAAGAAGGAGTGGAAGGCAGCAATGGATGTGGAGAACGAGGCGTTCATTCGCAACAACAGCTTTGACGATGTTGTTCCCCCTTCCGGTGTCAACATCGTCGGCGGCAAATGGATCTTCCGAGTCAAACAACTCCCAGGCAAAGCTCCACTGTTCAAGGCACGATACGTGGCGAAGGGTTTCACCCAGAAGGAGTATCTCGACTTCTTCGAAACATTCTCGCCCACGGCCAAGCTCCCGACTGTGCGCGCTCTTCTTGATATAGCCGCTCGCGGCAACTTCGAGATCAAGTCCATGGACGCCTCCTCCGCCTTTCTCCAAGGCCAGCTCAAGGAGGATGTTTACATGGAACGCCCACCGGGGTTTCCTGGCACTTATCCTGCCAACACAGTGTGGAAGCTGAAGCGCCCAGTGTATGGCCTCAAGCAGGCTCCTCGTGAGTGGCACAACAAGGTGAAGGAAGTCCTCCTCGCACTTGACTTCCATCCCTCTGCCTCAGATTCCAGTCTCTTCGTTCGTCACTCCTCCGAGCCCTTCTACATCCTCGTCTATGTCGACGACTTCATTCTAGCCGCCAGAGATCCAGCCGACATGGCAGCTGTCCAGTCTGCTCTCAGCTGCGCCCTTCTCATGAAGGATCTTGGTGACCTCAAGAACTACCTGGGGATGGAGATCACTCGTGACCGCCAGGCTTGCACGATCACCCTCTCCCAGGAGTCCTACGTCGACAACCTTCTCAAGCGGTTCGACATGGACTCCAGTAACTCTGTCTCCACTCCACTCCCACTACAGCATCAGCTCACGGCCCCTCCAGTTCCTTCTCCTGATGCCTGCAAGGACCCGTACCCTGAGCTAGTCGGTTCACTCATGTATGCCATAATGTGCACTCGACCAGACTTGGCTTACCCGGTTAGTGTCCTCTCTCGGTACGTCTCCCCCGGACGCTACACTGCCTCGCATTGGTCTGCAGCCAAGAGGGTCCTCCGCTATCTACAAGCCACCAAGTCTCACATCCTCACTCTTGGTGGTACCTCTCCAGTCAAGCTCGAGGGATACACAGACTCCTCATGGGCCGATGACCAGACTGACAGATGCTCCTCCCAAGGGTACTGCTTCATCCTTGGTAGCGGAGTTATCAGCTAGCGCTCCACTCGGTCCTCTGCAGTCTCCCTATCGTCCTGCGAGGCCGAGCTCTACGCGGGCACAATGGCTGCTCAAGAGGCACGCTGGCTCTCCTTTCTCCTCGCTGAGTTAGGCTACCCCCAGCAGTCGCCCACTCTGTGGTGTGACAACCAGAGTGCCATTCACCTCACCAAGGATCCTGTGTTCCACTCTCACACCAAGCACGTCGAACTTCATCATTTCTTCATCCGAGATCTTGTTCAGAGTGACCAGCTAACGGTACGGTACATCGCCTCAGATTGCAACCTCGCCGACCTCTTTACCAAGGCTCTCAGCAAGGCTGACCACCATCGCCTTCTCCGTTCCATGGGGCTATGTGCTCTTTGACCGGGTTTGCAGTCTATGGGGGTGTGTTAGAAATAGACTGCAAATACCACTTTTGTATTTGTACTTTTATATCCTAGTTTAGGTTATGAATGTTCTAGTGGGTTGGGGTGTACTCACAAATCCCAACCTCACCCAATTGTGATCCCCCCAATCTCCAATTACCCAATTGGAGATTCCGGAGATCCCAATGAGGATTCCCTCCAATTCCCCCTTCATCCATTCACTCTCACCTTGCCATGTACTTATAGAGCCTTGGGCTCCTTACCTAATCAATCATTTCAACTCTATTTCTTACAGTTTGGCCTTGACAAGTTCAGTGGTGAACATCTTCAAGATGGAGGCTTTGGGACCTTCATGAGGACAGGGATGTCTAAAATGGGATGTGCCAAATTCCAGTGGTTCCTATGCCTAAGGAAATTCAAAAGGAAGCAAGTGTCATCACCAAGAATGGAGCAATTGGTGACGATGACAACGTTAAGCAATGTGACACCAAGAGTGGCTCGAAGAAGAGCAATCTTGGAGAGATCTGCAAGGCGTCTAAGCCAAAAGAGGGTGGTGTAGTAGCAGCGCATGTGACCACAAGGAAGGATGGTCGAAAAGGTTAAGAGAAGTGCAAGATCTACAATGCAGTGGCAAAGGATGAGAAAGGAGAGAGCTTGTCAGGCACTACACCAATGAATGGGGCATGTGGCATTGCCCATGTGTTAGCATAAGATGGTCAGTGGGGCATGTGTCAAGGCGGGGCCCAATGAGTTGCTCAGCTGCCAACATGCATGCAATCCATGCTCACCCGCTGCTCGTTCCATAGCTCAAACACAACGTCTAAGGCACCCGTTGATGAGATGGGGATGGATGTGGTGCGTTGCTGGTGAGCAACGTTGACTTTAAAAGCTGAGACAATGAAGACCAATTGGTTGCTATAGTAAAGCGGTAGCAAGTCCAGCTTGTGAAGGCTATTTGCACCGCACTGTGCGCACAGGCTGCTGCTTTGTTAGGTCCTGTAATGTCCCTCTGATATAGTCTTAACCACGCCCCCCTCCCCTCCCTTCATTCCCCTCTCATCTTCCTCTCCTCTCTCTTGCTGTCTTCTTCCAGAATCTTCTTGATGCCTTCTTCCTTCCACTACCTCCTCTCTCTTCCTGTCACATGATCAAAATGGGCAAGAGAAAGTTGCATTACTGATCCATACAAGGAGCTTTTATACTTCCAAGGTACATCAGATAGCCAGGATTATCCTACCTAAAGGGAATAGACCCTTATAGAAAATAAGATCACCCTATATGTAGTCATGCAAAGAATAGGCTTTAAGGGATTACAACACAATTACGCCAGATAGCATTAGCCATTACGGAGCCTAGTCGGCGATAAAATTATAATATTAAAAAAATCCAAAGGATGATTGAAATCGAGGAATAGGAAACCAAATGAGATGAGATAACGACCTAATGCATCAGGATCAAGTGGAGAATTGGATAGAAGAGAAATATAGGAAGGAGAAACAAGTGTAATAGGGCTGTACAACTTCCCCACTCAAAGCTAGGTAATAGAAGTAACACCCTGCTTGACAAGGTAGTCGCGAAGAGTACGACGGGCGTTACACATGTCGGATTCAGAGACCCAGTTATCCTCGTATGGATCATAACCCTTCCAGCGGATGAGAATCTCCAAGGTGCCATGCCGACGTTGATAGTGGGCAATCACAATCTCTACCATACTCTGGTTCATCATTCACAAGGATGGGCGGAGGAGGTGGCAGTCGACATCCAGTAAAGATCTTGTTCGGATCCCTGTAGGGCTTCAGGAGTTAGTTATGGAAGGCGTTGTGAATCTTCCAAGTAGCCGGTAGGCGTAGGCGGAAGGTTACTGGGGTGACCTGTCCTTCAATGAGGAAAGGCTCGCAGAAGTGAGGTCGTAGCTTGGATGGGAGATGGCTTATGACGAGATTGTGGGTGTCCAATAGAACACGTTCTCCCACGGTAATGGTGTGGTGATTGCGGTGGCGATCGGCTTGGCGCTTCTGTTGTTGCTGAATATCTACAGTATGAGGCGCTTATGAATCCAAAACCAAACTGATGCATGCAGGTTGGACTGTGGCTGGCACTGTTGGCTTCTGTGGTGTTAGCGTCTTCCGACCGTAATAGAGGAAAAATGGTGTCTGTCCTGTAGCGGCATGTGTGGCATAGTTGTAAGCAAACTCTCATGTAGGTGTAATTCCCATAGAGAGATGTCGTGTTTGCAGGCTGCACGAAGGAGTTGCTCTGCATTCTGGTTGAGGTGTTCAGTCTGGCCGTCGGTATGTGGGTGATATACGAATGGCATGGCAAGTTTGGTCCCGAGCTGGAACATCAGTTCCTTCCAGAACTTGCTGTTGAACTTAGGATCTTGGTCGGAGATGTAAGTGGTTGGAATGCCATACTGTGAGACGATGTAGCAAACGAACAGTTATGCTGTCTCCTCGGTGCATGCTGTCATGTACGTAGGGATGAAGTAACCCAATTCTTAAAATTTGACGATAACGACAAGGATTGCGTCATGGCTATTGCTGGTGGGCAATATCCCAGTAATGAAGTCCAGGTTGACTACTTGCCAAGGCTGTTCAGGGACACGAAGAGGCTGTAACAGTCATGCTTTCTTCGGTTTACTGCTCTTCATCCGCTGACATGTATCGTATGCGGTGACGAACTTCTGTACGTCGTCTGCTATGTGGGGCTAGTGGTAGTATTTCACAATACCACTGAGCGTTTTATTACTACTGAAGTGTCCGTCACAGAGGATGTCATGGTATTCATCATGTAGAAACTGGTGCAAAGGTGGGTAGTACGGGACCCGGATATTCGTTGATCCTTCCCGGTAGCAGATGACGTTTCTCTGCCAAGGTTATCTCGGGGTCGATAGTATACCCATGTGTGAAGAGTCCTTTCAGTAGCAGGTTAATCCCTTCGGCTTGGATTGCGGCAACATGTGCAGGCCAGCTGAGAGCGTCTGCTTTGTTTTTATGTCCTGGCTTGTATACGATGTCGTAGGGAAAATGTGCCTCGAGGAAGCCGATCCACCGAACTTGACGCCTGGAGAGGGTTGGCTTTGTCTTGAAATATTTTAGGCTGCAGGGGTTGGTGTAGGCGGTCGTTTTTCATCCTTCATGATAACATCTCCACTCGGGTGATTTAGCTGTATGGCAGGCAGAGGAGGATGACGAGGCAGCGGTGAGAGCATCTGCGGCAAGGCTCGTGGGGACTGCGGGGGCTGTAGCGGCGGTGGAAGCGCCCGGAGGGAGGACGAGGATGGATGCACACCATGGCACACCGCTGCTGCCAGGTTTGGTACCATCCACATAGCAAGGGCGTCCACAGGGGGAGGTGCCGCAGGGATGGCAGGGCCGGCAGCGGCAGCGGCAAGGCAGGCTGCAGTGGAGGCAGACGCAATGAACGTTGTCGCACAGGCTCGTGCATGGGCTGTCACCGGGAAGGCAGCACCGGGAGGTGGCAGGGAAGGCAGCACCGGGAGCTGCGGCTGAGAGGGTGGCAGCTGCAGGAGCCATGGCAGGGAAGGTAGCAATGGGTCCCACTGCTTTAAAGGTGGCAGTGGGCGAGGCTATGGCCGTGGCAGCGGCAGCGCCAATGGCAGCAAGTAAAGGAACAGCAGGGGTTGCTACAAGCAGGGCAGCAGCTGGAGCGGCTGCAGCGAAGGCAACGACAGCAGGAGGTGCTGCAAGGGAGGCAGCAGCTGGGGTTGCTGTAGGGGTGGGGAAGGGGAGGTGGGCGGGGAGCAGCAGAAAGAGCTACAGGAATGGAGGCTATGGAGGCTGGACTTAGGCCAGCACCCGAATCGGATCTGCAGAGGCATATTCGTCCCCTTCCCCTATATCCCACCTTTCCCCTCCTTCCCCCCTATCCCCCCATCCCCCTACTTCCCCACCCATCCCCCCCCTTTCCCCACCTACTTCCCATCCCATGCATGAGGGGTAGTCTCAAGGGAGCCGGGAGGGGAGAAGGCTGCAGAGTCAACTCCTTGTACGCCCACCCTGTAAGAAAAAGAGTTGAAAGGATTGATTAGGTAAGGAGCCAAAGGCTCTATAAGTACATGGCAAGGTGAGAGAGAATGGATGAAGGGGGGAATCGGAGAGAATCCTCATTGGGATCTCTGGAATCTCCAATTGGGTAATTGGAGATTGGGGGGATCACAATTGGGTGAGGTTGGAATTTTGTGAGTACACCCCAACCCACTAGAACATTCCAAGCCTAAACTAGGATATAAAAGTACAAATACAAAAGTGGTATTTGCAGTCTATTTCTAATAGGATCTCGGATGAAGAAATGACGAAGTTCGATGTGCTTGGTGCGAGAGTGGAACGCAAGATCCTTGGTGAGGTGAATGGCGCTTTGGTTGTTACACCACAGGGTGGGCGACTGCTTGGGATAGCGTAACTCAGAGAGGAGAAAGGAGAGCCAGCGTGCCTCTTGAGCAGCAATTGTGCATGCGTAGAGCTGGGCCTCACAGGAGGACAGGGAGGTTGCACAGGACCGAGTGGAGCGCCAGCTGATGACTCCGCTACCAAGGGTGAAGCGGTACCCTTGGGAGAAGCGTCTGTCAGTCTGGTCATCGGCCCATGAGGAGTCTGTGTATCCCTCGAGCTTGACTGGAGAGGTACCACCAAGAGTGAGGATGTGAGACTTGGTGGCTTGTAGATAGCGGAGGACCCTCTTGGCTGCAGACTAATGCAAGGCAGTGTAGCGTCCGGGGGAGACATACCGAGAGGGACACTAACCAGGTAAGCCAAGTCTGGTCGAGTGCACATCATGGCATACATGAGTGAACCGACTAGCTCAGGGTACGGGTCCTTGCAGGCGTCAGGAGAAGGAATCGCAGGGGCCGTGAGCTAATGTTGTAATGAGAGTGGAGTGGAGACAGAGTTACAGGAGTCCAAGCTATCGAACGCTTGAGAAGGTTGTCGATGTAGGACTCCTGGGAGAGGGTGATCGTGCAAGCCTGGCAATCATGAGTGATCTCCATCCCCAGGTAGTTCTTGAGGTCACCAAGATCCTTCATGAGAAGGGCGGAGCTGAGAATAGACTAGATAGCTGCCATCTTGGCTGGATCTCTGGCGACTAGAATGAAGTCGTCGACAAAGACGAGGATGTAGAAGGGCTCGGAGGAGTGACGAATGAAGAGACTGGAATCTGAGGCGGAGGGATGGAATTCAAGTGCGAGGAGGACTTCCTTCACCTTGTTGTGCCACTCACGAGGAGCCTGCTTGAGGCCATACACTGGGCGCTTCAGCTCACACACTATGTTGGCAGGGTAAGTGCCAGGAAATCCCAGTGGGCGTTCCATGTGAACATCCTCCTTGAGCTGGCCTTGGAGAAAGGCGGAGGAGGCGTCCATGGACTTGATCTCGAAGTTGCCGCGAGCGGCTATATCAAGAAGAGCGTGCACAGTCGGGAGCTTGGCCGTGGCTGGGAAGGTTTTGAAGAAGTCGAGATATTCCTCCTGGGTGAATCCCTTTGCCATGTATCGTGCCTTGAACAGTGGAGCTTCGCTTGGGAGTTGTTTGACTCGGAAGATCCATTTTCCGCCGACGATGTTGACACCGGAAGGGGGAACGACATCGTCAAAGCTGTTGTTGCGAATGAAAGCCTCGTTCTCCACATCCATTGCTGCCTTCCACTACTTCTTATAAGGCTCCGAGAGAGCTTCCTCTTTTGTGCAAGGAGTCAGAATGGTCGGGTTCTCGGTGAAGTTGAGGGAAGGGCAGTCAATAATGTCCGGGAAGATGTGAGAGAGAAATTGGCTGACCGCGTGAAGGTCAAACAGCTCCTCATGCCTGTCCTCCAAAAGTGCACGGGGGGGGATACGGATGGAGGGGACACCACTCCCGGCAGGAGGAGGCAGGGTGACCGAACACCGGATGGAGAAGGCGGCTGGTCCCCAGGCGAGAGGCGGAGCTGGTCCCTTGGAACGAGTGTGACTAGAGACCGGAGACGAAGGCGGCTGCGGTGGGACCAGAGGGACTGGGCGCCTCCGGTAGGAGAGTGACGAGCCGGGCTCGACGCGCGGGGAAGGCAGAGCAGGAGGAGATGCCGCTGTGGAGGATACCGAGGAGGCAGGGTGTGACACGCCGGACGGAGAAGGCCCGAGAGAAGGGGCAGCGGCCGGAGGTGAGGCATCGTAGTCTGTCCATACAAGCGTCGGGGGAGGTGGAGGATGCTCGCCTGTGGTCGCAAAGTGGAAGGGGCGTGTCTCATTGAAGACGACATCACGGCTGCGAATCAGCTGTCTGGTGATGGGGTTGAGGAATAAGTAGTCTGGGGAGTCAGAGTTGTACCCCAGGTACATGCAGGTCTGGGTTTTGGGACCAAGCTTGCCACCTTGCTTCCTGCGCGTGTGGGGGCTTAGCAACACATACGCGGTACACCCCCAGACGCGTAGAGAGCGGGCGGAAGGCGTGGCCCCAAGCCAGAGAGTGGTAGGTGTGGTGTCGGGCCGGTGGGAATGCGGATAAAGATTATAGAGGAATGCCGTATGGAAGAGGGCATATCCTTAGAGTGAAAGATGATTTTAAGGGCTCCTCCGTGGCCTGACTCCCCTCGGAATGGTGTGTTTTCGGATTTTTTCCGGGCAGGCCCCTGGCAGTTTGGCGCAAAAAAAATGCTTTCTTTTTTCCCCTGTCCGCCCCCCGCAGGGGAGCAGGCATAAATGGGTACGACACGAGGACTTCCCGAGAGGTCACCCTGCCTAGTACTGCTCTCGCATGCTGGCGCTTAGACCTTGCTTACCTACCTACCTTCCTAAGGATTCTTCTAGACGATACTGTTCACGTTACTGTTTTATAAGTTATTATTAGTGTTTGTATCGGAGGTGTAATGGGATGGTATCCGCATCGGCTACGAGCGGGTGTGACGGAAGCGGCGGCGAACGCGACCCTGCGGGGTGGTTCGATTTTTCGCCACCCCCGTCGATATCGCCACCGCGCCTTGGCATCCCTCGCGTCACTCTCGCTACGTCCTGACCTTTCCCTTGTCTCCCTTCCGTACCGAAAATCTCGCGTCCCTAGCACGGAACTCGTTAGTTCTGAAGCTTCGGTCAAGCCACGCTATCGAAACCTAAAAAGCCCCATGCCCTGTGACTCACGCTTCCTTTCTCTGTCCCCCTCTTCCTCTTTCGATGTTCCGGGCCAGAACCGTTCAGCTCTAAGGGTAGAACTACACGACGAGGTTAACCCTAATTTTAGCTAAGTTTCGCGCTAGGTCACCTACTCGTAATCTAGCTGCGTTTCTCGCAAGCTGGCTCCAGTGTTCTTTCTTGTTTGTTAGGACGTCCTTTCTCCCCCTCTCACTTAGCTCACCCTTCCTGCATTTCCTGGCGCGCTATCCCCTTGAGTCGTCACCGCGCGAAACTAGGTGAGAACCACAGCTGAGTCTGACTGCGCGGTTACCACCTCCTAGCCCGCCATTCACCTCCTTTCCTGCCCGCCGTTTTCCCTCCGTTTCTCCCGACGTTTCCCACATCCCTGCTCGCGCGTTACCCCACTCTCCCAGCACGCGTCCCTCCATTCCCTTCCCTGCTTCGCCGTTCCTCCCTTCCCTGCTCGCCATCCTTCCCTTCCCTGCTCGTCGTCCCTCCCTTCCCTGCTCGCCATCCTTCCCTTCCCACCTCACCGTCCCCTACCCCCCACCTCTCCGTCCCTCTTCATTTTCTGCCCGCCCGCCCTGTTTTCCCTGCTCGCTGTCCCCCACCCCCCTGCTCAACGTCCCTCCGCCCCTGCTCACCATTTCCCCACCTGTCTAGCTTTGCCGCTCAACGCCACCTCGCCCTCTGTCCAAGTCGCTGCTTCCGCCTCCCCCATAGCTCGCTGTTTGCCCCTCACCACAGCTCGCCATTCCCCCCTCTGCCCTGCCAGTCGTCCCCCTCTGCCCTGCACGCCGTTTCCCCAAATCCCGTGGCCGTCGCCTCTCACTTCCCAGCCCGTTGTTTCCCCAGCACGTCCCTGCCCGCCATTCCCCCGTTTTCTCCCCGCCGTCCTCCCCACTCCCCTGCCCGCTGTTCCCCCCAATCGCCCACCCGCTGTCCCTGACTTCCCTGCTCGCTGTCCGTTCCTTCCCAGCACGCCGTCCCCCCCCCCTATCTTCCTGCCTGTTTCTCTGCTTTTCTCGTCCTCGCTTCCCCTACTCCCCCCCTGGTCCCTCCCTCCTTCCCCCTCATGCATCCCCATCATATTTCCCCCTATACCCCCTCCGGTTTCCCACTAGTATCTTCCTGTCTCCCCCACCCCTCTTCCCGGTTCCCAGCTATCTCCCCCACTGTTCCCCCGTAGTCTGCCTTTTGTTTCCCCCATCCCCCCCCCCGTGCCCACTACTCTTCCCCCTCCTTGTCCTCTGCTGTTCCCCTCCTTGCCCACTGCTTGTCCCTACTCGCCCACTGGCTTTCCCCCCTTGCCCACTCGTTTTCTCTCCTTCCCCACTCGTTTCCCCTCCGGGCCCATTGCCTTTCCCTCGTGCCCACAGCCATTCCCCTCTTTGCCCACCACCTTTGCCCACTTTTATTCTCCTCGCCGCCCACCGCTAATTTTCCCCGCTGCCTTTCCCCGCTTGGCCGCTGCTTTTCCCCCCCCCTGCCCGCGGCTTCCCCCCCTCGCCTGTTGCTTTTCCCTCCCTTGCCCCTGTTATTCCCCCCTTGTCCGCAGCTTTCCTCCCCCCCCCCCCCTTGTGCCCCGTTCCACGTTTCTAGGCGCGCCACTTCCCCCCTCCCCTAGCCTTTACTTTTCCCCACTACCCCTGCCCGCCGCTCCCCCGCTCCCCGGCCCGCCGCTCCCCCGCTTCCCTGCCCGTTGCTCCTCTGCTTCCCTGCCCTTTGCTCCCCCGCTTCCCTGCCCGCTGCTCCCCCACATCCCAGCCCGTCGTTTCCCCAGCACGTCCCTGCCCGCCGTTCCCCCGTTCTCTGACCGCCGTCCCCCCACTCCCCTGCCCGCTGTTCCCCCTAATCGCCCACCCGCTATCCCTGATTTCCCGCTCGCCGTATCTTCCCTCCCAGCACGCCGTCCCCCCCCTACCTTCCTGCCAGTCTTTCTGCTTTTCTCGTCCTCGCTTCCTCTACTCTCTCCCTGGTTCCCCCCTCCTTCCCCACCATGCTTCCCCCTATACCCCCTCCAGTTTCCCCCTAGTATCCCCCTGTCTCCCCCATCCCTCTTCCCGGTTGGGTTCCCTGCTATCTCCCCCACTGTTCCCCCATAGTCTGCCCTCTGTTTCCCCTATCCCTCCTCCCGTGCCCACTACTCTTCCCCCTCCTTGTCCACTGCTGTTCACCTCCTTGCCCACTGTGTGTCCCTACCTTCCCACTGACTTTCCCCCCTTGCCCACTCATTTTTTCTCCTTGCCCACTCGTTTCCCCCCCCTGCCCATTGCTTTTTCCCCCGTGCCCACGGCCGTTCCAATCCTTGCCCACCACTTTTGCCCACTTTTGTTCCCCTCGCTGCCCACCGCTACTTTTCGCCGCTGCCTTTCCTCACTCGCCCGCTGCTTTTCCCCACCCCTGCCGCTGCTTTTTCCCCCCCTCGCCCGCTGTTATTCCCCCCCTTGTCCGCTGCTTGTCCCACCCATTGCCCGCTGCTTTTCCCCCTTTGCCCGTTTCCTTCCCCTCCCTTTCCCCTGCTTTTCCCTTCCTTGCCTGCTGTTATTCCCCCCCCCCCCCCCGTCTGCTGTTTTTCCTCCCCCTTGCCCACTGCTTTTCCCCCCTTGCCCGTTGCCTTCCCCTCCCTTGCCCGCTGTTATTCCCTCCCCCCCCCCCCCCGTCTGCTGGTTTTTCCCCCCTTGCCCGTTGCCTTCCCCTCCCTTGCCCGCCGTTATTCCCCCCCCCCCCCCCCCCCCCCCGTCTGCTGCTTTTCCCCCCTTGCCCGTTGCCTTTCCCCCCCCCACTGTGCCTCGTTGTTTCCCCCTCGGACTCTGTCCTGCTTTCCTCTCCTTTCCCCTTGTTTCCCCTCCTCTCCCTGCAGGCTGTTTCTTTCCATCTTGTCCAATCCCTGTTTCCCCACCTTCCCCCCGTACGCCACCCCCCCAGCCGAGCTCCATAACCCGCCTCTAATGGCTGCCCCCTGTCTTTCCCTATCCTCCCCCCTCCCTCCCCCCCTGTCCCCCTCCCCACTCCACGCAGTTTCTCTGATCTAACCTTCTTTTCCCGCTGTTTCTCCCCCTCCCTTTCCCCCTTGTTTTCCCCACCCTCCCCCTCTCCTAGCATGCAGCCCCCGTGGCCATGACCCACACCCCCTGCAATGGGGGGAAGGGCGGCCCCGGTGCACTCCGACGGTCAGGCAGAGCTGGTAGCCGCCCTTCTTCCTACTCATCGTCTTCCATCCCCCTACCCAATAGTCTCGCCCCGCCAGCCCGAGTTGAGGTGACCGTCGGCAAGGGTGGGGACCAGGCGCGCTCTGTCTTGCGAGGCCAGAAACGACCTCGGGAGAAGGCAGAGGGACGCCGTGCCCCATTCCTGGATAAGCAGGAGCGCAAAGCCACACGCTCACGCTCCCCAGGTCGAAAAAAAATCCTCTGCCCCCCCTCCGCCACTCCCACAGGCCTACTTTAGCGCCAGGAGAGCCTCCACCTCCTCCACCCCCACGGCCACAAGTACCGATGCTCGCACAGGTGAGGCGGCGGCAGCAGGGCTTGTGGCAGAGGTCGCGGCAGCACTAGGGGGTCCCGCAGAGGCGGCAGTTGAGGAGGGGGTGTGGGAGGTGACAGGGGGGGTGGCGGAGAGAGGAGAGGGGGAAAGATCAGCGGAGACGGGGGGGGCTGGTGAGGACTCGGAGTGGGACGAGGCTGGGGACTCGGATGGGGATGACGCGAAGGACTTGGAGTGGGTCTTGGGGGGCGCCGAGGACTCGGAGGAGGACGTAGTCGAGTTTATAGCACCTGCCCCTAGTGCAGCCAAGCTTGAAGCCGTGTCCTCAGCAGGGGAGCCAGCGACAGGAGTTGCACAATTGGCAGGAGCAGCAGCCGGAGCGGAGGAGGGGCAGGCATCAGGGCCGGCTGCGGCGGGGGTGGCAGAAGGAGATCCTGCAGAGGCAGCAGCAGCAGCCGCTGGAGTTGGGGCCGCTCTAGAGGTGGCAGCAGCCGAGGAGGGGGTCGCTGCGGCGGCGGCAGCAGCGGCAGCAGCGGCTGGGGCGGTGGCAGAGGCGGTGGCAGCAGGAGCACAAGCAGCGGCAGCGACGGCCAGGGCCTCCGTGGAGGAGGAGGCGATGGTTGATCGTGCAAGGGGTGCATCGGCTAGGGCTCAGGAGACGGCAGCGGCAGAGGCAGCAGCAGCGGCAGCAGGGGCCACCGAGGCAGCCGGGGCGGATTTGGGGGCGGCAGCAGCAGCAGGCGGCCCTGCAGAGGCGGCAGAGGTGGGGGCTGTGGTGCAGGCGGCGGCATGAGCAGCAGGGGCTGCCACCGCAGAGAATGCAGCAGCCGATCCCGTGAGGGGCATAGCGACCGGGGCTCGGGATGCCACGGAGGGGGAGGCGGTTACGGCTGAGGCCGCTGCAGCGGCCAGGGCGGATGCTGGGGAAGCAGCAGAAGGAGTCCCTGCTGAGGCGGTGGGGGCAGGGGCAACGGCAGAGGCAGCAACAGCAGCGGTGGCAGCAACAGCAGCAGCAGCAGCAGCAGCAGCGGCAGCAACAGCAGCAACAGAAGCACGTCCAGTGGCAGCTCAGGCAGCAGCTGGGCAGGGATAGGAGAGCCGCCGCCGGCGGCAGCAGCGGCAGGGCTACCTACGGCGGAGGAGGCGGCAGCAAAGGGAGCTGTCGTACACGCTCTTGCACGGGCTGTTACCGGGGGGGGGATGTACGCACGTCTGGCTGCCACTGCGGCAGCAGCGGAGGAGGCAGAGGTAGACGCCGCTGTGGGGAAGGCAGCCAGGGGAAGCGCCGCAGGGAAGCTGGCAGCAAGTGCTGCGGCAGGGAAGGCAGCAGCAGGAGCGGTGGCAGGGAAAGTAGCAATGGGTTACGCTGTTTCGAAGGCAACAGCTAGCAGGGCCGTGACAGCGGCGGCAGCAGCGGCTGCAGCGGTGACAGCTGACAAAGGGGCAACAGCAGGGGGTGCTGCACCGGGGGCAGCAGCGGGGGCGGCTGCAGGGAAGGCAGCAACAGGACCAGCAGGGTGTGCCGCAGGGGAGTCAGCAGCTGGGGTTGCGGCGGGGATGGCAGCAACAGGAGTAGGACCGGCTGTCGAGGCGGCAGCAGCACAGGCCACACAGGCGGGCGCTCCCACGAAGGAGGTAGGAGGTGCTGCAGGGAAGGCAGCAGCTGGAGCGGCAGCAGCTAAGGCAACAACGGGAGCAGCAGCTGGTGTTGGTGCCGCAAGGGTGGCGGCAGCGGGAGCCGATGCGGGGAAGGCAGCGACAAGTACAGCGGCAGTCGCTACAAGGCAGCAGCGGGGCCCGCTACATGGAGTACACCAACAGGAGCTGCAGGAGGGGCTGCAAGGGGGGTGCCAGCTGGAGCTGCTGCAGGTAAGGATGCAGCGGGAGCAGCAGGAGAGGCAGCAGCAGAGGCGTCAGCGGGAGCCGCATCAGGGAAGGCCGCAACAAGTCCAATAAGTGCAGCAGGAGGTGCGGCCAGGGAGGCAGCAGCTGGAGCGGCTGCAGCAAAGGCAACAACAGGAGCAGTGGGCAATGCTGCAAGGGAGGCGACAGCTGGAGCTGCTGCATGCATGGTAGCAGCGGGAGCAGCAGGTGGTGCCGCAGGGGAGGCAGCAGCGGGAGCCGCAGCAGGGAGGGTAGCAACACGTGCAGTAGGAGGTGCTGCCAAGGGGGCGGCAGCTGGAGCTGCTGCATGGGAGACATCACCAGGAGCAGCTGGGGGTGCTGCTCAGGGGGCGGCAGCTGAAGCAGCTGCACGGAAGGAAGCACACAGAGCAGCAGCAGAGGATGCCGCTCGAGAGGCAGCAGCGGGGGCAGCACCCGTGTCTGTAGTGGCCGACTCGTCTGCCTCACCTATCTCCCCCCCCCTTCCCCCCCCTCTTCCCCCTTCGCCCCGTCCGTCCCCCCCTTCCCCCCCCACTCCCCATCACAGGTCTGCAGGGGCGGATTCGAGGGAACCAGCTGGGCGGACGAGCACAGAGCCTCCACCATCTACGCCAACACCTCCCTCCCATCCCTCCCACCTTGTTTCGCCCCCGCAACCAGCCACGTTGGGCGCCCGCCCTGGGTGGCAAACGGCGGGGGCAAGCGGCGCAGCCCGAGCCCTGGCGTTTCTGGCAGAGCCTTGCTCTCCGGTGTCAGCCACCGAGGCCCAGCCGCAGCATTGCCAGATCCTCCCCTCCCCCACCCTAAGGCTGGGCGAATCACGCGAGGTGGCCATTGAGGTTTGGCTGGACGAGGAGGGTCCTCTTTCTGGATACATCCAGGCCGCCCCTACCCTCTCATGCTTCCCCCCGCCAGAGCTTGCGCAGGAGGGAACAAAACAGCCCACGGGGGTTCCGACCGCCCCCTCCCCCCTCCCCTGCCCCACCCCCAGGACGGCTCAGCGCGCAAGTGCAAGTGCACGCCCGCCTAACGCAGTCACCCGTTGTCGGCAACCAGGCCCCCTCACCCTCCCAGCCATCCCACCCCCAACCAAAACGGGGGGTGGTCACCCTGCAGACCTTGGTGGGACGACCTGTCAGCCCCGGTACAGGTCGCCGGAAGGGGAGCACGACCAAAAGGGCATCAGGGACAGCTCGGCCGCCCAGGCAGTCGGACACGAGCTCAGCTAACATGGATATCGATACAGAGGCGGAGGGAGCGGCTCCAGCACCTCCCAAGCAGCCCTACATCCCCCCCCAGTGTCGGCCTCCCCCTTCCATCTCTTCCTCCCCCTCCCGCCCAGATCCTTCCACCCAGGTCCAGGGCCAAGGCGCCCCACCCACCATGTCCAACCAACCTTCCCTCCTTCCCCCACCCACAGTTGGACAGCCAGAGAGGGCGGACTGGGAGACGGAGGCGGCAGTCGCCGACCTGCTCGGGATCTGGAGCATATGTGCTACCCCCTCTGCACCCCCCACAGGCCCAGCACCCCGGGCCGCAAGCGACCTGGCCGACGACCCCCATGCCGGCCCCCCGTTAACTCCCTCCACAGCCCTCGCACCAGAGCGGATGGCCATCGACGACTCAGACACGCCCCTTGCCCCCCCACTTGGCCCAGGCGGGACTACGCCTCCAGGCGACCGTACCTATGCTCAGTCAGCACACACGCACTCTGGCACTCCCCTCGAGCCTGATGCACCCCTGCCCCTGCCACCATCCCCCCACCCCACATGGCCACAGCTCAGGCTCCTATGGTCCCCCCTCCCAGCTCACTTCTGGGTAGAGAGTTTTCGCGGCCCAATGCTACAGACCCTTACCCCCCACCCACACCAGCACATGGCTTGACACCCGCGGCCGACCGCGCCACCGGTGCTTTCCCCTCCCCCCAGGATGCAGGGGCCGCACCTAGGCCCGCGGGCCCCCCGCCGATCCCTCCGCCTCTTTCGAGATCGTCGCCGCCGCTGACCCCCGTCCGACCCCAGGTGGCAGGTGAGCCTCCTTTCCTGATGGTGGGCGACTATCGACCGGACCCGGTTGTCGAGCCGGCCGCCTCCACCACCAGCTCTGACAAGACCGCCCACACCGATGACGCAGACGAGTCCACGCCAGCCCATGATTTGAGATGTCCCACATGCCTTAACCTCATGGCGGACAATAGAGCTCTCCGACACCACACACCTCACAGCACCCCGAGCAATGAGGCACGGCGTGTGCACGCCCGCCAGGAGGCCGCCTCGGTCGGCGGGTGACTCGCACGCCCGGGTTCATCTATCCCCCTCATTTCCGACGAGCAGTGGGCGCAGCTGGACTCAGTGGATTGGAGGGAGTATTTCTCTCCGTCACGAAGGCATGCTCGCCCGATCCGGCGCATTCCGCCGAGGGTCCGCGGAGGCATCTCTGATGTTCTCCGTGCGATCAACGCCCGTCTGGAGAAGTATCCGGACGCCGACAACCCCCACTTCTTGTTCACGGCGATGCCGACGCTGATCTTAGCGCCGGCCACTCCACCAGAGCGGGGCCACACAGCTTCCATCGCGACTCGCATCGCACGCTTCTTCCGAGGTGAGTGGGACTCTCTCTTCTCTGACGCGCTGCGTCGTCGCACGCCCCTGCCCACCCACACATCATGTCGCACCCCCGGCACCGCCACGTCGGGAGACGAGCGTCGGATTGCGCGTTGCCTACGCTTGGCAGCGTGCAACGAGACATCTCAGGCGTGCGCAGCATTAGAGTCGGCCGAGGCGGCTCCAGACACGGATCGCACGGTGCATATCCTACGGGCTACGCACCCTAGCGCAGAGCACCTTCTACCAGAATGGCTCTCCACCTTCCACGAGGGCAGCCTCATGCTCTCGGCCACCCACTTGCGCCAGGCCATTTACACCACACCGCGGGGCTCGTCGGGAGGACCTACCGGATGGGTGGCGGAACACCTCCGCGACACCTTTTTGGCATTCCCACAGACCCTACCCTCCTTGCTTTCTGTCTACCACCTCTGGCTCGGAGTACGCTGCCCTCAGCCGCGCGTTCTCTTTTGGCTTCGTCCACCCTCGTGGCTCTTGCAAAGCCGAACGGGGACGTGCGACCGATCGCCATTGGAGAGGTGCTCGTGCGCATCCTCTCCCGCGCTGTCTGCCTTTAGCTCCGCAACCAGATGGCGAGAGTGTTCCTCGCGTCACAGCAGTTCGGAGTCGGAGTCACGTGTGGCACAGAGGTCACCGTTAGAGGCGTTGTCCGCACTCTATCTGATCACCCAGGCTGGGTGGTTTTGCAGCTGGACGTGGCCAACGCCTTTAACTCTTTCTTTCGCGAAGTCCTGTTCCAAGCACTGCACGGCAGCCCTGAGTTCAGGTGTCTCATCCCATTCATCCATCTATTTTACGGCACGCCGTCCGATCTGCTCTATCGGACCGGCAGGGGAGTCACCACGATGCACTCGGAGCGCGGCACTCGGCAGGGAGACCCGCTGAGCCCGTTTCTCTACGCCCTCACGCAGCGCCTTGCCCTGGAGCCCATCCTGGCAGGGGGTGACGTCCAGCTCTGGTCGTACGCCGACGACACCTACCTCGTGGGCCCTCCGGACAGGGTGCTGCACCACTTCACGGAGGTCATGAGGCTCTTGGGCGAGTTGGGCCTTGCTGTCCAGCCGCACAAGTGCCTTGTCCATCACATGTCAGTGATCCTGCCCAACGACGTGCAGGCTTTCACTGGTCTTGGCATCGAGGTTGCACGCTGGGGGCTCACCGTGATGGGAGTTCTGGTCGGCACCGATACCTTTGTGACGACCAGACCGCGGGATCGACTGGAGAGGATGGTTGGGGTGCTGCCGTGGCTCCCGAGGCTGCAGTAGCCATAGACAGCGGCACGCCTGCTCTCCGCGTGTGTCAGCACACGTCCGCAGTACTTGGCGCGGACAGTCCCCCCATCACCAGAGGTACGTGCCATCTCTGCAGCGTGGGACGCGCGCTTGGGAGCGACCTTCCAGCAGCTCCTGGTGCGAGGTACGTGGAGGGAGAGGGATGCGATATGCGAGGCAGCCCTGGAGCAGGCTTTTCTCCCGATTCGCCTCGGGGGCTTCGGCATCCCACGCATGGAGCGCATCGTCCTGGTGAGTTATCTCTGTTCATGGGCGCAGTGCGCACCGATTCTCTGCTCGCTGCCGTCGGTGGGGGAGGGCTTCTGTCAGAGCTTCGCGTCAAATGAGCCCGCCCAGATCGATCCGCACATCATGATGGCTCAGAAGGCCCTGCCGGCGGACATCCTACGCCTCATGCCAGCCTGGCCTTCTTGCGCGACAGAAGCACCGGACGGCCTTTAAAGAGAGGCCAGCAGACACATCGAGGCTCACGCTTTGGAGTCGGTATGTGCCTGTCATACTGATGCCCTGCATCTTGCCTGTTTGACATCCCTTCAGGGTCCAGGTGCGGGAGCTTGGCTTACGGCGGTGCCCTACGCAGACTCCCTGCGCATTCTGGAGGCGCAGTGGCAGGTGGCTTTATGCTTTCGTCTCGGTCTCCCCATTCCCCAGTTAGTCCTGGCAGGTCAGTGCTTGTGCGGAGAGGAGATCGTCGACATGCCGGTGCCGCATCACGCGGTAAGGCGCGCACGCTTCGCGGTCGTCACAACCATCCACCACACACTGAAGAACATGCTTCGTGACTTCACGGACGAGGCCGGCTTTGCAGTCCAGGTGGAGGACACGGCGCTCATTCCGCACCTGGAGGCTTGCGAGGGTGGGCTAGAGGGGTCTGCAGGGGGTGGGGGTATAGGAGAGATGGAGGGCGTGAGGGGAGGGGGGACGGGAGGGAGAGAGGAGATGGCGGAAGGGGCAGGGTTGGCAGGGGCAGTGGGGGAGGGGAGAGCGGGAGGGAGGAGAGGGCAGGTGAGAGGGGGAGTTGGGAGGGGGACCACGATGACCAGAGGCGGGGCATCAGAGGACCAGACAGAGCAGCAGCCCGTGCAGGAGCAGCAGACGCCAACCGCTCGCACAGTCCGCATAGGGGCACCCGCCTGCATTCCCGACCTCACTTGCAGGGCGCTGCAAGATGCACTGATGGTGATTGTAGACATCTCGGTGGCAGACCCACAGCGGGAGGGGAATGCGCAGTTCAGGCGGAAGGCACCCACTCAGATTGGCGGCGCAGCAGCTAGGCGGGTGCAGGATAAGCTGCGACACTAGAGGCCAGTGTTACAGGGGTTGCAGCCGGATCCAGAGTTCTACGCCTGCGTAGTGGAGACTTTTGGGTGCCTGAGTGAGCCACTGCGGCACTTCCTAGGGCTGTGTGCGTCGCGGACAGCACGGCGGAGGAGGGATTCTGGGGCAGGGGATGACGGGTCGGCACGGATATTTGAGACGAGCCTCAATACGCGTCTCTCCGTGACACTGCAGCAGGCGCAGGCAAGTGTGATCATGCAGCATGCAGTGCGGCAGCTGGGTGGCTCCGACAATGGATGGATGCCAGCACCTGTACCTTTGGGTGCTGGGCAGGGGAGCTGGCACCACATCACAGGGTGCTTCGAGAGTGCAGCAGATATGCAGTATATGTATGATGCATATGTGTAGAAAAACATATGTAGGCCGTGCTTGAGACGCTGTGCCCGCGCTGTGCGCGTGGGCTGTTGCTAGGTTAGGTCCCATGATGTCCCCTTGATATAGTCACACCCCCTCCTCCCTCCTTCCCCTCTCCTCTTTCTCTCCTCTTTCTCGCCCTGTGCTTCCCCACTCTTTATGCTACCTCCTTCCTTCCACTATCTCCTCTCTCTTTCCTTCTCTACCTCTTCTCTCTCTCTTCTGTTCTTCTATACCTCGTAACACTATTGTGTCATAATAGCGCAACGATCATGTCGAAAATCTCATCTTCGGCCTTGGAATTGTTATATGACTTGTATCCCTCGTCGTTATGAACGAGAACAATTGCTCTTGCCCATTAGCGCTTAGCTTCGGAGTTTTGATGGGATCCGGCGTAGTAGTCAAGGTATGATCGTACCACACTGCATAGGTTGGGCGCTCACTACCAGATGGCCCCCGAGTTACACTACCCTTCATTATAGTCACATCGCCCCGGCACGAGCTAAAAGGGGTCCTCTGTCCGCCGGCACCCCCTGGAACGGCGCTCCGATGGTTTTAAGGGCTCCTCCATGACCCGACTCCCCTCGGAATGGGTTTTTTTTTTTCGGGCAAGCCCCAGGCAGTTTGGCGCAGAAAATATCTGTTCTTCTTTCCCCTGTCCGCCCCCCGCAGGAGAGCCTGCATAATAAATGGGTACGACACAAGGACTTCCCGGGAGGTCACCCTGCCCAGGCAGCGAAAACGGTCAACGCCGTGGAGGACGGAGGAGAGGAGGGCGCTAGAGCGGGGATGTATTCCGAGAGCGGTGTGGCCGATCCCACCACCGCTACCACTCATCTCCTTCCTCCCGTTCCCTCACCCGCCCCAGCCCCACCCCCAGGACGGCTCGGCGCGCAAGCACAACCGCACGCACACCCGACGCAGTCACCCGTTGTCGGCGACCAGGCCCCCTCACCCTCCCAGCCATCCCACCCCCAACCACAGCGGGGGGTGGTCACCTTGCGGACCTCGGTGGGACGACCTGTTGGCCCCGGTATAGGTCGCCGGAAGGGGAGCAAGAAGAATGGGGCATCAAGGACAGCTCGGCCGCCGGGGCAGACGGACATCCCCCCCCAGCGTCGGCCTCCCCCTCCCATCTCTTCCTCCCCCCCCCCGCCCACATCCTTCCACCCAGGTCCAGGGCCAAGATGGCCCACCCACCATGACCAACCAACCCGCCCTCCTTCCCCCACCCACAGGCGGACAGTCACAGGGGGCGGACTGGGAGACGGAGGCGGCAGTCGCCGACCTGCTCGGGATTTGGAGCATATCTGCTACCCCCTTTGCGCCCCCCCTAGGCCCAGCACCCCGGGCCGCGAGCAACCTGGCCGACGACCCCCATGTCGCCCCCCCGTTATCTCCCTCCACAGCCCTCGCACCAGAGCGGATGGCCATCGACGACTCAGACGCGCCCCTTGCCCCCCCCACTTGGCCCAAGCGGGACTACGCCTCCAGGCGACCGTACCTACGCTTAGTCAGCACACACGTACTCTGGCCCTCCCCTCGAGCCTGATGCACCCCTTGCCCCTGCCCCCATCCCCCCACCCCACACGGCCACAGCTCAGGCTCCTATGGTCCCCCCTCCCAGCTCACTTCCGGGAGGAGAGTTTTCGCGGCCCAGTGCTACAGACCCTCACCCCCCACCCACACCAGCACATGGCTTGACACCCGCGGCCAACCCTGCCACTGGTGTTTTCCCCTCCCCCCAGGATGCAGGGTCCACACCTAGGCCCGCGGGCCCCCCGCCGACCCCTCCCCGTCTTTCGACATCGCGGCCGCCGCTGACCCCCGTCAGACCCCAGGTGGCAGGTGAGCCTCCTTCCCTAATAGCGGGCGACTATCGACCGGACCCGGTTGTCGAGCCAGCCGCCTCCACCGCCAGCTCTGACGAGACCGCCCACACCGATCACGCGGACGAGTCCACGCCAGCCCATGAGGTGAGATGTCCCACGTGCCTCAACCTCATGGCGGACGATATACCTCTCCGACACCACACATCTCTTTGCACCCCGAGCGATGAGGCACGCCAGGAGGCCGTCTCGGTTGGCGGGTCACTCTCACGCCCCGGTTCATCTGTGTCACATGACCGAATGAGGTTTAGCTCAATGTTGCACGATCCATGAGTACAAGGTGCTTTTAAACTTCTAGAGTATATCAGGTAACCAGGTTTATCCTATCCAAAGGGAATATACCCTTCTAGAAATAGAATCTACATGCGTATAGCCACGCGAGGCTATTGGCTATAAGGGATTACGGCAGGATTACGCTAGATATAGCGCTCCAGTACATCCCGAGCCTGATCGGTGATATAATTGTAATAACAGGATAAACCAAAGGATAATGGAAAATTAGGAATAGGAAACCAAATGAGATGAGATAAAGACCAAATGAATCAGGATAATAAGAGAAATGAGATGGAAAGGGAAAATGTAAAGGAGAAAGGAATGGATCGGGGTCGTACTCTCACACTTCCCCACCTCAAAGCTGGGTAGTAGATGTAACACCCTGCTTGACAAGGTAGTCGTGAAGAGGATGACGGGCGTTACCCATGTCGGGTTCAAAGACGCAGCCTCAAAAGTATCACAACCCTTCCAGCAAAGAAAAATCTCCAGAGTGCCATTCTGACGACGACGGTGTCCGAGCACGTAGTTGTCCCATGGCGTGGATGAACACGGGCGGCAACGGTGGTTGGCATTCGGTGTAGAGTGTGTTTTGGTCGTGATAGGTTTTAAGAAGCTGGTCTAGAAGGCGTTATGGATCTTCTAAGTGGCTGGTAGGTGGAAGCGGAAGTTGACTGAAGTGACATTTGCTTCAACGATGATAGACCCACAGAAGCAAGATTGAAGCTTGGATGGAGGATGGCTGATGCGTGATTATGGTGTGGATAAGTGTAGTGATCAGCGGCCAAGTGATTCTGTTGTTGTTGGATGTTCAAGATGGTGGACGATGGCGATGAAATTGGAAGCCTGTTCGACTGTAGCAAGAACTGTCTGTTGCTACGGAGTGAGTAGTCTCCGTCCATAGCAAGGAAGGATGGTGTGTATCACCGTCAGTGATATATGGGCAGGTGCAAGTTGTAGTTGGAGACTTCAGTGGTTGGAACAGTGTGCTATAACGTGCAGATGAATGGCTATGTTGTCTATTCTGTGCATGCCTGAAGATCACTTGCATCTGGTCCACGCCTGAAGATCACCAAGTGGTGGTGGTATGGTAGTCGTGTCTTAGTACTGCTTCTGAAGCAGTGTTGTATCCGATACATGCAGCTTCTGTCAAATGCTGGTCCATGCCTTAGTGTTGTTGCGAGTCGTACCCTCTCGGCATCGTAGTGCTGCAGGTATGGAGAGCAGAATCACTAGTAGTAACCCTGTCCACCACGCGGTTTGTTAGTCACACTGCCTTGAGTACAACAGTGCATGCGAAGTGCTGCTCAGCGTATCCCTTGTGTTCAGAACCATGCGAGGGCTGGTACCATAAACGCGGAGCTGGTAACTTCCAGAATTGGCGCCGAGTAGTTTCCCTCGGTGGTTGCTCAAGCAAGGAATCTCAGCTGCGTAGATATTCCACGGTGATGGGTTAGGACATCTAGGAATATTAGGGCTATTCCCAAATAATCCTCTCCCATTTCCAAATAGGCATTGCTGGCTGCCAATCCAGTATGACCTTATGCACTTCCAGTTTAGCACGGAGGCCATCGGTAGGCATCGGTGTCTGGGCGCACATATTGGAATAGGTCTTCTGGTGCCATTATGTGTTGTCTCATTCTATCACTATCCTTGAAGTAGCGTTGATGCCGAAGACGTCTCAACTACTCAGCATCGGTGTTGAAGTCTGCTCCATTTCGGCAAACAGGGGTGTTATCGGAGATACGCGGAGTCCACTATTCAGAGTGGCGTCGGCGCTCCATTCTACGCCTATCTGCTTCCGTGGAGTTGGTGCTGGTGATGGATTGGTTGCGACGCAGGTTTTATGACTTTAAGGAAAGCCACAGGCCATGAGGACTTGTATGCCGGTAGAGTCCCGTTGTCCTCCCATCCTCATAAGAGCAAATCTCTTCTACTCTTGAGGGTATATTGCATTGCCATGTTGTTTCGTCGCATAGTGGTATCTCCTTCCCACTAGCTGGAAATCATAGTACTGTGCCTGGCCAGGACTTTACAATCCACTGGAACATAATCCAGCATTTCTCATTGAGCGGAGAATCATCCATCAGAGTTTGGATATGACTGTTGTGTCGAGTCTTCTGCTGCGGCGGCGGCGGCGGTTGCGACGATGGCGACGGCGGCAGCTGCTGCAGAGAATTCTCTTAACTCGTAACGGTTGAAGGAGAATCCATCAACTCCCTCATCCCATTAGAGTTGTTCCTAATGGGTGTAACAGGCGTAACTACCAGGAACACGTGCACATTGGTATACATGTGTAGCTCCATTGCTGCCAGTGATTGTTTCATTTGAGGGTATGAAGAGAAATTTGCTTCTCCCCTCAATGTATCCATGGGTAGCAATTCCTCGTATGCTCATCCGTGCCTCCGATGTACGGTCGGTAGAGCGCGTGATCGTATTATAGTAGTCCGCATCTCCCTCATTTGTTGACACCTCGTATTGCTTGGCGTTCTCGTACATCGTCGAAGTTACGCTGATGCTTGTAACGCTTCGGCTTCTAGTAGAATCGCCTCCAATGCATGTGCCATAGGGTCGCTAGTGTACGAGTAGTTGCTAGATTCGAGGTTAATTACTCCTCAATCTGTCAAGCATCGTGACATGCACGGAAACATTTCCACGCAGGTTATTAACCCCTGGAATCGTGACGCATGATTGGTGTGTCGCCTCGTGAGGTTGATGTTCAGACTGCTCCAATCAATCACTTCGAATGGCTGAGATTCTTGATGAAGACGAATCGGTCAGCTCCTGTTACAAAGTAGTGTCTCGCTGGCCTTGACGAGACGGATTGACTGCATCGTCGTTGCGTGCGAAATCTGCTCCTTCGCAGCAACTTGATGTTGGGAATATTGCAAGAGAAAACGGCTACTTCTCTGCAATCCCAGAGCTTGTCGATCCAATTTTTGAGATGAAGTGTCTCATGGATGGAGAACATGTCTTCACGCAGCTCCATTGTTATTCCTGGGTGAAGATCCGTTGTATTGATGTTGATCCATTTTTAACGAGGATGACTTCGTCAAAATAAATTGATCGTTGTCGACACTAGTCAGAAGATGCGTCGATTGTGCAGTCCCTGGTCATGAATGTTGTCTCCATGATGATGTTTTCCCATAGTGTAGTCTCTGCTGCATTTGTGCCGTTGATTCCGCACGATCTGACGATCCACATTCTCCTGTCAGTATTCTGCTTGCAGCTATTACCAAGTAGGTAATACTCTGGCAGAATTCTGACTCTACAGATGATTTGCACGCCAAATTCGTCACCAAATGAAGGAATTCGAATTTGGCAGTCCGGATGATGTCAGCGGTGTCGAAAGCGGCTGATTTCTGGTTCTGCTCGTCATTCTCCCTTTGTGCGGAAAACGCGCTCCATCTCGTCCGTCGAAGAAGAAGTCGATCCGACGGTCCAAACTCCAAGCGATCTGAAGATATTCCTGAGTCGCGTTCAGCAGCTTTCGGTGCCCGGGTGGACTCGTTTCCAATAGCAATTCTCGGTCGTCGATGTCGGCTGTCGAACGATCGAACGCTCCAATGAGTTTCGTGGATTGCGAGGTCCCGTTCCCGTTCGTGCTGAAACTCGAACTTGCTCAGAAGGTTTCGTTTTCGCCTCGGTCGATCTGAAGCGTCGAATCTCCATCGGACGGATGTCGTCGGTCGAAGCTCCGCACATTTCCGCGCAACTCCAAGTGTTGTGGCGAACAGCAACCTTCTCCGAATGTCGCGGGGAGTGTTCCACCAGAAGTGACGCGTTCGCGAGGTCGAGGCCGTTAGCCCCCGCGAAAAAATCGGCACCGTCGATGAAGTCCATCGAACGGTCGGCGAGGCATCTCGCCTTCGAAAGGAACCCCAGGTGCAACTACGCGAGGTTTTGTCGAAACTTAATAAATGAGCATTGTACTGACAGGAATTGAAGTTTTGACTCCATCCTCGGCGTGCTCCTGGGGGCCCAGCGGTTAAGCGTTGAGCTGAAACCTTGGCTCTGATTACCAAGTGACACAGGATCGAATGAGGTTTAGCTCAATGTTGCACTATCCATGAGTACAAGGTGCTTTTATACTTCCAGAGAACATCAGGTAACCAGGTTTATCCTATCCAAAGGGAATAGACCCTTCTAGAAATAGAATCACCCTGCGTATAGCCATGCGAGGCTATTAGCTATAAGGGATTACAACAGGATTACGCTAGATATAGCGCACCAGTACATCCCGAGCCTGATCGGTGATATAATAATACTAACAGGATTAACCAAAGGAAAGTGGAAAATTAGGAATAGGAAACCAAATGAGATGAGATAAAGACCAAATGAATCACGATAAAAAGAGGAATGAGATGGAAAGGGAAGATGTAAAGGAGAAAGGAATGGATCGGGGTCGTACTCTCACAATCTGTCCCCGTCTTTTCCGACGCGCAGTGGACACAGCTGGACTCTGTAGATTGGAGGGAGTATTTCTCTAAGTCCCGGACGCATGCTCGCCCATTCCGGCGCATTCCGCCGAGGGTCCGCGGAGGCATCTCTGATGTCCTCCGTGCGATCACCGCCCGGTTGGAACAGTATCCGGATGCCAACGGGCCCCAGTTTTTGCTCACGGCGGTGCCGACGCTGTTCTTAGCACCGGCCACTCCACCAGAGCGGGGCCACACAGCTTCCATCGCGGCTCTCGTCGCACGCTTCTTCCGAGGTGGGTGGGACTCTCTCTTCTCTGACGCGCTGCGTCGTCGCATGCCCCTGCCCACCCACACATCACGTCACACCCCCGGCACCGCCACATCAGGAGACGAGCGTCCGATTGCGCGTTGCCTACGCTTGGCAGCGTGCAACGAGACATCTCAGGCGTGCGCGGCACTGGAGTCGGCCGAGGTGGCTCTAGACACAAAATCGCACGGTGCATAGCCTACGGGCTAAGCACCCTAGCGCATAGCGCCCTCTACTGGAATGGCACTCCACCTTCCACGAGGGCGGCCTCGTGCTCTCGGCCACTCACATTTGTCAGGCCATTTTCACTGCACCGCGAGAGGACCTACCGGATGGGTGGCGGAACACCTCCGCGACACCTTTTTGGCATTCCCACAGACCCTACCCTCCTTGCTTTCTGTCTACCAGCTCTGGCTTGAAGGACGTTGCCCCTCGGCAGTGCGCTCTCTTTTGGCTTCGTCCACCCTCGGGGCTCTCGCGAAGCCGAACAGGGACGTGCGACCGATCCCCAATGGAGAGGTGCTCGTGCGCGTCCTCTCCCGCACTGTCTGCCTTCAGCTCCGCGACCACATGGCAAAAGTATTCCTCGCGTCACAGCAGTTCGGAGTCGGAGTCACGTGTGGCACAGAGGTCACCGTTAGAGGCGTTGTCCGCGCTCTAGTTGACCACCCAGCCTGGGTGGTTCTGCAGCTGGACGTGGCCAATGCCTTTAACTCTTTCTTTCGCGACGTCCAGTTCCAGGCACTGCATGCCAGCCCTGAGTTCAGGTATCTCATCCCATTCATCCATCTATTTTACGGCAAATCATCCGATCTGCTCTATCGGACTGGCAGGGGAGTCACCACGATGCACTCAGAGCTTCGCGTCAGGCGAGCCTACCCAGATCGATCCGCACATCATGATGGTCAGGAGGCCCTACCGGCAGACGTCCTACGCCTCATGCCAGCCTGGCCTTCTTGCGCAACAGGAGTACCGGACGACCTTTTTAGAGAGGCCAGCAGACACATCGAGGCGCACGCTTTGGAGTTGGTACGTGCCCGTCATACTGATCCCCTGCATCTTGCCCGTTTGACATCCCTTCAGGGTCCAGGTGCGGGAGCTTGGCATACGGCGGAACACTACGCAGACTCCCTGCGCATTCCGGAGGCGCAGTGGCAGGTGGCTTCATGCTTTCGTCTCGATCTCCCCATTCCCCAGTTAGTCCTGGCAGGGCAGTGCTCGTGCGGAGAGGAGATTACCGACATGGCGGTGCCGCACCACGCAGTGAGGTGCGCACGCTTCGCGGTCGCCACGACCATCCACGACCCAGTAAAGTACATGCTTCGTGACTTCGCGGACGAGGCCGGCTTCGCTGTCCAGGTGGAGGACACGACGCTCATTCCGCACTTGGAGGCGGCGCGAGGTGGACTGCAGGTTTTGCATGCGGGGGAGGGGCAGGGGCAAGAGTGGGCAGGACAGACAGGACGGCAGCAACGGCGGGATCAGGAGGGGGGGGAGAGGCAGGCGGGTGAGGACGGAGAGAGGCAGGGGGCGGAGGAGGAGCAGGAGGGGCAGCAGCGGCGGTTCGGCAGGGAGGATCAGCAGCAGCAGAAGGGCACCGGGGAAAGCCGATGGGAGGAGGAGCAGCAGCAGCAGCAGCGGCAGGGTGGCGGAGAGGGGCAGCAGCGGCGCGTGGGGGGAGAGGGGTAGGTACAGCAGCCGCACGGAGCTCAGGCAAAGCCGCAGCAGGTGGCCCAAGCGGGACAGCAGCAGGGGACAGGGGACGGGCTCTTGGGTAGGGCACCACCGAGGCGGGTGCACATCGCGCGTGAGGCGTTAGGAGTGGCGCACGCGGAGGGGAGGACAAGCAAGGGTGGGCTAGAGGGGTCGGTAGAGGGTGGGGGTATAGGAGAGACGGAGGGCGTGGAGGGAGGGGGGGCAGGAGGGAGAGAGGAAATGGGGGAAGGGCGGGGGTGGCAGGGGGAGTGGGGGAGGGGAGAGCGGGAGGGAGGAGAGGGAGGGTGAGAGGGGGAGTTGGGATGGGGACCACGACGACCAGAGGCGGGGCATCAGGGGACCAGACAGAGCAGCAGCCCACGCAGCAGCAGCAGACGCCAGCCGCTCGCACAGGCCGCATAGGGCCACCCGCCTGCATTCCCGACCTCACTTGTAGGGCGCCGCGAGATGCATTTATTGTGATTATAGACGTCTCGGTGGCAGACCCACAGCGGGAGGGGAATGCGCAGTTCAGGCGGATGGCATCCACTCAGATTGGCGGCGCAGCAGCTAGGCGGGTGCAGGACAAGCTGCGACACTGGAGGCCGGTGTTACAGGGGTTGCAGCCGGATCCAGAGTTTTACGCCTGCGTAGTGGAGACTTTTGGGTGCCTGAGTGAGCCACTGCGGCAGTTCCTAGGGCTGTGTGCATCGCGGACAGCACGGCGGAGGAGGGATTCAGGGGCAGGGGATGACGGGTCGGCACGGATATTTGAGACGAGCCTCACTACGCGTCTCTCCGTGGCACTGCAGCGCGCGCAGGCAAATGTAATCATGCAGCATGCAGTGCGGCAGCTGGGCGGCTCCGACAATGGATGGATGCCAGCACCTGTACCTTTAGGCGCTGGGCAGGGGAGTTGGCACCACATCACAGGGTGCTTCGAGAGTGCAGCAGATATGCAGTATATGTATGATGCATATATGTAAAAAACATACATAGGCCGTGCTTGAGACGCTGTGCCCGCGCTGTGCGCATGGGCTGTTGCTTTGTTAGGTCCCATGATGTTCCTCTTATATAGTCACAGCCCCCCCTCCCTCCTTCCCCTCTCCTCTTTCTCTCCTCTTTCTTGCTCTCTTCTCCCCCACTCTTCCTGCTACCTTCTTCCTTCCACTATCTCCTCTCTCTTTCCTTCTCAATGTCTTTGTTCTACTCTTCTGTAATTACTAACGCTACGGTGTCATGATAGTGCCACGCTCATGCCGAAAATCTCACGTTTGGCTTTAGAATTGCTATATGACTTGTAACCCTCGTCGTTATTAATGAGAACACTGCTCTCGCCCACTGGCGCTAAGCTTCGGAGTTCTGATGGGATCCGGCGTAGTAGCCAAGGTATGATCGTACCACGCTGCGTAGGTCGGGCGCTCACTACCGGATGGCCCCCGAGCTACACTACCCTTCATTATAGTCACATAGCCCGGGCAAAACTGCTCTCTCCCACTGGCGCTTAGACCTTGCTTACCTACCTACCTTCCTAAGGAGCCTTCTAGACGCTACTATTCACGTTATTGTTTTATAAGTTGTCATAAGTGTTTGTATCGGAGGTGTAACGAGAGGGTATCGGCAACGGCTAGGAGCGGGTGAGACGGAAGCGGCGGCGAACACTACCCTGCGGTGTCGAGCAATTTTTCGCCACCCCTTCGATCTCGCCATCCCACCCCGGCTAAGTCCCCCGTCACTCTCGCTCGCCTCCCACTCCCCTCCCTCTCTCTTTCCTAGACTGCAGCGTCGCGCGTTTCTTAGCTTTCTAGTTTCTAAAGCTTAGAACCGCGCCACGCCACCAAACCCTAAAATAGTTTCTCTACACGGCATCGTTTTTCACGATGCCCTTTTCTCCCCCGCTAAGCGCTCGACATTAGGTAAGAACCCACGCCCCCTATCGTGCCCTTCACTCTTCCAGCGCGCCTTACTCCCCTCTGCCACCGCGCTCCCTTCCTCTATTTCCTGGCGCGCCGTCCCCTTAAGTTGTTAGAGCGCGAAACTAGGTGAGAACCACAGCTGAGTTTGACAGCGCGGTTACCATCTCCTAGCCCGCCGTTCACCTCCTTCCATGCCCGCTGTTTTCCTTCCGTTCTTCCCGCCGTTTCCCACGTCCCTGCTCGCGCGTCACCCCTCTCTCCCAGCTTGCCGTCCCTCCATTCCCTTCCCTGCTCGCCGTCCCCTACCCCCCCACCTCACCGTCCCTCTTCATTTCCTGCCCGCCCTCCTTGTTTTCCCTGCTCGCTGTCCCCCACTCACCTGCTCAAAGTCCCTTCCGACCCTGCTCGCTGTCCCCCCCTTTCCCTGCTCAACGTCCCACCCGCACTATTTCCCCCCCTGTCTAGCTTGCTGCTTTCCCCTCTCCCCAGCACGCCACCTCGCCCTCTGTCCAACTCTCCGCTTCCCCCTCCCCCACAGCTCGCCGTTGCCCCCTCTCCACAGCTCGCCACTTCCGCCTCTGCCCTGCCCGTCGTCCCCCTCTGCCCTGACCGCCGTTCCCCCAAATCCCGTGGCTGCCGCCTCTCACTTCCCTGCCCGCTGCTCCCCCACGTCCCAACCCGCCGCCCAGCACAGCACTCATTTCCTTCCCGTGCTCTGGGTCCCCTCTTCCCCTGCTCGCTGTTCCCTCGTCCCTTGCTCGCCGTCCCCTCTTCCCCTCTTCCCCTAAACCTCTTTCCCCTTCTTGCCGCTGCGTTTCCCCCCCACTTTGCCGCCGCATTTCCCCCCTTGCTGCTGCTTTTCCCCCCCTTGCCGCTACCTTTCCCCCCTTAGCTGCTGCTCTTCCCCGCTCCCCTGCCCGCTGGTCCCCCGCTTCCCTGCCCGCTGCTCCCCAACTCCCCTGCCCGCTGCTCCCCCGCTTCCCTGCCCGCTGCTCCCCCGCTTCCCTGGCCGCTGCTCCCCCGTTATCTGCCCGCCGTCCCCCACTCCCCTGCCCGCTGTTCTCCCCAATCGCCCACCCGCTGTCCCAGACCTCCCCGCCCCCCGCTCTTTCCTTCCCAGCTCGCCGTCCCCCCTACCTTCCTGCCTGCTCCCCCGCACTTCTCGTCCTGGCTTCCCCTACTCCCTCCCTGGTCCCCCCTCCTTCCCCGCCATGCTTTCCCCTACACTCCCTCCAGTTTCCCCCTAGTATCTCCCTGTCTTCCTCACCCCTCCCCCCCGTTCTCTGCTATCTCCCCCACTGTTCCCCCGTTGCCTGCCCCCTGTTTCCCCCATCCCACCCACCGTGCCCACCACCTTTCCCCCCCCTGGCCCTCTGCTGTTCTCCTCTTTGCCCACTGCTCGTCCCCCCTTGCCCACTCATCTTCCCCCAGTGCCCACTGCTTTTCCCCCTCCTTTCCCACTGATTCCCCCCCCCGTGCCCACTGCTTCCCCCCTGGCCCACTGCTGTTCCCCCCCTTGCCCTCTATTTTTCTCCTTGCTGCCCACTGCTACTTTTCCCCGCTGCCTTCCCCCACTTGCCTCCTGCTTTTCCCCCACTTGCCCACTGCTGTTCCCCCCCCTTGCTGCTGCTTTTTCCCCCCTGGCCGCTGCCTTTCCTCCCCTTGGCGGCTGTTTTTCCCCCCTTCGCCCGCTGCTTTTCCCCCCCTTTTTTTGCGGCTGCTTGTCCCCCCTTCGCCCGCGGCTTTTCCCCACTGTGCCCACTTCTTTTCCCCCGCCCCTCCTTGCCCGCCGCTTTTCCCCACTTGGTACCACTTTTCGCCCCTTGCCACTGCTTTCCCCCCCCTGCCGCTGCTTTTCTCCTCTTTGCCCGCCGCATTTCAACCCTTGTCGCTGTTTTCACCCTCTTCCCTTCCGGCCATTCCCCCTCCTTTCTTTCTCGCCGCTATTTCTGTTCCGTAGCGCGTTATTCCCCTATCCTCGACCCCTCCTTTCCTGCTCGCCGTCCGCTCCTTCCCCACTCGCGGTCCCCTCCCTGCCCGCTCGCCGTCCCCTCTGTCCCTTCTCAACGCCCCCCCGGTCCCTGCTCGATGCCCCCTCTGTTTCCTGCTCGACCCCCTCCATCCCTGCTCGTCGTCCCCTCCCTTCCTCCTTGCTCGACGGCCCTACCCGCCCTGCTAGCCGTTCCCTCCTCTGTCTAGTTCGCCATTTCCCCCTCTGCCCAGCCCGCCGTTCCCCACTCTCCCCAGCTCGCCATTTCCCCCTCAGCCCAGACTGCCATCCCCCCCCCCTCTCCCCAGCTTGCCATCTCCCCCTCTCCCCAGCTTGCCATTTCCCCCTCTCCCCAGCTCGCCAGTCCTTCCTTGCTCCTGCTTTTCCCCCTTGATGCTGTTTTCCCCCCCCCTTGCCTCTGCTTTTCCCCACTTCCCCTGCCCGCCGCTCCCCCGCCTCCCTGCCCGCCGCTCCCCCGCCTCCCTGCCCGTAGCTCCCCCGCTTCCCTGCCAGCTGCTCCCCCCCACTGTCCCTGCCCGCTGCTCACCCCAGTTTCCCTGCCCGTTGTCCCCCGCTTCCCTACCCATTGCTCCCCCGCTTCCCTGCCCGTTGCTCTCCCGCTTCCCTGCCCGCTGTTCCCCCACATCCCAGCCCATCGTTTCCCCAGCACGTCCCTGCCCGCCGTCCCCCCACTCCCCTGCCCGCTGTTCCCCCCAATCGCCCACCCGCTGTCCCTGACTTCCCCCGCTCGCCAGTCCTTCCTTGCTGCTGCTTTTCCTCCTTGCCGCTGCTATCCCCCCCCTAGCCTCTGCTCTTCCCCACTTCACCTGCCCGCTGCTCCCCCGCTTCCCTGCCCACTGCTCCCCCGCTTCCCTGCCCACTGCTCCCCCTCTTCCCTGCCTGCTGCTCCCGCCCTCTTTCCCTGCCCGCTGCTCCCCCCCACTTTCAATGCCCGCTGCTCCCCCGCTTCCCTGCCCGCTGCTCCCCGGCTTCCCCCAGTCCCCCCCCCGGTCCCCCCTCCTTCCCCACCAGGCTTCCTCCAGTTTCCCCCTAGTATCTCCCTGTCTCCCCCACCCCTCTTCCCGGATCCTTGATATCTCCCCCACTGTTTCCCAGGAGTCTGACCTCTGTTTTCCCCATCCCTCCCCCCGTGCCCACTACTCTTCCCCCTCCTTGCCCACTACTCTTCCCCCTCCTTGTCCACTACTCTTCCCCCGGCCCACGCGTTTTCCCCCCGTGCCCATTGCTTTTCCCCCGTGCCCACTGCCATTCCCCTCCTTGCCCCCCACTTTTGCCCACTATCGTTCCCCCTCACTGCCCACTGCTACTTTTCTCTGCTGCCTTTCCTCACGTGCCCGCTGCTTCTCCCCCCTTGCCGCTACTTTTCCCCCCTTGCCCGCTGCTTTCTACTCTCGCCTGTTGCTTTTCCCCCCCTCGCCCGCTGTTATCCCCCCCTGGTCCACCGCTTGTCCCACCCCTTGCCCGCTGTTTTCCCCTCCTTGCCCGTTGCCTTCCCCTCCCTTGGCCCTGCCTTTCCCCCCCATTGCCCGCTGTTATTTTCCCCCCCTTGCCCGCCGCTTCTCCCCCTGGCCTGTTGCTTTTCCCCCTCTCGCCCGCTGTTATCCCCCCCGGGTCCGCCGCTTGTCCCACCCCTTGCCCGCTGTTTTCCAACCCTTGCTCGTTGCCTTCCCCCCCCTTGGCCCTGCTTTTCCCCCCCATTGCCCGCTGTTATTCCCCCCCCCTTGCCCGCTGCTTTTCCCCCTGGCCCGTTGCCTTCCCCCCCCCCTCCCTGCAGGCTGCTTCTTTCCATCTTGTCCAACCCCTGTTTCCCCACCTTCCCCCCGTACGCTTCCCCATAGTCGAGCTCTATAACCCGCCTCCAATTTCTGCCCCCTGTTTTTCCCTACCCCCCCCCTCCCCCCCCCCCTCCCCACTGCACACAGTCTCTCTGATCTCACCTTCTTTTCCCGCTATTTCTCCTCCTCCCTTCCCCCTTGTTTTCCCCACCCTCCCCCTCTCCTAGCATGCAGCCCCCGTGGCCATGACCCACACCCCCTGCAATGGGGGGAAGGGCGGCCCCGGCGCACTCCGACGGTCAGGGAGAGCCAGTAGCCGCCCTTATCCCTACTCATCGTCTTCCATCCCCACACCCAACAGTCTCGCCCCGCCGGCCCCAGTCGAGATGACCGTCAGCAAGGGCGGGGACCAGGCGCACTCTGCCTCGCGAGGCCGGAAACGATCTCAGGAGAAGGCAGAGGGAGGCCCTGCCTCATGCCTGGAGAAGCAGGAGCAGGAGCGCGAAGCCACACGCTCGTGCTCCCCAGGTCGGAAAAAATCCTCTGCCCCCCTTCCGCCACTCCGCCGCTCTCGCACGGGCTGTTACCGGGGGGGGGGGTGTATGCACGTCTGGCTGCCGCTGCGGCAGCAGCGGAGGAGGCAGAGGTAGGCGCTGCTGTGGGGAAGGCAGCCAGGGGGAGCGCCGTAGGGAAGCCAGCAGGAAGTGCTGCGGCAGGGAAGGCAGCAGCAGGAGCGGCGGCAGGGACAGTAGCAATGGGTCACGCGGTTTTGAAGGCAGCAGCTAGCAGGGCCATGACAGCGGCGGCTGTGACAGCTGACAAAGGGGCAGCAGGGGGTGCCGAACTGGGGGCAGCAGCGGGAGCGGCTGCAGGGAAGGCAGCAACAGGACCAGCAGGGTGCACCGCAGGGGAGTTAGCAGCTGGGGTTGCGGCGGGGATGGCAGCAACAAGAGTAGGAGCGGCTGTCGAGGCGGCAGCAGCACAGGCCACACAGGCGGGCGCTACCACGAAGGAGGTAGGAGGTGCTGCAGGGAAGGCAGCAGCTGGAGCGGCTGCAGTTAGGGCAGCAACGGGAGCAGCAGCCGGTACAGGTGCCGCAAGGGAGGCGGCAGCGGGAGCCGAGGCGGGGAAGGCACAACAAGTACAGCAGCAGATGCTACAAGGAAGGCGGCAGCTGAGCCCACTACATGGAGGACACCAACAGGAGCAGCAGGAGGGGCTGCAAGGGGGGTGCCAGCTGGAGCTGCTGCAGGTAAAGTTGCAGCGGGAGCAGCAGGAGAGGCAGCAGTGGAGGCGGCAGCGGGAGCCACATCAGGGAAGGCTGCAACAAGCGCAACGGGTGCAGCAGGAGGTGCGGCCAGGGAGGCAGCTGCTGGAGCGGCTGCAGCAAAGGCAACAACGGGAGCAGCGGGCAGTGCTGCAAGGGAGGCGACAGCTGGAGCTGCTGCATGCAAGGTAGCAACGGGAGCAGCAGGTGGTGCCACAAGGGAGGCAGCAGCGGGAGCCGCAGCAGGGAGGGCAGCAACACCCGCAGCAGGAGGTGCTGCCAAGGGGGCGGCTCGAAATTTCCCCCTCTTTCCAGCACGCCACCTCGCCCTCTGTCCAACTCGCCACTTCCCAATCCCCCACAGCTCGCCGTTTCCCCCTCTCCACAGCCCGCCATTTCCCCTGCCCATCGTCCCCCTCTGCCCTGCCCGCCATTCCCCCCAATCCCGTGGCCGCTGCCTCTCACTTCACTGCCCGCTGCTCCCCCATGTCCCAACCCGTCGCCCAGCGCGGCACTCATTTCCTTCCCGTGCTCCGGGTCCCCTCTTCCCCTGCTCGCTGTTCCCTCGTCCCTTGCTCGCCGTCCCCTCTTCCCCTCTTCCCCTAAACCCCTTTCCCCTTCTTGCCGCTGCGTTCCCCCCCCCTTGCCGCCGCTTTTCCCCCCAGCTGCTGCTTTTCCCCCCCTTGCCGCTACCTTTCCCCCCCTAGCCGCTGCTCTTCCCCGCTCCCCAGCCCGCTGCTCCCCCGCTCCCCTGCCCGCTGCTCCCCCGCTCCCCTGCCCGCTGCTCCCCCGCTCCCCTGCCCGCTGCTCCCCCGCTTCCCTGCCCGCTGCTCCCCCGCTTCCCTGGCCACTGTTCCCCCGTTATCTGCCCGCCGTCCCCCACTCCCCTGCCCGCTGTTCTCCCCAATCGCCCACCCGCTGTCCCAGACCTCCCCGCCCGCCGCTCTTTCCTTCCCAGCTCGCCGTCCCCCCTACCTTCCTGCCTGCTCCCCCGCACTTCTCGTCCTGGCTTCCCCTACTCCCTCCCTGGTCCCCCCTCCTTCCCCGCCATGCTTTCCCCTACACTCCCTCCAGTTTCCCCCTAGTATCTCCCTGTCTTCCCCACCCCTCCCCCCCGTTCTCTGCTATCTCCCCCACTGTTCCCCCGTTGCCTGCCCCCTGTTTCCCCCATCCCACCCACCGTGCCCACCACCTTTCCCCCCCCTGGCCCTCTGCTGTTCTCCTCTTTGCCCACTGCTCGTCCCCCCTTGCCCACTCATCTTCCCCCAGTGCCCACTGCTTTTCCCCCTCCTTTCCCACTGATTCCCCCCCCCGTGCCCACTGCTTCCCCCCCTGGCCCACTGCTGTTCCCCCCCTTGCCCTCTATTTTTCTCCTTGCTGCCCACTGCTCCTTTTCCCCGCTGCCTTCCCCCACTTGCCTCCTGCTTTTCCCCCACTTGCCTGCTGCTGTTCCCCCCCCTTGCTGCTGCTTTTTCCCCCCTGGTTGCTGCCTTTCCTCCCCTTGGCGGCTGTTTTTCCCCGTTTGCCCGCCGCTTTTCCCACCCTTTTTTGCGGCTGCTTGTCCCCCCTTCGCCTGCGGCTTTTCCCCATGTTGCCCGCCTCTTTTCCTCCGCCCTCCTTGCCCGCCGCTTTTCCCCACTTCCCGCCGCTCTTCGCCCCTTGCTGCTGCTTTTCCCCCCCTGGCGCTGCTCTTCTCCTCTTTGCCCGCCGCATTTCACCCCTTGTCGCTGTTTTTCACCCTCTTGCCTTCCGACCGTTCCCCCTCCTTTCTTTCTCGCCGCTTTTTCTGTTCCATAGCGCGTTATTCCCCTATCCTCGACCCCTCCTTTCCTGCTCGCCTTCCGCTCCCTCCCCGCTCGCGGTCCCCTCCCTGCCCGCTCGCCGTCCCCTCTGTCCCTTCTCAATGCCCCCCCCGTCCCTGCTCGATGCCCCCTCTGTTTCCTGCTCGACCCCCTCCATCCCTGCTCGTCGTCCCCCCCCTCTTCCCTGCTCGCCGTCCCCTCTCTCCCTGCTTGGCGTCCCCTCCGTCCCTGCTTGTCGTCCCCTCCGTCCCTGCTTGTCGTCCCCTCTCTCCCTGCTTGGCGTCCCCTCCGTCCCTGCTTGTCGTCCCCTCCGTCCCTGCTTGTCGTCCCCTCTCTCCCTGCTTGGCGTCCCCTCCGTCCCTGCTTGTCGTCCCCTCCGTCCCTGCTTGTCGTCCCCTACCTTCCTCCTTGCTCGACGGCCCTACCCGCCCTGCTAGCCGTTCCCTCCTCTGTCTAGTTCGCCACTTCCCCCTCTGCCCAGCCCGCCGTTCCCCACTCTCCCCAGCTCGCCATTTCCCCCTCAGCCCAGACTGCCACTCCCCCCCCTCTCCCCAGCTTGCCATTTCCCCCTTTCCCCAGCTCGCCAGTCCTTCCTTGCTCCTGCTTTTCCCCCTTGACGCTGTTTCCCCCCCCCCTTGCCTCTGCTTTTCCCCACTTCCCCTGCCCGCCGCTCCCTCGCCTCCCTGCCCGCCGCTCCCCCGCCTCCCTGCCTGCAGCTCCCCCGCTTCCCTGCCAGCTGCTCCCCCCCACTGTCCCTGCCCGCTGCTCACCCCAGTTTCCCTGCCCGCTGTCCCCCCGCTTCCCTACCCGTTGCTCCCCCCGCTTCCCTACCCGTTGCTCCCCTGCTTCCCTGCCCGCTGCTCCCGGCTTCCCCCACTCCCCCCCCAGGTCTCCCCCCCTTCCCCACCAGGCTTCCCCCTGTACCCCCTCTAGTTTCCCCCAAGTATCTCCCTGTCTCCCCCACCCCTCTTCCCGGTTCCTTGATATCTCCCCCACTGTTTCCCAGGAGTCTGACCTCTGTTTTCCCCATCCCTCCCCCCGTGCCCACTACTGTTCCCCCTCCTTGCCCACTGCTTGTCCCTACTTGTCCACTAACTCTACGCACTTGCCCACAGATTTTTCTCTCCCGGCCCACGCGTTTTCCCCCCGTGCCCATTGCTTTTCCCCCGTGCACACGGCCATTCCCCTCCTTGCCCCCCACTTTTGCCCACTATCGTTCCCCCTCACTGCCCACTGCTACTGTTCCCTGCCGCCTTTCCTCACGTGCCCGCAGCTTCTCCCCCCTTGCCCCTGCTTTTCACCCCTTGCCCGCTGCTTTCTACTCTCGCCTGTTGCTTTTCCCTCCCTAGCCCCTGCTTTTCCCCCCCTCGCCCACTGTTATCCCTCCCTGGTCCGCCACTTGTCCCACCCCTTCCTCCACCCCCACGGCCACAAGTACCACTGCTCGCACAGGTGAGGCGGCGGCAGCAGGGCTTGTGGCAGAGGTCGCGGCAGCACTGGGGGGTCCCGCAGAGGCGGCAGTTGAGGGGGGGGTGTGGGAGGTGAAAGAGGGGGTGACGGAGAGAGTAGAGGTGAAAGATTAGCAGGGATGGGGGGGGCTGGGGAGGACTCGGAGTGGGACGAGGCGGGGGACACGGATGTGGATGACGCGAAGAACTTGGATTGGGTTTTGGGGGGCACCGATGACTCGGAGGAGGACGTAGTCGAGTTCATAGCACCCGCTCCTAGTGCAGCCAAGCTTGACGCCGTGTCCTCAGCAGGGAAGCCAACGACAGGAGCTGCAGAATTGGCAGGAGCAGCTGCTGCGGCGGCGGCAGCAGCGACAGCAGCAGCTGGGACGGTGGCAGAGGCGGTGGGAGCAGGTGTACGGGCAGCGGCGGCGACGGCCAGGGCCTCCATGGAGGAGGCGATTACGGCTGGGGCCGCTGCAGAAGGAGTCCCTGCTGAGGTGGTGGGGGCAGGGGCAATGGCAGAGGCAGCAACAGCAGCAGCAGCAGCAGCAGCAGCAGCAGCAGCCGCAGCAGCAGCAGCAGCAGCAGCAGCAGCAGCAGCAGCAGCAGCAGCAGCAGCAGCAGCAGCAGCAGCAGCAGCAGCAGCAGCAGCGGCAGCAACACCAGCAGCATCCGCAGCAGCAGCAGCAACAGCAGCAACGGAAGCACGTGCAGTGGCAGCTCGGGCAGCAGCTGGAGCGGCATGGATAGGAGAGCCGCCGCCGGCGGCGGCAAGGCTACCTACGGCAGAGGAGGCGGCAGCAAATGGAGCTGTCCTACGTGCTCTTGCACGGGCTGTTTCCGGGGGGGGGGATGTATGCACGTTTGGTTGCCGCTGCGGCAGCAGCGGAGGAGGCAGAGGTAGGCGCCGCTGTGGGGAAGGCAGCCAGGGGGAGCGCTGTAGGGAAGCCAGCAGCAAGTGCTGCGGCAGGGAAGGCAGCAGCAGGAGCGGCGGCAGGGACAGTAGCAATGGGTCACGCAGTTTCGAAGGCAGCAGCTAGCAGGGCCGTGACAGCGTAGTGGCAGCAGCTGCGGCTGTGACAGCTGACAAAGGGGCAACAGGGGGTGCCGCTCCGGGGGCAGCAGCGGGAGCAGCTGCAGGGAAGGCAGCAACAGGACCAGCAGGGTGCGCCGCAGGGGAGTCAGCAGCTGGGGTTGGGGCAGGGATGGCAGCAACAGGAGTAGGAGCGGCTGTCGAGGAGGCAGCAGCACAGGCCACCCAGGCGGGCGCTCCCACAAAGGAGGTAGGAGGTGCTGCAGGGAAGGCAGCAGGTGGAGCGGCTTCAGTTAAGGCAGCAACGGGAGCAGCAGCCGGTGCCGGTGCCACAAGGGAGGCGGCAGTGGGAGCCGAGGCGGCGAAGGCAGCGACAAGTACAGCAGCAGATGCTACAAGGAAGGCGGCAGCTGGGCCCGCTGCATGGAGGACACCAACAGGAGCGGCAGGAGGGGCTGCAAGGGGGGTGCCAGCTGGAGCTGCTGCAGGTAAGGTTGCAGCGGGAGCAGTAGGAGAGGCAGCAGCAGAGGCAGCAGCGGGAGCCACATCAGGGAAAGCTGCAACAAGCGCAACGGATGCAGCAGGAGGTTCGGCCAGGGAGGCAGCAGCTGGAGCGGCTGCAGCAAAGGCAACAACGGGAGCAGCAGCGGGCAGTGCTGCAAGGGAGGCAACAGCTGGAGCTGCTGCATGCAAGGTAGCAATGGGAGCAGCAGGTGGTGCCGCAAGGGAGGCAGCAGCGGGAGCCGCAGCAGGGAGGGCAGCAACACGCGCAGCAGGAGGTGCTGCCAAGGGGGCGGCAGCAGGAGCTGCTGCATGGGAGACAGCGACGCCAAGGAGCGGCAGCTGAAGCAGCGGCAGGGAAGGAAGCACACAGAGCGACAGCAGGGGAAGGAAGCAGCACCCGTGTCACTAGTGGCCGACTCATCTGCCTCACCTATCTCCCCCCCCCTTCCCCCTCCTCCTCACCCCTCGCCCCGTCCACCCCCCGCTTCCCCACCCCCACTCCCCATCGCAGGTCCACAGGGGCGGATTTGGGACCAGCTGGGTGGATGAGCACAGAGCCTCCACCATCTACGCCCACACTCCCCTCCCGTCCCTCCCATCTTGCCCGTTTGACATCCCTTCAGGGCGCAGATGCTGGCACGTGGCTCACGGCGGTCCCTTATGCAGATCCACTGCGCATCCCGGAGGCGCACTGGCAAGTGGCTTCATGTTTTCGCCTTGGTCTGTCTATCCCCCAGTTAGCCCTTACAGGTCATTGCTCGTGCGGACGGGAGATCGAGGACATGTCGGTGCCCCACCACGTCGTACGCTGTCAGCACTACCATGTCACCACGACCGTCCACAACGCCGTGAAGTACGTGGGCACAGAGGGCCCAGGGAGGGGAGGAGGGACTGCAGGGAGGGGGGGAGGGACTGCAGGGAGGGGGGAGGGACAGCAGGGAGGGGGGGAGGGACAGCAGAGAGGGGGGAGGGGCAGCAGGGTGGGGGGGAGGGACACGAGGGAGGGGGGGGGAGCACCAGGGCAGCAAGGAGTGTTGGGACTGCCGGGACAGTCGGGACAGCAGGCACAGCTGGTGCCGCAGACGCGGGGGAGAGAGGCGGGAGTCCTTGGACAAAGGCCACGGCCACAGGGACAGCCCGCTTCACACGGTAGGACAATACAGCCGCAGCAGCCGCAGCTGAGGGAGGGCCAAGGGAGGCACCTGGGGCGAGGGAGACGGGGTGCTCAGGAGGGGGGAAGGGCGGATGGGGCTCGGGGGGAAAGGACTCAGGGTACCGCAGGGGAGGGAGGGGCAGCCCGACCACAGGGGGGTGGGGAGGAGGAGATCGAGGAGATAGTCATGGTCGAGGGAGGGGGTCAGATAGCAGGGGACCTCTTGGTGCAACCCTATGGCTTGCACTCGGCTTGTCGTCCATGTTTGTGTGTGTGCATGCATGGCATGGAATGATTTGTGAGTCTATTTCATTGCTATCTAGTGCTTGTGTGTGAGTTTGGATGGTGTATCACAATGTGGTTTGTGTCGGTCAAGACATTAGCGAGTTTTTGCAACTCGCATGTCAAGTCGTCGTTTGCGTGTCGCATGTGTTTTTTCTATTTTGTCGAGTGTGAAGTGTCCATTTCATCGCAGGTGTGTGCAGCAAGCCCTCATCAACTCAAGAAGAATTTATCTTTGCAGAACCAAGACCAAGAGCTCAAGATTTCAAGCCCAAGGGACACGGATAAATATTAAATAGTGAAAATAGTAACGCTACTTCGTGTAGTGTTACATTTCAGTTGGTGTAGCCCCTTGGAGGGTTGTTTCAAGACTCTTCATGGTTGGGGACTCTGTGGTGGTGTACCACTAACCTGGACCTCGGCTCTTGGGGTATGTAGAGGCTGGGAACCATCTCCATCTCGAACTCTTCTTGCTAAGTTTGTATTTCCAAGACTATAGTGGCTGCTATACCTCCTGCCAGTCAAACCGCCATAGCGTCGTCATATCCTCATGGAATTTCATGATTCAACTTGCTGCTGATAGACGACAGCAACGCGCTCCAGATCAATTTTACAGATCACAGTTTCATTTAGCGACCACATCGTTATCAATATTTGAAGCCGTTTGACGGAAATCCGACTGTGCTCTCTATCTCTCATTATAGGCACATCTGAGCCTATTGTGACTATAACAGGACCGAGCACAGGACGGGCCAGAGGCAGCTAGAGGGGCCAGAGGGGGTGTGGAGCTTGATCCCCACCAGGGGATAAGGGCATAGGAGGGCGAGTGAGTGGCAAGGGGAGGGGGGACAGCAGGGGGGATGGGGGAGAGCGAGGGAGTGGGGAGGACGGGAGGAGCGGGGCAGGTAGATGGAGAGGGTCTGAGGGAGGGGATAGGAGAGGCAGGGGGGCTGGGAGGGGTAGGGGCAATGGAAAGGGAAGGGAGGGTGAGAGAGGGGGACGAGGGGGGGACAATGGCACAAGGAGGAGGGGGACCAGGGGACACGACTAGGCAGCAGCCCACACTGCAGCACAGCACAGCCGGACGCGCAGGCCGCGCAGGAGCACCCGCACGCATCCCCGACCTCACATGTCGCGACGCTGAGAAGGCACTCATGATTATTATAGACGTGTCGATAGCGGATCCACAGTGGGGTGGGAACGCACAGTTTCAGCGAGCGGCATCCACACAGCGGGGGGTGGCGGCGACGAGGCAGGTGCAGGATAAGATCAGGGACTGGCGGCCGGCCTTGGTAGGGGTGCAGCCGGAGCCGATGTTCTATGCGTGCGTTGCTGAGACTTTCGGGCACTTGAGCGTGCCATTGCGAGATTTTATGGGGCTTTGCTCACAGCGTATAGCGACGCAGCGGCGGGACGCGGGTAGTGGGGAGGAGGCATCGGCTTATCAGAATAATTGATTGATTGTAAAGTGAGAGTACACACAAATATATCTAAGTTTTGTATCCTCTAAGAGGTGACTCTATACAGTCTATACAAACATGACAAATACACATGTTTGACACACCCCCTAGACTGCATAGGGGAATACCCTAAACAAGCAGCTCAGGGTGGCACTACTAGTCCAACCTCTGAGGCAAGGGTCTGAGCGACCGGTCAGAAGGAGTACAGACAAGGCAAGCACAAGAGCAGGGCGGCACTACTAGTCCAGCCACTGGGAGAGGACACAAGTCCAGTCTGAGTATACATATAAAGGACAGTACAAAGTCAAGGTCCTAGCAAGTGAGAGGCTACAGGAACTAGACCAAGCTGTACACAGTGCCGCTGATGATCTTTAGGCGCAAGCGCCTTCGTAAAGATATCAGCCGTGTTGGCACCTGAGGCCAAGTGTACTACGCGAGCCTGACGTCGCTGCTGTAGCTCACGCAGGAGGAAGTACCGCAGCTGAATGTGCTTCGCTCTGCCCTCGAGTCGAGGCTCCTGACGCAGGAGGATCATGGCCCTGTTGTCAGCGAACAGGACCGGGGCAGAGCTAGGCCGCTCACCTAAGTCAGTGAGCAAGAAGGTCAGCCAGCGGAGCTCCTGTGCCGCCATGGCACCGGCGTAGATCTCAGCCTCACAGCTGGACTGTGCAACAGACGAGGAGCGAGTAGCTCTCCACGAGACGGCACCTGAGCCAAGGCTGAAGCAGTAGCCCTGGGTAGACCGGAGTGTCTCAGCGTCGTCTGCCCACGAAGCGTCTGTGTGCCCAGTAAGGACCGCTGGCCTGCGTCCTCCTAGCACTAACCCCATGCCCGATGTACTAGCAAGATAACGCAGAACCCTCTTAGCGGCAGACCAGTGCTGCGGTCGGTGTCTGCCTGTGGCCACAAAGCGAGCCAGGATGCTGAGAGGGTATGCGAGATCTGGGCGAGTGCAAGTCATCAGGTACATGAGGCAACCCACCAGCTCTGCGTAGGGGCCGCTGGGCTCTACCAACTCCTCAGGCACTGGAGCGGAGAGCCTGTGGTCTACAGGCAGAGGGGTGGGCTGTGCAGAGGAGAACTGAAGGCTGAACCTCTGAAGGACCTGGCGCACCAAGTGTGACTGAGTCAGGGTGATGGTGCGCGCAGCTCTGTCCCTGGAGATCTGCAAGCCAAGGTAACGGCGCAGTTCTCCAAGGTCAGTGCAGGTGTGTCTCTTCAGCAGCTCTGCCTTCACGGAGGCCAGCGCATCCCTGTCTGCTGTGGCAAAGACCAGGTCGTCGACGTAAACGAGGATGTAGAACGGAGTCTGGCCAGCACGAACGAAGAGTGAAGGGTCTGCAGAAGACGGAAAGAACTGCAGGTCAGCAAGCGTAGCACGCAGAGTGTCGTGCCACTCACGGGGAGCCTGGCGCAGGCCGTAGACGGGGCGCCGCAGGAGCCACTGGGTCCCAGGAGGGAAGGTGCCAGTAAAGCCCGGAGGGCGGCGCAGGTAGACCTGCTCGTGTAGGCTGCCCTGAAGGAAGGCAGTGGAGAAGTCGAGGGAGTGAAGCTCGTAGTCACGCTGAGCAGCTAGGTGTAACAGAACCCGAAGAGTAGTCATCTTCGGGGTCGGAGCGAAAGTCTGGAAGAAGTCCACCCCCTCGCGCTGACTGAAGCCTCTAGCCACATAGCGCTCTCCAGGAGGGCGCTTCACCTTGAAGAGCCAGCGGCCATCGACTACGTTCACCCCAGGTGGGGGAACTGCGTCGATGAAGGTGCCGGTGGATCTCCAAGATGCCATCTCCTGCTCCATGGCAGCTATCCACTGCGAGGCCCAGGGTCCCGAAGTCGCCTCAGCGTAAGTGCGAGGGGTCGGGATGTCGAAAGCGTCTGGGTCACCCTCAGGGACTAGCAGCATGGAACAGAGATGGGGAGCAGCCTCGGAGAGGAAAGCAAGCTCGAACTGGCGGTCCTCCAGGACGTCACTGCCAAGGGCAGGAGCACCCCCGACAGACGGAGGACAGGCAGGGTCAGAGACCAGAGCGGTGGCGTAGTCAAGGCGGCGGGTAGAGGCGAAGTCAGCGACAGCAGCGACAAGAGCGTCAAGGCACGAGACTGGAACAGACGGGTCGGTAACGAGAGAGGCAAGGACCCGAGGAACGAGAGGACGAGCGGCACGAAGGTAGTCGGACAGCGGGGGGGGCGCAACAACAAGGGAGGACGGAGGAGGCGACGGCAGAAGGGGAGGACGAGACGCGTGTGAACGAAGCAACATAGGGTGGGAGCGCAGGACAGGCGAGGCAGGACGAGCACGGGAGGGACGGTGAGACCAGACGTGCGACGGAGGAGTCTGGTCAGGAGACAGGGGAGGGGACACAGGAGGGGAACGAGGGGGGAGACGGGCCGGGGACGAGTCCGGCGGAGGGAAAACAGGGCCGTAGACAGGAAGAGGAGGAGACGGTCGGGGAGGAACCGACGCAGGGTCGGGGGACGGAAGGCCGAGCAGGCGAAGGGCGGACACCGGCGGGGACTGCTGCTGCGGCGGCACAACGGCGACACCTGGACCGCAAGCTGCTCCTCGGCTACCACCGGCACTCTCCACACCAGCACCCCCAGAGGGACCACCCCCAGGGCGACCGGGACGAGCACCCCCAGAGTCAGCGAACGGGGGCGGCGACTGCGACGGCGGCGGCGGCGTCGGCGACGGCGACGGCTGCAGTGGCGGCAGGGACGGCGGAGGAGGGGACTGGGGAGGGGACACCTGGGGAGGGGCGGCCGGCGAGGACTGCACCGGAGGGCCACCAGAGTCAGAAGACTCCTCAACCGGGTCCACGGACGGAAGGGGGGTGACGTGGGAGACACCAGAGGGGGCGGGACGGGGAGGAGGAGGAGGAGGGGCAGGGACTACCGGGGAAGGGGTGACCAGGAACAGGGGGGGGGTAACCGGGGGACCACGGTGGGGGAAGCGGCGGTAGTAGGAGACGGACTCGTCAAATGTGACGTCACGAGAGTGAAAGAAGCGGTGAGACGGCGGGTGGTAAAAGTGCCAGTCGGACGCGTCAAGGGGAAAACCGAGGAAGACGCAGGGAAGGGTGCGGGCAGTGAGCTTGTCCGTGCCGGAGGCACGGACGTGAGCAAGGCAGCCCCAGACGTGGAACGCAGACGCGTCACCAGGAGACCTAGTCCACAGACGGGTCGGCGAAACCTGCGGCTGCTGAGGGTGCGGCCACAGGTTAAGCTGGTGAGAAGCGTAGCGCACAGCGAACGGCCACAGAAAATGGGGTGCACCGGCATGGACCATGGAGGTGCGAGCGACCTCCATGACCAAGCCGATGCGTCGCTCAGCAACCCCATTCTGCTGTGGGGAGTCCGGTAGGGTGAACGTCTGGGTGATGCCCTCCGCACGACAAAAGCGACCAAGGACACCTGAGGCAAACTCGCCACCACGGTCTGAGTGAAGACGCAAGACAGGGAGACCGCGGTGGACACGCGCAGAGACAAGCCAGGGGATGAGGGCGCCAGGCACGTCGGCCTTGCGCTCCAGGGGAAAGACTGTGGTGTAACGAGTGAAGTCGTCGACAAGCACAAGGAAGTAGCGCTCGCGACGCGGCCCAGGGACGGGGGCGGGGCCCCAGACGTCCCGGTGCAGGGTCTGCAGCGGCGCGGCGGTAGGGGGGAACGAGGAGGAGTGAGGGGCACGGCGAAGCCGACCCTCGACACAAGGCGTGCAAGGTGGAGCTGGGGAGGAGGGAAACGCGGGGAGTGAACCTGGGAGACCAAGGACAAGACCGTGCTGGGACATGTGACGCAGACGCGGGAGCGCAGGGTGACCTAGGCGGTGGTGCCACAGGAGGGTCGGGTGAGTGAGGGAGCGACAGGAGCAGGCAGCAGCAACCTGGGTAGACACAGCCACCTGAGGGGGCGCTCCAGCCGGGGGGGGCACGGTGTCCAGAGTGAACAGGCCGGACACTGGGTCCCGGGGGAACGTGGACAGGGGGGCACCAGTGGCGGCCTCGGTACAGACAGCATACCGCTCGTGACCAGGGAACGTAGTGGTGACGCCAAGGTCCTGGAGGCAGCCGACACCAACTAGGTTCCTGGAGAACGAGGGGATATGCAGACCTGTAAGAGAGCCCGAAGGAACCGCCGGACAGGGAAGTGTGGTGGAACTGCGGGCGACTACCGGACCGCCGGAGGGGTCAGCAAGAGAAACGGCAGCAGGAACAGGAAGCGGCGTCAGGGTGGTGGAGTCGCGGAAGAAACACCGAGAGGCGCCAGAGTCCAAGGTGAAGGAAAGCGAAGCCGAGGGGTCTGGCGACGGAACGACGGCAGAAGCACCAAGACTACACAAAGCAGGGGATCCTACGCCTGACGCAGCAGGGGAGGCTAAGCTAGGCACACCTACACTAGGCAACAGTGAGTAATAAGTCGGAAGCACACTAGAGTCATCAGCATACATCACATGCAGAGCAGAAACAATGGCATCCATGTCCATATCAAAGATCTGAATCTGACGACTAAGCAAACTGTGCCAGTCCGGGAGGTCTGGCGACGGGCCGAAACGCTGACGAAAGAGGTCGTCCAGGCGACGAAAGCAGCGGGGAGTGGAGTGACCGATCTTACCGCAAACGAAGCCGCGGCGAGGACCGGTCTGGATCTGGTACTGACAACGCCCGCCGGCAGAGCCACCACGCGGCACACCACCACGCGCCCGTCCACCGCCAGCGCCGGGCCACCCTGGCGGGAGAACAATCGTCTGCCGCGTCTGCGACGGCTGCTGCGGCTGCTGCGAAGGCTGCGACTGCGGCGGCTGCTGCGGCTGCTGCAACTGCAGGGGCGGCGACTCAGCTGGACTGGGCAGGGTCCCCTCGTCCGCTCCAGCACCAGGCGACCCGACCCCACCACTACCCCCGCCCGCACCCCCGCCGCCCCCTCCGCCGCGCCCAGCCTTGGGGCGGCGGCCCTTCCCAGAACGGGCCTGCGCTGCAGCAGCAGTCTCAGCCACTGCGGCAGAGCCGTCGGAGAAGGTACACTGAGCGGGGGCACAACCCTGAAAGATAGGGACCGGCACGACACCGCTCGCCTGGGCGATGGAGCGGTGACGGGTCTCTATCACAGTCAGGGTGTCGACAAAGTCAGTGAGGGTGAGGTCTGCGGGGTGAACACTAAGGAAGCGGTCGCGGGCGACAGCAAGGCGGTCAGGGAGGCGGGTGGCAAGCAGGTAGAGGGTAGAGGTAATGGGCGGCTGGTGGGCTCTAAGCTGTGCGTCAGTGCAGGCGGCGCGCCAGGTCTCCTCTATCGAGCGCAGGTGGGCAGCGAGGTCAGAGACAGTGGGGAACGAAGCAAGGTCAGGAAAGAGCAGCGGGAGGATCAGGCGACCCACCGAGGCAGCCGGAGGGGTGGAATAGCGCTTGATGACAGCATCTAAGTATGCCCGAGCAGTAGTGAGGGACCTAAAGCGAGGACGCTCGGACGGGGGGAGTGCGTTGCTAATGGCAAGCTGGGCGACAGCATCACGAGAAAGCCAGACAGAGCGCGCACGGGCAGTGGCAGCAGTAGACTCACGCTCAGTGGGTGTGGGGTCAGCGGGCAGAATAGCAGGAGGGTCTGGGCAGGGGAGCGTACCGTCAAGGTGTGCGGAAAGCGGTTCACCATCCTGCCGCTGGCCAGTGAGTTGGCGGCGGAGGTCGGCAAGCCACGCCTCGAACTCTAGGGGCTGACCTTCAACGTCGAAGCGAAGCTCCGCCGCCATCAGGAACAGTCCAGTGCTGTGCAGGGCGGTGCAGCTAGGTGGGGTGCGGTGCAGTGCGACACAGTGCGGTGCAGTGCGGTGCAGTGCGGTGCAGTGCGGTGCAGTGCGGTGCAGTGCGGTACTGTGCGGTACAGTGCGGTGCAGTGCGGTGCAGTGCGGTGCAGTGCGGTACAGTGCGGTGCAGTGCGGTGCAGTGCGGTGCAGGGCGGCACGGAGCAGGGCGGGGTGGGGGGGGGGGGGGGGGGGGGGGGGGGGGGGGGGAACCGTACCAGTGAGGAGGACGGGGCCGGGGCTGGCCCGACGGGGCCGGGCGGGCGCGACGGGGCCGGGCTGGTGCGACAGGGCCGGGACGGGGCGACGGGGCCGAGCGGGCGCGACGGGGCCGGGCTGGGGCGACGGGGCCGGGCGAGTGCGGCAGGGCCGGGCCGGTGCGACGGGGCCGGGCGAGCGGGACGGCGGAAGGGCTGGTGCGACGGGGCCGGGCGGCTGCGACGGGGCCGGGCAGGGTGCGACGGGGCCGGGCGGGTGCGACGGGGCCGGGCGGCTGCGACGGGGCCGGGCGAGTGCGACGGGGCCGGGCAGGGTGCGACGGCACCGGGCGGGCGCGACGGGGCCGGGCGGTGGCGACGGCGCCGGGCGGGCGCGACGGGGCCGGGCGGCGGCGACGGGGTCGGGCGGGCGCGACGGCGCCGGTCGGGCACGACGGGGCCGGGCGACGGCGACGGGTACGACGCGGCCCAGGAGGGGCGCTACGGGGCCCAGGAGGGGCACGACGGGGGGCCCAGGAGAGGCGCTACGAAGCCCAGGAGGGGCGCGACGAGGCCCAGGAGGGGCGCGACGGGGCCTGGGAGGGGCGCGACGGGGCCTGGGAGGGGCGCGACGGGGCCCAGGAGGGGCGCTACGGGGCCCAAGGAGGGGCGCTACGGGGCTCAGGAGGGGCGCTACGGAGCCCAGGAGGGGCGCGACAGAGCCCAGGAGGGGCGCTACGGGGCCTGGAAGGTGCGCGAAGGGGCCCAGGAGGGGCGCGACAGAGCCCAGGAGGGGCGCTACGAGGCCTGGGAGGAGCGCGACGGGGCCCAGGAGGGGCGCTAGGGGGCCTGGGAGGAGCGCGACGGTTCCTGGGAGGGGCGCGACGGGGCCTGGGAGGGCGTTACGGGGCCCAGGAGGGGCGCTACGAAGCCCAGGAGGGGCGCGACGAGGCCCAGGAGGGGCGCTACGGGGCCCAGGAGGGGCGCGACGGGGCGCTACGGGACCTGGGAGGAGCGCGACGGGGCCCAGGAGGGGCGCTAGTGGGCCTGGGAGGAGCGCGACGGGGCCTGGGAGGGGCGCGACGGGGCCTGGCAGGGGCGCTACGAAGCCCAGGAGGGGCGCGACGGGGCCTGGCAGGGGCGCTACGAAGCCCAGGAGGGGCGCGACGAGGCCCAGGAGGGGTGCTACGGGGCCTGGGAGGAGCGCGACGAGGCCCAGGAGGGGCGCTAGGGGGCCTGGGAGGAGCGCGACGGGGCCTGGGAGGAGCGCGACGGGGCCCAGGAAGGGGCGCTAGGGGGCATGAGCGGAAGCGGGAGGTGGGGGGGGGGATCCTACCTACGCGTGATACCATATCAGAATAATTGATTGATTGTAAAGTGAGAGTACACACAAATATATCTAAGTTTTGTATCCTCTAAGAGGTGACTCTATACAGTCTATACAAACATGACAAATACACATGTTTGACACGGCTCGCATCTTTGAGTGCGCTCTCACCACGCGAGTTTCAGTGGCGCTGCAGCGTGCGCAGGCGAACATTATCACACAGCATGCAGTGCGACAGCTGGGAGAGTCGGACAATGCATGGATGCCGATACCGGTACCGCTTGGTGCAGGCACCTGGAGCGGACATCACATCAGTGGCTGCTTTGACAGTGTGGCCGATATGCAGTACCTGTTTGATGGCTATGTGTAGATGAAAACAAGAGTAGGCTGTGCTTGAAACGCTGTGTCTGCGCTGTAGGCGCGGGTTGCTTCTTTGTCGTGTCCCTTGGACCCCTCCCTCCTTACAGTCATACCCCCCCTCTCTTCCACCTCTCTCACCTCCCTCTTTCTTTTCCCTTACTCCTATCTTTCTTGACCCTCCTACTTCTTCTATCCTTCTCTTTCTTTCCCTCTCTTTCTACCTTCCCTTCTCTTCTTTTCCTCTCTACTTTCTCTTCTCTTCTTTCCCTTCTCTTCCTAACTTCCAAAAACACTATTGTGGTCGTATAGCGTAACATTCATGCCGAAATTTCCAACTTCGGTTTCATATTGGCTATATGACTTGTAACTCTCTTCGTTATTAATAAAATAACTGCTCTCGCCCACTGGCGCTTAGCTTCGGAGTTCTGATGGGATCCGGCGTAGTAGCCAAGGTATGATCGTACCACGCTGAGTGCGCGGGGCGCTCACTACCGGGTGGCCCGCGAGCTACACTACCCTTCATTATAGTCAAATCGCCCCGGCACGAGCCAAAAGGGATCCTCTGTCCGCCGGCACCCCCCGGAACGCCGCTAAGATGGTTTGAGGGCTCCTCCGTGGCCGGACCCCCTTCAGGATGGTGTGTTTTGTTCTTGTTTTTGTTTTTTTCCGGGCAGTTTGGCGCAAAAAATATCCTTTCTTTCCCCTGTCCACCCCCCGCAGGAGAGCTGGTATAACAAATGGGTACGACACGAGGACTTCCCGGGAGGTCACCCTGCCCAGTACTGCTCTCGCCCACTGGCGCTTAGACCTTGCTTACCTACCTACCTTCCTAAGGAGCCTTCTAGACGCACTATTCACGTCACTATTTCATAAGCTGTTATTAGTATTTGTATCGGAGGAGTAACGGGAGGGTATCGGCAACGGCTACGAGCGGGTGTGACGGAAGCGGCGGCGAACGCGACACTGCGGGGTCGATCGATTTTTCGCCACCCCCTCGATCTCGCCACCGTGCCTCGGCATCCCTCGCGTCACTTTACTGTTTCATTCCTGCAGTGGGGGGGAGGGTGGCCCCGGTGCTCTCTGACGGTCAGGCAGAGCCGGTAGCCGCCCTTCCCCCCTACTCATCGCCTTCCATCCCCCCACCCAACAGTATTGCCCCGCCAGCCCGCGTCGAGGTGACCGTCGGCAAGGGCAGGGACCAGGTGCGCTCTGCCTCGCAAGGCCGGAAACGACCACGGGAGAGGGCAGAGGAAGGCCCCGCCTCACGCTTGGAGAAGCAGGAGCGCGGAGCCACACGTTCGCGCTCCCATGGTCGCAAAAAGTCATCTGTCCCCCCCCCCCCTCCGCCACTCCCACAGGCCAACACTAGCGCCAGGAGAGCCCCCACCTCCTCCACACCAATGGCCACAGGTAGCAAGGCTGGCACAGGTGAGGCCGCAGCAGTGCCTGTGGCAGGGGATGGGGATGCGGCAGCACCGGGGGGTCCTGCAGAGGTGGCAGCAGAGATGGGGGTGTGGGAGGTGAAAGAGGGGGTGACGGAGAGGGCATGGGGGGAAAGATCGGCAGAGACGGTGGGGGCTGGTGAGGACTCAGAGTGGGACGAGGCTGGGGACTCGGATAGGGACAACGCGAAGGACTCGGATTGGGTTTTGGAGGGCGCCGAGGACTCGGATGAGGACGTAGTTGAGCTCATAGCACCCGCTCCTAGTGCAGCCAGGCTCGAGGCCGTGTCCTCAGCAGGGGAGCCAGCGACGGGAGCTGTGGGGTTGGCAGGAGCGGCAGCTGGAGCGGAGGCGGAGGGGGAGGTGGCACGGGCTGGGGTAGAGAGGGCAGCTTTAGAGGGTATGGCCCGGGCCTATGCGCGGTCTATGGCCGCATGTGGTGCGGCGCCGGAGGCAGCAGCAGGAGAGGCTGCAGGTGTGGCAACTGCAGGGGCGGTTGCAACAGTGGCAGCCATCAGGACCGCGGCAAAGGAGGCTGCCGCAGGAGTCACCGCAGGGGGTACTCCAGCGGAAGCTGCTATGGCAGAGGCAGAGGCAGGAGAGGCTGCATGGGGGAAGGTGGAAAAGGCGGCTGCAGAGGCGGCAGCAGCACGGGCTGTAGCCGCAGGGGGAGGAACGACAGCCGTGGCGGGAGGGGCGGCTGTGGGGGCTGCCGCAAAGGCCTTTGCAGAAGTGACAGCAGCTCCAGCACCAGCAGAGGCGCAGGCACCTAGGCCGGCTGCAACGGGGGCGGCAGAAGGAGACCCTGCAGAGGTAGCAGCCGCTGGGGGTGGGGCCGCCCCAGAGTTGGCAGCAGCCGGGGGGTTGGTCGCGGCGGCGGCAGCAGCAGCTGGGGCTGCAGCAGAGGCGGTGGCAGCGGGAGCATGGGCAGCGGCGGCAACAGCTGGGGCCTCCGCGGAGGAGGCGACAGCAGTGGATCATGCAAGGGGCGCATCGGCTCGGGCTCGGGATGCGGCAGAGGCAGCAGCAGCAGGGGCCGCAGGGGCAGCCGGGGCGGATTTGGGGACAGCAGCAACGGCAGGCGCCCCTGCGGAGGCGGCAGAGGCGGCAGAGGCGGGAGCAGTGGCGGTGCAGGCGGCGGCAGGAGCTGGGGCTGCCACCGCAGAGGAGGCAGCAGCAGCCGATCCTGCGAGGGGCGCAGTGACCGGGGCTTGGATGCCGCAGCGGCGGTGATGGCTGGGGCCGCTGCAGCGGCCAGGGTGGCTGCCGGGGAAGCAGACGAAGGAGTCCCTGCTGAGGCGGCGGGGGCAGGGTTAACGGCAGAGGCCGCAGCAGCAGCAGCGGCAGCAGCATCAACAGGAGCACGTGCAGGGGCGGCTCGGGCAGCAGCTGGAGCGGCAGGGAGAGGATAGCCGCCGGAGGCGGCAGCAACGGCAAGGCTACCTACGGCGGAGGAGGTGGCAGCAAAGGGAGCTGTCGTACGCGCTCTTGCACGGGCCGTTACCGTGGGGGGGTTGGATGCACGGCTGGCTGCTGCTGCGGCAGCAGCGGAGGAGGCAGAGGTAGGCGCCGCCACGGGGAAGGCAGCCAGGGGGAGTGCCGCAGGGAAGCCAGCAGCAAGTGCTGCGGCGGGGAAGGCAGCGGCGGGAGCGGCGGCAGGGAAAGTAGCAATAGGTCCCGCTGTTTCGAAGGCGGGAGCTAGCAGGGCCGTGACAGCGGTGGTGGCGGCGGCGCCTGCGGCAGTGACGGCTGACAAAGGGGCAGCAGGTGGGGACGCACCGGGGGCAGCAGCGGAGGCGACAGCAGGAGCCGCATCAGGGAAGGCTGCAACAAGTGCAACAAGTGCAGCAGGAGGTGCTGCCAGGGAGGCAGCAGCTGGAGCGGCTGCAGCACAGCCAACAACGGGAGCAGCCAGCCACGTCGGGCGCCCGCCCTTGGCGGCACAAGGTGGGTGCAAGCGGGGCAGCCAGGGCCCTGGCGTTTCTGGCAGAGCCTTGCTCTCCGGTGTCAGCCACCGTGGCTCAGCCGCAGCATTGCCAGCCCCTCCCCTCCCCTCCCCTAGGGCCGGGCGAATCACGCGAGGCGGCCGTCGAGGTTCGGCTGGACGAGGAGGGTCCACTTTCTGGATACATCCAGGCCGCCCCAGCCCTCTCATGCTTCCCCCCGCCAGAGCTTGCGCCAGAGGGAACAGAACAGCCCACGGGAGCTCTGACCGCCCCCTCCCCCCTCCCACCCATGCAGGTTGGCGCTCCGGCAGCCCCAACGCGGGTGGAAGCCTCGGTCCAACCCTCCTTGCTAGGCCCCTCCCCATCTTCTGCCACTGCAGGTGCCCCCCGCACTGACCATGGCACATGCCCTGGCGGCGAAAGGGGCGCTCCTCACAAGAAGGGCAAGCAGGGCGAACTGCCTGGGGGGAGAATTAACCCGAACAAACTCCCTCTCGGCCCGTGCCGCCTCACAGCGGCAAACCCCACCTCACAAGCCCCACAGCTGAGCCTCGGGCAAGGCGCAGCCATCAAGGGCCTCACTCCGCTTCCCTTCCCTATGGCCCAGCCTATCACACCCCCAACTTATTCCCCCCCTACCTCCCCCACGCATCCCACCCGGGACCTTCCCTCGACAATCCAGCCCCCACTCCCCTCCCGCCCCTTTGTACAAGCCCCTGGCTTCATGTCCCGCCTGGCTGCCCCGATGCGGGTGGAAGCTTCGCACATTCCAGCCACACCAGCTCCGACCCAGGGCGTCCCATCGACTCATGACCCTATTCTCGCTGCTCAACCGGCTCTCTTGCCATGCCCGCTTGCCCCCACGCAGCCCGGCACCGCCGTCATGGGCGAAGCTCGAGCGACCCCCATATCTCACTCTCCCCCCTCCCACACCAGGCACTCTCTGTTGGCTAGGGGCCAAGCAGATGATGCCAACTCCCCAACCGGAATGGACATCGACCCAGAGTTAGTAGTGGCCCCGCACGATGCCTCCCCCGATCTTTACGTCCCCCCTTTCCGTCGTATTGCGCAGGCGGCGACATCGGCCAACACCCGGGAGGAGGGAGGCAAGGAGGGCGCTACAGCGGGGATGTGTTTCAAGAGCGGTGCGGCCAATCCCACCACCGCTACCACTCGTCTCCTTCCCCCCGTCCCCTCACCCGCCCCAGCCCCACCCCCAGAACGGCTCGGCGCGCAAGCGCAAGCGCACGCTCACCCGTTGCAGTCACCCGTTGTCGGCGACCAGGCCCCCCCACCCTCTTTGCCATCCCACCCCCAACCACAGCAGGGGGTGGTCACCCGGCGGACCTCGGCGGGACGACCTGTCGGCCCCGGTACAAGGCCAAAGGGGCATCGGGGACAGCACGGCCGCCGGGGCAGACGGACACAAGCTCAGCCGAGATGGACATCGATCCAGAGGCGGAGGGAGCGGCTCCAGCACCTCCCAAGCAGCCCTACATCCCCCCCCAGCGTCGACCTCCCCCTCCCATCTCTCCCCTCCCCTCCCGCCCACATCCCTCCACCCAGGTCCAGGGCCAAGGCGGCCCACCCACCACGACCAACCAACCCGCCCTCCTTCCCCCACCCACAGGCGGACAGTCACAGGGGGCGGACTGGGAGACGGAGGCAGCAGTTGCCGACCTGCTCGGGATCTGGAGCATGTCTGCTACCCCCTCTGCGTCCCCCCTAGGCCCAGCACCCCAGGCCGCGGGCGACCTGGCCGACGACCCCCATGCCGCCCCCCCGTTATCTCCCTCCACAGCCCTCGCACCAGAGCGGATGGCCATCGACGACTCAGACGCGCCCCTTGCCCCCCCACTTGGCCCAGGCGGGACTACGCCTCCAGGCGACCGTACCTACGCTCAGCCAGCACACCCGCACCCCGGCCCTCCCCTCGAGCCTGATGCACCCCTTGCCCCTGCCACCATCCCCCCACCCCACACGGCCACAGCTCAGGCTCCTATAGTCCCCCCTCCCAGCCCACTTCCGGGAGGAGAGTTTTCGCGGCCCAGTGCTGCAGACCCTCACCCCCCACCCACACCAGCACATGGCCGACCCCGCCACCGGTGCTTTCCCCTCCCCCCAGGATGCAGGGGCCGCACCTAGGCCCTCGGGCCCCCCGCCGATCCCTCCCCCTCTTTCGACATCGCCGCCGCCGATGACCTCCGTCCGACCCCAGGTGGCAGGTGAGCCTCCTTCCCCGATGGCAGGCGACTATCGACCGGACCCGGTCGTCGAGCCGGCCGCCTCCACCGCCAGCTCTGACGATACCGCCCACACCGATCATGCGGACGAGTCCACGCCAGCCCATGAGGTGAGATGTCCCATGTGCCTGAACCTCATGGCGGACGATAGAGCTCTCTGCCACCACACACCTCACTGCACCCCGAGCGATGAGGCACGCCGTGTGCAGGCCCGCTAGGAGGCCGCCTTGGTCGGCGGGTCACTCTCACGCCCGGGTTCATCTTTCCCGGTCTTTTCCGACGCGCAGTGGGCGCAGCTGGACTCTGTGGATTGGAGGGAGTATTTCTCTCCGTCCCGGACGCATGCTTGCCCGCTCCGGCGCATTCCGCCGAGGGTCCGCAGAGGCATCTCTGATGTCCTCCGCGCGATCACCGCCTGTATGGAGCAGTATACGGATGCCGACATGCCCCACTTCTTGTTCACGGCAGTGCCGACGCTGTTCTTAGCGCCGGCTACTCCCCTCAGCTGCGTGTTCTCTTTTGGCTTCGTCCACCCTTGTGGCTCTCGCGAAGCCGAACGGGGACGTGCGGCCGATCGCCATTGGAGAGGTGCTCGTGCGCGTCCTCTCCCGTGTAGTCTGCCTCTAGCTCCACGACCAGATGGCAAGAGTGTTCCTCGCGTCACAGCAGTTCGGAGTCGAGGTCACGTGTGGCACAGAGGTCACCGTTAGAGGCATTGTCCGCGCTCTAGCTGACCACCCAGGCTGGGTGGTTCTGCAGCTGGACGTGGCCAACGCCTTTAACTCTTTCTTTCGCGACGTCTTGTTCCAGGCACTGCATGCCAGTCCTGAGTTCAGGTGCCTCATTCCATTCATCCCTCTTTTTTACGGCACGCCGTTCGATCTGCTCTATCGGACCGGCAGGGGAGTCACCACGATGCACTCGGAGCGCGGCACTCGGCAGGGAGACCCGCTGAGCCCGTTTCTCTATGACCTCACGCAGCGCCTTGCCCTGTAGCCCGTCCTGGCAGGGGGTGACGTCCAACTCTGGTCGTACGCCGACGACACCTACCTCGTGGGCCCTCCAGACAGGGTGCTGCACCACTTCACGGAGGTCGTGAGGCGCTTGGGCGAGTTGGGCCTTGCTGTCCAGCCGCACAAGTGCCTTGTCCATCACACGTCGTTGATCCTGCCTCGCGACGTGCAAGCTTTCACTGATTTGGGCATCGAGGTCGCACGCCAGGGGCTCACCGTGACGGGCGTCCCGGTTGGCACCGAGACCTTTGTGACGACCAGCCTGCGGGACCGACTGGAGAGGATGGCTGGGGTGCTGCCGTGGCTCCCGAGGCTGCGGCAGCCACAGACAGCGGCGTGCCTGCTCTCCGCGTGTGTCAGCACACATCCGCAGTACTTGGCGCGGACAGTCCCCCCATCACCAGAGGTACGTGCCATCTTTGCAGCGTGGGACGCGCGCTTGGGAGCGACCTTCCAGCGGCTCCTGGTGCGAGGTACGTGGAGGGAGGGGGACGCGATCTGCGAGGCAGCCCTGGAGCAGGCTTTCCTCCCGATTCGCATCGGGGGCTTGGCATCCCTTTAGGGTCCAGGTGCGGGAGCTTGGCTTACGGCGGTACCCTATGCGGACTCCGTGCGCATTCTGGAGGTGCAGTGGCAGGTGGCTTCATGCTTTCGTCTCGGTCTCCCCATTCTCCAGTTATTCCAGGCACGTCAGTGCTCGTGCGGAGAGGAGATCGCCGACATGTTTGTGCCACATCACACGGTGACGTGCGCGCGCTTCGCGATCGCCACGACCATCCACGACACAGTGAAGTACATGCTTCGTGACTTCGCGGACGAGGCCGCCTTCGCTGTCCAGGTGGAGGACACCGCGCTCATTCCGCACCTGGAGGCAGCGCGAGCTCGACTGCAGGTTTTGCAAGCAGGGGAGGGGCAGGGGCAGGAGTGGGCAGGACAGATAGGACGGCAGCAGCAGCGGGTTCAGGAGGGGGGGGAAAGGGCAGGCGGGGGAGGAGGGAGAGAGGCAGGGGGCAGAGAAGGAGCAAGAGGGGCAGCAGCAGCGGTTCGGCAGGGAGGATCAACAGCAGCAGCAGCAGCAGCAGGGCACGGGGGAGAGCCGGCGGGAGGAGGAGCGGCAGCAGCAGCGGGGCACGGGGGAGAGCCGGCGGGAGGAGGAGCAGCAGCAGCAGCGGCAGGGTGGCGGAGAGGGGCAGCAGCGGCGCGCGGGGGGAGAGGGGCAGGTACAGCAGCCGCAGGGAGCTCAGGCAAGGCCGCAGCAGGGGGCCCAGGCGGGACAGCAGCAGGGGACAGGGGACGGGCTCTTGGGCAGGGCACCACCGAGGCGGGTGCACTTCGCGCGCGAGGTGTTAGGAGAGGCCCACGCAAAGGGGAGGACAGGCGAGGGTGGGCTAGAGGGGTCGGTAGTAGGCGGGGGTATAGGAGGGACGGAGGGCGGGAGGGGAGGGGGTGTGTGAGGGGGAGTGGGGGAGGGGAGAGCAGGAGGGAGGAGAGGGAGGGTGAGAGGGGGAGTTGGGAGGGGGACCACGACGACTAGAGGGGGGGCATCAGGGGACCAGACAGAGCAGCAGCCTGCGCAGCAGCAGCAGACGCCAGCCGCTCGCACAGGCCGCATAGGGGCACCTACCCGCATTCCCGACCTCACACGCAGGGCGCCGCGAGATGCATTGATGGTGATTGTAGACGTCTCGGTGGCAGGCCCACAGCGGGAGGGGAATGCGCAGTTCAGGCGGATGGCACCCACTCAGATTGGCGGCGCAGCAGCTAGGCGGGTGCAGGACAAGCTGCGACACTGGAGGCCGGTGTTACAGGGGTTGCAGCCGGATCCAGAGTTTTGCGCCTGCGTAGTGGAGACTTTTGGGTGGTTGAGTCAGCCACTGCGGCAGTTCCTAGGGCTGTGTGCATCGCGGACAACACGGTGGAGGAGAGATTCAGGGGCAGGGGATGACGGGTCGGCACGGATATTTGAGACGAGCCTCACTACACGTCTCTCCGTGGCACTGCAGCGCGCGCAGGCAAATGTGATCATGCAGCATGCAGTGCGGCAGCTGGGCGGCTTCGACAATGGATGGATGCCAGAACCGGTACCTTTGGGCGCTGGGCGAGGGAGTTGGCACCACATCACAGGGTGCTTCGAGAGTGCAGCAGATATGCAGTATATGTATAATGCATATGTGTAGAAAACATATATAGGCCGTGCTTGAGAGGCTGTGCCCGCGCTGTGTGCGTGGGCTGTTGCTTTGTTATGTCCCATGATGTCCCTCTGATATAGTCACACCCCCCCTCCCTCCTTTCCCTCTCCGCTTTCTCTCCTCTTTCTCGCTCTCTTCTCTCCCACTCTCTCTGCTACCTTCTTCCTTCCACTATCTCCTCTCTCGTTCCTTCTCTATCTCTTCTCTCTCTCTTTTTCTCTTCTATACCTCTAAACGCTACTATGTCATAATAGTGTAACGCTCATGCCGAAATTCTCATCTTCGGCTTTAGAAATTGCTATATGACTTGTAACTCTCTTCGTTATTAATAAAATAACTGCTCTCGCCCACTGGCGCTTAGCTTCGGAGTTCTGATGGGATCCGGCGTAGTAGCTAAGGTATGATCGTACCACGCTGAGTGCGCGGGGCGCTCACTACCGGGTGGCCCCCGAGCCACACTACCCTTCATTATAGTCACATCGCCCCGGCACGAGCCAAAAGGGATCCTCTGTCCGTCGGCACCCCCCGGAACGGCGCTAAGATGGTTTGAGGGCTCCTCCATGGCCCGACCCCCTTTAGGATGGTGTGTCTTGTTTGTTTGTTTGTTTTTTTTTTTTTCCGGGCAGTTTGGCGCAAAAAATATCCTTTCTTCTTTCCCTTGTCCACCCCCCGCAGGAGAGCTCGCAAAACAAATGGGTACGACACGAGGACTTCCCGGGAGGTCACCCTGCCCAGTACTGCTCTCGCCCACTTGCGTTTAGACATTGCTTACCTACCTACCTTCCTAAGGAGCCTTCTAGATGCTACTATTCACGTCACTATTTCATAAGATGTTATTAGTGTTTGTATCGGAGGTGTAACAGGAGGGTATCGGCAACGGCTACGAGCGGGTGTCACGGAAGCGGCGGCGAACGCGACCCTGCGGGGTCGATCGATTTTTCGCCACCTCCTCGATCTCGCCACCGCGCCTCGGCATCCCTCGCGTCACTTTACTGTTTCATAGGCTGTTATAAGTGTTTGTATCGGAGGTGTAACGGGAAGGTATCGGCAACAGCTAGGAGCGGGTAAGACGGAAGCGGCGGCGAACACGACCCTGCGGTGTCGAACAATTTTTTTTCGCCACCCCCGTCGATCTCGCCATCCCACCCCGCAAAGTCCCCCGTCACTCTCGCTCGCCTTCCACTCCGCTCCCTCTCTCTCTCCTAGACTGCCGCGTCGCGCGCTTCTTAGCTTCTAAAGCTTAGAACCACGCCACGCCACCTAACCCTAAAATAGTCCCTCTGCACAGCATCGTTTTTCACGATGCCCTTACCTCCCCCGCTAGGCGCTCGACATTAGGTAAGCACCCACGTCATTTCCCCCCCTCTTACTTAGTGTACTCTTCCGGTATTTCCTGCGCGAAACTAGGTGAGAACCACGGCTGAGTCTGACCCCACGGTTACCTTTTCTTAGCCAGCCGTTCATCTCCTTCCCTGCCCGCCATTTTCCATCCGTTCCTGCCCAGCGTTTCCCCCGTTCCTGCTCGCGCGTCACCCCTCTCTCCCAGCACGCGTCCCTTCCCTGCTCGCCGTCCGTCCCTTCCCTGCTCGCTGTCCGTCCCTTCCCTGCTCACCGTCCGTCCCTTCCCCGCTCGCCGTCCGTCCCTTCCCTGCTCGCCGCCCGTCCCTTCCCTGCTCGCCGTCCATCCCATCCCTGCTCGCCGTCCATCCCTTCCCTGCTCGCCGTCCGTCCCTTCCCTGCTCGCCGTCCCTCCCTGCCCTGCTCGCTGTCCCTCCCTTCCCTGCTCGCTGTCCCCCCCCTTTTTTCCCAGCTCGCCATCCCCCCCTTTTCCCTGCTTGCCGTCCCCCCCTTTCCATGCCCGCCGTCCCCCCTTTCCCTGCTCGCCGTCCCTCCCTTCCCTGCTCGCCGCCCCTCCCTTCCCACCTCGCCGTCTCTCTTCATTTCCTGCCCGCCCTCCCTGTTTTCCCAGCACGTTGTCCCCCATCCCCCTGTTTGACGTCCCCTCCGACCCTGCTCGCCGTCTCCCCCCCATTTTCCCTGCTCAACGTCCCCTCCGCCCCTGCTCGCCGTTTCCCCCTGCTCCCCATTTCCCCCCCTGTCTAGCTTGCCACTTTCCCCTTTCCCCAACTCGCAACTTACCCCTCTCCCCAGAACGCCACCTTGCCCCCTGTCCAACTCACCGCTTCCCCCTCCCTTGCCGCTGCTCCACCCCCTCCTTGGCCGCTGCTTTTCCCCCTCCTTGCCGTGGCTTTTTCCCCCCTTTGCCCGCGGCTTTCCCCCCCGGCTGCTGTTTTTCCCCACGTTGCCCCCTGCTTTTCCACCCTCGCCCGCTCCTTCTCCCGCCTTTTTGCCTGCGGCTTTTCCTCCCATCGCCCGCCGCTTTCCCCCCTTGCCGCTGCTTTCCCTCCTCGCTGCATTCCCCCCTTGCCGCTGCTTTCTCCCCTCGCCTTGCCTCTTGCTTTTCCCTCCCTGGCCCCTGCATTTCCCCCCCTTGCCCGCTGTCATTCCCCCCCTTGTCCGCGGCTTTTCCCCCCTAAGCCGCTTCTTTGCCCGCTGCTCCCCCGCTCCCCTGCCCGCTGCTCCCCCGCTTCCCTGCCCGCTGCTCCCCCGCTTCCCTGCCCCGTTGTTCCCCCGTTATCTGCCCGCCGCCCCCCACTCTCCTGCCCGCTGTTCTCCCCAATCGCCCACCCGCTGTCCCAGACCTCCCCGCCCGCCGTACTTTCCTTCCCAGCTCGCCGTCCCCCCTACCTTCCTGCCTGTTCAACAGCACTTCTTGTCCGGGCTTCCCCTACTCCCTCCCTGGTCCCCCCTCCTTCCCCGCCATGCTTCCCCCTACACTCCCTCCAGTTTCCCCCTAGTATCTCCCTGTCTCCCCCACCCCTCACCCCCGTTCTGTGCTATCTCCCCCACTGTTCCCCGGTTGCCTGCCCCCTGTTTCCCCCATCCCACCCCCCATGCCCACCACCTTTCCCAACCCTGGCCGACTGCTGTTCCCCTCCTTGTCCACTGCTCGTCCCCCCTTGCCCACTCATTTTCTCTCCTGGCCCACTGCTTGTCCCTACGTGCCCCGTGATTTTCCCCCCTTGCCCACTCATCTTCCCCACGTGACCACTGCCTCCCCCCCTGGCCCACTGCTGTTTCCCCCCTTGCCTTCTATTTTTCTCCTAGCTGCCCACTGCTACTTTTCCCCGCTGCCTTCCCCCACTTGCCCCCTGCTGTTCCCCCCCTTGCTGCTGCCCTTTCCCCCTTGTCGCTGCCTTTCCTCCCCTTGGCGGCTGTTTTCCCCCCCTTCGTCCGCTGTTTCTCCCCCTCTTTCGCGGCTGTTTGTCCCCCCTTCGCCCGCCACTTTTCCCCACCCTGCCCGCTTCATTTCCCCCGCCCCTTCTTGCCCGCCACTTTTCCCCACTTGCCGCTGCTTTTCCCCCCCTGCCGCTGCTTTTCTCCTCGTTGCCCGCCGCTTTTCACCCCTTGTCGCTGTTTTTCCCCCCCTTGCCTTCTATTTGTCTCCTTGCTGCCCACTGCCACTTTTCCCCGCTGCCTTCCCCCACTTGCCCCCTGCTTTTCCCCCACTTGCCCGCTGCTGTTTCCCCCCCTGGCTGCCGCTTTTTCCCCCCGTGCCGCTGCCTTTCCTCCCCTTGGCGGCTGTTTTTCCCCCCCTTTCGCCCGCCGTTTCCCCCCCCCCTTTTGCGGCTGTTGTCCCTTCTTCGCCCGCCGCTTTTCCCCACTTGCCGCCGCTTTTCGCCCCTTGCTGCTGTTTTTCCCCCCCTGCCGCTGCTTTTCTCCTCTTTGCCTGCTGCTTTTCACCCCTTGTCGCCGTTCTTCCCCCCCCCTTTTTTTTTGCCGCTGCTTCCCCCACCCCTCGCCCACTGCTTTTTCCCTGCCCTGCCCGTTGCATTTCCCCTCTTTGCCCCTGCCCTCCCACCCCTTACCCGCTGTTATCTCCCCCCCTGTCCGTTGCTGTTCCCCCCTTTGCCCGCTGCTGTCCCCCCCCCATACCTGTGGCCTTTCCCACCCGTGCCCGCTGCTTTTCCCCCCCTTGCCGCTCCTCTTCCCCCCTTGCTCGCTGCTTCTCCCCCCCTTGCCCGTTGCTTTACCCTCCCTTGCCCCTGCTCTCCCCCCCCTTGCCCGCTGTTATTTGCCCATTGCCTGCTGCTTTTCCCCTGGTCCGCTGCTTCTCCCCCCTTGCTTGCTGCTATTCCCCCCCCTGGCCCGCGGCTTTTTCCTCCTGCCCGTTTTGCGGCCCATTTGGTCCCACCCATCCTTCGGTCCTCTCTCCACTCCCGACCCTCTCCTTTGACTGTCCACTTCCCCCCCACATTCCCCCATTTTCTTCGTGTTCCTCCCTTCCTTCTCCCCTTGGTTCCCCCACTCATATCCCCTCCCGCTCTCCCCTACTGTTCCCCGTTAATTCCCCCTCGTATTCTATCCTGCTTTCCTCTCCTTTCCCCCTGTTTCCCCTCCTCTCCCCCTTGCCCACGACTTCTCCCCCTTGCCCATTACTTCTCCCCCATTGCCCACTGCTTCTCCCCCCCTTGCCCATGATTTCTCCCCCATTGCCCACTGCCTCTCCCCCCTTGCCCACCACTTCTTCTCGTTTGCCCACTGCTGTTCCCCTCCTGGCCCTCTACTCTTCCCCCGCTGCCCACCGACTTTCCCCCCTAGCCCACTGATTTCCCCCCCTTACCCGTTGCTCTTCGCCTCTTTGTCCAGTGCATTTCTCCCCTTCCCTCACTGCTTTTCTGCCCCTTGCCCTTTGACTTTCCCCTCCTTGCTCCCACCAAATCACACGTCAGTTTCCTCCCTCGAAATCTTCTCGCCCCACACCCTGTGCTCTTCACTCTTCCCCCCCCTCCCCTTCCACGTCCCCCCTCTCCCTGCAGGCTGTTTCTTTCCATCTTGTCCAATCCCCGTTTCCCCACCTTCCCCCCGTATGCCTCCCCACAGTCGAGCTCCATAACCCGCCCCTAACCGCTGCCCCCTGTTCTTTTTTTTTTTTTTTTTTTTTTTTTTTTTTCTCCCTATCCTCCCCCCCCCTGTCCTCCTCCCCACTCCACGCAGTTTCTCTGATCTCACCTACTTTTCCCGCTGTTTTCCTCCCTCCCTTCCCCCCTTGCCTCCCCCTCCTCCCCTTCGTCTAGCATGCAGCCCCCGTGGCCATGACCCACACCCCCTGCAAGGGGGGGGAGGGCAGCCCCGGTGCACTCCGCCGGTCAGGCAAAGCCGGTGGCCGCCCTTCCATCCCCCCACCCAACAGTATCGCTCCGCCAGCCCGAGTCGAGGTGACCATCGGCAAGGGCGGGGACCAGGTGCGCCCTGCCTCGCGAGGCCAGAAACGACCACGGGAGAAGGCGGAGGAAGGCTATGCCTCACGCCTGGAGAAGCAGGAGCGCGAAGCCACATGCTCGCGCTCCCATGGTCGCAAAAAGTCATCTCCCACCCCTCCGCCACTCCCACAGGCCAACACTAGCGCCAGGAGAGCCCCCACCTCCTCCACACCCATGGCCACAGTTAGCAAGGCTAGCACAGGTGAGGCCGCTGCAGGGCCTGTGGCAGGGGATGTGGATGCGGCAACACCGGGGGGTCCCGCAGAGGTGGCAGTGGAGGTGGGGGTGTGGGAGGGGAAAGAGGGGGTGACGGAGAGGGCAGAAGGGGAAAGATCGGCAGGGACGGTGGGGGCTGGTGAGGACTCAGAGTGGGACGAGGCTGGGGACTCGGATGGGGACAACGCGAAGGACTCGGATGATGACGTAGTCGAGCTTATAGCACCCGCTCCTAGTGCAGCCAGGCTTGAGGCCGTATCCTCAGCATGGGAGCCAGCGACCAGAGCTGTAGGGTCGGCAGGAGCGGAAACTGGAGCGGAGGCAGAGGGGGAGGTGGCACGGGCTGGGGCAGAGAGGGCCGCATTAGGGGATATGGCCCGGGCCTATGCGCGGTCCATGGCCGCATGTGGTGCGGCGCCGGAGGCAGCGGCAGGAGAGGCTGCAGGTGTGGCAACAGCAGGGGCGGTTGCAACAGTGGCAGCCATCAGGACCGCGGCAAAGGAGGCTGCCGCAGGAGTCACCGCAGGGGGTACTCCAGCGGAAGCTGCTACGGCAGGGGCAGAGGCAGGAGAGGCTGCAGGGGGGAATATGGAAAAGGTGGCTGCAGAGGCGGCAGCAGCACAGGTTGTAGCCGCAGGGGGAGGAACGACAGCCGTGGTAGGAGGGGCGGCTGTGGGGGCTGCCACAAAGGCCTTTGCAGAAGTGGCAGCAGCTCCGGCACCGGCAGAGGCGCGGGCATCTGAGCCGGCTGCAGCGGGGGCGGCAGAAGGAGACCCTGCGGAGGCAGCAGCCGCTAGGGGTGTGGCCGCTCCAGAGGTGGCAGCAGCCGGGGGGGTGGTTGCTGCGGCGGCAGCAGCAGCTGGGGCTGCTGCAGAGGCAGGGGCAGCGGGAGCATGGGCAGCGGCGGCGACAGCTGGGCCTCCGCGGAGGTGACAGCAGAGGATCATGCACGGGGTGCATCGGCTCGGGCTCGGGATGCGGCAGAGGCAGCAGCAGCAGGGGCTTCAGCGGCCGCAGGGGCAGCCAGGGCTGATCTGGGGGCAGCAGCAGCAACAGGCGGCCCTGCAGAGGTGGCAGAGGCGGGAGCTGCGGAGAAGGTGGCAGCAGCAGTAGCTGGGGCTGCCACCGCAGAGGAGGCAGCAGAGGAGGCAGCAGCAGGCGATCTTGCGAGGGGCGCAGCGACCGGGGTTCGGGATGCCGCGGAGGCGGTGATGGCAGGGGCCGCTGCAGCGGCTAGGGTGGATGCCGGGGAAGCAGCCGAAGGAGCCCCTGCTGAGGCGGTGGGGGCAGGGACAACGGCAGAGGAAGCAGCAGCAGCAGCAGCAGCAGCAACAGGAGCACGGGCAGGGGCGGCTGCTGGAGCGGCAGGGATAGGAGAGCCGCCGGAGGCGGCAGCAGTGGCAAGGCTACCTACGGCGGAGGAGGCAGGAAAGGGAGCTGTTGTACGCGCTCTCGCACGGGCTATTACCGGGGGGGGGAGGGATGTATGCACGTCTGGCAGCTGCTGCGGCAGCAGCGGAGGAGGCAGAGATAGGGGCCGCTGCGGGGAAGGCAGCCAGGGGGAGCGCCACAGGGAAACCAGCAGCAAGTGCTGTGGCAGGGAAGGCAGCAGCGGGGGCAGCGGCAGGGAAAGTAGCAATGGGTCCTGCTGTTTCGCAGGCAGCGGCTAGCAGGGCCGCGACAGCGGCGGCGGCAGCGGCGGCGGCGGCGGCGGCTGCGGTGGTGTCAGCGGAAAAAGGGGCCGCAGGGGGTGCCGCACCGGGGGCAGCAGCGGAAGCGGCTGCAGGGAAGGCAGCAGCAGGATCAGCAGGGCGTGCCGCGGGGGAGACAACCGCCGGGGTAGCTGCGGGGATGGCAGCAACAGGAAGGGCAGCTGGGGCGGCAGCAGGGAAGGCAGCAACAGCAGCAACACGGGCAGCGGCAAGAGGTGCTGCACGGGAGAGGGCAGCTGGAGCCGCTGCAGGAAAGGCAGCAGCTGCAGCAGCTCCAGCAGGAGGTGTGGTGAGAGAGACAGCAGCCGGAGCGGCTGAAGGTAAGGCTGTATCTGGGACGAGGGCTAAGGAGGCCGGACACAGGGCAGCACCTGGGCCGGAGGAGACTGTCTCATCCCCTCCCACCCCCCCCATCTCCCCCTTCCCCCCCCCTCCTTCCCGCCCTCCACCTACTTCCCTTGTGGTCCCCCATCCTCCCCTTCCCCCCCCTGCTCCCAATCCCATGCATGCAGGGGCTTAACCAGCGGCGCAGGGCCCTAGCCGTGGGCTACAACCCAGGGCTATGGGTGGGGCGGCCCGAGCCTTGGCGTTTTTGGCGGACCCCTGTACACCCGAGCCAATGATCGGGACGCAGTCTCACCACACCCTCGGGCAAGGCGGGGGTCCCTCGGCGCCCACTCTGCTTCCCTTCCCGGCCGTGGGCCCTACCTTGCCCGCGCCCTGCCCCCCCCCTCCCTCTCCCACACATCCCTCCCGCCCCCTTTCCCCGGCAATCCAGCCGGAACTCCCCTCACGCCCTTTCGTGCAGCCTTCAGGTTTCATGTCCCGCACGGCAGGCGACCACGGGAGTGCCTCCCTCTTGGGCCCTCCCTTGTCACTTCCGTCTCTCACACCCTCCAGCCCAGCGCTGGGGCACCCAGCCTTCCCACTACCTCCCTTGAGCGTCCCACCCACGCTTAACCCTTACCCTACTGCCCAACCACCTCTCTTGCCCTGCCCTCCCACTCCCGCCCGGCCCATCAGCGCGAACAGGGGCGAGGCGAGGGCGACCCCCCCATCTCACCCTCCCCCTTCCTGCCCCACACACTCCTTGCCCGTCAGTATTCAGGTGGTCGCAGCGAGCCACCCATCCGCGATGGACGTCGACAAATTGGGAGTAGGGGACCTGCATGATGTCTCCTCCCAACCCTACATCCCCCCTTACCGTCGCTCCGCACAGGCAGCGATGTCGGCAGACGCCCAGGGGGAAGGGGACGGGGAAGGTGTCGGGGGAGGGTGGGGCATTGCGGATGGTGCTGCCGATTCCACCACTGCCACCACCCCTCTCTTTCCCCCCCTGTCCCCATCTGCACCCGCCCCAGGGCAGGCCGCCATCCATGCGCAGGCTAGCCCATCGCGGCAGGCGGCCATCGGCGGCCACACCCCCTCACCCTCCCAGCTGCCCCATTCTCACACTCCTCACCCACAGCAGGGGGCGGTCACACGGCAGCCGCTGATTGGACAGTTTGCCCAACCCCACACAGGTCGCCGGAAGAAGGGCAAGGGCACGGGGACACCCGGGGCAGCCCGGCGCTCGGAGCAGCCGGACACGACTCCACCCTCTGCTGGCGTGCAGCCCTTACCATCAACCACCCCTCAGGTGACCCCATCATTGCCCCCGGCCCGCCACCCACTGCCCTCCCATAACCAGGATGGCGAGCTTCGGACGGTCTCCCTCCCTCACCCCACCCAGGCCCCACTCCCCTGTCACCCCCCCATCCCGCCCTTGGCCCCCCACGAGACGGTCGCCGCCGATGCCCCATCCGCGATGGAAATCGAACCGGAGGCGGAAGAGGTGTCGTTGGCCTCTCGCAAGCAAGCCTATATCCCCCCCCAGCGTCGGTCCCCACCACCCGCTTCTTTGTCCCCCTCCGGTCCACAACCTCCCACCCAGGTCAGGGCCCACGGTGGTTCGCCCACCACGACCACCAGCCTGCCCTGCTCCCCCTACCCACAGGCGGACAGTCGCAGGGGGCAGATGGGGAGACGGAGGCGGCAGTTGCCGACCTTCTCAGGATATGGGACACGTCCGCCACCCCCTCTGCGCCCGCTTGTCCGGGTCGGGTGGGGGGGGGAACCGTGGACTTTGCTCCAGACATCTCCCATGCCCCCCCTTCCCCCCCGTCCACCGCCCTCACACCGGAGCGCATGGTGATCGATGACTCCGACGCGGCCCCCGACCACCCCCTCTGCCCAGATGCGTCCACTGCTCCAGCTGCCCACACCCCAGCTCCTACGTCCCCCGTCGAGGCCACTGAGCTAGCCTGCCATCCGGACGCATGCCCCGCCCTGGTCACTATCCCCCAGGTCGTACCATCATCACCCACGCCCGCGCATCCCGCCGTCACTCCTCCCCCCCGGCCATTGCCTTGCCCGCCCCAGACGCACGGCCCGCCCCCCACTTGGGCCACCGACCTCGGACAGGGGCCCATCGAAGAGGCGGTCGTCGGCGCCGACAACTCGGAGAGCACGATGCCAGTCCCCCCGCACGACACAGCGGTGCCGACAGGAGGACTAGCGGTCACGTGTCCTACCTGCCGGAGCACCTTGGTGAGCAGCCACGCTCTTGCTCTCTATGCACCCCATTGCCAGCCCGCCGATGCTCTACGCAGGGCTGAGGCCCTTCAGGATGCCACCTCTTCCCCTCCCTCATTCAGCGAGCCACGCGCCTCCGTCGTCACATTCTCGGACGCCCAGTGGTCGTCCTTGGATGCGGTCGATTGGACGGATTATTTCTCACCGAGACGCATGCATGCTCGCCCGCTCCGGCGTATCCCGCCGAGGGTTCGCGGGGGGTACGTGGATGTCCTCTGCGCGATCTTGCAGCGCATCAGCCAGCACCCCAGGGCGGGCGGACCGACGTTTCTGCTGTTGGCCATCCCGGCCCTCCTCCTCACGCCTGCTACACCACCTGCACGATCACATATGGCGGCCATCACTGCGCGCATTGCGCGCTTCCTTGGTGGAGATTGGGACGCCCTCATAGCAGAGGCGCTCCACCGTCGCACACCCCTCGCGGCATGCACGACACGCCGCGCCCGTGCCGCGACTCCGACGCCTGACGAGCGCCGCATTGCCCGTTGCCTCCGCCTGGCAGCGTGCAATGAGGCGTCACGTGCTTGTGCGGCCTTGGAGTCAGCAAAGGCAGCCCCGGATGGAGATCAGACGGTGCACTGCCTACGGGCAAAGCACCCTTGCGCGGAGCGCCCCATCCCAGCATGGGTGGCCTCCTTCCGAGATGCAGCCCTGGTCCTGAGCATTGAGCAAATGCGCAGGGCCATTTTCACCGCTCCGAGGGGCTCTTCGGGAGGACCTTCGGGATGGGTGGCCGAGCACTTCCGCGACACCTTCTTGGCCTTCCCGAAGGCCCTCCCTACCTTGCTTGCTGTCTACCAGCAGTGGCTCCGGGGCGACTGCGCCCCGGCCGCACTTCCCATGCTGGCATCATCCACCCTCGTCGCGCTCTCCAAGCCGAACATGGACGTTCGGCCGATAGCCATAGGCGAGGTCCTTGCGCGCCTACTCCAGCGGGCGGCATGCCTGTAGTTGCGCGAGCCGATGGCTCGAGTCTTCCTACCATCACAGCAGTTCGGGGTCGGGGTGACCTGCGGTACTGAGCTGGTCGTTAGGGGCGTCTGTCACGGCAGGGCGGACCATCCGGACTGGGTGGTCGTCGAGCTCGACGTGGCGAACGCCTTTAACTCGTATCACCGCGATCGCTTAATCGAGGCACTGCGAGCGAGCTCCGAGTTTCGCTGCCTCATCCCTTTCGTTGCCCTTTTCTACGGCACGCCATCCTCGCTGTTCTTTCAGACCGGGCGAGGAGTCACCACCATCCGCTCAGAGCGAGGATCTCGTCAGGGCGACCCTCTGAGCCCATTTCTCTTTGCCCTGACATAGAGGCTGGCACTGGAGCCAGTGCTGGCGGACGAGGACGTGCAGCTGTGGTCATACGCGGATGACACGTACGTCCTGGGCACACCAGAGAGGGTGTTGCAGAGCTTCACTGCCATTCAGAGGCGCTTGGGCGAGCTGGGCCTCTCGGTCCAGCCGCACAAGTGACTGGTCTACCCAGCGGCGTCCACACGACCGGAGGAGTTGGCAGGCTTCACCGCCCTCGGCCTCGATGTCGCGCGCCGGGGTTTGACGGTTGCGGGGTTGCCTGTCAGCACAGAGGATTTCGTCCACACGAGACTCAGGGAGCGCCTGGAGCGGATGGCCCAAGTGCTGCCGTGGCTGCCTAGGTTACGAGACCCCCAGGTGGCTGCGCACCTGCTCTCAGCATGCGTCAGCACGCGCCCTCAGTACCTAGCGCGCACGGTCCCGCCCACACAGGCGGTGCGCTCCATCTTCGCACGCTGGGACGATGGCCTCGGCGAGGCCTTCCACCGGCTATTCGTCGCGGGCACCTGGAGCGGAGGAGAGATACGCTGCGCGGCCTTGGACCAGGCATTTCTGCCCATTAGACTGGGCGGATTCGGCATCCGCCGCATGGCGCGCGCGGCACCAGCGAGCTACCTCTGCTCCTGGGCGCAGTGCGCCCCCATCCTCTGCTCCCTCCCACAGATCGGTGAGTCCTTCAGACGGGCGCTCGCGGCCGACGACCTTGCAGGGATCGATCCCACATCGCGATGGCTTTGGCAGACCTCCTACCAGCAAACCGGGCCTTGCTGCCACCCCTGTCCTCTTCCATCTCGAGCGCGCCGGATGGTCTGTTTTCCGAGGTGAGTCGGCATCTAGAGGCGGCGGCATTAGAGTCCGTTCGTGGACGTCACACTGACCCTTTGCATCTTGCCCGTTTGACATCCCTTCAGGGCGCAGATGCAGGCGCGTGGCTCACGGCGGTCCCTTATGCAGATCCACTGTGCATCCCGGAGGCGCAGTGGCAGGTGGCTTCATGTTTTCGCCTTGGTCTGTCTATCCCCCAGTTAGCCCTTACAGGTCATTGCTCGTGCAAACGGGAGATCGAGGACATGTCGGTGCCCCACCACGTCGTACGCTGTCAGCACTACCACGTCACCACGACCGTCCACAACGCTGTGAAGTACGTCCTCCGCGACATCGCGCGCGAGGCGGGTTTCGCGGTCAGGGTGGAGGACACGGCGCTCATCCCACACCTGGAGGAGGTGCGACGGCGCTTGACAGCCCAGCAGCAGCGGGAGGGGGCACATGCGGGAGGGCCTCCGCTGGCACAGGGACGGACTCAGACAGGACGGGGGGCACAGAGGGCCCAGGGAGGGGAGGAGGGACGGCAGGGAGGGGGGGAGGGACAGCAGGGAGGGGGGGAGGGACAGCAGGGAGGGGGGGAGGGACAGCAGGGAGGGGGGGAGGGACAGCAGGGAGGGGGGAGGGACAGCAAGGGGGGGGGGAGGGACAGCAAGGAGGGGGGGAGGGGCAGCAGGGTGGGGGGGAGGGACACGAGGGAGGGGGGGGAGCACCAAGGCGGCAGGGAGTGTTGGGACTGCCGGGACAGTCGGGACAGCAGGCACGGCTGGTGCCGCAGACGCGGGGGACAAAGGCGGGAGTCCTTGGACAGAGGCCACGGCCACAGGGATAGCCCGTTTACACAGGTAGGACGGTACAGCCGCAGCAGCCGCAGCTGAGGGAGGGCCAGGGGAGGCGCCTGGGGCGAGGGAGACGAGGGGCTCAGGAGGGGGGAAGGGCGGATGGGGCTCGGGGGGAAAGGACTCAGGGTACCGCATGAGAGGGGGGGGGGCAGCCTGACCACAGGGGGGTGGGGGGGAGGAGATCGAGGAGATAGTCATGGTCGAGGAAGGGGGTCAGATAGCAGGGGACCGAGCACGGGACGGGCCAGAGGCAGCTAGAGGGGTCAGAGGGGACAGGGGCACAGGAGGGCGAGAGAGTGGCAAGGGGAAGGGGGACAGCAGGGGGGACGGGGGGGGGCGAGGGAGTGGGGAGGACGGGAGGAGCGGGGCAGGTAGATGGAGAGGGTCTGGGGGAGGGGATAGGAGAGGCAGGGGGGTTGGGAGGGGTAGGGGCAAGGGAAAGGGAAGGGAGGGTGAGAGAGGGGGACGAGGGGGGGACAATGGCACAAGGAGGAGGGGGACCAGGGGACACGACTAGGCAGCAACCCACACTGCAGCACAGTACAGCCGGACGCGCAGGCTGCGCAGGAGCACCCGCACGCATCCCCGACCTCACATGCCGCGACGCTGAGAAGGCACTCATGATTATTATAGACGTGTCGATAGCGGATCTACAGCGGGGTGGGAACGCACAGTTTCGGCGAGCGGCATCCACACAGCGGGGGGTGGCGGCAACGAGGCGGGTGCAGGATAAGATCAGGGACTGGCGGCCGGTCTTGGTAGGGGTGCAGCCGGAGCCGATGTTCTATGCGTGCGTTGCTAAGACTTTCGGGCACTTGAGCGTGCCACTGCGCGATTTTCTGGGGCTTTGCTCACAGCGCATAGCGACGCAGCGGCGGGACGCGGGTAGTGGGGAGGAGGCATCGGCTCGGATCTTTGAGTGCGCTCTCACCACGCGAGTTTCAGTGGCGCTGTAGCGTGCGCAGGCGAACATTATCACACAGCATGCAGTGCGACAGCTGGGAGAGTCGGACAATGCATGGATGTCGATACCGGTACCGCTTGGTCCAGGCACCTGGAGCGGACATCACATCAGTGGCTGCTTTGACAGTGTGGCCGATATGCAGTACCTGTTTGATGGCTATGTGTAGATCAAAACAAGAGTAGGCTGTGCTTGAAACGCTGTGTCTGCTTTGTCGTGTCCCTTGGACCCCTCCCTCCTTACAGTCACACCCTCCTTCTCTTCCACCTCTCTCACCTCCCTCTTTCTTTTCCCTTACTCCTATCTTTCTTGATCCTCCTACTTCTTCTATCCTTCTCTTCCTTTCCCTCTCTTTCTACCTTCCCTTCTCTTCTTTTCCTCTCTACTCTCTCTTCTCTTCGTTCCCTTGTCTTCCTAACTTCCAAAAACATTACTGTGGTCTTATAGCGTAACATTGATGCCGCTATTTCCAACTTCGGTTTCATATTGGCTATATGACTTGTAACTCTCTTCGTTATTAATAAAATAACTGCTCTTGCCCACTGGCGCTTAGTTTCGGAGTTCTGATGGGATTCGGCGTAGTAGCCAAGGTATGATCGTACCACGCTGAGTGCGCGTGGCGCTCACTACCGGGTGGCCCCTGAGCTACACTACCCTTCCTTATAGTCACATCACCCCCCGGAACGGCGCTAAGATGGTTTGAGGGCTCCTCTGTGGCCCGACCCCCTTACCTACCTACCTTTCCTAAGGAGCATTCTAGCTGCCACTGTTCACGTTACTGTTTCATAAGCTGTTATTAGTGTTTGTATCGGAGGTGTAACAGGAGGGTATCGGCAACGGCTACGAGCGGGTGTGACGGAAGCGGCACCAAACGCGACCCTGCGGTGTCAAGCGATATTTTGCCACCCCCGTCGATCTCGCCATCCCACCCCGGCTAAGTCTTCCGTCACTCTCGCTCGCCTCCCACCCTCCTCCCTCTCTCTCTTCTAGTTCGCCGCGTCGCGCGTTTCTTAGCTTTCTAGTTTCTAAGCTTAGATCCGCGCCACGCCACCTAAACCTAAAATCGGTCGCCAGCACCAGTTCGTTCTTTCGTTCGTTACAGCGTCCTCTCTCCCCCTCTCACTTAGCACACCCTTCGTGTATTCCCTGGCGCGCCGTCCTCGTATGTCGTTACCGCGCGAAACTACCTGAGAACCACGACAGAATTTGATAGCGCGGTTACCAACTCCTAGCTCGCCGTTCACCTCCTTCCCTTCCCGCCGTTTTCCCTCCCTTCCTCCCGCCGTCCCCCACGTTTCCTGCCCGCGCGTCACCCCTCTCTCCCAGCGCGCGTCACTCCCTCTCTTCCCTGCTCGTCGTCCCTCCCTTCCCACAGTCACCGTCCCTTTTCTCCCGTGCTCGCCGTCCCCTTGCCCCCAGCTCGCCGTCCCCTACCCCCCAGCTCGCCGTTCCCCCCATTCCCTGCCCGCCGTCCCCCCCCTTTTCCTTGCTCGCCGTCTCCCCCTTTCCCAGCTCGCCGTTCCCCCCTTTCCCTGCTCGCCGTCCCCCCCTTTCCCAGCTCGCCGTCCCCCCCTTTTCCCTGCTCGCCGTCCCCCCCGTTCCCAGCTCGCCGTCCCCCCCTTTTCCCTGCTCGCCGTTCCCCCTTTCCCTGCTCGCCGTCCCCCCTTTCCCAGCTCGCCGTTCCCCCCTTTCCCAGCTCGCCGTCCCCCCCTTTCCCTGCTCGCCGTCCCCCCCTTTTTTCCCAGCTTGCCATCCCCCCCTTTCCCTGCTCGCCGTTCCCCCCTTTCCCAGCTCGCCGTCCCCCACATTCCCAGCTCGGCTTCCCCCCGTTTCCCTGCTCGGCTTACCCCCCCTTCCCTGCCCGCCGTCCCCCCCTTTCCCTGCTCGCCGTTCCCCCCTTTCCCAGCTCGCCGTCCCCCCCTTTTCCCTGCTCGCCATCCCCCCCTTTCCCTGCTCGCGATTCCCCCCTTTCCCAGCTCGCCGTCCCCCCCGTTCCCAGCTCGACGTCCCCCCCTTTCCCAGCTCGCCGTCCCCCACATTCCCAGCTCGGCTTCCCCCCCTTTCCCTGCTCGGCTTACCCCCCCTTCCCTGCCCGCCGTCCCCCCATTTCCCTGCTCGCCGTTCCCTCCTTTCCCAGCTCGCCGTCCCCCCCCTTTCCCTGCTCGCCGTCCCCCCTTTTTTCCCAGCTTGCCATCCCCCCCTTTCCCTGCTCGCCGTTCCCCCCTTTCCCAGCTCGCCGTCCCCCACATTCCCAGCTCGGCTTCCCCCCCTTTCCCTGCTCGGCTTACCCCCCCTTCCCTGCCCGCCGTCCCCCCATTTCCCTGCTCGCCGTTCCCTCCTTTCCCAGCTCGCCGTCCCCCCCCTTTTCCCTGCCCGCCGTCCCCCCCTTTCCCAGCTCGGCTTTCCCCCCTTTCCCTGCCCGCCGTCCCCCCCTTTTCCCTGCTCGCCATCTCCCCCTTTCCCAGCTCGCCGTTCCCCCCTTTCCCTGCTCGCCGTCCCCCCCCTTTCCCAGCTCGCCGTCCCCCCCTTTTCCCTGCTCGCCGTCCCCCCCGTTCCCAGCTCGCCGTCCCCCCCTTTTCCCTGCTCGCCGTTCCCCCCTTTCCCTGCTCGCCGTCCCCCCCTTTCCCAGCTCGCCGTCCCACCCTTTCCCAGCTCGCCGTCCCCCCGTTCCCAGCTCGCCGTCCCCCCCTTTCCCTGCTCGCCGTCCCCCCCTTTTTTCCCAGCTCGCCATCCCCCCCTTTCCCTGCTCGCCGTTCCCCCCTTTCCCTGCTCGCCGTCCCCCCCATTTTCCCTGCTCGCCGTCCCCTCCTTTTCCCTGCTCGCCGTCCCTTCCTTCCCACCTCGCTGTCCCGTCCCTGCTCGCCATCCCCTACCAACCAGCTCGCCGTCCCCACCTTTTCTCAGCTCGCCGTCCCCCCCTTTCCCTGCTCGCCGTCCCCCCCTTTCCCTGCTCGCCGTCCCGCCCTTTTCCCTGCTCGCCGTTCCCCCCTTTCCCTGCTCAACATCCCCTCTGCCCCTGCTCGCCATTTCCCCCCCTGCCTAGCTTGCCGCTTTCCCCTTTTCCCCAGCTCGCAATTTCCCCCTCTGCCCAGCTCGCCACCTCGCCCTCTGTCCAACTCGCCGCTGCCCCCTTCCCCCCAGCTCGCCGCTTCCCCGGCTCCACAGCTCGCCGTTTCCCCCCTGCCGCTGCCTTTCCCCACGTTGCCCGCTGCTTTTCCACCCTCGCCCGGTACTTCTCCCCCCTCTGCCCGCCGCTTCCCCCCCTGCCGCTGCTTTCTCCCCCTCGCTCGCTGCTCCTCCCTCTCGCCCGCTGCTGTTCCCCCTTCTTTGCTCGCTGTTTCTCCCCTTTTTTGCTGCCGCTTCCCCCCCCCTTGCCTCTACTCTCCCTCCCTTGTCGCCGATTTTCCCCCCCTTTGCCTCTTGCGTTTCCCCCCTTGTCCATGGCTTTCCCCCCCAAGCCACTGCTCTGTCCCTCCTAGCCCGCAGTTTTTCCCTCCCATGCCCGCTGTCTTTCCCCCTGTGCCGCTCATTGTCCCCCCCAATGCACGGTACTGAGCTGTTTTCCCCCACTTGCCCGCTGCTTTTCCCCCCTTGCCCGTTGCCTTTTTCCCCCTTGCCCGTTGCATTTCCCTCCCTCGCCCTTGCTCTTCCCCCCCTTACCCGCTGCTATTCCCCCCCACGGACGCTGTTTCTCCCCCCTCTGCCCACTGCTCTTCCCCCCTTGCCCGCTGATTTTCTCCCCCTTGCCCGTTGTTTTTCAGTCCCTTGCCCCTGCCTTACCCCCCTTGCCCGCTGTTATTCCCCCCTTGTCCGCTGCTTTTCCCCCCTGTTCTTCTACTTTTCCCCCCTTCGCCCGCTGCTTTTCCCCCCTTCTTTGCCTGCTGCTATTCCCCCCTTGCCCGTTGCCTCCCCCTCCCTTGCCCCTGCTCTTCCCCCCCTTGCCCACTGTGGCTCCCCCCTTTGCCCGCCGCTTCCCCCCCCTCGCTTGCTGCTTCTCCCCCCTTGCCCGTTGCCTTTCCCACCCTTGCCCGCTGCTTTTAGCCCTTTGTCGCTGCTCTTCCCCCCTTGCTCGCTGCTTCTCCCCCCCTTGCCTGTTGCTTTACCCTCCCTTGCCCCTGCTTCCCCCCCCCCCTTGCCTGCTGTTATTTGCCCTTTGCCGGCTGCTTTTCCCCTGGTCCGCTGCTTCTCCCCCCTTGCCCGCTGCTATTCCCCCCTGGCCCGCTGCTTCTTCCCCCCTGACCGTTTTGCGGACCATTTGGTCCCACCCATCCTTCGGTCCTCTCTCCACTCCCGACCCTCTCCTTTGATTGCCCACTTCCCCCACCACATTCCCCCATATTCTTCGTGTTCATCCCTCCCTTCCCCCCCTTGTTCCCCCACTCGTATCCCCTCCCGTTCTCCCCTACTGTCCCCCATTGTTTCCCCCTCGTATTCTATCCTGCTTTCTTCTCCTTTCCCCCTGTTTCCCCTCCCTTCCCCCTTGCCCACTATCCCCCCCATTGCCCACTGCTTCTCCCCCCCTTGCCCACTGTTTCTCCCCGATTGCCCACTGCCTTTCCCCCCTTGCCCATCACTCCTTCCCGCTTGCCCACTGCTGTTCCCCTCCTTGTCCTCTACTCTTCCCCTGTTGCCCACCGACTTTCCCCCCTAGCCCACTGATTTCCCCCCCTTACTCGTTGCTCTTCGCCTTTTCGTCCAGTGCGTTTCTCCCCTTTCCTCACTGCTCTTCCGCCCCTTGCTCTCTGACCTTCCCCTCCCTGCTCCCGCCAACTCACACGTCAGCCTCCACCCTCGTATTCTATCCTGCTTTCTTTTCCTTCCCCCCTGTTTCCCCTCCCTTCCCCCTTGCCCACTATCCCCCCCATTGCCCATTGCTTCTTCCCCCCCTTGCCCACTGTTTCTCCCCGATTGCCCCCTGCATTTCTCCCCTTGCCCACTGCTAGCCGTTCCCTCCTCTGTCTAGTTCGCCACTTCCCCCTCTGCCCAGCCCGCCGTTCCCCACTCTCCCCAGGTCGCCATTTCCCCCTCAGCCCAGACTGCCACTCCCCCCCCCTCTCCCCAGCTTGCCATTTCCCCCTCTCCCCAGCTTGCCATTTCCCCCTCTCCCCAGCTCGCCAGTCCCTCCTTGCTTCTGCTTTTCCCCCTTGACGCTGTTTCCCCCCCCCCCTTGCTTCTGTTTTCCCCCACTTCCCCGGCCCGCCGCTCCCCCGCTCCCCTGCCCGCCGCTCCCCCGCCTCCCTGCCCGCAGCTCCCTCGCTTCCCTGCCAGCTGCTCCCCCCCACTGTCCCTGCCTGCTGCTCACCCCACTTTCCCTGCCCGCTGTCCCCCTGCTTCCCTACCCGTTGCTCCCCCGCTTCCCTACCTGTTGCTCACCCGTTTCCCTACCCGTTGCTCCCCCGCTTCCTGGCCCGTTGCTCTCCCGCTTCCCTGCCCGCTGCTCCCCCACTTCCCAGCCCTTCGTCTCCCCAGCACGTCCCTGCCCGCCGTTCCCCCGTTCTCCGCCCGCCGTCCCCCCATTCCCCTGCCCGCTGTTCCCCCCAATCGCCCACCCGTTGTCCCTGACTTACCCGCTCGCTGGTCCTTCCTTGCTGCTGCTTTTCCCCCTTGCCGCTACTAACCCCCCCCCCCCCCTCCTAGCCTCTGCTTTTCCCCACTTCACCTGCCCGCCGCTCTCCCGCTTCCCTGCCCGCTGCTCCCCCGCTTCACTGCCTGCTGCTCCCCCCCACTTTCTTTGCCCACTGCTCCCCCCACTTTCCCTGCCCGCTGCTCCCCCGCTTCCCTGCCCGTTACTCCCCGGCTTCCCCCACTCCCCCCCAGGTCTCCCCCCCTTCCCTACCAGGCTTCCCCCTATACCCCCTCCAGTTTCCCCCTAGTACCTCCCTGTCTCCCCCACCCCTCTTCCCGGTTCCGTGATATCTCCTCCCACTGTTTCCCAGGAGTCTGCCCTCCGTTTTCCCCATCCCTCCCCCTGTGCCCACTACTCTTCCCCCTCCTTGTCCACTGCTGTTCCCCCTCCTTGCCCACTGCTTGTCCCTACTTGCCCACTAACTCTACGCACTTACCCACAAATTTTCTCTCCCGGCCCACGCGTTTCCCCCCCGTGCCCATTGCTTTTCCCCCGTGCCCACTGCCATTCCCCTCCTTGCCCCCCACTTTTGCCCACTATCGTTCCCCCTCACTGCCCACTGCTACTTTTCCCTGCTGCCTTTCCTCACATGCCCGCTGCTTCTCCCCCCTTGCCGCCGCTTTTCCCCCCTTGCCCGCTGCTCTTCTACTCTCGCCAGTTGCTTTTCCCTTCCTTGCCCCTGCTTTTCCCCCCCTCGCCCGCTGTTATCCCCCCCCTTGTCCGCCGCTTGTCCCACCCCTTGCCCGCTGTTTTCCCCTCTTTGCCCGTTGCCTTCCCCTCCCTTGGCCCTACCTTTCCCCCCCATTGCCCGCTGTTATTTTCCCCCCATTACCCGCTGCTTCTCCCCCTGGCCTGCTGCTTTTCCCACTGGCCTGTTGCTTGCCCGTTGCCTTTCCCACCCTTGCCCGTTGCCTTTCCCACCCTTGCCCGTTGCCATTCCCCCCCCTTGCCTGTTGCTTTTCCCCCTTTGCCGCTCGTCTTCCCCCCTTACCCGCTGATTCTCCCCCCCTTGCCCGCTGCTTTACCCTCTCTTGCCCCTGCTTTCCCCCCCTTGCCCGCTGTTATTCGCCCATTGCCAGCTGCTTTTCCCCCTGGTCCGCTGCTTCTCCTCCCTTGCCCGCCGCCATTCCCCCCTGGCCCGTTGCTTCCCCCCCCCCCTGTGTTCCCGCTGCTTTCCCCCCCCGCCTCCCCGCTGTTCTTCCCCCCCTGCCCGTTTTGCTTCCCATTGGGTCCCACCCATCCTCCGGTCCTCTCTCCACTCCCGACCCTCTCCTTTGATTACCCACCTTCCCCCCCCGCTTTCCCCCATTTTCTTCGTGTTCCTCCCCCCCTTCCCCCCTTTGGTTCCCCCACTCTTATCCCCGCCCGCTCTCCCCTACTGTCCCCCATTGTTTCCCCCTCGTATTCTATCCTGCTTTCCACTCTTTTCCCCTTGTTTCCCCCTCCCTTCCCCCTAGCCCACTACTTTTCCCCCATTGCCCACTGCTTTTCCCCCCTCGCCCACCATTCCTCCCCCCATTGCCCACTGCCTTTCCCCTCCTTGCCCACCCCCTTCCTCCCCATTGCCCACTGCTGTTCCCCGCCCTGCCCTCTACTCTTCCCCCGCTGCCCACTGACCTTCCCCCTGGCCCACTGATTTCCCCCCCTTGCCCACTGCTCTTCGCCTCTTTTGCCCAGTGCGTTTTCTCCCTCTTCCTCGCTGCTTTTCCGCCCCTCGCCCTCTGATTTTTCCCCCCTTGCTCCCACCAACTCACACGTCAGTTTCCACCCCCGAAATCGTCCCGCCCCACACCCGGTGCTCTTCACTCCTCCCCCCCCTCTCCCACAGGCCAACACTAGCGCCAGGAGAGCCCCCACCTCCTCCACACCCATGGCCACAGGTAGCAAGGCTGGCACAGGTGAGGCCGCAGCAGGGCCTGTGGCAGGGGATGGGGATGCGGCAGCACCGGGGGGTCCTGCAGAGGTGGCAGCAGAGATGGGGGTGTGGGAGGTGAAAGAGGGGGTGACGGAGAGGGCGGAGGGGGAAAGATCGGCAGAGACGGTGGGGGCTGGTGAGGACTCAGAGTGGGACGAGGCCGGGGACTCGGATGGGGACAACGGGAAGGACTCGGATTGGGTTTTGGAGGGCGCCAAGGACTCGGATGAGGACGTAGTTGAGCTCATAGCACCCGCTCCTAGTGCAGCCAGGCTCGAGGCCGTGTCCTCAGCAGGGGAGCCAGCGACGGGAGCTGTGGGGTTGGCAGGAGCGGCAGCTGGAGCGGAGGCGGAGGGGGAGGTGGCACGGGCTGGGGTAGAGAGGGCAGCTTTAGAGGGTATGGCCCGGGCCTATGCGCGGTCTATGGCCGCATGTGGTGCGGCGCCGGAGGCAGCAGCAGGAGAGGCTGCAGGTGTGGCAACTGCAGGGGCGGTTGCAACAGTGGCAGCCATCAGGACCGCGGCAAAGGAGGCTGCCGCAGGAGTCACCGCAGGGGGTACTCCAGCGGAAGCTGCTATGGCAGAGGCAGAGGCAGGAGAGGCTGCATGGGGGAAGGTGGAAAAGGCGGCTGCAGAGGCGGCAGCAGCACGGGCTGTAGCCGCAGGGGGAGGAACGACAGCCGTGGCGGGAGGGGCGGCTGTGGGGGCTGCCGCAAAGGCCTTTGCAGAAGTGACAGCAGCTCCAGCACCAGCAGAGGCGCAGGCACCTAGGCCGGCTGCAACAGGGGCGGCAGAAGGAGACCCTGCAGAGGTAGCAGCCGCTGGGGGTGGGGCCGCCCCAGAGTTGGCAGCAGCCGGGGGGTTGGTCGCGGCGGCGGCAGCAGCAGCTGGGGCTGCAGCAGAGGCGGTGGCAGCGGGAGCATGGGCAGCGGCGGCAACAGCTGGGGCCTCCGCGGAGGAGGCGACAGCAGTGGATCATGCAAGGGGCGCATCGGCTCGGGCTCGGGATGCGGCAGAGGCAGCAGCAGCAGGGGCCGCAGGGGTAGTTGGGGCGGATTTGGGGACAGCAGCAACAGCAGGCGCCCCTGCAGAGGCGGCAGAAGCGGCAGAGGCAGGAGCAGCGGCGGTGCAGGCGGCGACAGTGGCAGGAGCTGGAGCTGCCACCGCAGAGGAGGCAGCAGCAGCCGATCTTGCGAGGGGCGCAGCGACCGGGGCTCGGGATGCCGCAGAGGCGGTGATGGCTGAAGCCGCTGCAGCGGCCAGGGTGGCTGCCGGGGAAGCAGACGAAGGAGTCCCTGCTGAGGCGGCGGGGGCGGGGACAACGGCAGAGGCGGCAGCAGCAGCAGCGGCAGCAGCAGCAACAGGAGCACGTGCAGGGGCGGCTGCTGGTGCGGTAGGGACAGGAGAGCCGCCGGAGGCGGCAGCAGCGGCAAGGCTACCTACGGCGGAGGAGGCAGGAAAGGGAGCTGTTGTACGTGCTCTCGCACGGGCTATTACCGGGGGGGGGATGTATGCACGTCTGGCAGCTGCTGCGGCAGCAGCGGAGGAGGCAGAGATAGGGGCCGCTGCGGGGAAGGCAGCCAGGGGGAGCGCCACAGGGAAACCAGCAGCAAGTGCTGCGGCAGGGAAGGCAGCAGCGGGGGCAGCGGCAGGGAAAGTAGCAATGGGTCCCGCTGTTTCGAAGGCAGCGGCTAGCAGGGCCGTGACAGCGGCGGCGGCGGCAGCGGCGGCGGCGGCGGCTGCGGTGGTGTCAGCGGAAAAAGGGGCAGCAGGGGGTGCCGCACCGGGGGCAGCAGCGGAAGCGGCTGCAGGGAAGGCAGCAGCAGGATCAGCAGGGCGTGCCGCGGGGGAGACAACCGCCGGGGTAGCTGCGGGGATGGCAGCAACAGGAATGCAGCTGAGGCGGCAGCAGGGAAGGCAGCAACAGCAGCAAGAGGTGCTGCACGGGAGAGGGCAGCTGGAGCCGCTGCAGGAAGGGCAGCAGCTGCGGCAGCTCCAGCAGGAGGTGTGGTGAGAGAGACAGCAGCCGGAGCGGCTGAAGGTAAGGCAGTAACTGGGACGAGGGCTAAGGAGGCCGGACACAGGGCAGCACCTAGGCCGGAAGAGACTGTCTCATCCCCTCCCACCCCCCCCATCTCCCCCCTCCCCCCTCCTCCTTCCCCTCCTCCCCCTACTTCCCTTGCGGTCCCCCGTCCCCCCCTTCCCCCCCCTACTCCCAATCCCATGCATGCAGGGGCTTCACCAGCGGCGCAGGGCCCTCGCCGTGGGCTACAACCCAGGGCTATGGGCGGGGCGGCCCGAGCCTTGGCGTTTTTGGCGGACCCCTGTACACCCGAGCCAATGATCGGGACGCAATCTCACCACTCCCTCTCCCCCCACACCCTCCCCTTACAGCCGAGTGTGCCCCACGAGGCGGCCGCCGAGGATGGCCCGGACAATGATGGCCCGCTCGCCGGATATATCTTGGTCGACTCAACCCTTCCATGCTCTCCCTCATCAGCCCTCGCGCCGGCGCCAGGAGCACAAACAACAGCCGGGCAGGTTGCTCCCTCCCCCCCCCCACCCACGCAGGCTGCCGCGCCAGACGCCTCGACCTGGGTAGCACAAGGAGGGGCGGCTCTTGCCCAACCCCCCTCGTCAGTCCGCCCCCAACCCTGTTCCACCCCAGGTGCCTCCCGCCCGGCACAGGGCACACACCCTGTCGGCCACACGGGCGCTTCCCATAGGAACGGTGAGCGGGATGCATCCCCGGCAAGGGGGAGCAACCCGAATCAACTCCCTCTCGGCCCTCGCCGTCTCACCCCGACTGATCCCACTTCCCAAGCCCCACAGCTAAGCTTCGGGCAAGGCGGGGGTCCCTCGGCGCCCACTCTGCTTCCCTTCCCGGCCGTGGGCCCTACCTTGCCCGCGCCCCGCCCCCCCCCTCCCTCTCCCACACATCCCACCCGCCCCCTTTCCCCGGCAATCCAGCCGGAACTCCCCTCACGCCCTTTCGTGCAGCCCCCAGGTTTCATGTCCCGCACGGCAGGCGACCACGGGAGTGCCTCCCTCTTGGGCCCTCCCTTGTCACTTCCGTCTCACACACCCTCCAGCCCAGCGCTGGGGCACCCACCCTTCCCACCCCCTCCATTGAGCGTCCCACCCACGCTTAACCCTTACCCTGCTGCCCAACCACCTCTCTTGCCCTGCCCCCCCACTCCCGCCCGGCCCATCAGCGCGAACAGGGGCGAGGCGAGGGCGGCCCCCCCATCTCACCCTCCCCCTTCCTGCCCCACACACTCCTTGCCCGTCAGTATTCAGGTGGTCGCAGCGAGCCACCCATCCGCGATGGACGTCGACAAAATAGGAGTAGGGGACCTGCATGATGTCTCCTCCCAACCCTACATCCCCCCTTACCGTCGCTCCGCACAGGCAGCGATGTCGGCAGACGCCCAGGGGGAAGGGGACGGGGAAGGTGTCGGGGGAGGGCGGGGCATTGCGGATGGTGCTGCCGATTCCACCACCGCCACCACCCCTCACTTTCCCCCCCTGTCCCCATCTGCACCCGCCCCAGGGCAAGCCGCCATCCATGCGCAGGCTAGCCCATCGCGGCAAGCGGCCATCGGCGGCCACACCCCCTCACCCTCCCAGCTGCCCCATTCTCACACTCCTCACCCACAGCAGGGGGCGGTCACACGGCAGCCGCTGATTGGACAGTTTGCCCAACCCCACACAGGTCGCCGGAAGAAGGGCAAGGGCACGGGGACACCCGGGGCAGCCCGGCGCTCGGAGCAGCCGGACACGACTCCACCCTCTGCTGGCGTGCAGCCCTTACCATCCACCACCCCTCAGGCGACCCCATCATTGCCCCCGGCCCGCCACCCACTGCCCTCCCATAACCAGGATGGCGAGCTTCGGACGGTCTCCCTCCCTCACCCCACCCAGGCCCCACTCCCCTGTCACCCCCCCATCCCGCCTTTGGCCCCCCACCAGACGGTCGCCGCCGATGCCCCATCCGCGATGGAAATCGAACCGGAGGCGGAAGAGGTGTCGTTAGCCTCTCGCAAGCAAGCCTATATCCCCCCCCAGCGTCGGTCCCCACCACCCGCTTCTTTGTCCCCCTCCGGTCCACAACCTCCGACCCAGGTCAGGGCCCACGGTGGTTCGCCCACCACGACCAACCAGCCTGCCCTGCTCCCCCTACCCACAGGCGGACAGTCGCAGGGGGCAGATGGGGAGACGGAGGCGGCAGTTGCCGACCTTCTCAGGATATGGGACACGTCCGCCACCCCCTCTGCGCCCGCTTGTCCGGGTCGGGTGGGGGGGGGCACCGTGGACTCTGCCCCAGACATCTCCCATGCCCCCCCTTCCCCCCCGTCCACCGCCCTCACACCGGAGCGCATGGTGATCGATGACTCCGACGCGGCCTCCGACCACCCGCTCCCCTCCCCCCAGGATACAGGCGCTGCACCTAGGCCCTCGGGCCCCCCGCCGATCCCTCCCCCTCTTTCGATATCGCCGCCGCCGCTGACCCCCGTCCGACCCCAGGTGGCAGGTGAGCCTCCTTCCCCGATGGCGGGCGACTATCGACCGGACCCGGTCGTCGAGCCGGCCGCCTCCACCGCCAGCTCTGACGATACCGCCCACACCGATCACGCGGACGAGTCCACGCCAGCCCATGAGGTGAGATGTCCCACGTGTCTGAACCTCATGGCGGACGATAGAGCTCTCCGCCACCACACACCTCACTGCACCCCGAGCGATGAGGCACGCCGTGTGCAGGCCCGCCAGGAGGCCGCCTCGGTCGGCGGGTCACTCTCACGCCCGGGTTCATCTGTCCCGGTCTTTTCCGACGCGCAGTGGGCGCAGCTGGACTCTGTGGATTGGAGGGAGTATTTCTCTCCGTCCCGGACGCATGCTCGCCCGCTCCGGCGCATTCCGCCGAGGGTCCGCGGAGGCATCTCTGATGTCCTCCGCGCGATCACCGCCCGTATGGAGCAGTATCCGGATGCCGACGGGCCCCACTTCTTGTTCACGGCAGTGCCGACGCTGTTCTTAGCGCCGGCTACTCCACCACAGCGGGGCCACACAGCTTGGCAGCGTGCAACGAGACATCTCGTGTGTGCGCGGCACTGGAGTCTAGCTGACCACGCTCTAGCTGACCACCCAGGCTGGGTGGTTCTGCAGCTGGACGTGGCCAACGCCTTTATCTCTTTCTTTCGCGACGTCTTGTTCCAGGCACTGCATGCCAGTCCTGAGTTCAGGTGTCTCATTCCATTCATCCGTCTTTTTTAGGGCACGCCGTCCGATCTGCTCTATCGGACCGGCAGGGGAGTCACCACGATGCACTCGGAGCGCGGCACTCAGCAGGGAGACCCGCTGAGCCCGTTTCTCTACGCCCTCATGCAGCGCCTTGCCCTAGAGCCCGTCCTGGCAGGGGGTGATGTCCAGCTCTGGTCGTACGCCGACGACACCTACCTCGTGGGCCCTCCAGACAGGGTGCTACACCACTTCACGGAGGTCGTGAGGCGCTTGGGCGAGTTGGGCCTTGCTGTCCAGCCGCACAAGTGCCTTGTCCATCACACGTCCGTGATCCTGCCTCGCGACGTGCAGGCTTTCACCGATCTGGGCATCGAGGTCGCACGCCGGGGGCTCACCGTGGCGGGCGTCCCGGTTGGCACCGAGACCTTGGTGACGACCAGCCTGCAGGACCGGCTGGAGAGGATGGCTGGGGTGCTGCCGTGGCTCCCGAGGCTGCGGCAGCCACAGACAGCGGCGCGCCTGCTCTCCGCGTGTGTCAGCACACGTCCGCAGTACTTGGCGCGGACAGTCCCCCCATCACCAGAGGTAGGGGCCATCTTTGCAGCGTGGGACGCGCGCTTGGGAGCGACCTTCCAGCAGCTCCTTGTGCGAGGTACGTGGAGGGAGGGGGACGCGCGCTTGGGAGCGACCTTCCTGCGGGTCCAGGTGCGGGAGCTTGGCTTACGGCGGTAACCTACGCAGACTCCCTGCGCATTCCGGAGGCGCAGTGGCAGGTGGCTTCATGCTTTCGTCTCGGTCTCCCCATTCCCCAGTTAGTCCTGGCAGGTCAGTGCTCGTGTGGAGAGGAGATCGCCGACATCTCGGTGCCGCATCACGCAGTGAGGTGCGGCGCTTCGCGGTCGCCACGACCATCCACGACACAGTGAAGTTCATGCTTCGTGACTTCGCGGACAAGGCCGGCTTCGCTGTCCAGGTGGAGGACACGGCGCTCATTCCGCACCTGGAGGCTGCACGAGCTCGACTGCAGGTTTTGCATGCGGGGGAGGGGCAGGGGCAAGAGCGGGCAGGACAGACAGGACGGCAGCAGCGGCGGGATCAGGAGGGGGGGGAGAGGCAGGCGGGTGAGGAGGGAGAGAGGCAGGGGGCGGAGGAGGAGCAGGAGGGGCAGCATCGGCGGCTCGGAAGGAAGGATCTGCAGCAGCAGCAGCAGCAGCAGCAGCAGCAGCAGGGCACGGGGGAGAGCCGGCGGGAGGAGGAGCAGCAGCAGCAGCGGCAGGGTGGCGGAGAGGGGCAGCAGTGGCGCGCGGGGGGAGAGGGGCAGGTACAGCAGCCGCAGGGAGCTCAGGCTGGGCCGCAGCAGGGGGCCCAGGCAGGACAGCAGCAGGGGACAGGGGACGGGCTCTTGGGCAGGGCGTGTGCGTGTGCGTGTGCGTTTCGCGCGCGAGGCAGTAGGAGAGGCGCACGCGGAGGGGAGGACAGGCGAGGGTGGGCTAGAGGGGTCGGTAGTAGGCGGGGGTATAGGAGGGACGGAGGGCGGGAGGGGAGGGGGGGCGAGAGGGAGAGAGGAGATGGTGGAAGGGGCGGGAGTGGCAGGGTGAGTGGGGGAGGGGAGAGCGGGAGGGAGGAGAGGGAGGGTGAGAGGGGGAGTTGGGAGGGGGACCACGACGACCAGAGGGGGGGCATCAGGGGACCAGACAGAGCAGCAGCCCGCGCAGCAGCAGCAGACGCCAGCCGCTCGCACAGGCTGCATAGGGGCACCCGCCCGCATTCCCGACCTCACCTGCAGGGCGCTGCGAGATGCATTATTGGTGATTGTAGACGTCTCGGTGGCAGACCCACAGCGGGAGGGGAATGCGCAGTTCAGGCGGATGGCACCCACTCAGATTGGCGGCGCAGCAGCTAGGCGGGTGCAGGACAAGCTGCGACACTGGAGGCCGGTGTTACAGGGGTTGCAGCCGGATCCAGAGTTTTACACCTGCGTAGTGGAGACTTTTGGGTTCCTGAGTGAGCCACTGTGGCAGTTCCTAGGGCTGTGTGCATCGCGGACAGCACGGCGGAGGAGAGATTCAGGGGCAGGGGATGACGGGTCGGCACGGATATTTGAGACGAGCCTCACTACGCGTCTCTCTGTGGCACTGCAGCGCACGCAGGCAAATGTGATCATGCAGCATGCAGTGCGGCAGCTGTGCGGCTCCGACAATGGATGGATGCCAGCGCTGGGCAGGGGAGTTGGCACCACATCACAGGGTGCTTCGAGAGTGCAGCTGATGCAGTATATGTATGATGCATATGTGTAAAAAAAAAAAAAAAAAAAAAAAAAACATATATAGGCCGTGCGTGAGACGCTGTGCCCGCGCTGTGCGCGTGAGCTGTTGTTTTGTTAGGTCCCAGGATGTCCCTTTGATATAGTCACACCCCCCCTCCCCTCTTCCCCTTTCCTCTTTCTCTCCTCTTTCTCGCTCTCTTCTCCCCCACTTTTTCTGCTACCTTCTTCCTTCCACTATCTTCTCTCTCTTTCCTTCTCTATCTCTTCTCTCTCTCTTTTTCTCTTCTATACCTCTAAACGCTACTATGTCATAATAGCGCAACGCTCATGCCGAAAATCTCATCTTTGGCTTTAGAATTGCTATATGACTTGTAACCCTCTTCATTTTTAATGAGAACACTGCTCTCGCCCACTCGCGCTTAGCTTCGGAGTTCTGATGGGATCCGGCGTAGTAGCCAAGGTATTATCGTACCACGCTGAGTGCGCGGGGCGCTCACTACCGGGTGGCCCCCGAGCTACACTACCCTTCATTATAGTCACCTCGTTCCGGCACGAACCAAAAGGGATCCTCTGTCTGCCGGCACCACCCGGAACGGCGCTAAGATGGTTATAGGGCTCCTCCGTTGCCCGACCCCCTTCAGGATGGTGTGTTTTTTTGCTTGTTTTTTTTTTTTTTTTTTTTTCCCGCGCAGTTTGGCGCAAAAAAAATCCTTTCTTCTTTCCCCTGTCCACCCCCCGCAAGAGAGCTGGCATAACAAATGGGGATGGGGATGCGGCAGCACCGGGGGGTCCTGCAGAGGTGGCAGCAGAGATGGGGGTGTGGGAGGTGAATGTGGGGGTGACGGAGAGGGCGGAGGGGGAAAGATCGGCAGAGACGGTGGGGGCTGGTGAGGACTCAGAGTGGGACGAGGCCGGGGACTCGGATGGGGACAACGCGAAGGACTCGGATTGGGTTTTGGAGGGCGCCGAGGACTCGGATGAGGACGTAGTTGAGCTCATAGCACCCGCTCCTAGTGCAGCCAGGCTCGAGGCCGTGTCCTCAGCAGGGGAGCCAGCGACGGGAGCTGTGGGGTTGGCAGGAGCGGCAGCTGGAGCGGAGGCGGAGGGGGAGGTGGCACGGGCTGTGGTAGAGAGGGCAGCATTAGAGGGTATGGCCCGGGCCTATGCGCAGTCCATGGCCGCATGTGGTGCGGCGCCGGAGGCAGCAGCAGGAGAGGCTGCAGGTGTGGCAACTGCAGGGGCGGTTGCAACAGTGGCAGCCATCAGGACCGCGGCAAAGGAGGCTGCCGCAGGAGTCACCGCAGGGGGTACTCCAGCGGAAGCTGCTATGGCAGAGGCGGAGGCAGGAGAGGCTGCATGGGGGAAGGTGGAAAAGGCGGCTGCAGAGGCGGCAGCAGCACGGGCTGTAGCCGCAGGGGGAGGAACGACAGCCGTGGTGGGAGGGGCGGCTGTGGGGGCTGCCGCAAAGGTCTTTGTAGAAGTGGCAGCAGCTCCAGCACCGGCAGAGGCGCAGGCACCTAGGCCGGCTGCAACGGGGGCGGCAGAAGGAGACCCTGCAGAGGTAGCAGCCGCTGGGGGTGGGGCCGCTCCAGAGTTGGCAGCAGCCGGGGGGGTGGTCGCGGCGGCGGCAGCAGCAGCTGGGGCTGCAGCAGAGACGGTGGCAGCGGGAGCATGGGCAGCGGCGGCAACAGCTGGGGCCTCCGCGGAGGAGGCGGCAGCAGTGGATCATGCAAGGGGCGCATCGGCTCGGGCTCGGGCTCGGGCTCGGGGTTTGCGGCAGAGGCAGCAGCAGCAGGGGCCGCAGGGGCAGCCGGGGCGGATTTGGGGACAGCAGCAACAGCAGGCGCCCCTGCAGAGGCGGCAGAGGCGGCAGAGGCAGGAGAAGCGGCGGTGCAGGCGGTGACACTGGCAGGAGCTGGAGCTGCCACCGCAGAGGAGGCAGCAGCAGGCGATCTTGCGAGGGGCGCAGCGACCGGGGCTCGGGATGCCGCAGAGGCGGTGATGGCTGAAGCCGCTGCAGCGGCCAGGGTGGCTGCCGGGGAAGCAGACGAAGGAGTCCCTGCTGAGGCGGCGGGGGCGGGGACAATGGCAGAGGCGGCAGCAGCAGCAGCGGCAGCAGCAGCAAAAGGAGCACGTGCAGGGGCGGCTGCTGGTGCGGTAGGGACAGGAGAGCCGCCGGAGGCGGCAGCAGCGGCAAGGCTACCTACGGCGGAGGAGGCAGGAAAGGGAGCTGTTGTACGTGCTCTCGCACGGGCTATTACCGGGGGGGGGATGTATGCACGTCTGGCAGCTGCTGCGGCAGCAGCGGAGGAGGCAGAGATAGGGACCGTGGACCCTGCTCCAGACATCTCCCATGCCCCCCCTTCCCCCCCGTCCACCGCCCTCACACCGGAGCGCATGGTGATCGATGACTCCGACGCGGCCCCCGACCACCCCCTCTGCCCAGATGCGTCCACTGCTCCAGCTGCCCACACCCCAGCCCCTACGTCCCCCGGCGAGGCCACTGAGCTAGCCTGCCATCCGGACGCATGCCCCGCCCTGGTCACTGTCCCTCTGGTCGTACCATCCTCACCCACGCCCGCGCATCCCGCGGTCGCTCCTCCCCCCCGGCCATTGCCTTGCCCGCCCCAGACGCATGGCCCGCCCCCCACTTGGGCCACCGACCTCGGACAGGGGCCCATCGAAGAGGCGGCTGCCGACACTGACAGCTCGGAGAGCACGATGCCAGTCCCCCCGCACGACACAGCGGTGCCGACAGGAGGACTAGCGGTCATGTGTCCTACCTGCCGGAGCACCTTGGTGAGCAGCCACGCTCTTGCTCTCCATGCACCCCATTGCCAGCCCGCCGATGCTCTACGCAGGGCTGAGGCCCTTCAGAATGCCACCTCTTCCCCTCCCTCATTCAGCGAGCCACGCGCCTCCGTCGTCACATTCTCGGACGCCCAGTGGTCGTCCTTGGATGCGGTCGATTGGACGGATTATTTCTCACCGAGACGCATGCATGCTCGCCCGCTCCGGCGTATCCCGCCGAGGGTTCGCGGGGGGTACGTGGATGTCCTCTGCGCGATCTTGCAGCGCATCAGCCAGCACCCCAGGGCGGGCGGACCGACGTTTCTGCTGTTGGCCATCCCGACCCTCCTCCTCACGCCCGCTACACCACCTGCACGATCACATACGGCGGCCATCACCGTGCGCATTGCGCGCTTCCTTGGTGGAGATTGGGACGCCCTCATAGCAGAGGCACTCCACCGCCGCACACCCCTCGCGGCATGCACGACATGCCGCGTCCGCGCCGCGACTCCGACGCCTGACGAGCGCCGCATTGCCCGTTGCCTCCGCCTGGCAGCGTGCAATGAGACGTCACGTGCTTGTGCGGCCTTGGAGTCGGCACCGCCTACGGGCGAAGCACCCTTGCGCGGAGCGCCCCATCCCAGCATGGGTGGCCTCCTTCCGGGATGCAGCCCTGGTCCTGAGCATTGAGCATCTTCGCAGGGCCATTTTCACCGCTCCGAGGGGCTCTTCGGGAGGACCTTCGGGATGGGTGGCCGAGCACTTCCGCGACACCTTCTTGGCCTTCCCGAAGGCCCTCCCTACCTTGCTTGCTGTCTACCAGCAGTGGCTCTGGGGCGACTGCGCCCCGGCCGCACTTCCCATGCTGGCATCATCCACCCTCGTCGCGCTCTCCAAGCCGAACATGGACGTTCGGCCGATAGCCATAGGCGAGGTCCTTGCGCGCCTACTCCAGCGGGCGGCATGCCTGCAGTTGCGCGAGCCGATGGCTCGAGTCTTCCTACCATCACAGCAGTTCGGGGTCAGGGTGACCTGCGGTACTGAGCTGGTCGTTAGGGGCGTCCGTCACGGTAGGGCGGACCACTCGGACTGGGTGGTCGACGAGCTCGACGTGGCGAACGCCTTTAACTCCTATCACCGCGATCGCTTGTTCGAGGCACTACAAGCGAGCTCCGAGTTTCGCTGCCTCATCCCTTTCGTTGCCCTTTTCTACGGCACGCCATCCTCGCTGTTCTTCCGGACCGGGCGAGGAGTCACCACCATCCGCTCAGAGCGAGGATCTCGTCAGGGCGACCCTCTGAGCCCATTTCTCTTTGCCCGTACACAGAGGCTGGCATTGGAGCCAGTGCTGGCGGACGAGGACGTGCAGCTGTGGTCATACGCGGATGACACGTACGTCCTGGGCACACCAGAGAGGGTGTTGCAGAGCTTCACTGCCATTCAGAGGCGCTTGGGCGAGCTGGGCCTCTCGGTCCAGCCGCACAAGTGCCTGGTCTACCCAGCGGCGTCCACATGACCGGAGGAGTTGGCAGGCTTCACCGCCCTCGGCCTCGATGTCACGCGCCGGGGTTTGACGGTTGCCGGGGTGCCTGTCGGCAAACGGAGGATTTCGTCCACACGAGACTCAGGGAGCGCGTGGAGCGGATGGCCCGAGTGCTGCCGTGGCTGCCTAGGTTACGTGACCCCCAGGTGGCTGCGCACCTGCTCTCAGCATGCGTCAGCACCCGCCCTCAGTACCTAGCGCGCACGGTCCCGCCCACACAGGCGGTGCGCTCCATCTTCGCGCACTGGGACGATGGCCTCGGCGAGGCCTTCCAGCGGCTATTCGTCGCGGGCACCTGGAGCGGAGGAGGAGAGATACGCGGCGCGGCCTTGGACCAGGCATTTCTGCCCATTAGGCTGGGCGGATTCGGCATCCGCCGCATGGCGCGCTCGGCGCCAGCGAGCTACCTCTGCTCCTGGGCGCAGTGCGCCCCCATCCTCTGCTCCCTCCCACAGATCGGTGAGTCCTTCAGACGGGCGCTCGCGGCGGATGACCTCGCAGGGATCGATCCCCACATCGCGATGGCTTTGGCAGACCTCCCACGAGCAGTCCGGGCCTTGCTGCCACCCCTGTCCTCTTGCATCTCGAGCGCGCCGGACGGTCTGTTTTCTGAGGTGAGTCGGCATCTAGAGGCGGCGGCATTAGAGTCCGTTCGTGGACGTCACACTGACCCTTTGCATCTTGCCCGTTTGACATCCCTTCAGGGCGCAGATGCAGGCGCGTGGCTCACGGCGGTCCCTTATGCAGATCCACTGCGCATCCCGGAGGCGCAGTGGCAGGTGGCTTCATGTTTTCGCCTTGGTCTGTCTATCCCCCAGTTAGCCCTTACAGGTCATTGCTCATGCGGACGGGAGATCGAGGACATGTCGGTGCCCCACCACGTCGTACGCTGTCAGCACTACCACGTCACCATGACCGTCCACAACGCCGTGAAGTACGTCCTCCGCGACATCGCGCGCGAGGCGGGTTTCGCGGTCAGGGTGGAGGACACGGCGCTCATCCCACACCTGGAGGAGGTGCGACGGCGCTTGTGAGAGTACGACTCCGTTACACCACTTGGCCTTTCCATATTTCATCTTCATTTCATTCCTCGTAATCTCTTCAAGCCAATAGCCTCGCGTGGCTATACGCAGGGTGATTCTATTTTCTAGAAGGGTCTATTCCTTTAGATAGGATAAACCTGGTTACCTGATGTATTCTGGAAGTATAAAAGCGCCTTGTACTGATCGATAGTGCAACCTTTCCTCGACACATTCGATCCTGTGACACTTGGTAATCAGAGCTTTTCTCACTCGGCCGCGCTCAGCTAAGCAGCAGCAGCGGGGATCCTGCCTCGAAAAACCGCCGGGGGCGACTAATTCGACGCCGATTCTGGTAAGCACCAGCTCCGCGATTTTCGAATTACCCCCTCCGTGCGTGTTTTGAACAGGATGGCAACCTTCGACAACGCCGAGGTTACCCAGCAGCTCTTCGCGCGCATCGCAGCCCTTCAGGAGGAAATGCGAGCGGATCGCGAAGCGTCGCGAAACCAGTTCGAGCGAGTAACTCGACTCGCCGGAGCGCAGCACGAGACGACAACGGCGACGACGCAGCAGTCGCAGCAGTTTCTCGAGGCTCCGAAACCGCGCCCACCTGAGCCGTTCGATCCGAGCGATCGAAACTCCGACGCCCGCAGATGGATCGCCGGAATGGAGATCTACTTCGCAGCCGTCGGATGGAGCTCGCCAGTCTGGGACGGTCAACGCGTACGACTCGCGGCGACACTAATGCGAGGGCCGGCACTCGAGTGGATTGGCGGCAACAGTACTTTCATCCACGGTGAAGCCACGTGGCAGCAGTTCCGCGCCGACCTGCTGAAACGCTTCGAACCGATAAATTCAAGTTTTCTTGCCCGCGAAAAAATTCATCGTCATCACAGTACACGCAGCAGATGGAAGAATTTTATAACCGCATTCCCGACCTGACCGAAGGGGAAAAAGTGCAATCGTACCTCGCAGGGCTGAAGACCGAAGTCAAACGACAGGTGGCAGCGTCAAACTACGCGAGCTACAGTGACGTCGTTTCGGCCGCGGAGCGCTTCGACATGGTCAACGCCGGAACACGACGGACGCACGTCGGCAGTACGCGACAGGGCGACCGCTCGGCTCAACCCACGTTCGCCGACCCGATGGAAGTCGACAGATTCGAGGGGCGGCCACGTCCGAAAAACACCAACTACACGTGTGATTTTTGCGGGGTGCCGGGCCACCGAATCTTCGACTGCAACAAAATGAAGGCCGCACGCGCAGAGTATCGGGCACGCAACAGTGGCGGAAATCTTCCGGCCAATCAGAAGACAAAAAACGGGAGTCGCCAGTGATTGCGGATCTAGCTGGCGAAAATAAAAAGATCCGGAAACGGCCGCGGGATTCCGAGAAAATCAACTTCGACGAAGCTGATTCGACGCGAGAAGGAGGAAATGATGGGGGAAAATCTCCACCCCACGACCAGTCTTCGCCAGGGAAATTCGCCGAGGAAAAATCAGACTCCGCGAAAAAAGACTCTGCCGAGACGGGGAAACTCCTTGAAGACCCAAGAAATTATAAGAATTCGTTAAAGTTATCTTATAAAGATGCTTTAATGAAAACTTATGATGTTCGAGGGGCTAGAGCCTTGGAGAAAATTCGGGAGGGACTCCAAAAAAAGCAGACAGCTGTGGAGATCATACCGGTACCGGACAACTTGGGGACCAAATTAAGGAGTGTGGAAAGAAGCCGACCTTTCCACGGAGTCAACGTCCTCTCCCGACACCAGCCCACAACGACTACCCGCTCCCCAGGGAAGACGTCGGTGGAGCTGAAGCAGCTCAAGAGGAAGCTGGGGGTCTACAAGAAGCTGCAAAAACCCCGAACTCCTTCTACGGATGCATCCAGTTCTTCGGCATCAGTGACGCGCACAGTCGTCAAGGAAACTCCGGGCCCTGGAGAAGAGCCGTTCTCCAAGCAGCCTCGGCCAGCTGCCAGCTCAGGAGTAGACAGCAATACAAAGGTGTGTACGGAATATTGGGATGTACCCTATGACCCAATCAATGAAACTATCTTTGGGTACTCCGAGCAACGACTGCCCCTCGTGCTCGAGGTCATCTGCAAAGGACGACGCCTCCAAGCACTCGTGGACAGCGGAGCGTCACACACCGTCTGCGACAAGGCAATGATCGACCGACTCCGGGAAGAGTACAAGCCTTCAGGAGTCTCTGCAACGATGGTGGATGGCAGCAAGTTACCAGTACACGGCGAAGCAGTGCTACATCTACAAATCGGACCACTGCGCTGGAGACCTGCACTCCCCATCACCAACATCAAAGGGCTTGACTTGATCTTCGGGCGAGACTTCCTGAAAAAATTCAACCCCGAGATCAACTGGGTGAACCGCACCGCAAGCATCTACAACAATGGACGGAGAGTACAGCTACCCAACTGGGACGATACAGGAGATATCCCAGTGGAGACACTCGCACGGTTCGAGAAGGATGTGAAGCGGACCGACACCGGGTTCCTGGCGATAGCAACAGAGGTGGAGAATGACGGAGAGAAAGCCTCGGAAACTCCAGGAAAAATCAAGGAATTGCTGAAGGAGTTCCAAGACATTCTTCCTGACGACCTACCGAACGAGCTACCGCCATACCGCACACATCAACATGAGATCGTGGAGGAACCAGGTTCGAAGCCGACCTTCCGAGCACCATACCGGCTCAGCCCTACGGAGCTGACCGACATGAAGAAGCAGATCGAGTATCTCCTAGCCAAAGGACTCATCCGACCATCTACTTCACCGTACGGTGCCCCAGTACTCTTCACACCGAAACCGGACGGAAGCCTGCGCATGTGCATCGACTACCGAGCTCTTAACAAGCAGACCATCAAGAATAAATATCCGATACCGCGAATCGATGACCTGCTTGACCAGCTTCGGGGAGCTACGGTATTTTCCAAACTGGATCTGCGGTCCGGATACTGGCAGATACGGATGGCGGACAACTCTATCCACAAAACTGCTTTCCGAACTCGGTACGGATCGTATGAGTATTTGGTCATGCCGTTCGGACTCACCAACGCGCCGGCAACGTTCCAAGCCGAAATGAACCACATTCTACGACCACTTCTGGACGAATGCGTGGTGGTGTACCTGGACGACATACTCATCTACTCGCGCGACATGAAGCAGCACGTCGAACACCTGCGACGCGTCTTCGAAATTCTTCGACGAGAACGATTCTACGTCAAACTATCCAAGAGCGAATTCGCCCTTGAAAAGGTCCAGTTCCTAGGACACTTGGTGAGCGCTCAAGGAGTTCACGTCGACCCCAAGAAAATCGAAGCCGTACGTACGTGGAAGACACCCGAGAACGTGAAGGAGTTGCAGCAGTTCCTAGGCTTCGCTAATTACTACAACAGGTTCGTGCCACAGTATGCGAAACTCGCGGCACCACTCACGAATCTGTTGAAGAAGAACACGCCCTACAAATGGGAGACGAAGCACCAGGAAGCCGTGGAGCAGCTGAAACAAGCACTAACGTCCGCACCGGTGCTCATCTTGCCAGATCCCGAACGTGACTACGTCATTGAAGCAGACGCCAGTGATCAGGCCGTGGGTGCAGTCTTAATGCAAGACCAGGGGAATGGACTGCAACCAATTGCCTACCTCAGCAAGAAACTGCACGGGGCAGAACTCAACTACCCGATACACGACAAAGAGGCTCTTGCCATTGTCATCGCCTTCAAAGCGTGGAGATGCTATCTCGAAGGACGAAGAACAACCGTCTACACCGACCACTGCAGCCTGAAATATTTGAAGACACAACCCAACCTTTCCAGGCGGCAGGTCCGGTGGATCGACTTCCTCGAGACACACTTCCACTACGACATCGTGTACAAGCCCGGCCACAAGAACAAAGCAGACGCGCTCAGCCGGCCTGCACACGTTGCCGCGATTCAGGTCGAAGGGATGAATCCACTACTCAAGGGACTCTTCACCCACGGGTACGCCATCGACCCCGAAATTTCCTTGGCAGAAAAACGACACCTGCTACAGTGGGACAGTGACATCGCGTACCGGAAAGGATCAACAAAAATCTGGGTACCCAATTACCCTCCTTTGCGCCAGTTACTACTCGAAGAATATCACGACGTCCTCTACGCCGGACACTTCGGTAGCAACAAGACGCTCACCGGTATCGCCAAACACTACTACTGGCCCCATATGGCAGACGACGTCCAGAAATTCGTCACCTCATGTGATACATGTCAGCGGATGAAGAGCAGCAAGCAGAAAAAGGCGGGACTACTGCAGCCTCTTCCTGTCCCAGAACAACCATGGCAAGTGGTTAGCCTAGATTTCATCACCGGGTTACCACCTACCTCCAGCGGTCATGACGCCATCCTTGTCGTCATTGACAAGTTCTCCAAAATGGGACACTTCATCCCGACACACACGACGGCACGCACCGAGGAGACAGCACAACTCTTCGTTCGTCACATCATCTCACAGCATGGCATCCCAACTACACTCATCTCCGACCGAGACCCCAAGTTCACTAGCAAGTTCTGGAAGGAACTTATGTCTCTGCTCGGCACCAAACTCGCCATGTCATCCGCATACCATCCGCAGACAGACGGACAGACCGAGCGCCTCAACCAAATTGTTGAGCAACTCCTCCGAGCAGCCTGCAAGGACGACATCTCCAAATGGGACTTGCACCTACCCGTCCTGGAGTTTGCCTACAACAACGCTACACACGCCGCTACGGGACAGACGCCGTTCTTCCTCTGCTACGGACGCCACCCACTCACACCACAGAAACCGACAACACCAGCAACAGTTCAACCTGCACATGACTTCATCACAACCATGCATCAGCTTTGGGATCGGACCCATAAGCGCCTCCTTGACATTCAACAGCAACAGAAGCGCCAGGCCGATCGCCATCGCAACGACCACACCATTTCCGTGGGAGACCAGGTTCTCCTTGACACCCGCAACCTGGACATCAGCCATCTCCCATCTAAATTTCGACCTCGCTTCTGCGGACCTTTTCTCGTTGAAGCCCAGGTCACTCCTGTTACCTTCCGCTTACGCCTGCCAGCTACCTGGAAGATTCACAACGCCTTCCACGTCCAACTTCTGAAGCCCTATCGGGACCCGAACACAATTTTCGTCGGACGCCAGCCGCCGCCGCCGCCGCCCGTCCTCGTCCAGAACGAACCCGAGTACGAGGTCGAGTCCGTGCTTGCACATCGTCGTCGTCGGAATGGCACCGTGGAGCTTCTCATCCGTTGGAAGGGTTATGATCCTTCTGAGGACAGCTGGGTCTCTGAGACCGACATGGGTAACGCCCGTCGTCCTCTGCATGACTACCTTGTCAAGCAGGGTGTTACTTCTACCACCCAGCTTTGAGGGGGGGAAGTGTGAGAGTACGACTCCGTTACACCACTTGGCCTTTCCATATTTCATCTTCATTTCATTCCTCGTAATCTCTTCAAGCCAATAGCCTCGCGTGGCTATACGCAGGGTGATTCTATTTTCTAGAAGGGTCTATTCCTTTAGATAGGATAAACCTGGTTACCTGATGTATTCTGGAAGTATAAAAGCGCCTTGTACTGATCGATAGTGCAACCTTTCCTCGACACATTCGATCCTGTGACAGCGCTTGACAGCCCAGCAGTAACGGGAGGGGGCACAGGCGGGAGGGCCTACGCTGGCACAGGGACGGGGGGCACAGAGGGCCCAGGGAGGGGAGGAGGGACTGCAGGGAGGGGGGGAGGGACTGCAGGGAGGGGGGGAGGGACAGCAGGGAGGGGGGAGGGACAGCAGGGAGGGGGGGAGGGACAGCAGGGGGGGGGAGGGGGACAGCAGGAGCAGGGAGGGGGGAGGGGCAGCAGGGCGGGGGGGAGGGACACGAGGGAGGGGGGGGAGCACCAGGGGGGCAGGGGGTGTTGGGACTGCCGGGACAGTCGGGACAGCAGGCACGGCTGGTGCCGCAGACGCGGGGGACAGAGGCGGGAGTCCTTGGACAGAGGCCACGGCCACAGGGACAGCCCGTTTCACACGGTAGGACGGTACAGCCGCAGCAGCCGCAGCTGAGGGAGGGCCAGGGGAGGCGCCTGGGGCGAGGGAGACGGGGGGCTCAGGAGGGGGGAAGGGCGGATGGGGCTCGGGGGGAAAGGACTCAGGGTACCGCAGGAGAGGGGGGGCAGCCCGACCACAGGGGGGTGGGGGGGAGGAGATGGAGGAGATAGTCATGGTCGAGGGAGGGGGTCAGATAGCAGGGGACCGAGCACGGGACGGGCCAGAGGCAGCTAGAGGGGCCAGAGGGGGTGTGGAGCTTGATCCCCGCCAGGGGACAGGGGCACAGGAGGGCGAGAGAGTGGCACGGGGAGGGGGGACAGCAGGGGGGACGGGGGGGGGCGAGGGAGTGGGGAGGACGGGAGGAGCGGGGCAGGTAGATGGAGAGGGTCTGGGGGAGGGGATAGGAGAGGCAGGGGGGTTGGGAGGGGTAGGGGCAAGGGAAAGGGAAGGGAGGGTGAGAGAGGGGGACGAGGGGGGGACAATGGCACAAGGAGGAGGGGGACCACAGGACACGACTAGGCAGCAGCCCACACTGCAGCACAGCACAGCCGGACGCGCAGGACGCGCAGGAGCACCCGCACGCCGCGCAGCAGCACCCGCACGCATCCCCGACCTCACATGCCGCGACGCTGAGAAGGCACTCATGATTATTATAGACGTGTCGATAGCGGATCCACAGCGGGGTGGGAACGCGCAGTTTCGGCGAGCGGCATCCACGCAGCGGAGGGTGGCGGCGACGAGGCGGGTGCAGGAGAAGATCAGGGACTGGCGGCCGGCCTTGGTAGGGGTGCAGCCGGAGCCGGTGTTCTATGCATGCGTTGCTGAGACTTTCGGGCACTTGAGCGTGCCACTGCGAGATTTTCTGGGGCTCTACTCACAGCGCATAGCGACGCAGCGGCGGGACGCGGTTAGTGGGGAGGAGGCATCGGCTCGGATCTTTGAGTGCGCTCTCACCACGCGAGTTTCAGTGGCGCTGCAGCGGGCGCAGGCGAACATTATCACACAGCATGCAGTGCGACAGCTGGGAGAGTCGGACGATGCATGGATGCCGATACCGGTACCGCTTGGCGCAGGCAGCTGGAGCGGACATCACATCAGTGGCTGCTTTGACAGTGTGGCCGATATGCAGTACCTGTTTGATGGCTATGTGTAGATCAAAACAAGAGTAGGCTGTGCTTGAAACGCTGTGTTTGCGCTGTAGGCGCGGGTTGCTGCTTTGTCGTGTCCCTTGGACCCCTCCCTCCTTACAGTCACACCCCTCCTCTCTTCCACCTCTCTCACCTCCCCCTTTCTTTTCCCTTACTCCTATCTTTCTTGATCCTCCTACCTCTTCTATCCTTCTCTTTCTTTCCCTCTCTTTCTACCTTCCCTTCTCTTCTTTTCCTCTCTACTTTCTCTTCTCTTCTTTCCCTTCTCTTCCTAACTTCCAAAAACACTACTGTGGTCGTATAGCGTAACATTCATGCCGAAATTTCCAACTTCGGTTTCATATTGGCTATATGACTTGTAACTCTTTTCGTTATTAATAAAATAACTGCTCTCGCCCACAAGCGCTTAGCTTCGGAGTTCTGATGGGATCCGGCGTAGTAGCCAAGGTATGATCGTACCACGCTGAGTGCGCGGGGCGCTCACTTCCGGGTGGCCCCGGAGCTACACTACCCTTCATTATAGTCACATCGCCCCGGCACGAGCCAAAAGGGATCCTCTGTCCGCCCGCACCCCCCGGAACGCCGCTAAGATGGTTTGAGGGCTCCTCCGTGGCCCGACCCCCTTCAGGATGGCGTTTTTTTTTTTTTTTTTTTTTTTTTTTTTTCCCGGGCAGTTTGGCGCAAAAAAAATCCTTTCTTCTTTCCCCTGTCCAACCCCCGCAAGAGAGCTGGCATAACAAATGGGTACGACACGAGGACTTCCCGGGAGGTCACCCAGCCCAGTACTGCTCTCGCCCACTGGCGCTTAGCTTCGGAGTTCTGATGGGATCCGGCTGTGGGAGGGGCGGCTGCAACGGGGGCGGCAGAAGGAGACCCCGCAGAGGTAGCAGCCGCTGGGGGTGGGGCCGCTCCAGAGTCGGCAGCAGCCGGGGGGTGGTCACGGCGGCGGCAGCAGCAGCTGGGGCTGCAGCAGAGACGGTGGCAGCGGGAGCATGGGCAGCGGCGGCAACAGCTGGGGCCTCCGCGGAGGAGGCGGCAGCAGTGGATCATGCAAGGGGTGCATCGGCTCGGGCTCGGGCTCGGGCTCGGGATGCGGCAGAGGCAGCAGCAGCAGGGGCCGCAGGGGCAGCCGGGGCGGATTTGGGGACAGCAGCAACAGCAGGCGCCCCTGCAGAGGCGGCAGAGGCGGCAGAGGCGGGAGCAGCGGCGGTGCGGGTGGCGACAGTGGCAGGAGCTGGAGCTGCCACCGCAGCGGAGGCAGCAGCAGCCGATCTTGCGAGGGGCGCAACGACCGGGGCTCGGGATGCCGCAGAGGCGGTGATGGCTGAAGCCGCTGCAGCGGCCAGGGTGGCTGCCGGGGAAGCAGAAGCAGACGAAGGAGTCCCTGCTGAGGCGGCGGGGGCGGGGACAACGGCAGAGGCGGCAGCAGCAGCAGCGGCAGCAGCAGCAACAGGAGCACGTGCAGGGGCGGCTGCTGGTGCGGCAGGGATAGGAGAGCCGCCGGAGGCGGCAGCAGCGGCAAGGCTACCTACGGCGGAGGAGGCAGGAAAGGGAGCTGTTGTACGCGCTCTCGCACGGGCTATTACCGGGGGGGGGATGTATGCACGTCTGGCAGCTGCTGCGGCAGCAGCGGAGGAGGCAGAGATAGGGGCCGCTGCGGGGAAGGCAGCCAGGGGGAGCGCCACAGGGAAACCAGCAGCAAGTGCTGCGGCAGGGAAGGCAGCAGCGGGGGCAGCGGCAGGGAGAGTAGCAATGGGTCCCGCTGTTTCGCAGGCAGCGGCTAGCAGGGCCGCGACAGCGGCGGCGGCGGCAACGGCGGCGGCGGCGGCTGCGGTGGTGTCAGCGGAAAAAGGGGCAGCAGGGGGTGCCGCACCGGGGGCAGCAGCGGAAGCGGCTGCAGGGAAGGCAGCAGCAGGATCAGCAGGGCGTGCCGCGGGGGAGACAACCGCCGGGGTAGCTGCGGGGATGGCAGCAACAGGAAGGGCAGCTGGGGCGGCAGCAGGGAAGGCAGCAACAGCAGCAACACGGGCAGCGGCAAGAGGTGCTGCACGGGAGAGGGCAGCGGGAGCCGCTGCAGGAAGGGCAGCAGCTGCGGCAGCTCCAGCAGGAGGTGTGGTGAGAGAGACAGCAGCTGGAGCGGCTGATGGTAAGGCAGTAACTGGGACGAGGGCTAAGGAGGCCGGACACAGGGCAGCACCTGGGCCGGAAGAGACTGTCTCATCCCCTCCCACCCCCCCCATCTCCCCCCTCCCCCCCCCTCCTTCCCCTCCTCCCCCTACTTCCCTTGCGGTCCCCCGTCCCCCCCTTCCCCCCCCTACTCCCAATCCCATGCATGCAGGGGCTTCACCAGCGGCGCAGGGCCCTCGCCGTGGGCTACAACCCAGGGCTATGGGCAGGGCGGCCCGAGCCTTGGCGTTTTTGGCGGACCCCTGTACACCCGAGCCAATGATCGGGACGCAGTCTCACCACTCCCTCTCCCCCCACACCCTCCCCTTACGGCCGAGTGTGCCCCAGGAGGCGGCCGCCGAGGATGGCTCGGACAATGATGGCCCGCTCGCCGGATATATCTTGGTCGACTCAACCCTTCCTTGCTCTCCCTCAGCAGCCCTCGCGCCGGCGCCAGGAGCACAAACAAGAGCCGGGCAGATTGCTCCCTCCCCCCCCCACCCACGCAGGCTCCCGCGCCGGACGCCTCGACCTGGGTAGCACAAGGAGGGGCGGCTCTTGCCCAACCCCCCTCGTCAGTCCGCCCCCAACCCTGTTCCACCCCAGGTGCCTCCCGCCCGGCACAGGGCACACACCCTGTCGGCCACACGGGCGCTTCCCATAGGAACGATGAGCGGGGTGCACCCCCGGCAAGGGGGAGCAACCCGAATCAACTCCCTCTCGGCCCTCGCCGTCTCACCCCGGCTGATCCCACTTCCCAAGCCCCACAGCTAAGCTTCGGGCCAGGCGGGGGTCCCTCGGCGCCCACTCTGCTTCCCTTCCCGGCCGTGGGCCCTACCTTGCCCGCGCCCCGCCCCCCCCCTCCCTCTCCCACACATCCCACCCGCCCCCTTTCCCCGGCAATCCAGCCGGAACTCCCCTCGCGCCCTTTCGTGCAGCCCCCAGGTTTCATGTCCCGCACGGCAGGCGACCACGGGAGTGCCTCCCTCTTGGGCCCTCCCTTGTCACTTCCGTCCCACACACCCTCCAGCCCAGCGCTGGGGCACCCACCCTTCCCACCCCCTCCATTGAGCATCCCACCCACGCTTAACCCTTACCCTACTGCCCAACCACCACTCTTGCCCTGCCCCCCTACTCCCGCCCGGCCCATCAGCGCGAACAGGGGCGAGGCGAGGGCGGCCCCCCCATCTCACCCTCCCCCTTCCTGCCCCACACACTCCTTGCCCGTCAGTATTCAGGTGGTCGCAGCGAGCCACCCATCCGCGATGGACGTCGACAAAACAGGAGTAGGGGACCTGCATGATGTCTCCTCCCAACCCTACATCCCCCCTTACCGTCGCTCTGCACAGGCAGCGATGTCGGCGGACGCCCACGGGGAAGGGGACGGGGAAGGTGTCGGGGGAGGGCGGGGCATTGCGGATGGTGCTGCCGCTTCCACCACCGCCACCACCCCTCACTTTCTCCCCCTGTCCCCATCTGCACCCGCCCCAGGGCAGGCCGCCATCCATGCGCAGGCTAGCCCATCGCGGCAAGCGGCCATCGGCGGCCACACCCCCTCACCCTCCCAGCTGCCCCATTCTCACACTCCTCACCCACAGCAGGGGGCGGTCACACGGCAGCCGCTGATTGGACAGTTTGCCCAACCCCACACAGGTCGCCGGAAGAAGGGCAAGGGCACGGGGACACCCGGGGCAGCCCGGCGCTCGGAGCAGCCGGACACGACTCCACCCTCTGCTGGCGTGCAGCCCTTACCATCCACCACCCCTCAGGCGACCCCATCATTGCCCCCGGCCCGCCACCCACTGCCCTCCCATAACCAGGATGGCGAGCTTCGGACGGTCTCCCTCCCTCACCCCACCCAGGCCCCACTCCCCTGTCACCCCCCCATCCCGCCTTTGGCCCCCCACCAGACGGTCGCCGCCGATGCCCCATCCGCGATGGAAATCGAACCGGAGGCGGAAGAGGTGTCGTTAGCCTCTCGCAAGCAAGCCTATATCCCCCCCCAGCGTCGGTCCCCACCACCCGCTTCTTTGTCCCCCTCCGGTCCACAACCTCCCACCCAGGTCAGGGCCCACGGTGGTTCGCCCACCACGACCAACCAGCCTGCCCTGCTCCCCCTACCCACAGGCGGACAGTCGCAGGGGGCAGATGGGGAGACGGAGGCGGCAGTTGCCGACCTTCTCAGGATATGGGACACGTCCGCCACCCCCTCTGCGCCCGCTTGTCCGGGTCGGGTGGGGGGGGCACCGTGGACTCTGCCCCAGACATCTCCCATGCCCCCCCTTCCCCCCCGTCCACCGCCCTCACACCGGAGCGCATGGTGATCGATGACTCCGACGCGGCCTCCGACCACCCGCTCCCCTCCCCCCAGGATACAGGCGCTGCACCTAGGCCCTCGGGCCCCCCGCCGATCCCTCCCCCTCTTTCGACATCGCCGCCGCCGCTGACCCCCGTCCGACCCCAGGTGGCAGGTGAGCCTCCTTCCCCGATGGCGGGCGACTATCGACTGGACCCGGTCGTCGAGCCGGCCGCCTCCACCGCCAGCTCTGACGATACCGCCCACACCGATCACGCGGACGAGTCCACGCCAGCCCATGAGGTGAGATGTCCCACGTGTCTGAACCTCATGGCGGACGATAGAGCTCTCCGCCACCACACACCTCACTGCACCCCGAGCGATGAGGCACGCCGTGTGCAGGCCCGCCAGGAGGCCGCCTCGGTCGGCGGGTCACTCTCACGCCCGGGTTCATCTGTCCCGGTCTTTTCCGACGCGCAGTGGGCGCAGCTGGACTCTGTGGATTGGAGGGATTATTTCTCTCCGTCCCGGACGCATGCTCGCCCGCTCCGGCGCATTCCGCCGAGGGTCCGCGGAGGCATCTCTGATGTCCTCCGCGCGATCACCGCCCGTATGGAGCAGTATCCGGATGCCGACGGGCCCCACTTCTTGTTCACGGCAGTGCCGACGCTGTTCTTAGCGTCGGCTACTCCACCAGAGCGGGGCCACACAGCTTCCATCGCGGCTCGCGTCGCGCGCTTCTTCCGAGGTGAGTGGGACTCTCTCTTCTCCGACGCGCTGCGTCGTCGCACGCCCCTGCCCACCCGCACATCACGTCGCACCCCCGTCACCACCGCGTCGGGAGACGAGCGTCGGATTGCGCGTTGCCTGCGCTTGGCAGCGTGCAACGAGACATCTCGTGCGTGCGCGGCACTGGAGTCGGCCGAGGCGGCTCCAGACACGGATCGCACGGTGCATAGCCTACGGGCTAAGCACCCTAGCGCGGAGCGCCCTCTACCGGAGTGGCTCTCCACCTTCCACGAGGACGGCCTCGTGCTCTCTGCCACCCACTTGCGCCAGGCCATTTTCACTGCACCGCGGGGCTCGTCGGGGGGACCGACCGGATGGGTGGCAGAACACCTCCGTGACACCTACTTGGCATTCCCACAGACCCTACCCTCCTTGCTGTCTGTGTACCAGCTCTGGCTCAGAGGACGCTGCCCCTCAGCTGCGCGTTCTCTTTTGGCCTCGTCCACCCTTGTGGCTCTCGCGAAGCCGAACGGGGACGTGCGGCCGATCGCCATTGGAGAGGTGCTCGTGCGCGTCCTCTCCCGCGCAGTCTGCCTCCAGCTCCGCGACCAGATGGCGAGAGTGTTCCTCGCGTCACAGCAGTTCGGAGTCGGGGTCACGTGTGGCACAGAGGTCACCGTTAGAGGCGTTGTCCGCGCTCTAGCTGACCACCCAGGCTGGGTGGTTCTGCAGCTGGACGTGGCCAACGCCTTTAACTCTTTCTTTCGCGACGTCTTGTTCCAGGCACTGCATGCCAGTCCTGAGTTCAGGTGCCTCATTCCTTTCATCCGTCTTTTCTACGGCACGCCGTCCGATCTGCTCTATCGGACCGGCAGGGGAGTCACCACGATGCACTCGGAGCGCGGCACTCGGCAGGGAGACCCGCTGAGCCCGTTTCTCTACGCCCTCACGCAGCGCCTTGCCCTGGAGCCCGTCCTGGCAGGGGGTGACGTCCAGCTCTGGTCGTACGCCGACGACACCTACCTCGTGGGCCCTCCGGACAGGGTGCTGCACCACTTCACGGAGGTCGTGAGGCGCTTGGGCGAGTTGGGCCTTGCTGTCCAGCCGCACAAGTGCCTTGTCCATCACACGTCGGTGATCCTGCCTCGCGACGTGCAGGCTTTCACCGATCTGGGCATCGAGGTCGCACGCCGGGGGCTCACCGTGACGGGCGTCCCGGTTGGCACCGAGACCTTTGTGACGACCAGCCTGCGGGACCGACTGGAGAGGATGGCTGGGGTGCTGCCGTGGCTCCCGAGGCTGCGGCAGCCACAGACAGCGGCGCGCCTGCTCTCCGCGTGTGTCAGCACACGTCCGCAGTACTTGGCGCGGACAGTCCCCCCATCACCAGAGGTACGTGCCATCTTTGCAGCGTGGGACGCGCGCTTGGGAGCGACCTTCCAGCAGCTCCTGGTGCGAGGTACGTGGAGGGAGGGGGACGCGATCTGCGGGGCAGCCCTGGAGCAGGCTTTCCTCCCGATTCGCATCGGGGGCTTCGGCATCCGACGCATGGAGCGCATCGCCCCGGTGAGTTATCTCTGTTCGTGGGCGCAGTGCGCACCGATTCTCTGCTCGTTGCCGTCGGTGGGGGAGGGCTTCCGTCAGAGCTTCGCATCAGGTGAGCCCGCCCAGATCGATCCGCACATCATGATGGCTCAGGAGGCCCTGCCGGCGGACGTCCTACGCCTCATGCCGGCCTGGCCTTCTTGCGCGACAGGAGCACCGGACGGCCTTTTCAGAGAGGCCAGCAGACACATCGAGGCGCACGCTTTGGAGTCGGTACGTGCCCGTCATACTGATCCCCTGCATCTTGCCCGTTTGACATCCCTTCAGGGTCCAGGTGCGGGAGCTTGGCTTACGGCGGTGCCCTACGCGGACTCCTTGCGCATTCCGGAGGCGCAGTGGCAGGTGGCTTCATGCTTTCGTCTCGGTCTCCCCATTCCCCAGTTAGTCCTGGCAGGTCAGTGCTCGTGCGGAGAGGAGATCGCCGACATGTCGGTGCCGCATCACGCGGTGAGGTGCGCGCGCTTCGCGGTCGCCACGACCATCCACGACACAGTGAAGTTCATGCTTCGTGACTTCGCAGACGAGGCCGGCTTCGCTGTCCAGGTGGAGGACACGGCGCTCATTCCGCACCTGGAGGCGGCGCGAGCTCGACTGCAGGTTTTGCACGCGGGGGAGTGGCAGGGGCAGGAGCGGGCAGGACAGACAGGACGGCAGCAGCGGCGGGATCAGGAGGGGGGGGAGAGGCAGGCGGGTGAGGAGGGAGAGAGGCAGGGGGCGGAGGAGGAGCAGGAGGGGCAGCAGCGGCGGTTCGGCAGGGAGGATCAGCAGCAGCAGCAGCAGCACCAGCAGCAGCAGCAGCAGCAGCAGCAGCAGCAGCAGCAGCAGCAGCAGCAGCAGCAGCAGCAGCAGCAGCAGCAGCAGCAGCAGCAGCAGCAGCAGCAGCAGCAGCAGTAGCAGCAGCAGCCGCAGCAGCAGCAGCAGCAGCAGCAGCAGGGCACGGGGGAGAGCCGGCGGGAGGAGGAGCAGCAGCAGCAGCGGCAGGGTGGCGGAGAGGGGCAGCAGCGGCGCGCGGGGGGAGAGGGGCAGGTACAGCTGCCGCAGGGAGCTCAGGCAGGGCCGCAGCAGGGGGCCCAGGCAGGACAGCAGCAGGGGACAGGGGACGGGCTCTTGGGCAGGGCACCACCGAGGCGTGTGCGTTTCGCGCGCGAGGCGGTAGGAGAGGCGCACGCGGAGGGGAGGACAGGCGAGGGTGGGCTAGAGGGGTCGGTAGTAGGCGGGGGTATAGGAGGGACGGAGGGCGGGAGGGGAGGGGGGGCGGGAGGGAGAGAGGAGATGGCGGAAGGGGCGGGGGTGGCAGGGGGAGTGGGGGAGGGGAGAGCGGGAGGGAGGAGAGGGAGGGTGAGAGGGGGAGTTGGGAGGGGGACCACGACGACCAGAGGGGGGCATCAGGGGACCAGACAGAGCAGCAGCCCGCGCAGCAGCAGCAGACGCCAGCCGCTCGCACAGGCCGCATAGGGGCACCCGCCCGCATTCCCGACCTCACTTGCAGGGCGCCGCGAGATGCATTGATGGTGATTGTAGACGTCTCGGTGGCAGACCCACAGCGGGAGGGGAATGCGCAGTTCAGGCGGATGGCACCCACTCAGATTGGCGGCGCAGCAGCTAGGCGGGTGCAGGACAAGCTGCGACACTGGAGGCTGGTGTTACAGGGGTTGCAGCCGGATCCAGAGTTTTACGCCTGCGTAGTGGAGACTTTTGGGTGCCTGAGTGAGCCACTGCGGCAGTTCCTAGGGCTGTGTGCATCGCGGACAGCACGGCGGAGGAGAGATTCAGGGGCAGGGGATGACGGGTCGGCACGGATATTTGAGACGAGCCTCACTACGCGTCTCTCCGTGGCACTGCAGCGCGCGCAGGCAAATGTGATCATGCAGCATGCAGTGCGGCAGCTGGGCGGCTCCGACAATGGATGGATGCCAGCGCCTGTACCTTTGGGCGCTGGGCAGGGGAGTTGGCACCACATCACAGGGTGCTTCGAGAGTGCAGCAGATATGCAGTACATGTATGATGCATATGTGTAGAAAAACATATATAGGCCGTGCTTGAGACGCTGTGCCCGCGCTGTGCGCGTGGGCTGTTGTTTTGTTAGGTCCCAGGATGTCCCTTTGATATAGTCACACCCCCCCTCCCCTCTTCCCCTCTTCTCTTTCTCTCCTCTTTCTCGCTCTCTTCTCCCCCACTCTTTCTGCTACCTTCTTCCTTCCACTATCTTCTCTCTCTTTCCTTCTCTATCTCTTCTCTCTCTCTTTTTCTCTTCTATACCTCTAAACGCTACTATGTCATAATAGCGCAACGCTCATGCCGAAAATCTCATCTTTGGCTTTAGAATTGCTATATGACTTGTAACCCTCTTCATTTTTAATAAAATAACTGCTCTCGCCCACTGGCGCTTAGCTTCGGAGTTCTGATGGGATCCGGCGTAGTAGCCAAGGTATAATCGTACCACGCTGAGTGCGCGAGTCGCTCACCACCGGGTGGCCCCCGAGCTACACTACCCTTCATTATAGTCACATTGCCCCGGCACGAGCCAAAAGGGATCCTCTGTCCGCCCGCACCCCCCGGAACGCCGCTAAGATGGTTTGAGGGCTCCTCCGTGGCCCGACCCCCTTCAGGATGGCGTTTTTTTTTTTTTTTTTTTTTTTTTTTTTCCCGGGCAGTTTGGCGCAAAAAATATCCTTTCTTCTTTCCCCTGTCCACCCCCCGCAAGAGAGCTGGCATAACAAATGGGTACGACACGAGGACTTCCCGGGAGGTCACCCAGCCCAGTACTGCTCTCGCCCACTGGCGCTAAGACCTTGCTTACCTACCTACCTTCCTAAGGAGCCTTCTAGCTGCCACTGTTCACATTACTATTTCATAAGCTGTTATTAGTGTTTGTATCGGAGGTGTAACGGGAGGGTATCGGCAACGGCTACGAGCGGGTGAGACGGAAGCGGCGGCGAACACGACCTTGCGGTGTCGAGCGATTTTTCGCCACCCCCGTCGATCTCGCCATCCCACCCCGGCTAAGTCCCCCGTCACTCTCGCTCGCCTCCCACCCTCCTCCCTCTCTCTCTTCTAGTTCACCGCGTCGCGCTTTTCTCAGCTTTCTAGTTTCTAAGCTTAGATCCGCGCCACGCCACCTAACCCTAAAATCGGTCGCCAGCACCAGTTCGTTTTTCCGTTCGTTACAGCGTCCTCTCTCCCCCTCTCACTTAGAGCACCCTTCGTGTATTCCCTGGCGCGCCGTCCCCGTATGTCGTTACCACGCGAAACTAGGTGAGAACCACGGCTGAATTTGATAGCGCGGTTACCAACTCCTAGCTCGCCGTTCACCTCCTTCCCTTCCCGCCGTTTTCCCTCCCTTCCTCCCGCCGTCCCCCACGTTTCCTGCCCGCGCGTCACCCCTCTCTCCCAGCGCGCGTCACTCCCTTCCCTTCCCTGCTCGTCGTCCCTCCCTTCCCACCGTCGCCGTCCCTTTTCTCCCGTGCTCGCCGTCCCCTACCCCCCAGCTCGTCGTTCCCCCCATTCCCAGCTCGCCTTCCCCCCCTTTCCCTGCCCGCCGTCCCCCCCTTATTCCCTGCTCGCCGCCTCCCCCTCTCCCAGCTCGCCGTTCCCCCCTTTCCCAGCTCGCCGTCCCCCCCTTTCCCAGCTCGCCGTTCCCCCCTTTTCCCTGTTCGCCGTCCCCCTCGTTCCCAGCTCGACGTCCCCCCCTTTTCCCAGCTCGCCGTTCCCCCCTTTCCCAGCTCGCCGTCCCCCCCCTTCCCCAGCTCGCCATCCCCCCCTTTCCCTGCCCGCCGTCCCCCCTTTCCCAGCTCGCCGTCCCCCCCGTTCCCAGCTCGACGTCCCCCCCTTTTCCCAGCTCGCCGTTCCCCCCTTTTCCCAGCTCGCCGTCCCCCCCCTTTCCCTGCTCGCCGTCCCCCCCTTTTCCCAGCTCGCCGTTCCCCCCTTCCCCAGCTTGCCGTCCCCCCCCTTCCCCAGCTCGCCATCCCCCCCTTTCCCTGCCCGCCGTCCCCCCCTTTCCCAGCTCGCCGTCCCCCCCGTTCCCAGCTCGACGTCCCCCCCCTTTCCCTGCTCGGCTTACCCCCCCTTCCCTGCCCGCCGTCCCCCCTTTCCCTGCTCCCCGTTCCCCCTTTCCCAGCTCGCCGTCCCCCCCGTTTCCCTGCCCGCCGTCCCCCCCTTTCCCTGCTCTCCGTTCCCCCCGTTCCCAGCTCGACGTCCCCTCCGTTCCCAGCTCGACGTCCCCCCCCGTTCCCAGCTCGACGTCCCCCCCGTTCCCAGCTCGACGTCCCCCCCCTTTCCCAGCTCGCCATCCCCCCCTTTCCCTGCTCGCCGTCCCCCCCGTTCCCAGCTCGACGTCCCCCCCCTTTTCCCTGCTCGGCTTACCCCCCCTTCCCTGCCCGCCGTCCCCCCTTTACCTGCTCGCCGTTCCCCCCGTTCCCAGCTCGACGTCCCCCCCCTTCCCAGCTCGACGTCCCCCCCTTCCCTAGCTCGCCATCCCCCCCTTTCCCTGCTCGCCGTCCCCCCCGTTCCCAGCTCGCCGTCCCCCCCTTTCCCTGCTCGCCGTTCCCCCCTTTCCCTGCTCAACGTCCCCTCTGCCCCTGCTCGCCATTTCCCCCCCTGCCTAGCTTGCCGCTTTCCCCTTTCCCCCGGCTCGCAATTTCTCCCTCTCCCCAGCTCGCCACCTCGCCCTCTGTCCAACTCGCCGCTGCCCCCTTCCCCCCAGCTCGCCGCTTCCCCGGCTCCACAGCTCGCCGTTTCCCCCCCTGCCGCTGCCCTTTCCCACGTTCCCCGCTGCTTTTCCACCCCCGCCCGGTACTTCTCCCCCCTCTGCCCGCCGCTTCCCCCCTTGCCGCTGCTTTCTCCCCCTCGCCCGCTGCTCCTCCCTCTCGCCCGCTGCTGTTCCCCCTCCTTAGCTCGCTGTTTCTCCCCTTTTTTGCCGCCGCTTCCCCCCCCCTTGCCTCTACTCTCCCTCCCTTGTCGCCGATTTTCCCCCCCTTTGCCTCTTGCTTTTCCCCCCTTGTCCATGGCTTCCCACCCCAAGCCACTGCTCTGTCCCTCCTAGCCCGCAGTTTTTCCCTCGCCTGCCCGCTGTCTTTCACCCTGTGCCGCTCATTGTCCCCCCAATGCACGGTGCTGAGCTGTTTTCCCCCACTTGCCCGCTGCTTTTCCCCCCTTGCCCGTTGCCTTTTTCCCCCTTGCCCGTTGCCTTTCCCTCACTCGCCCTTGCTCTTCCCCCCCTTACCCGCTGCTATTCCCCCCCACGGACGCTGTTTCTCCCCCCTCTGCCCACTGCTCTTCCCCCCTTGCCCGCCGATTTTCTCCCCCTTGCCCGTTGTTTTTCAGTCCCTTGCCCCTGCCTTAGCCCCCTTGCCCGCTGTTATTCCCCCCTTGTCCGCTGCTTTTCCCCCCTGTTCTGCTGCTTTTCCCCCCTTCGCCCGCTGCTTTTCCCCCCTTCTTTGCCTCGCTGCTATCCTCCCCCCCCCCCCCCTAGCCTCTGCTTTTCCCCACTTCACCTGCCCGCCGCTCTCCCGCTTCCCTGCCCGCTGCTCTCCCGTTTCCCTGCCTGCTGCTCCCCCCCACTTTCCCTGCCCACTGCTCCCCCCACTTTCCCTGCCCGCTGCTCCCCCGCTTCCCTGCCCGCTGCTCCCCGGCTTCCCCCACTCCCCCCCAGGTCTCCCCCCCTTTTTCCCCACCAGGCTTCCCCATATACCCCCTCCAGTTTCCCCCTAGTACCTCCCTGTCTCCCCCACCCCTCTTCCCGGTTCCGTGATATCTCCCCCCACTGTTTCCCAGGAGTCTGCCCTCCGTTTTCCCCATCCCTCCCCCCGTGCCCACTACTCTTCCCCCTCCTTGTCCACTGCTGTTCCCCCTCCTTGCCCACTGCTTGTCCCTACTTGCCCACTAACTCTACGCACTTACCCACACATTTTCTCTCCCGGCCCACGCGTTTCCCCCCCGTGCCCATTGCTTTTCCCCCATGCCCACTGCCATTCCCCTCCTTGCCCCCCACTTTGGTCCAGTATCGTTCCCCCTCACTGCCCGCTGCTACTTTTCCCTGCTGCCTTTCCTCACGTGCCCGCTGCTTCTCCCCTCTTGCCGCCGCTTTTCCCCCCTTGCCCGCTTGCTCTTCTACTCTCGCCAGTTGCTTTTCCCTTCCTTGCCCCTGCTTTTCCCCCCCTCGCCCGCGGTTATCCCCCCCCTTGTCCGCCGCTTGTCCCACCCCTTGCCCGCTGTTTTCCCCTCTTTGCCCGTTGCCTTCCCCTCCCTTGGCCCTGCCTTTCCCCCCATTGCCCGCTGTTATTTTCCCCCCATTACCCGCTGCTTTTCCCCCTGGCCTGTTGCTTTTCCCACTGGCCTGTTGCTCGCCCGTTGCCTTTCCCACCCTTGCCCGTTGCCTTTCCCCCCCCTTGCCTGTTGCTTTTCCCCCTTTGCCGCTCGTCTTCCCCCCTTACCCGCTGATTCTCCCCCCCTTGCCCGCTGCTTTACCCTCTCTTGCCCCTGCTTTCCCCCCCTTGCCCGCTGTTATTCGCCCATTGCCAGCTGCTTTTCCCCCTGGTCCGCTGCTTCTCCTCCCTTGCCCGCCGCCATTCCCCCCCTGGCCCGTTGCTTCCCCCCCCCCCCTGTGTTCCCGCTGCTTTCCCCCCCGCCTCCCCGCTGTTCTTCCCCCCCTGCCCGTTTTGCTGCCCATTTGGGTCCCACCCATCCTCCGGTCCTCTCTCCACTCCCGACCCTCTCCTTTGATTACCCACTTCCCCCCCGCTTTCCCCCATTTTCTTCGTGTTCCTCCCCCCTTTCCCCCCTTGGTTCCCCCACTCTTATCCCCGCCCGCTCTCCCCTACTGTCCCCCGTTGTTTCCCCCTCGTATTCTATCCTGCTTTCCACTCTTTTCCCCTTGTTTCCCCCTCCCTTCCCCCTAGCCCACTACTTTTCTCCCATTGCCCACTGCTTTTCCCCCCTCGCCCACCATTCCTCCCCCCATTGCCCACTGCCTTTCCCCTCCTTGCCCACCCCCTTCCTCCCCATTGCCCGCTGCTGTTCCCCGCCCTGCCCTCTACTCTTCCCCCGCTGCCCACTGACCTTCCCCCTGGCCCACTGATTTCCCCCCCTTGCCCACTGCTCTTCGCCTCTTTTGCCCAGTGCGTTTTCTCCCTCTTCCTCGCTGCTTTTCCGCCCCTCGCCCTCTGATTTTCCCCTCCTTGCTCCCACCAACTCACACGTCAGTTTCCACCCCCGAAATCGTCCCGCCCCACACCCGGTGCTCTTCACTCCTCCCCCTCCTCTCCTTCCAGTTCCCCCTGTCCCTGCAGGCTGTTTCTTTCCATCTTGTCCTATCCCCGTTTCCCCACCTTCACCCCGTACGTCTCCCCACAGTCGAGCGCCATAACCCTCCTCTAATCGCCGCCCCCTGTTCTCTCCCTATCCTCCCCCCCCTGTCCCCCTCCCCACTCCACGCAGTTTCTCTGATCTCACCTTCTTTCCCCGCTGTTTTCCTCCCTCCCTTCCCCCCCTGCTTCCCCCTCCTCCCCCTCTTCTAGCATGCAGTCCCCGTGGCCATGACCCACACCCCTGCAATGCGGGGGAGGGCGGCCCCGGTGCTCTCCGACGGTCAGGCAGAGCCGGTGGCCGCCCTTCCCCCTACTCATCGTCTTCCATCCCCCCACCCAACAGTATCGCCCCGCCAGCCCGCGTCGAGGTGACCGTCGGCAAGGGCGGGGACCAGGTGCGCTCTGCCTCGCGAGGCCGGAAACGACCACGGGAGAAGGCAGAGGAAGGCCCCGCCTCACGCCTGGAGAAGCAGGAGCGCGAAGCCACACGCTCGCGCTCCCATGGTCGCAAAAAGTCATCTGCCCCCCCTCCGCCACTCCCACAGGCCAACACTAGCGCCAGGAGAGCCCCCACCTCCTCCACACCCATGGCCACAGGTAGCAAGGCTGGCACAGGTGAGGCCGCAGCAGGGCCTGTGGCAGGGGAGGGGGATGCGGCAGCACCGGGGGGTCCTGCAGAGGTGGCAGCAGAGATGGGGGTGTGGGAGGTGAAAGTGGGGGTGACGGAGAGGGCGGAGGGGGAAAGATCGGCAGAGACGGTGGGGGCTGGTGAGGACTCAGAGTGGGACGAGGCCGGGGACTCGGATGGGGACAACGCGAAGGACTCGGATTGGGTTTTGGAGGGCGCCGAGGACTCGGATGAGGACGTAGTTGAGCTCATAGCACCCGCTCCTAGTGCAGCCAGGCTCGAGGCCGTGTCCTCAGCAGGGGAGCCAGCGACGGGAGCCGTGGGGTTGGCAGGAGCGGCAGCTGGAGCGGAGGCGGAGGGGGAGGTGGCATGGGCTGGGGTAGAGAGGGCAGCATTAGAGGGTATGGCCCGGGCCTATGCGCGGTCCATGGCCGCATGTGGTGCGGCGCCGGAGGCAGCAGCAGGAGAGGCTGCAGGTGTGGCAACTGCAGGGGCGGTTGCAACAGTGGCAGCCATCAGGACCGCGGCAAAGGAGGCTGCCGCAGGAGTCACCGCAGGGGGTACTCCAGCGGAAGCTGCTATGGCAGAGGCGGAGGCAGGAGAGGCTGCATGGGGGAAGGTGGAAAAGGCGGCTGCAGAGGCGGCAGCAGCACGGGCTGTAGCCGCAGGGGGAGGAACGACAGCCGTGGTGGGAGGGGCGGCTGTGGGGGCTGCCGCAAAGGTCTTTGCAGAAGTGGCAGCAGCTCCAGCACCGGCAGAGGCGCAGGCACCTGGGCCAGCTGCAACGGGGCGGCAGATGGAGACCCTGCAGAGGTAGCAGCCGCTGGGGGTGGGGCCGCTCCAGAGTTGGCAGCAGCCGGGGGGGTGGTCGCGGCGGCGGCAGCAACAGCTGGGGCTGCAGCAGAGACGGTGGCAGCGGGAGCATGGGCAGCGGCGGCAACAGCTGGGGCCTCCGCGGAGGAGGCGGCAGCAATGGATCATGCAAGAGGTGCATCGGCTCGGGCTCGGGCTCGGGATGCGGCAGAGGCAGCAGCAGCAGGGGCCACAGGGGCAGCCGGGGCGGATTTGGGGACAGCAGCAACAGCAGGCGCCCCTGCAGAGGCGGCAGAGGCGGGAGCAGCGGCGGTGCAGGCGGCGACAGCGGCAGGAGCTGGAGCTGCCACCGCAGAGGAGGCAGCAGCAGCCGATCTTGCGAGGGGCGCAGCGACCGGGGCTCGGGATGCCGCAGAGGCGGTGATGGCTGGGCCGCTGCAGCGGCCAGGGTGGCTGCCGGGGAAGCAGACGAAGGAGTCCCTGCTGAGGCGGCGGGGGCAGGGACAACGGCAGAGGCAGCAGCAGCAGCAGCGGCAGCAGCAGCAACAGGAGCACGTGCAGGGGCGGCTGCTGGTGCGGCAGGGATAGGAGAGCCGCCGGAGGCGGCAGCAGCGGCAAGGCTACCTACGGCGGAGGAGGCAGGAAAGGGAGCTGTTGTACGCGCTCTCGCACGGGCTATTACCGGGGGGGGGATGTATGCACGTCTGGCAGCTGCTGCGGCAGCAGCGGAGGAGGCAGAGATAGGGGCCGCTGCGGGGAAGGCAGCCAGGGGGAGCGCCACAGGGAAACCAGCAGCAAGTGCTGCGGCAGGGAAGGCAGCAGCGGGGGCAGCGGCAGGGAAAGTAGCAATGGGTCCCGCTGTTTCGCAGGCAGCGGCTAGCAGGGCCGCGACAGCGGCGGCGGCGGCAGCGGCGGCGGCGGCGGCTGCGGTGGTGTCAGCGGAAAAAGGGGCAGCAGGGGGTGCCGCACCGGGGGCAGCAGCGGAAGCGGCTGCAGGGAAGGTAGCAGCAGGATCAGCAGGGCGTGCCGCGGGGGAGACAACCGCCGGGGTAGCTGCGGGGATGGCAGCAACAGGAAGGGCAGCTGGGGCGGCAGCAGGGAAGGCAGCAACAGCAGCAACACGGGCAGCGGCAAGAGGTGCTGCACGGGAGAGGGCAGCGGGAGCCGCTGCAGGAAGGGCAGCAGCTGCGGCAGCTCCAGCAGGAGGTGTGGTGAGAGAGACAGCAGCCGGAGCGGCTGAAGGTAAGGCAGTAACTGGGACGAGGGCTAAGGAGGCCGGACACAGGGCAGCACCTGGGCCGGAAGAGACTGTCTCATCCCCTCCCACCCCCCCATCTCCCCCCTCCCCCCCCTCCTTCCCCTCCTCCCCCTACTTCCCTTGCGGTCCCCCGTCCCCCCCTTCCCCCCCCTACTCCCAATCCCATGCATGCAGGGGCTTCACCAGCGGCGCAGGGCCCTCGCCGTGGGCTACAACCCAGGGCTATGGGCGGGGCGGCCCGAGCCTTGGCGTTTTTGGCGGACCCCTGTACACCCGAGCCAATGATCGGGACGCAGTCTCACCACTCCCTCTCCCCCCACACCCTCCCCTTACAGCCGAGTGTGCCCAGAGGCGGCCGCCGAGGCTGGCTCGGACAATGATGGCCCGCTCGCCGGATATATCTTGGTCGACCCAACCCTTCCTTGCTCTCCCTCAGCAGCCCTCGCGCCGGCGCCAGGAGCACAAACAACAGCCGGGCAGGTTGCTCCCTCCCCCTCCCCACCCACGCAGGCTGTCGCGCCGGACGCCTCGACCTGGGTAGCACAAGGAGGGGCGGCTCTTGCCCAACCCCCCTCGTCAGTCCGCCCCCAACCCTGTTCCACCCCAGGTGCCTCCCGCCCGGCACAGGGCACACACCCTGTCGGCCACACGGGCGCTTCCCATAGGAACGGTGAGCGGGGTGCACCCCCGGCAAGGAGGAGCAACCCGAATCAACTCCCTCTCGGCCCTCGCCGTCTCACCCCGGCTGATCCCACTTCCCAAGCCCCACAGCTAAGCTTCGGGCAAGGCGGGGGTCCCTCGGCGCCCACTCTGCTTCCCTTCCCGGCCGTGGGCCCTACCTTGCCTGCGCCCCGCCCCCCCCCTCCCTCTCCCACACATCCCACCCGCCCCCTTTCCCCGGCAATCCAGCCGGAACTCCCCTCGCGCCCTTTCGTGCAGCCCCCAGGTTTCATGTCCCGCACGGCAGGCGACCACGGGAGTGCCTCCCTCTTGGGCCCTCCCTTGTCACTTCCGTCTCACACACCCTCCAGCCCAGCGCTGGGGCACCCACCCTTCCCACCCCCTCCATTGAGCGTCCCACCCACGCTTAACCCTTACCCTACTGCCCAACCACCTCTCTTGCCCTGCCCCCCCACTCCCGCCCGGCCCATCAGCGCGAACAGGGGCGAGGCGAGGGCGGCCCCCCCATCTCACCCTCCCCCTTCCTGCCCCACACACTCCTTGCCCGTCAGTATTCAGGTGGTCGCAGCGAGCCACCCATCCGCGATGGACGTCGACAAAATAGGAGTAGGGGACCTGCATGATGTCTCCTCCCAACCCTACATCCCCCCTTACCGTCGCTCCGCACAGGCAGCGATGTCGGCAGACGCCCAGGGGGAAGGGGACGGGGAAGGTGTCGGGGGAGGGCGGGGCATTGCGGATGGTGCTGCCGATTCCACCACCGCCACCACCCCTCACTTTCCCCCCCTGTCCCCATCTGCACCCGCCCCAGGGCAGGCCGCCATCCATGCGCAGGCTAGCCCATCGCGGCAAGCGGCCATCGGCGGCCACACCCCCTCACCCTCCCAGCTGCCCCATTCTCACACTCCTCACCCACAGCAGGGGGCGGTCACACGGCAGCCGCTGATTGGACAGTTTGCCCAACCCCACACAGGTCGCCGGAAGAAGGGCAAGGGCACGGGGACACCCGGGGCAGCCCGGCGCTCGGAGCAGCCGGACACGACTCCACCCTCTGCTGGCGTGCAGCCCTTACCATCCACCACCCCTCAGGCGACCCCATCATTGCCCCCGGCCCGCCACCCACTGCCCTCCCATAACCAGGATGGCGAGCTTCGGACGGTCTCCCTCCCTCACCCCACCCAGGCCCCACTCCCCTGTCACCCCCCATCCCGCCTTTGGCCCCCCACCAGACGGTCGCCGCCGATGCCCCATCCGCGATGGAAATCGAACCGGAGGCGGAAGAGGTGTCGTTAGCCTCTCGCAAGCAAGCCTATATCCCCCCCCAGCGTCGGTCCCTACCACCCGCTTCTTTGTCCCCCTCCGGTCCACAACCTCCGACCCAGGTCAGGGCCCACAGTGGTTCGCCTACCACGACCAACCAGCCTGCCCTGCTCCCCCTACCCACAGGCGGACAGTCGCAGGGGGCAGATGGGGAGACGGAGGCGGCAGTTGCCGACCTTCTCAGGTTATGGGACACGTCCGCCACCCCCTCTGCGCCCGCTTGTCCGGGTCGGGTGGGGGGGGGCACCGTGGACTCTGCCCCAGACATCTCCCATGCCCCCCCTTCCCCCCCGTCCACCACCCTCACACCGGAGCGCATGGTGATCGATGACTCCGACGCGGCCCCCGACCACCCGCTCCCCTCCCCCCAGGATGCAGGGGCCGCACCTAGGCCCTCGGGCCCCCCGCCGATCCCTCCCCCTCTTTTGACATCGCCGCCGCCGCTGACCCCCGTCCGACCCCAGGTGGCAGGTGAGCCTCCTTCCCCGAGGGCGGGCGACTATCGACCGGACCTGGTCGTCGAGCTGGCCGCCTCCACCGCCAGCTCTGACGATACCGCCCACACCGATCACGCGGACGAGTCCACGCCAGCCCATGAGGTGAGATCTCCCACGTGTCTGAACCTCATGGCGGACGATAGAGCTCTCCGCCACCACACACCTCACTGCACCCCGAGCGATGAGGCACGCCGTGTGCAGGCCCGCCAGGAGGCCGCCTCGGTCGGCGGGTCACTCTCACGCCCGGGTTCATCTGTCCCGGTCTTTTCCGACGCGCAGTGGGCGCAGCTGGACTCTGTGGATTGGAGGGAGTATTTCTCTCCGTTCCGGACGCATGCTCGCCCGCTCCGGCGCATTCCGCCGAGGGTCCGCGGAGGCATCTCTGATGTCCTCCGCGCGATCACCGCCCGTATGGAGCAGTATCCGGATGCCGACGGGCCCCACTTCTTGTTCACGGCAGTGCCGACGCTGTTCTTAGCACCGGCCACTCCACCAGAGCGGGGCCACACAGCTTCCATCGCGGCCCGCGTCGCACGCTTCTTCCAAGGTGAGTGGGACTCTCTCATCTCCGACGCGCTGCGTCGTCGCACGCCCCTGCCCACCCGCACATCACGTCGCACCCCCGGCACCGCCACGTCGGGAGACGAGCGTCGGATTGCGCGTTGCCTGCGTTTGGCAGCGTGCAACGAGACATCTCGTGCGTGCGCGGCACTAGAGTCGGCCGAGGCGGCTCCAGACACGGATCGCACGGTGCATAGCCTACGGGCTAAGCACCCTAGTGCCGAGCGCCCTCTACCGGAGTGGCTCTCCACCTTCCACGAGGGCGGCCTCATGCTCTCTGCCACGCACTTGCGCCAGGCCATTTTCACTGCACCGCGGGGCTCGTCGGGGGGACCGACCGGATGGGTGGCAGAACACCTCCGTGACACCTACTTGGCATTCCCACAGACCCTACCCTCCTTGCTGTCTGTGTACCAGCTCTGGCTCGGAGGACGCTGCCCCTCAGCTGGGCGTTCTCTTTTGGCCTCGTCCACCCTTGTGGCTCTCGCGAAGCCGAACGGGGACGTGCGGCCGATCGCCATTGGAGAGGTGCTCGTGCGCGTCCTCTCCCGCGCAGTCTGCCTCCAGCTCTTCGACCAGATGGCGAGAGTGTTCCTCGCGTCACAGCTGTTCGGAGTCGGGGTCACGTGTGGCACAGAGGTCACCGTTAGAGGCGTTGTCCGTGCTCTAGCTGACCACCCAGGCTGGGTGGTTCTGCAGCTGGACGTGGCCAACACCTTTAACTCTTTCTTTCGCGACGTCTTGTTCTAGGCACTGCATGCCAGTCCTGAGTTCAGGTGCCTCATCCCATTCATCCATCTTTTTTACGGCACGCCGTCCGATCTGCTCTATCGGACCGGCACGGGAGTCACCACGATGCACTCGGAGCGCGGCACTCAGCAGGGAGACCCGCTGAGCCCGTTTCTCTACGCCCTCACGCAGCGCCTTGCCCTGGAGCTCGTCCTGGCAGGGGGTGACGTCCAGCTTTGGTCGTACGCCGACGACACCTACCTCGTGGGCCCTCCAGACAGGGTGCTGCACCACTTCACGGAGGTCGTGAGGCGCTTGGGCGAGTTGGGCCTTGCTGTCCAGCCGCACAAGTGCCTTGTCCATCACACGTCGGTGATCCTGCCTCGCGACGTGCAGGCTTTCACCGATCTGGGCATCGAGGTCGCACGCCGGGGGCTCACCGTGACGGGCGTCCCGGTTGGCACCGAGACCTTTGTGACGACCAGCCTGCGGGACCGACTGGAGAGGATGGCTGGGGTGCTGCCGTGGCTCCTGAGGCTGCGGCAGCCACAGACAGCGGCACGCCTGCTCTCTGCGTGTGTCAGCACACGTCCGCAGTACTTGGCGCGGACAGTCCCCCCATCACCAGAGGTACGTGCCATCTTTGCAGCGTGGGACGCGCGCTTGGGAGCGACCTTCCAGCGGCTCCTGGTGTGAGGTACGTGGAGGGAGGGGGATGCGATCTGCGAGGCAGCCCTGGAGCAGGCTTTCCTCCCGATTCGCATCGGGGGCTTCGGCATCCGATGCATGGAGCGCATCGCCCCGGTGAGTTATCTCTGTTCGTGGGCGCAGTGCGCACCGATTCTCTGCTCGTTGCCGTCGGTGGGGGAGGGCTTCCGTCAGAGCTTCGCATCAGGTGAGCCCGCCCAGATCGATCCGCACATCATGATGGCTCAGGAGGCCCTGCCGGCGGACGTCCTATGCCTCATGCCGGCCTGGCCTTCTTGCGCGACAGGAGCACCGGACGGCCTTTTCAGAGAGGCCAGCAGACACATCTAGGCGCACGCTTTGGAGTCGTTACGTGCCCGTCATACTGATCCCCTGCATCTTGCCCGTTTGACATCCCTTCAGGGTCCAGGTGCGAGAGCTTGGCTTACGGCGGTACCCTACGCGGACTCCCTGCGCATTCCGGAGGCGCAGTGGCAGGTGGCTTCATGCTTTCGTCTCGGTCTCCCCATTCCCCAGTTAGTCCTGGCAGGTCAGTGCTCGTGCAGAGAGGAGATCGCCGACATGTCGGTGCCGCATCACGCGGTGAGGTGCGCGCGCTTCGCGGTCGCCACGACCATCCATGACACAGTGAAGTTCATGCTTCGTGACTTCGCGGACGAGGCCGGCTTCGCTGTCCAGGTGGAGGACACGGCGCTCATTCCGCACCTGGAGGCGGCGCGAGCTCGACTGGAGGTTTTGCACGCGGGGGAGGGGCAGGGGCAGGAGCGGGCAGGACAGACAGGACGGCAGCAGCGGCGGGATCAGGAGGGGGGGGAGAGGCAGGCGGGTGAGGAGGGAGAGAGGCAGGGGGCGGAGGAGGAGCAGGAGGGGCAGCAGCGGCGGTTCGGCAGGGAGGATCAGCAGCAGCAGCAGGAGCAGCAGGGCACGGGGGAGAGCCGGCGGGAGGAGGAGCAGCAGCAGCAGCGGCAGGGTGGCGGAGAGGGGCAGCAGCGGCGCGCGGGGGGAGAGGGGCAGGTACAGCAGCCGCAGGGAGCTCAGGCAGGGCCGCACCAGGGGGCCCAGGCAGGACAGCAGCAGGGGACAGGGGACGGGCTCTTGGGCAGGGCACCGCCGAGGCGTGTGCGTTTCGCGCGCGAGGCGGTAGGAGAGGCGCACGCGGAGGGGAGGACAGGCGAGGGTGGGCTAGAGGGGTCGGTAGTAGGCGGGGGTATAGGAGGGACGGAGGGCGGGAGGGGAGGGGGGGCGGGAGGGAGAGAGGAGATGGCGGAAGGGGCGGGGGTGGCAGGGGGAGTGGGGGAGGGGAGAGCGGGAGGGAGGAGAGGGAGGGTGAGAGGGGGAGTTGGGAGGGGGACCACGACGACCAGAGGGGGGGCATCAGGGGACCAGACAGAGCAGCAGCCCGCGCAGCAGCAGCAGACGCCAGCCGCTCGCACAGGCCGCATAGGGGCACCCGCCCGCATTCCCGACCTCACTTGCAGGGCGCCGCGAGATGCATTGATGGTGATTGTAGACGTCTCGGTGGCAGACCCACAGCGGGAGGGGAATGCGCAGTTCAGGCGGATGGCACCCACTCAGATTGGCGGCGCAGCAGCTAGGCGGGTGCAGGACAAGCTGCGACACTGGAGGCCGGTGTTACAGGGGTTGCAGCCGGGTCCAGAGTTTTACGCCTGCGTAGTGGAGACTTTTGGGTGCCTGAGTGAGCCACTACGGCAGTTCCTAGGGCTGTGTGCATCGCGAACAGCACGGCGGAGGAGAGATTCAGGGGCAGGGGATGACGGGTCGGCACGGATATTTGAGACGAGCCTCACTACGCGTCTCTCCGTGGCACTGCAGCGCACGCAAGCAAATGTGATCATGCAGCATGCAGTGCGGCAGCTGGGCGGCTCCGACAATGGATGGATGCCAGCACCTGTACCTTTGGGCGCTGGGCAGGGGAGTGGGCACCACATCACAGGGTGCTTCGAGAGTGCAGCAGATATGCAGTATATGTATGATGCATATGTGTAAACATATATAGGCCGTGCTTGAGACGCTGTGCCCGCGCTGTGCGCGTGGGCTGTTGTTTTGTTAGGTCCCAGGATGTCCCTTTGATATAGTCACACCCCCCCTCCCCTCTTCCCCTCTTCTCTTTCTCTCCTCTTTCTCGCTCTCTTCTCCCCCACTTTTTCTGCTACCTTCTTCCTTCCACTATCTTCTCTCTCTTTCCTTCTCTATCTCTTCTCTCTCTCTTTTTCTCTTCTATACGTCTAAACGCTACTATGTCATAATAGCGCAACGCTTATGCCGAAAATCTCATCTTTGGCTTTAGAATTGCTATATGACTTGTAACCCTCTTCATTTTTAATGAGAACACTATTCTCGCCCACGGGCGCTTAGCTGCGGAGTTCTGATGGGATCCGGCGTAGTAGCCAAGGTTTGATCGTACCACAGGGACCCTCACCCCGGTGCGCTTCCCACTCCTCCCCTGAGGCAGCTCCCCCCTTTATAGTCACATCCGCGGTCATGCCCGCGAGAGGGAGGCTCGCCATCTCGCTGGGCCGCACGCCTGTCTGTAGTCACGCTGCGGGGCGTCCTATGCAGGGAGCGGCCCTTCCCGCAGCCGCACGATATCGCCGCCCGGGCGGTTCGGGGAAGAATCCTCCTTTCTTTTTCCCACTGCCGCCTCCCGGGCACGGGAGCAGGCAGAAATGGGTACGACACGAGGACTTCCCGGGAGGTCACCCTGCCCAGTACTATTCTCGCCCACTGGCGCTTAGCTGCGGAGTTCTGATGGGATCCGGCGTAATAGCCAAGGTTTGATCGTACCACAGGGACCCTCACCTCGGTGTGCTTCCCACTCCTCCCCTGAGGCAGCTCCCCCCTTTATAGTCACATCCGCGGTCATGCCCGCGAGAGGGAGGCTCGCCATCTCGCTGGGCCGCACGCCCGTCTGTAGTCACGCTGCGGGGCGTCCTATGCAAGGAGCGGCCCTTCCCGCAGCCGCACGACATCGCCGCCCGGGCGGTTCGGGGAAGAATCCTCCTTTCTTTTTCCCACTGCCGCCTCCCGGGCACGGGAGCAGGCAGAAATGGGTACGACACGAGGACTTCCCGGGAGGTCACCCTGCCCAGTACTACTCTCGCCCACTGGCGCTTAGCTGCGGAGTTATGATGGGATCCGGCGTAGTAGCCAAGGTTTGATCGTACCACGGGGACCCTCACCCCGGTGCACTTCCCACTCCTCCCCTGAGGCAGCTCCCCCCTTTATAGTCACATCCGCGGTCATGCCCGCGAGAGGGAGGCTCGCCATCTCGCTGGGCCGCACGCCTGTCTGTAGTCACGCTGCGGGGCGTCCTATGCAGGGAGCGGCCCTTCCCGCAGCCGCACGACATCGCCACCCGGGCGGTTCGGGGAAGAATCCTCCTTTCTTTTTCCCACTGCCGCCTCCCGGGCACGGGAGCAGGCAGAAATGGGTACGACACGAGGACTTCCCGGGAGGTCACCCTGCCCAGTACTATTCTCGCCCACTGGCGCTTCGCTGCGCAGTTCTGATGGGATCCGGCGTAGTAGCCTAGGTTTGATCGTACCACGGGGACCCTCACCCCGGTGCACTTCCCACTCCTCCCCTGAGGCAGCTCCCCCCTTTATAGTCACATCCGCGGTCATGCCCGCGAGAGGGAGGCTCGCCATCTCGCTGGGCCGCACGCCCGTCTGTAGTCACGCTGCGGGGCGTCCTATGCAGGGAGCGGCCCTTCCCGCAGCCGCACGACATCGCCACCCGGGCGGTTCGGGGAAGAATCCTCCTTTCTTTTTCCCACTGCCGCCTCCCGGGCACGGGAGCAGGCAGAAATGGGTACGACACGAGGACTTCCCGGGAGGTCACCCTGCCCAGTACTATTCTCGCCCACTGGCGCTTCGCTGCGCAGTTCTGATGGGATCCGGCGTAGTAGCCTAGGTTTGATCGTACCACGGGGACCCTCACCCCGGTGCACTTCCCACTCCTCCCCTGAGGCAGCTCCCCCCTTTATAATCACATCCGCGGTCATGCCCGCGAGAGGGAGGCTCGCCATCTCGCTGGGCCGCACGCCTGTCTGTAGTCACGCTGCGGGGCGTCCTATGCAGGGAGCGGCCCTTTCCGCAGCCGCACGACATCGCCGCCCGGGCGGTTCGGGGAAGAATCCTCCTTTCTTTTTCCCACTGCCGCCTCCCGGGCACGGGAGCAGGCAAAAATGGGTTCGACACGAGGACTTCTTGGGAGGTCACCCCGCCTAGTACTATTCTCGCCCACTGGCGCTTAGCTGCGGAGTTCTGATGGGATCCGACGTAGTAGCCAAGGTTTGATCTGATGGGACTCTGCACCAGACATCTCCCATTCCCCCCCTTCCCCTCCGTCCACCGCCCTCACACTGGAGCGCATGGTGATCGATGACTTCGACGCGGCCCCCGACCACCCCCTCTGCCCAGATGCGTCCACTGCTCCAGCTGCCCACACCCCAGCTCCTACGTCCCCCGGCGAGGCCACTGAGCTAGCCTGCCATCCGGACGCATGCCCCGCCCTGGTCACTGTCCCCCAGGTCGTACCATCCTCACCCACGCCCACGCATCCCGCCGTCGCTCCTCCCCCCCGGCCATTGCCTTGCCCACCCCAGACGCACGGCCCGCCCCCCACTTGGGCCACTGACCTCGGACAGGGGCCCATCGAAGAGGCGGTCGTCGGCGCTGACAGCTCGGAGAGCACGATGCCAGTCCTCCCGCACGACACAGCGGTGCCGATAGGAGGACTAGCGGTCACGTGTCCTACCTTCCGGAGCACCTTGGTGAGCAGCCACGCTCTTGCTATCCATGCACCCCATTGCCAGCCCGCCGATGCTCTACGCAGGGCTGAGGCCCTTCAGGATGCCACCTCTTCCCCTCCCTCATTCAGCGAGCCACGTGCCTCCGTCGTCACATTCTCGGACGCCCAGTGGTCGTCCTTGGATGTGGTCGATTGGACGGATTATTTCTCACCGAGACGCATGCATGCTCGCCCGCTCCGGCGTATCCCGCAGAGGGTTCGCTGGGGGTACGTGGATGTCCTCTGCGCGATCTTGCAGCGCATCAGCCAGCACCCCAGGGCGGGCGGATCGACGTTTCTGCTGTTGGCCATCCCGACCCTCCTCCTCACGCCTGCTACACCACGTGCACGATCACATACTGCGGCCATCACTGCGCGCATTGCGCGCTTCCTTGGTGGAGATTGGGACGCCCTCATAGCAGAGGCTTTCCACCGCCGCACACCCCTCGCGGCATGCACGACACGCCGCACCCGCGCCGCGACTCCGACGCCTGACGAGCGCCGCATTGCCCGTTGCCTCCGCCTGGCGGCGTGCAATGAGACGTCACGTGCTTGTGCGGCCTTGGAGTCGGCAGAGGCGGCCCCGGACGGAGATCAGACGGTGCACCGCCTACGGGCGAAGCACCCTTGCGCGGAGCGCCCCATCCCAGCATGGGTGGCCTCCTTCCGGGATGCAGCCCTGGTCCTGAGCATTGAGCATCTGCGCAGGGCCATTTTCACCGCTCCGAGGGGCTCTTCGGGAGGACCTTCGGGATGGGTGGCCGAGCACTTCCGCGACACCTTCTTGGCCTTCCCGAAGGCCCTCCCTACCTTGCTTGCTGTCTACCAGCAATGGCTCCGGGGCGACTGCGCCCCGGCCGCACTTCCCATGCTGGCATCATCCACCCTCGTCGCGCTCTCCAAGCCGAACATGGACGTTCGGCCGGTAGCCATAGGCGAGGTCCATCGCAAAAAAGGTGTGCTCGCAAAACGATTGCGTAGCATTCGAGCGAATGCTTTGCAAACGTTTCGCGAACATGTGGGTGAAAATTCATGGCGGACTAAGATCAGAACACTTGGCGAATGCTTGGGCAACATTTCCCGAAACACTTTTTGGTTCACGACAGCGAATGCTTAGAGGTGTCTTTTCGGTAATCTCCGTGGTTCGTTTACAAATGCATGGCGGTGTTCTTTCTACAACTTTTGCAGTAAACATGTAAATGCATAGAGAAGTTTATGCTCACCATTTTTAGTATTCAGCATGATTTGTTGCAAACGTTTGGTGGTGTTTTTCATGGATCCGTTTTTGCAGGCTGCAGTACCCTTTTGGGCATGGTTCAGTACAATTAGGGCATGCCTCGTTTGGATTTACTTATAATGCAACGTGCAAATTATTTGATATATTAAAAAAAACATCTACACCACAGTACACAACCACTATGGCCCAACCGCCCTTGCCTACCAGCACCCCTATGTGGGTCCCGCACTAACACAAAGAGAAACTGAGCGGCGGCACACCAGGAGCAGCAATTCTTGAAACTGGATTGGAATTCCTGCACGTTACGTTCAGAACTTGTTATCTCGAAATTAATCCAAGGTCGAAATCACCAACAATAAGGACAATGCTTACAACAACGAAGTAGCGCGACGCTGGATATTGAGTCCTGCACATTAGGTTCAAACATTGTAATCAAATTAGTTATATTCCATACGATAGCAATTACAAGAGCCAGCTTACCGGAGGAAATAGCTCGTGGTAGGCTACAAATTTCTGCACGTCATACGAGACATTGTTGTGAAATTAGTCCGACGATCAAATGACCAGCGAGACTTACAATTGGACTTACATGGGGAATTATTTCGATGTTGGACAGAGTTACATAGCTAGCTGCGATAAAGACAAGCATCGTGAGGACACATGCGAATCATTAGTTTGATTGATACGTCAAGTAACAAATGCCTTCATACCCCCATGGCGTGCTGTGTGTGCCCGTATCGTGCGTGCATGGCGCCCTCCACCAGCAGCCCCGCCTGGAATCGCCCCGCCCACCACTCCGACGCCGGGCGACTACCCACCGCTGTCACGCCCGCACTGCTTGGAGAGAGGAGGGGGTGGCAGGGGGCGGAAGCGGGAGGGTGGAGTGACGGTGTGCGCAAGAGTCGGGGAAGAGCGCACAAGACATGGAAGAACAGAATGGAGGCTGCACTCCTTGTGGCGGCTGCACTCCTCGTGGCCGCCTCACCATGAGGGCCACGCGTGCACAGCACACTCACACGATCACACGTATCAACGTGCGAACGCCACACTCTCCCCCACACTTCCTTGCCCTGTCATGCAGCAGGCCCTTCCCACTGCCCCCCACACTCGCACGTGCCTGCGAATGCCCTCTCATGGGCCTCTCTACTCCAGCAACCCATCCGTGGCACCTGTATGACCCCCCCCTCTCCGCCTGGCCATGACTGTTCACCTGTAGTCGAAGTAACGGTGCAGGGAGGCGAGGGAGGAGGAGAGATGGCGCGAGGAGAGAGACTCGTGGTGCTGCCACAGATGCACCTGATGCCATGCACCCACGCCATGCACCCATGTGATGCCATGCACCCATGTGATGCCATGCACCCATGTGATGCCATGCACCCATGTGCCATGCGCCCATGCCATGCCATGCAGCCATGTGATTCCATGCAGCCATGTGAAAGAAAGAGGTGAGTAAAGGCAAGGAGAGTGGTAGGTCGCATGGAGAGGCGTGGCGTGCAAGAGCCAAAAGGGGGTGGCATGGGCACGCAACAGGCAGAACAGAGGGCACACGGATGGGCTGCCAGGGATGGCTTCACACCGCCATGCATATAGCAAGGCACATGTATGCACCTTGGGTGGCAGGTCGTGCGCATACGCCATGGCGCTCACGTCGTCTGGCAGCGCACCACCCATGGCGCCAGCATGCCCCCCTTCACTGCTCCTCGGGCCTGCTGCTGCTGCGCCCAACCTGCAGCGCACACACGATGGACGGATGGATGGGGCATGCGCGTGAGAAGGGGAGTGCACGAGAGCGGATGCTCTCCATTCCGCTCTGCCCCCTCCACCTTCCCACACACACTACTAGCCATGCCTCTCTGCACGAGTCGCGCCGCACCAGTGCTGCGCCAAGCACACACGTGGCAAGCACACACATGGCAAGCACAGCTCCAGGGGCGAGGGGGAGAAAGAGCAGCTGGGACGAGCGAAAAGGGAGAGAGGGCACGAAAGGGGGATCGAGACGGGCATAGACGGAACGAGTACAGGAGAGAGGAAAAGGACAGTGGCGAGAAGCGAAACAAGGGAAGAGATGTTTCACCACCGTGCTCGCATCTGCTGGCGTCCGCGCACGTGGTGGCCGCCTCCATGCGCGCATCTAGGTACTCCGCCAGGCGCCCCGCCTCCCGAAGATACCGCTTCTGCGTGCCGCCTCCTCCCCCTCGCCCCTCCTTACTCTCCCGCCCCCCCAATGGCGCATTAGCTCATGAACATGCAGATAAGAATGACATGGGTGAACAAGACTAGTCACCTACGAGCTGCTTGAAACGATAGACCATCGTGAAACGAGATCCTCAGCATAGGGCACACTAAGAACGACCATGGTAATCGAAGCCTGTGGGAGAGGAAGGAGCTGCTCACTAGGGGGCGCGAAGGCGAGAATGGGAGCTGAAACTGATGCAGATAGAACTGCCGAGGGCTATTATTGTAAGTAAAATCTAGCTGGAAGGCATGAGAGGGCGCAAGGGGGCAAGTAAGGAAGGGATCAGAAGTGTGTGGTGGGCTGGAGTGCTGGCATGTGGGGTGCAGCGTGGTGGGCTGGGTGGTTGGGGCGAGCAGGTGGTTGAGCTGGATTAGCCGCTCTGGAACCACTTGGCAGATTTTGATTGGTTGGACGAGATGCAGGGGCTGAGTTGGATGAATAAATTTTGTTGGGTTCGGTTGCAGGTGAAGGGTGGGGGCAAAGGGTGTGTGATTGGTCAGCACGTCATTTTGTGAATAGGGGCGTGTTTCTACAGACCCGAATATCAAGCAAATAGGACCTGAAATTTTGGATCCCAGAATCGGCGCGCTCTATAGCACGCTGTAATTTGCGATTCAATTCGGTTCAGTTTGGTATTCACAAATTTCATAAAGCCGTGTTTTGCACCGATTCCGTTGGACTACGCCCTTCTTGGTGGTTGGATGGAGGTGTTGTAGCCAACACTTGTTACTATATATGCTAAGACGTTTTCGATATATCTCAGTGTGTCTTGGATTTGTTTAGTAGATTAAATCGCTTTCCATGGGAACTTGACTTTCTGAATGTATCTAGACTAATATGACTTTATGCTAAAGATAAAAAGCTACTCTTGTTGCCAAAATTGGTGCCAAGTTCATGTACTCTTACAGAACGACCGACAAGCCATTCATAACCTGAAAAGGTCACATATATATGTGGCAGGAAGAATGTAACAAACTTGAGGGAGAGAAATTGCGACCTCAAAATTCAAGTTGGCTTTACAACCCTGGACCAACTCAGTTACAAGGTGTCGTTCACATATGTAGGGTTACATAATTTCCATTTTCTACAGCCGTCGTAGATGATGCTAGAGAAGAGACATGGTTAGCATTTGCCAATAACGGCTGAATGTCTGAATGCGTGGCCGCACAGAGATCACCCACAGAATGTGGTTTGTTGAGAGATGCACAGGGGAGTGAGTGGATAGGTTTGGGGTGAAGTCTGGCTTTTAACGGAGAGGTTGTCCAAGGTGAGCTTGACTGGCAATCATGTGCCACCCGGTAGGCTGCGAGAGAGCGGGGAGGAGGGGAGGGGGGGGAGGGGGGGGGGGGGGGGGAAAGAAAGAGATGGGGGCATACGTTAGTGGGGGGGCGGGGGGTTGAGAGGGGTTAGTTATAGAGTGTTTACTGCATGTCCTGCCGGGATCCCGCTCACACTTACTGCCCTCTCCCCCTCCCCTGCTTCATGCCACTCCCCCTCCTCTGTCCTCATGCCTCTCCCCCTCCCCTGCCCTCATGCATCTCCCTCTCCCCTGCCCTCATGCGTATCTGCCTCCCCTCTCCTCATGCCTCTTTCCCTCCCCATCTCCTCCAGCTGTCCCTGCCTCTCACGCCCTCACGCCTCTCCCACTCCTCTGCTCTCACTCCTACCCCCCTACCCTCACTGCAATCCATCTTTCCCCACTCTCCTGCACTCACGCCACTCCCCCTCCCCTACCCTAACACCCTCTCCCCCTCCCATGCCCCTCACGCCTCTTCCTCCCCCGCCCTCACGCCTCTTCCCCTCCCCATCTCCTCCGGGCTGCACTCTCCCTTTCCCCACTCCCCTACTCGTACCCCTCTTTCCCTTCCCTTCTCTCACCTCTCGCTCCCTCCATGGCTCTTGCGCCTTCCCACATCCCCCCCTATCACGCACCTCATACCTCCATGCTCTCCCATCTCTCCCCCTCCCCTACTCTTACGCCTCTCTCCCTCCCCTGCACTCACGCCTGCTCTCATGCCTCACTCTCTCCCTGCTCTCATGCCTCACTCCCTCCCTGCTCTCGTGCCTCACTCCCTCCTTGCTCTCATGCCTCACTCCCTCCCTGCTCTCACGCCTTCCCCCCTCCACTGCTCTCGTGCCCCTCTCCCTCCCCTCTCGCCTCTCCCGCTCGCTACTATCTGTTGTCTTCCCCATCCCTGCGGCCTCGCTTTCTTCCCTGCTGCTGCGCCTTGAACCTTTATCTGTTTTCATTCAATGAGAAGGCAGGGGATTGCGGCGCGCGAAAAAGCGGGTAACACGTTACAACGTGGGAAAGTGGGAAGCGACCCGCAAGGGAAAGCGGGAAGCGGTCCGCGAGGTGAAGCGGGAAGCGCTAGTCGCTACCGGGGGAAAGCGGGATGTGAAAAGGGGGGAATGGCAGAAACAGGAAGCGGGGGAAAGCGGCATGCCGGAAGCTAGGGGAAGCGGGTGGCGGGAAACAGGGGAGAGAGGCAGCAGCGGATTAGCGAGGGCAAGCGGGGTGCGGGTCGCAAGGGAATGTGGGAAGCATGGGAATGCGCGAAGCATGTGAATGCGGGGAGCACGGGGAGCATGGGAATGCGGGGAGCATGGAATGAGGGGAGCATGGGAAAGCGGGGGCATGGGACAGCGGTGAGCATGGGAATGCGGGGAACAAGGGAAAGCGGGATACGGGGAGCAAGGAATGCGGGGAGCATGAGAATGCGGGGAGCATGGGAATGCGGGGAGCATGGGCAAGCGGGGTGCAGGGAGCAAGCAAGGGAATGCGGGGAACACGGGAATGCGGGGAGGATGGAAAAGCGGGGTGCGGGGAGCAAGGGAATGCGGGGAACACGGGAATGCGGGGAGCATGGGAATGCGGGATGCGAGGAGCAAGGAAATGCGGGGAGCATGGGAATGCGGGATGTGGGGAGCAAGGAAATGCGGGGAGCAAGGGAATGCAGAGAGCATGGGAAAGCGGGATGCGGGGAGCAAGCAAGGGAATGCGGGGAACACGGGAATGCGGGGAGGATGGGAAAGCGGGGTGCGGGGAGCAAGGGAATGCGGGGAACACGGGAATGCGGGGAGCATGGGAATGCGGGATGCGAGGAGCAAGGAAATGCGGGGAGCATGGGAATGCGGGATGTGGGGAGCAAGGAAATGCGGGGAGCAAGGGAATGCAGAGAGCATGGGAAAGCGGGATGCGGGGAGCAAGCAAGGGAATGCGGGGAACACGGGAATGCGGGGAGGATGGGAAAGCGGGGTGCGGGGAGCAAGGGAATGCGGGGAACACGGGAATGCGGGGAGCATGGGAATGCGGGATGCGAGGAGCAAGGAAATGCGGGGAGCATGGGAATGCGGGATGTGGGGAGCAAGGAAATGCGGGGAGCAAGGGAATGCAGAGAGCATGGGAAAGCGGGATGCGGGGAGCAAGCAAGGGAATGCGGGGAACACGGGAATGCGGGGAGGATGGGAAAGCGGGGTGCGGGGAGCAAGGGAATGCGGGGAACACGGGAATGCGGGGAGCATGGGAATGCGGGATGCGAGGAGCAAGGAAATGCGGGGAGCATGGGAATGCGGGATGTGGGGAGCAAGGAAATGCGGGGAGCAAGGGAATGCAGAGAGCATGGGAAAGCGGGATGCGGGGAGCAAGCAAGGGAATGCGGGGAACACGGGAATGCGGGGAGGATGGGAAAGCGGGGTGCGGGGAGCAAGGGAATGCGGGGAACACGGGAATGCGGGGAGCATGGGAATGCGGAGAGCATGGGAAAGCGGGATGCGGGGAGCAAGGGAATGCGGGGAACATGGGAATTCGGGGAGGATGGGAAAGCGGGGTGCGGGGAGCAAGGGAATGCGGGGAACACGGGAATGCGGGGAGCATGGGAATGCGGGATGCGGGGAGCAAGGAAATGAGGGAAGCATGGGAATGCGGGATGTGGGGAGCAAGGAAATGCAGGGAGCAAGGGAATGCAGAGAGCATGGGAAAGCGGGATGCGGGGAGCAAGGGAATGCGGGGAACATGGGAATGCGGGGAGGACGGGAAAGCGGGGTGCGGGGAGCAAGGAATGCGGGGAACATGGGAATGCGGGGAGCATGGGAAAGCGGGGTGCGGGGAGCAAGGGAATGCGGGGAACATGGGAATGCGGGATGCGAGGAGCAAGGAAATGCGGGGAGCATGGGAATGCGGGATGTGGGGAGCAAGGAAATGCGGGGAGCAAGGGAATGCAGCGAGCATGGGAAAGCGGGATGCGGGGAGCAAGCAAGGGAATGCGGGGAACATGGGAATGCGGGGAGGATGGGAAAGCAGGATGCGGGGAGCAAGGGAATGCAGGGAACATGGGAATGCGGGGAGCATGGGAAAGCGGGATGCGGGGAGCAAGGGAATGCGGGGAGCATGGGAAAGCGAGATGCGGGGAGCAAGGGAATGCGGGGAACATGGGAATGCGGGGAACATGGGAATGCCGGGAAAATGGGAATGAGGGAAGCATGGGAATGCGAGGAGCATTGGAATGCGGGAGCAAGGTAATGCGAGGAGCATGGGAAAGCGGGATTCGGGGAGCAAGCGATAGCGGGGCGCGGGTGAAAGCGGGTGGAAGGAAGCGAGGGACAGCGAGATGCTGCAGCACGTGAAGGTGAGATGCGGACGTGCTTTCGAAAGCGGGAAGCGGGGATTTGGGAAGCAAGGAAGCGCGAGGACAGGGATAGCACGATGTGGGAAGCCGCGGGTGGCATTTTCGTACGAGGAGATCGAAGGCGTCGGGAAGCTATAGCGGCCAGCAACGGTGGGCCGTTAGCAGCGGGGGATTCGTCATTTGTTTCCTGCCCTTGTTTTCAGGCGCTGGTGATTTCGTCCAGGCTAGGCTACGCGCGCCAAGAACCTCAATTGATATCCGCGTTCACTAGCCTGACGTCGGTGTCGCCTCGATCCCATCTTATAAGTCGCTACCAACTCTCTAGCATGGCTACGCATGAGCATGGATCTAGGAGGAAACGAGGGCAAGTCGAGAAAATTACAGATCCCGAATTCGAGATGTGCTACCATCTTTCCCTTAGTCGTTTTTGCTGTCGAGGGAGCAGGCTGTGGGTTGGGTTTGCGATTGTTGTTGTTTGGCTTCGACCAATCGCATGGCCCCTTTTGATGCCCGAGGGGGTTGTTCAATTTCCTCACGGTGCATAGGGTTAGGACGTGGTATCTGGGTTTCGCAACCCATTGGAGCTGCGTAACCCAGCCTGGTTACAGGTCTCGCCGAACCTCGAATAGCGTGTGAGATATGGGTTGAGTTGGTTGGGGTTGGATTGAGTTAGTTTTTTTGGCAAATTGCACATATTTTATATATTATTATATTTCAGTTACTTATGCACAATTTTAAAACTTTGTAGAAGTTTAAGTGTACAAAAACCATTCATTTATGCAAATATAAGCCACGGGAACATGTTTATTATTCAGGTGTAACATTCACAAAACAACTCATTCGCATAACATCCCATCCGCAGAAGACTCGCGAATCATTTACGTGCAAAGAAACGAGAAAAAAACATTTGGCGAACACTTGGCGGACGATTTCCGACTTTATGCCCGAGCTCGAATGGTGAAAACGATCTGTGAACGTTGCACTTTTTGCGATGTCCTTGCGCGCCTACTCCAGCGGGCGGCATGCCTGCAGTTGCGCGAGCCGATGGCTCGAGTCTTTCTACCATCACAGCACTTCGGGGTCGGGGTGACCTGCGGTACTGAGCTGGTCGTTAGGGGCGTCCGTCACGGCAGGGCGGACCACTCGGACTGGGTGGTCGTCGAGCTCGACGTGGCGAACGCCTTTAACTCGTATCACCGCGATCGCTTGTTCGAGGCACTGCGAGCGAGCTCCGAGTTTCGCTGCTTCATCCCTTTCGTTGCCCTTTTCTACGGCACGCCATCCTCGCTGCTCTTTCAGACCGGGCGAGGAGTCACCACCATCCGCTCAGAGCGAGGATCTCGTCAGGGCGACCCTCTGAGCCCATTTCTCTTTGCCCTGACATAGAGGCTGGCACTGGAGCCAGTGCTGGCGGACGAGGACGTGCAGCTGTGGTCATATGCGGAAAACACGTACGTCCTGGGCACACCAGAGAGGGTGTTGCAGAGCTCCACTGCCATTCAGAGGCGCTTGGGCGAGCTGGGCCTCTCGGTCCAGCCGCACAAGTGCCTGGTCTACCCAGCGGCGTCCACACGACCGGAGGAGTTGGCAGGCTTCACCGCCCTCGGCCTCGAGGTCGCGCGCGGGGGTTTGACGGTTGCGGGGGTGCCTATTGGCACGAAGGATTTCGTCCACATGAGACCCAGGGAGCGCCTGGAGCGGATGGCCCGAGTGCTGCCGTGGCTGCCTAGGTTACGGGACCCCCAGGTGGCTGCGCACCTGCTCTCAGCATGCGTCAGCACGCGCCCTCAGTACCTAGCGCGCACGGTCCCGCCCACACAGGCGGTGCGCTCCATCTTCGCGCACTGGGACGATGGTGAGTCCTTCAGACGGGCGCTCGCGGCGGATGACCCCGTAGGGATCGATCCCCACATCGCGACGGCTTTGGCAGACCTCCCACCAGCAGTTCGGGCCTTGCTGCCACCCCTGTCCTCTTGCATCTCGAGCGCGCCGGACGGTCTGTTTTCTGAGGTGAGTCGGCATCTAGAGGCGGCGGCATTAGAGTCCGTTCGTGGACGTCACACTGACCCTTTGCATCTTGCCCGTTTGACATCCCTTCAGGGCGCAGATGCAGGCGTGTGGCTCACGGCGGTCCCTTATGCAGATCCACTACGCATCCCGGAGGCGCAGTGGCAGGTGGCTTCATGTTTTCGCCTTGGTCTGTCTATCCCCCAGTTAGCCCATACTGGTCATTGCTCGTGCGGACGGGAGATCGAGGACATGTCGGTGCCCCACCACGTCGTACGCTGTCAGCACTACCACGTCACCACGACCGTCCACAACGCCGTGAAGTACGTCCTCCGTGACATCGCGTGCGAGGCGGGTTTCGCGGTCAGGGTGGAGGACACGGCGCTCATCCCACACCTGGAGGAGGTGCGACGGCGCTTGACAGCCCAGCAGCAGCGGGAGGGGGCACAGGCGGGAGGGCCTACGCTGGCACAGGGACGGACACAGACAGGACAGGGGGCACAGAGGGCCCAGGGAGGGGAGGAGGGACTGCAGGGAGGGGGGGAGGGACAGCAGGGAGGGGGGGAGGGACAGCAGGGAGGGGGGGAGGGACAGCAAGGAGGGGGGGAGGGACAGCAGGGGGGGGGGGGGACAGCAGGGAGGGGGGGAGGGGCAGCAGGGTGGGGGGGAGGGACACGAGGGAGGGGGGGGAGCGCCAGGGCGGCAGGGAGTGTTGGGACTGCCGGGACAGTCGGGACAGCAGGCACGGCTGATGCCGCAGACGCGGGGGACAGAGGCGGGAGTCCTTGGACAGAGGCCACGGCCACAGGGACAGCCCGTTTCACACGGTAGGACGGTACAGCCGCATCAGTCGCAGCTGAGGGAGGGCCAGGGGAGGCGCCTGGGGCGAGGGAGACGGGGGGCTCAGGAGGGGGGAAGGGCGGATGGGGCTCGGGGGGAAAGGACTCAGGGTACCGCAGGAGAGGGGGGGGCAGCCCGACCACAGGGGGGTGGGGGGGAGGAGATCGAGGAGATAGTCATGGTCGAGGGAGGGGGTCAGATAGCAGGGGACCGAGCACGGGACAGGCCAGAGGCAGCTAGAGGGGCCAGAGGGGGTGTGGAGCTTGATCCCCGCCAGGGGACAGGGGCACAGGAGGGCGAGAGAGTGGCAAGGGGAGGGGGGACAGCAGGGGGGACGGGGGGGGGCGAGGGAGTGGGGAGGACGGGAGGAGCGGGGCAGGTAGATGGAGAGGGTCTGGGGGAGGGGATAGGAGAGGCAGGGGGGTTGGGAGGGGTAGGGGCAAGGGAAAGGGAAGGGAGGGTGAGAGAGGGGGACGAGGGGGGGACAATGGCACAAGGAGGAGGGGGACCAGGGGACACGACTAGGCAGCAGCCCACACTGCAGCACAGCATAGCCGGACGCGCAGGCCGCGCAGGAGCACCCCCACGCATCCCCGACCTCACATGCCGCGACGCTGAGAAGGCACTCATGATTATTATAGACGTGTCGATAGCGGATCCACAGCGGGGTGGGAACGCACAGTTTCGGCGAGCGGCATCCACACAGCGGGGGGTGGCGGCGACGAGGCGGGTGCAGGATAAGATCAGGGACTGGCGGCCGGCCTTGATAGGGGTGCAGCCGGAGCCGATGTTCTATGCGTGCGTTGCTGAGACTTTCGGGCACTTGAGCGTGCCACTGCGAGATTTTCTGGGGCTTTGCTCACAGCGAATAGCGACGCAGCGGCGGGACGCGGGTAGTGGGGAGGAGGCATCGGCTCGGATCTTTGAATGCGCTCTCACCACGCGAGTTTCAGTGGCGCTGCAGCGTGCGCAGGCGAACATTATCACACAGCATGCAGTGCGACAGCTGGGAGAGTCGGACGATGCATGGATGCCGATACCGGTACCGCTTGGCGCAGGCAGTTGGAGCGGACATCACATCAGTGGCTGCTTTGACAGTGTGGCCGATATGCAGTACCTGTTTGATGGCTATGTGTAGATCAAAACAAGAGTAGGCTGTGCTTGAAACGCTGTGTCTGCACTGTAGGCGCGGGTTGCTGCTTTGTCGTGTCCCTTGGACCCCTCCCTCCTTACAGTCACACCCCCCCTCTCTTCCACCTCTCTCACCTCCCTCTTTCTTTTCCCTTACTCCTATCTTTCTTTATCCTCCTACTTCTTCTATCCTTCTCTTTCTTTCCCTCTCTTTCTATCTTCCCTTCTCTTCTTTTCCTCTCTACTTTCTCTTCTCTTCTTTCCCTTCTCTTCCTAACTTCCAAAAACACTACTGTGGTCGTACAGCGTAACATTCATGCCGAAATTTCCAACTTCGGTTTCATATTGGCTATATGACTTGTAACTCTCTTCGTTATTAATAAAATAACTTCTCGCCCACTGGCGCTTAGCTGCGGAGTTCTGATGGGATCCGGCGTAGTAGCCAAGGTTTGATCGTACCACGGGGACCCTCATCCCGGTGTGCTTCCCACTCCTCCCCTGAGGCAGCTCCCCCCTTTATAGTCACATCCGCGGTCATGCCCGCGAGTGGGAGGCTCGCCATCTTGTTGGGCCGGACGTCTGTCTATTGTCACGCTCCATGGCGTCCTATGGAGAGAGCGGCCCTCCCCAGAGCCACACGACATCGCCGCCCAGGCGGTTCGGGTAAAAATTCTCCTGTCTTTTTCCCATTGCCCTTTCCCGGGCACGGGAGCAAGCATTAATGGGTACCGCACGAGGACTTCCCGAGAGGTCACCCTACCCAATACTATTCTCGTCCACTGGCGCTAAGCTTCAGAGTTCTGGTGGGATCAAGCGTAGTAGCCAGGGTATCATCGTACATTGCGGATCCTTTCCCTTGTCCGCTTCCCATGCCTCCCTTGACGCAGCTCCCCCCTTCATAGGCACACCCGTGGTCGTGCCCGCGAGAGGCTCGCCATCTTTTTGGGCTGAACTCACGTCTGTAGTCACACTCCAGGGCGTCCTATGCAGAGAGTGTTATAATCACAATAGGCTTAGATGTGCCTATAATGAAAGATAGAGAGCAGAGTCGGATTTCCGTCAGACGGCTTCAAATATTGATAACGATCTGGTCGCTGAATCAAACGGTGATCTGTAAAATGGATCTTGAGCGCGTTGCTGTCGTCTATCAGCAGCAAGTTGAATCATGAAATTCCATGAAGATTTGACGACGCTATGGCGGTTTGACTGGCAGGAGGTATAGCAGCCACTATAGTCTTGGAAGTACAAACTTAGCAAGAAGAGTTCGAGAGGGAGATGGTTCCCAGCCTCTACATACCCTAAAAGCCAAGTTCCAGGTTGGTGGTACACCACCACAGAGTCCCCAACCATGAAGAGTCTCGAAACCAACCCTCCAAGGGGCTACACCAAGTGAAATGTAACACTACACGAAGTAACGTTACTATTTTCACTATTTAATATTTATCCGCGTCCCTTGGGCTTGAAATCTTGAGCTCTTGTTCTTGGATCTGCAAGATAAATTCTTCTTGAGTTGATGGGGGCTTGCTGCACACACCTGCGACATGATGGATACTTCACACTCGACAAAATAGAAAAAACACATGCGACACACAAAGGACGACTTGACATGCGAGTTGTAAAAACTCGCTAATGTCTTGACCGACACAAACCACATTGTGATACACCATTCAAACACACACACAAGCACTGGATAGCAATGACATAGACTCACAATTCATTCCATGCCATGCATGCACACACACAAACAAGGACAACAAGCCGAGTGCAAGCCATAGGGTTGCACCAACAAACTCCCCCTCGGATTGTTGGCCTTAGAATCTGCTCCCCTTAGTTCAGAGCCATCCCAGTAAGCTTGCAACACTTCCAATGTTGCTGCTCAACCAGTCTCTTGGTCATCATATCAGCAGGCTGCGCCGTCGTCTTCACGTAGTGCAACTCCACTTCACCCGCGGTTACCATGCTCCTCACCCAATGCCACTTCACCTTCATGTGCTTGGTAAGGCCATGAAGAACGGGGTTCTTAGCCAATGCAATAGCACCCTGACTATCACAGTAGAGTGGGGTAGGTCCTTGCTGCTCCTCCCCCAATTCAGCTAGCAAACGCCGCTGCCACACAACCTCTCTTATGGCACGGAAGAGTGCCATGTACTCGGACTCCACCGAGCTCAATGCTTGGTCCACTTGCTTCTTGCTCTCCCAAGCTGTTGGCCCTCCACCAACACAGCAGATGAAGCCTCCCACACTTGTCATGTCCTCCCGGGTTCGACTCCATCCGCACCCTTTTGACGCCTTTGTGCCGCCGCGGAGTATTGCAGTCCAACAGTTGCTGTTTGGCCAAGGTACTTGGCCACTCTCTCTCCAGCTGCTACCTGCTCCTCATTAGGGCATTGGACAACCCTAGCCAGCTGCCCGTTAGCAAAGGCTGCATCCGGCCTTGTGTGAACGGCCGCACACATGAGGCTGCCCACCAAGGAGTGAAAACGCCGCCTCTCCTCTTCACCAACACTTTCCTCCGCTGGTCCTTTCACACACTTGAACGCTGAGGGAAGAGGAGTAGCCACATGACCTTCACTCTTCCCAAAGTTTGTAGCCAAGGCCTCCAAGTACTTCTTTTCATGCACTCCCATCCACCGCTTCTCCACATCTCGCTCAGTGTGAAGCCCAAGGTAGTAGTTGACGTCACCAAGGGTCTTGCACTTGAACTTGTCTTGAAGCTTCAGCATCACCTCCTTCACAAGGTCAGAGGAGGGTGAGAATATGAGGATGTCATCCACATAAACCACCATGAAGCTCCTCTGCTCCCCCTCGCCAAGCATGAACAAGGATTGATCGGCCGTTGAGGGAGTGAAGCCGATCGCCTCCAAGACTTCCCGCAGCTTGATGTACCATTGTCTAGGGGCTTGCTTGAGGCCATAGAGTGCTTTCTTCAGCTTCCACACTCTGTCACTCCCATCATTGTACCCCTCTGGCTGCTCCATGTAGGTCTCTTCCTCCAAAACGCTGTTGAGGAAGGCCGTTACAATGTCCATTTGCTTCACCACCCATCCTTTGATGGCCGCCGCGGCGAAGAGAGTTCGAAGGGTTGTACCCTTCACCACAGGAGCATATACTTCATTGTAGTCCTTCTCCTGCTGCTGGTACCCCTTGGCTACAAGTCTGCTCTTGTAGCGCTCAATGTTGCCGTCGGCATCGGTCTTGCGCTTGAAGAGCCACTTGGAAGAAATCGCCTTACGCCCCGGAGGTAGGTTCACCAAGTCAAACGTGTCGTTCTCGATGATGCTCCCCATTTCTTCATCTGAGGCCTTCTTCCACTCCTTCCCATTGGAGCCCTCCCAAGCCTCCTTGGGATTTGTAGGCTCCCCCGGTATCTCCACCGGAGAGAAGAAGGCAAAAGCGCACTCCTCGCTTTCATCTTCCGCATCATCGCCTAGCATGAGAGCCGAACCGGTCAAGGTTGAGTTGGCTGGTCCTCCAAGCCGTTCATAGCTCAACCTATTGGGGGGCTGAGTCCTCCTTCTCCCCCTTCCTTCCTCCTCTGCTGCAGGGACTTGAATGCTCTCATGGCTTTGCGGTAAGTCCGGTCGGTTCCCGCGAGCACTTGTAGCACGAGGCGGAAGTGGCGGTGCACGCTCATTATCTTGCTGCACCTCCTCCTCCTCCTCATCCCCATTCATTTGGGGAGATTGCCTCGTGATTGTGCTGCTGCTACTCAGCTCCAAGGGCAGCTCCACATGCTCTAAGCCGGTCCTCTTCACCTCTCCAAGCCGCACACCAATCTTCGCTTGGTTCTCCGCCTTCCACTCCTTGTACGGTAAGTTCTCCATGAACTTGCAATCTCAGCTCACCATGAACTTCTTGGTAAATGGGTCCCATAGAAGCCATCCCTTGCTGTTTTGGGCCATGCCCAGGTGCATGGCCCATGTTGCCTTGGCATCAAGCTTGTTGTGCCGAAGTTTCTTAGGCACAAGTGCCATGCACATGCACCCGAACACCCGAAGCATATCCATCTTCGGCTTCCTTCCAATCCACTCCACATAGGGCACCCATTTGTCTTCTCCCACATGAGTCAAGGCTCTGTTCTTGGCCACACAAGCATGCCGCACCGCATCCGGCCAAAAGTAATTGGGTAGACCGGCTTCAATGAGAAGTCCCCGAGCCGTCTCCGTGAGTGTCCGATTCGCACGCTCGGTGATGCCATTCATTGCAAGAGAGTAGGGCATGGTAAGAGAGTGCCTTATGCCCTGATTCTTTAGCCAATTTGAGAAATCCTTGCTCAGGAACTCTCCCCCACGATCAGTGCGAATCGCCTTCACAAGTCGGTCTTGTTGCCGCTCCACCATCGGCAACCAATCGGTCTTCACCGTTTCAGCTACGTCACTCTTCTTGGGCAGCACATACACCCAGGTCATGCGAGTGTAGACGTCCACAATGGTGAGGAAGTACTCTGCTCCAGCAGCTCCAAGCTTCAAGGGGCCCACCACATCCATCACCACCTCATCAAGTGGTGCCTTCGCCGTTGTCTCCGAGCTATGGAACGGGTAGTGGGTGAACTTGGCTTGCATGTATGTTGGACAGCCAAGCACCTCATTGGGCTCCCCCTTGACACGTATCCCACTGACCATATCTTGCTTAACAATCTGCTGCAAAATGGGCAATGCCACATGCCCCATTCGCCGATGCAAGGTTAGCCAATCACACTCTCCCGTAGCGGAAGTCGGGTTGGAGAAAGCGGCACTCGCAATTGTGCCCCACAAGCTCTCTCCTTTCTCCTTCGCCGCTGCTGCTTTGTTGATCTTAGCCTTCTCCTCCTCATTTCCACCACCTTTGGATGCTGCACCATTCTCCTTGGGTTCACACGCCTTGCTGGTCTCTCCAAGGTTGCACTCCTTCGAGTCACTCTTGGTGTCACTTTGCTTTCCGTGATCACCGCCACCAACGGCTTCACGCTTGGTGCTGACGCTTGCTGCCACTTGCCTCTCTTTAGGCATGGGGACCACTGGGATTTGCCACATCTCATTGTAGATGTCCTTGTCCTCATGAAGGTCCCAAAGATTCCGCTCACCAAGCCTTGCAGTATAGGTTTTGCATCCCTTGGAAGATGTGTCCATGCCGGCCTTTTGCAAACGCCGAACGGAAATCAGGTTGGCTGCTAGGTTGGGCAACCAAAGCACGTTCTTGAGGCCCACCATCTTCCCATCAGCACCCTTGAACATGGCCTTGCCCATGCCCTTCACCTCTGCTCGCAGCCCCAAAGCCGATGTAACATGCTTGACCGGCGACGGTTCGAGTTCGGTGAGCAAGTCCGCACGAGGTGTAATTGGGTGGCGCCGCTATCGATCACCCAAAAGTCCAGAGAGTGAAGGGTGACCTTTCCCACAGTAGCTGGCTCCTCAAAGCCTTCCACACCTTCTGCTGCAGCTGCCGCTTGCGTGGAGACAAAGAAGAATTGGCCCGGATATCGATCTTCACTCGAGTCCTTGTCGTAGTCTCCACCTTTCATGCTTGCCGCTTCGCTTCGACGACCACCACGTCCTCCACGACCTCTGCCTCTTCCTCCTCTTGCTCCTCTGCCCTCTTGGCCTTGAGAAGGGGTCCATCCATCAGGCAATCTGAAGCAATCTCTCCACATGTGGCCGGTCTTGTGGCAAAAGTGGCATTCGCCATCAAATCGACCGCGCCCACGCCCGTAGCCATTGTTGTTGTTGTTGCTGCCATATCCTCCATTACCACGGCCTCCATTGAAGTTACTGCTGCCAAATCTTCCTCCTCGCCCTCTGCCCCTTCCACGGCCGTACCCACGGCCAATGCTTGCAACTCCGGCACCATCGGGACCCGCCAATTCGCGACGGCGGAAATCTTCTTGTAAGATTTCCCGCTTCACATCTTCGAGTGAGAGACGGGGCAGATCTCGATTAAGGTTGATGATGAGCGAGGACCATGAGTCCGGAAGTAAGGCCAGCAGCTTGGTCTTTTTTTGAAGGTCACTGTAGCTCAGGTCAGCTCCTTCGAGCCGTGTCAACAAGTCGAAGAATTTCTGCACTCCTTCCTCCACCGGTTCGCCTTCGTCAATTCGAAGTGCCGCCATTTGCCGCTCCAAAACCACAGCCACCGCCGCTGTTGCAGGAGCGTGTACACCCTTGAGAGCAGCCCATGCCTTTGGTCCCTTTGCTGGTTCACGCTGAAAAGGCTTGATGTGACGGATTTGGCTGCTCCCCAACGCTTGCCCAAGTAGAAGGTAGCCTTGTGCGCTCTTCCGCACCCACGGGCTCTTCTCCGGGTCGTTCTCGAGGCGCTTCTCCGTTCCTTCCATCACCTCCAGCAGATCATAGTGGTCAAAGATGTTCTCCATCTTGAAGGACCACTCAGCAAAGTTGTCACCGTTGAACTTGTCAAGGCCAAACACTCTAGGCTCATCCCTAGAGGGTCCAAGGCTAGGTTGCACCGGAGCAACGGGTGGATCTTGGTGTTGACCTTGTGCTTGGGCGTCTCCTCTGCCTCCAGCACCTCTGCCACCCCCTTCCTCAGGTCTAGGCATGGTCGATACAGCTCCAAGGGGCTCTGATACCACTTGTTATAATCACAATAGGCTTAGATGTGCCTATAATGAGAGATAGAGAGGACAGTCGGATTTCCGTCAAACGGCTTCAAATATTGATAACGATCTGGTCGCTGAATCAAACGGTGATCTGTAAAATGGATCTTGAGCGCGTTGCTGTCGTCTATCAGCAGCAAGTTGAATCATGAAATTCCATGAAGATTTGACGACGCTATGGCGGTTTGACTGGCAGGAGGTATAGCAGCCACTATAGTCTTGGAAGTACAAACTTAGCAAGAAGAGTTCGAGAGGGAGATGGTTCCCAGCCTCTACATACCCCAAGAGCCGAGGTCCAGGTTGGTGGTACACCACCACAGAGTCCCCAACCATGAAGAGTCTCGAAACCAACCCTCCAAGGGGCTACACCAAGTGAAATGTAACACTACACGAAGTAACGTTACTATTTTCACTATTTAATATTTATCCGCGTCCCTTGGGCTTGAAATCTTGAGCTCTTGTTCTTGGATCTGCAAGATAAATTCTTCTTGAGTTGATGGGGGCTTGCTGCACACACCTGCGACATGATGGATACTTCACACTCGACAAAATAGAAAAAACACATGCGACACACAAAGGACGACTTGACATGCGAGTTGTAAAAACTCGCTAATGTCTTGACCGACACAAACCACATTGTGATACACCATTCAAACACACACACAAGCACTGGATAGCAATGACATAGACTCACAATTCATTCCATGCCATGCATGCACACACACAAACAAGGACGACAAGCCGAGTGCAAGCCATAGGGTTGCACCAACAGAGAGCGGCCCTCCCTAGAGCCGCATGACATCCCTGCCCGGTCAGTTCGGGGAAAAATCATCCTTGAGGTCTAAAGAACTGTTGACTCGTCGTTTTCTTTGATATTGCCTTACTCATGTGTTCTATAATACGCGAGACTCGCGACATGCTAAAGTCATATCTTCATTATTTCTAACAGGAAGTACGTTGAAAATGTCACACATATCTCAATCGAGTTTATGCATCCCATATTCTAGTCGATTGTTTTTGGAAATAATAATATGAGCATATAGAAATATAGCTCGTGAAATTTGGGATCGAATGCCACTGCCTGGGGGCCGTCTAGTAAATTGCTCGAAACTGGCTGGCAAATGTTCGGCCACCACATCCATATTGAAATGGAATGGATGAAATCAAACCAATCAAAACTGAAACTAGTGAGCCCAAAAAGCACTCCTGGCTTGCGAGTCCCTTGGAGGGCTGGGCTGTCGTTATCAGGGTATTTTATCTTGATTCCCTGATTTCACTGGGTATTTTTTTTGCCAACCCTTAATTTTCAGGGTTGGGCTTTTTTGAACCCTAACCTCTTCAGGGTTGTATGTCTGTGAACACTTAGAATTTCAGGGTTTGCGTTATCCCAAAACTGAGTTTTCAGGGAGTAACGCGTACGAACCCTGAATGCGACATCCAAGCGGACCCTGAGTTTTGGCGAAATGGCCCCCTTACGCGTGACGGGTCCCAGTCCATTGAATACGCCCAGCATGCGTCGCGTGGAGAATTTGCACTTGGCAATATTCCCACCATGTACACGCAGTATGTTGCCATTTCAGCAATATTTCCAACCGTTAAGTGTGGGATGGTGCACTCCGTCATGCCCCAGCCTGGCATTCGTGACTCAGCACGCAGCAAATGAAGACAGAATATGCTGAGCGCTGCAATGTCAGCCTCTGTATGACATCACATCGCCAATCATCTCTGTGCAGACGATGCCAGCGCAGGTGCGTCCCGCCGTTGACGGTGTCGCCATGGCGATGTGGGATGTTGGATGGGTTATTCACCGTTCATGAAAATCGAAATCTGGGGTTTCTTGGTCCCCATCCCATCTTCTTCACCAGCTTCTCCCCCAACCCAGTTTCCTCCTTTTCTTCACATCACAGATACGAGATGCTCCATTCTTGTTTCTCGTCCACTTTCGTCGCGTCGATTTCTCGTTTCGATCGTATCCGCCGCTACTAGCCATGGCGGATGTAGGAGAGTCTGGTGAGTCTCCCGCTGCCGATGATGGTTGTGGACTAGGTAGGGACCCCCCCGTGGAGGTCCGTAGATCCGCTCTAGACAACTTACGGTCTCCCACCGCAGTCGTTACACCATCACAACCTTTATCTACTCCCGCTCCCTATGTACCTCCGCCCGCTGTCGCTTCATCTAGCCGGGGCCCTTGGGTTCCGGACTGCGAAACAGCCACGACCGTGCGTTACACGGTCGAGTGTGCTTGCACGATTTCATCTGGGAAAAAGGCACGCATCGGGAAGTACACCCAGAGCACGATATTCCTCGGCGGGAAGCTACGTCAACCGTCGCCGCCTCGCACGTCGCCTGAACCTCAGGCCCCTGCTATTCCAGAACCCGAGCCGCCAAAGCTCTCGAACAAAGAACTCATCGAGCAGAAGTATCTCATGGCTGAGCACAAGTATAAGACCAGCTGGCTTCCATTTTTCCCTTGGCTTCTGCTAACGAAAACGAAAGACGGTTACCCTGCGTTGAAGTGCAGTGTGTGCAAGGCTTTCGGCAAAGAGACAACACCGTACTCCAACAGCCGCGATGGGGCACGTGACCTGCAGACGCAAGCGATGCGGTTCCACGAACACACGACAGCCCACGAAGTAGCAGTCAAGCGTCAGATGGAGATCGCCGAAGACATCGCCAGCACCCAGAGGCGCATGGAGAATTACGCGCGGATTGACATCGAGGGGAAGCGCGTCATGAGGCTCCTACGCTGCGTCGACTTCCTGTGCAAGTGTGATGCACCCATCAGCATGTACCCGAGGCTACTTCGCTTCATGGCCGAGCAGGAGACCCCGGACATTCCGCTGCAGTCTTACGGAGTCTACTTGACATGGTAGTGCACTGATTCGAAGTACACCATATCCTTCATTTTTTTAATAGGTCTAACAAAAACCATGTTGCTACTTCTGCTACTACAGGTATGGCTTCTGTCAGCTCGTCAGCAGCTTGGCATCCTACCTGCAGTGCCGACAAATGCTATACATTCTCGCCTCACCCTACCTTGGCATCAGCTGCGACGAGAGCACTGACCGTACTCGCGGTAAACATTTGATTGTTTATCTAACCTTCTTGCGTGCGCTTTGTGTTGTCACACAGTTTTTTGCTCTCTTGACCGTCGAAAAGTGCGACGCCGCGTCTCTCCTCGCCGTTCTTCTGGCTCACTTGCGAGCAACTGGCATCGACCTCTCCCAAATCACCGGCATGAGCACCGATGGCGCCTCTGTCATGGTCGGCCGAGACAATGGTCTCGTCGCCCGACTTCGCGAGCACATCCCCCATCTCGTCTCTTCGCACTGCATCGCGCATAGGTTTAACCGCTTGTCATTTCAGTCGCTTAGGTTTCCTACAACTACTTGCCTAAAATTCCTTTATGTGCACCATGCAGGGAAGCCTTGGCGGTGAAGGACGCCGCCACTGCTTCTCCAGACTTTGACATGGTCGACCTTGTGATTCGAACTCTGGCCGATCTTCTGGGAAGTTCATGTGTCTGGAGTCAACGCTTCAAGTACCTGCAGCGGGCAATACACAACACCAACCTTGAAGTGCAAGGAATTCACACCGTGCGCTGGCTTTCAAGGGGTGAGGCTGTGCGACGCCTCTGTAAGGTCCTTGGCGCCGCTATTATTCTGTTTCATGAGTACGGGCATGAGCTGTGTGAAGTCGTCATCTGTTACAAGTTCCACTTCTGTCTTTTTTTCTGGCGGACGTGCTCGGAGTGATGAATGAGCTCAACCTTAAATTCCAGGAGAGGGAGGTGAGCTTCTACCAATGTGCATGTTGTAGTACTTATCCCATGCATGCATGTTTGGAATCACCCTCTAAGTCCACTCCCTTGTCTGTCACTTCCACCAGGTCGATGTCACCGAAGTGACGAAGGACATCGACGAGGTGACAGGGGACCTCCGCCACCGCTACCTGGAATGCGGAGAGGTGTTCGGTGCGGGGGTCGAAGGCACGTGGCTTTCGGCTTTCTTGGCCGTCTACGGGCGCGGAGGGAACAAACGTGTAAAGGTGCGGGGCATCGACAAGGACGGCAGCCCAGTCACGCACACCTACACCATGCACGAGAAGCAGATCGACGGACATGCCTTCCGCAGCAAGTACCCCGATTGCGAGCGGCTCTGCGCGCAGTTCGCGAAGGACTCGATAAGCTTCCTGAAGACGAGGATGCTGGACCTGAACAATCTCGGCCCGACGAAGCTCTTCCGCGTCTCGAAGTGGCCCCGGATGAAGCAGCAGAGAGAGAAGACGCTGAAGGAGTACCTACATGGTTGCAGTGCCTTTTTCGACAACATGCTGACAGGCTTTTCCTTGCAAGCTGCGCAGATGGACCTGGTTACGTGGGCGCCACTGATGCTGAGCCACCATGCCGACGAGGGATTCCATCAAGACCTGACAAACAACCTCGGCTCGACGGAGTCGACCTTGTGAGAGACTGCTGTTCGAAGGACGTTTGTTGCATGTTTTCTTGCCGGTTCTAATCTTCCCATTGGAAGTTGTTGTTTATCGCTTGTTTACTAGTTGCACTAATGCACTGGTCTTGTTCTTTGCACTCTATTCCCCAAACCCTTTTGGCAGGCGCTGGCCGAACCTCATGCGCTTGTGGCAGGCGTACGCTGTCCTGCTGCTTAGCACAGTGGAGTGTGAACGAGGCTTCTCGTGGCAGAACGTCATCAAGTCATGGGTGCGGGGCGCGTTGTGCAATGCGCGCCTGAGCGAGCTGATGGTCATTTCCCTGCTGCAGTATGAGATTGACTGGGACGAGGCCCTTGAGTGTTGGCGCGAGAAGCTGAGGCGCCCTGCTAAGTCTGTTCTGTTTGCCTCAGCGGAGAGGAAGCGTAAGGCCAAGGCGATCGAGGGGGCAGAAGGGAGGGTGGAGGAGGAGGCAGTCCCCGACTACATGGGGGATTGGGCAGAGGATGAGGGAGAGGAGAGGGTAGAGGGGGGAGAGGCTCCTCCTGAAGTGGAAGACAACCCGTTTCTGCCCGATGACGAGGCAGAGGACGATGTGAACATGGATGGCCCAGAATTTTAGTTAAGGGTAGCTAGTGGCATGGAATCTTGTAAAGTCTAGACTAGATAGAGGACTTCACTGAATTTGTAGACTGTCGTAGTGGACCTTTTGCTAAACTACTAGCTGTACAATCCTAACGTTCTCTTATCTGTTTTTTTCAATTGCAAAGCAACCCTGTTTGTGGCTAGCCAACCCTGGAGGTTTCAGGGTTGCATGTTCCAGAACACTGAGAAATCAGGTGTTGGAAATATCTCAAGAACTTAAGCGTTTCTGAAGTGTAACACTACACTCGAGGAAAGTCATAACGGGTATGCGAGTCAACGGAGGTTACACGAGGGGACGGACAAAAAACACAAAAGGACACGAAGGGTCGCAACCGGAGGTTGCGACTGACCATTACAACTGCAAGGATGGTAACAGAACCGTCAATCGAGTCGCTGTGCGACTCGATAAACCGCTCTTTCAACTGTATTCTTCAACTGCTTTACTTTCCTACTTTCTATATATTACTTTCTATATATTGCCGTATGCTTGTTTCTTTCAATCAATTACTTGTTCTCATATACCAGTACAAGGGTTCAACTACTCAACTTCCGCTGCACTACTCAAGTCTCCTTTTACAACTGGGACTTAGTCTCTGGAAAGATCCCAAGGGCTTTTTTCTCAGCCCAACATCAGGGAAGCCAAATTTTCAACACAAGGCCCTCAGGGTAAAAAAAAATCCCCATTTGACAGCTCAGGGTGCTTTTTTTTTAAACGTCAGCCCTGTGTGGGAGGGCTGGGCTCGGGAGTCAAACTTCCAGTACAGTTCTCTATGATCGCATTCAACGCAACATATCCATTCATGCCAAAGTAGTGTTTCATATTGGTTTATAAAAACCTAATTACTCCGTGTCGCCTGTGTGATTTTGGCCTAATTACTCACACCTCCTTCAGCTCGCATCGGACTGCTCGTGTGATTTTGGCAGAGGACCAATTACGCCCCTCACATCTGCTCCAGCTTACGTCACCTGTGTCATTTTGGCGAAGGTCCAGTCACGCCCCTCACACCTGCTCCAGCTTGCGTCAAACTACTTGCGTCATTTTGGCGGAAGGACCAGTCACGCCCCCCCAGACCTGCTCCACCTTGGACTACCTGTGTCACGCCCCTCACACGTGATCCTGCTCGCCTCAAACGTGGAGCAATCAGATAGAATTATCTCACTTATGGAAAAAATAGTGTGCCAAACAAACGGATGCGCCTACATCTGGGGGATTGCGGTGGGACCTTGATAAATAGCAGAGGGAACTCTAGCCTACTCCAACTAGGGTTGCTGTGAGTTTCATCTGAACCCTGCACCTGTAAGGGCAGCAAGCAATTCATGTGCCACTATTGGTTTCCTCACTGCTCCATCCATTCCCACCTCCAAGCATGCTCTCTTCACTCCTGCATCCAAGTCAGCAGTCAGTGCTATAATGCAAAGACGCTGCCCTGGTGCCATTGTTTCCATGCTTGAAGCATCTGCAGGAGTCATTTCTGCTTCTTCAGTTGCTGCAGCATTAGCTGCGATTCCTTGTACTTTAGGCATCTGCTGTGCGCTCTCCATGGCACGGATTTGACGAGCTGTCTCAAACCTAAAATCACCAAGGAGCTCAATACGCGGGCAAAGGAAGGAACAAGGAGAGTGGAGAAGGATGTGTGGAACACAGGAGAGCAGATAAGAGGCACATGTACAAGTCACAACTGAACCGAGGCACTCACCCGTCCATGCCGGGCGGCATGTGGAGGTCGAGCAGCAGCAGGTGGATTGGCGAGGAGGGAGAGGGAGTGGAGAGAGCTTGGAGAGCGTCCTCCCCTGAGCAGAGCAGCAGCACGTGTGCCCCGTAGCCCTGCAGTGTTCTGCGCGCCACCATGCGGTTCACAGCGTTGTCATCCACCACTGCCACCCGCTGCCCCGCCAGCACACCCTTCAGCAACGCCTCCGCCCCCTCTGGCCCCATGCTGCTTTCCATCTCCATCCGCGGGAAAGTGTGCGCATGCACCAAGGATCGGGCCCCTGCTGCCTGCTGCTGCTGCTGCGGGGGTGCTGGTTTTGTTATGAGGGCAGGATCAGACCCATTCTCTCGCACCACAGGCTCCCCCACAGCCCTTCTGCTGTCCGCGCCCTCCCCCACCCCCATGGGCAGAGCCAGCAGAATGGTGGTGCCTGTGGTGGCGTCTGAGAGCACTGCCATACCCCCCCCCATCTCAACCACCTGCAGGTAGGGGGTGGGGGGGTGGAGAGTGGGGGGAGTGGGGTGAGAGTAGAGGGTAAAAAGGCAGGGCAGAGCAAATGATTTTAATTAAAATTATTTGATTTTAAAAGTTGGGAGGGAAGACCTACGTGTGCCCCTGCGGCGAGAGGAGGGCTACTTCTTCCCCCTGGCTGTAGAGACCTACAGTTCCCCCTCGCTCCCCCCTGGCTGTAGAGACCTACAGTTCCCCCTCTCTCCCGCACACGTAGGTCTCTGCAGCCAGGGGGCACGGCTTCAATCTGTCCAGTTCTGTTTCTTCATTTCTCTTCGAAACGAGTGGGAGAGAGAGGAGAGCAACCAAGGGGTATATAGCCACAGCCTCGCTTGCTCCGCTCATTTCTCTTCTAAACAAGCGGCTCGTGCCGGCGGCCTTTGAAATAATTCAAGAAGTTGTTTGAGTAATAGAAACAGGAGCATACATAGGAAAGTTGGGAAGGAAGGGAAGCTAGCAAGAGAAGGATGAACAGTGCCACATGCAGTTGGGTAGAAACAGTACCCAACCACCATGGGAGCCACTTGCGTGGTCCCAATATTGTGGTCTTGGTGCTCGGGGGCTCCAACCACTCCAGGGTTGGATTTGCACCCCTTGCGCTTTGATGTGTACACCACAGGTTGGTGTACACCTAGCTAATATACTACTCGAGCATGTTACAATAGATATATATAATCTAACAGCCTTCGGCCGCCGTCGCTCGCCCTGCGGCCTCTGGCCGGGGATTAGGGGACGGGATCCGACAGCACATGACGGGATCCGACAGCACATGACGGGATCCGACAGCACATGACGAGATCCGACAGCACATGCCGGGATCGACAGCACATGACGAGATCCGACAGCACATGCCGGGATCCGACAGCACATGACGAGAACAACGCGGGAAGTCCTCCAATATGGCAAGTACAAAACAGCAGGGGGGGCAAGGCCGTGTGGAGCGAAAAATAACAAGTGCCTAGGCGGCATGACCGAGCAAGGGACGGCCGGCGAGGCGGCTCCTCAGGGGCGGTCGCCATACGTCCTACGCCGCCGATCGGAAATCGTGCACCTCCTCGGCGAGGATCTGGAGGAGCTCGCTGGCAGCCTCCTGGATCGTGAGCGCCTCCCCGTCATCCACGGCAGCCCACATGGCACACACCCCCGAGGTCAACGGATCCGTCCGAGGATGGTTCGGCCGCTGGCAGTCACCGGAGCACCCCTGCTCCCAATGCCGCCACGCGGCTGCCTCAACCACCTTCTTCAACTGGGGAGGGGTCAGCACGACGCGACCAGCGGGAAGTGGGGACCAGCGGGAAGTGGGGACCAGCGGGAAGTGGGGACCAGCGGGAAGTGGGGACCAGCGGGAAGTGGGGACCAGCGGGAAGTGGGGACACCCGCATTGCCGCTGAGGTGTGCCTCAGCACAAAGGCTGTCGCCCGGGAGATCATCCCCTACAGACGGATCCCGTGGACAAGGCTGTCCCGGGACTGCCCTGGAAGAACTAAAGGAGGCGGGGGCAGGTCTGACGGAGGAAGGGGGGGCAGCGATGTCAAGCGACTCAGAGGGATCGGCGTGGGAGGGGGAGGATGGCTCATAGGCAGGGGGGAGTAGGGCGTCCCCCAGGGGCTGGGAGGAGCTGATGCCGCCCGACACGCAGTTGGCGTCATGGGGTTCGGGCTGGGATCTGACGACGCCAAGGGCGACACCCCCAGGGGGCACGATCACTCACCGCCGTCCACCCTCAACACGCCCTCAACACGCCCTCAACACGCCCTCAACACGCCCTCAACACGCCCTCAACACGCCCTCAACATGCCCTCAACATGCCCTCAACACGCCCTAAACACGCCCTCAACACGCGCTCAACACGCCCTCAACACGCCCTCAACACGCCCTCCTCCTCATCTCCCGCTGCGTCAACCGCCCAGTGGGCTTCCTCCTCCGCACCACGCCCGCCGACGTCATTCCGCACGGGGAATGGCGGAACTGGAGTGAGTCCCTCCTGCTCACGGCCCTCGCGGCCAGCCGCCTGCATCACCTTTGGCGAGCTGTGGAGGGGGAACTCCTCTGGCGCCAGGCTACTCTCCCAATCGCCTTGGGTGGCCTGGGCCTGACCGACCCCACGTCAGCGGCTGGATCGGCTTACCTGGCGTCCACCACGGAGGCACACCACCTCCTCCAGTCCCTAGACCTCCAGTCCCTGGACCTCACCCCTCGCAGGAGTGGCTGCTCTCCTCCATCCCTCTGAATCACCCATCACCAATACCCTCAGGGACTTGGAGGCGCGGTTGCCGGACAGTGGCCGGCTCCTCCTCCGCGAGGAGCGCTCAGAGAGGACCTTGGCCCACCTGCAACATAGCCTCTCCATGGAGGTGAACGCTGCCCGGGCGGAGGATCTCCCCTCTGATTCGCAGCACGTCGTCTCCTCCCCCGAGATGGGCCACCCTCTCCGACTCATCAGCCTGCGAGGACCGGGAGCAGGCGATTGGCTCCACGCTATCCCCTTGTCCCCGGACCCTCGCCAGGGCAGTTCTCCACAGCCCTGACCTTCCGCCTAGGCCTACGGATGAACGTGCCGCTTGTGTGTGCGCGTGCTGACCTGCTCAACCACTGCAGCCTCCCCAACCATCTCCTTCGCTGCGGACATGGCCCGGACAGGACACGCACACACAACCAGTGGGCCTTGGCCTTGGTGAAGACGGCAAGGGAGGCACAGCGGGTGGTGGCCTCGGAGAACGCCGTGAACTCACCGTCTCACGACCCCAAGCCAGCTCACGTTATCGTGCGGGACGCCAAGTCAGGAGAGACCTGGATCACTGATGTTACCATCACTGATGTTACCATCACTGATGTTACCATCACTGATGTTACCATCACTGATGTTACCATCACTGATGTTACCATCACTGATGTTACCATCACTGATGTTACCATCACTGATCCGGTCCTGCAGAACCGGGACCCACAGGCCCGTAAACCGCCGGGCTGGGCAGCAAGGGAGGCGGCAAGGAGGAAGGAGTATGACTACCGCCACCGGCCAGAGTGGGGTTCTCTGCTCTGGCGGTAGGGCGAATGCACCGCCCCGCCCACGATGGAGTTCCTGGGCACTATTGCGGCTGCTGCCGCCAGGCACCGCTTCACAGTTGACCCCTTGGCCAGAACGGCCAAGAAGGTCAACTCGCACTTCTGGCAACGTTGGTCTGTTATGCTCCAACACTGCCAACCAAATGCGCTCCACGTCAAGGCACGCGAAGGCATTGTGGCAGCACACCCCCAAGCCCTGGCAGACCCATGGCCGCTTCACCTAGGGGACCTTCTTCAGACGCTGGAGGCGGAATAGGGGGCGGACTTGGGGAGTGGAGGGGGTCAGTAGTTGAGGTTGCCCTTCCTGTTGAGCTCGTGCCCTGTCACACCCGCCCTGTCACACCCGCCCTGCCACACCCGCCCTGCCACACCCGCCCTGCCACACCCGCCCTGCTATACTCTGGCTGCCCAGTCATACACGGACCGCTCGAGGGAAGTGTTAGAATTGAACGGATGAGTTGCACAGAAAGATGCAAGGGTTTACATAGGAGTAGGGTTGAGCAAAACCGGGTATTTACCCGACCCGACCCGGTTTTGCAATACCCGACCTCGGGTCGGGTATTTTCGGCTCGGGTCCGGGTCGGGTAATATGCCCAGGACCCTTACCCGGACCCGGCCTTAGGGGACTGGTAATACAATACCCGCGTGGCGGGTCCGGGTATACCCGACCCGGTTACCCTGAAAAACGGGCATTAGTACCCGCCACCTACTAGTGGGCGTTCTAAAAACGGGCTAGACTAGGTAGGGTTTCTCAAAACGCGACTCTCAAATGAGAGTCACGTTTTCTGGGGGCGGAATTGCGCGGCTCCGCGAGACCGCGTCCTCAATTAACATTTTCTACCCGTTTTGCTCACGGCCCGGGCAACCCCGATCTCGGATAAATATTTTCTACGCGCGAGTCGGGAAATGCGAAAGTTACGGAATTTGAAATTGTGTGAACTGTATTTGGGATTTAGTGATTGCCCGTGAATTACCAGCCAATTGGACAGGCATCCGTAACAGTACTGCCACACTTCAACAGTGCTGCAAGGGGGAGATACGATTCCTACTCAGAAGGGCACTGGCGTGCATGAATGTGCAGTCGGGCGGTGTACTGTCATTGAGGGTCGACAAGAACTCACGAAACCTCGTTGAATGCGGTTCTCTGTCCATTCCCCGAAATCGTGGGATGAACATGGACACACTTGGGCGAACGAGTTCGCTAGTCAGGTTTTGCAGATCCCTAGAAAATGTTGTCGTTAATAACACCCTTCTCTGAACATTTCATGGCTTTCACATTTGAATGTGGGTGCTTAAAAAATTATGAACGCAGCTTGGAGTTCGCGGAATGTTGTTGGTTTCGCGGAGCTCACATTTCATTGTTTTTTTACCGGCATAAAATACATAGGGAGGGATGCTATGAATTTCTGCCGACAATCTAGAACCTTTCACGCTTGTTGAGAAACTGTCGTGGCTGCACTGTGGAATCTGGGCAGATGCAAACGAGATTTACGCGAGAAAACACGAGATTTCATGGATTCTCCTGAAGACTCATGCCCCAAAGCTCAACTTCCGCCACTAGCTAAACTCCACGCGAAACTGGATAGCCCTGTCATAATTTCGGGCCATCATTTCGGGCAAGGGAAACATGAGAGTTCGTGCACCACCACGAGAACTCACGAGAACACATGCACCGTTACCTCAATTCGCGCCACTACCATAAATGTACAGCCACGTCATCATGTAGCGCTAGAAGTTGAACCAAGTGACGAACACTGCATCCTGCCAATTGGCCTTTGAATCCATGTGCAGAAATGTACGTCTTGTTTCAGCGGAATCGATACAGACAGGCGACAAATTCCCCGCCAGGTCCTTTACAACTCTCAACTGTTAGAAACGCGGAAGGCGAAAAACGGTCGAAGCAGCCCAAAAGACCTCACGTAATCAAAAACGCATTTCCCGACTCGCGCGTAGAAAATATTTATCCGAGATCGGGGTTGCCCGGGCCCTGAGCAAAACGGGTAGAAAATGTTAATTGAGGACGCGGTCTCGCGGAGCCGCGCAATTCCGCCTTTTCTGGGGGTCGAATTTTGACCACCCAACTCCCTCCCTTTCACCGCACTGAACTCCTCCCCATCTACAAACTCCAATTTCCAACCAAACTCCCTCCATTTCACCGCACTAAACTCCTCCCTGTCTACAAACTCTAACATTTCCAACCAAACTCCCTCCCTTTCACCGCACTGAAGTCCTCCCCGTCTACAAACTCCAATTTCCAACCAAACTCCCTCCCTTTCACCGCACTGAACTCCTCCCTGTCTACAAACTCCAACATTTCCAACCAAACTCCCTCCCTTTCACCGCACTGAACTCCTCCCCGTCTACACACTCCAATTTCCAACCAAACTCCCTCCCTTTCACCGCACTGAACTCCTACCCATCTACAAACTCCAACCTTTTCTCCAACCTCGCCAAACTCTCTCCCTTTCACCACACTTAACTCCTCCCCATCTACAAACTCCAACTTCTCCTCACAAATGCTCCACTCGTCCCCCCTCGCCTCCCATTCCGTTTTCCCGCAAAACCTAAATCACAGCGCGACTTACACCCATGTCTAATGGAATACCCGACCTCGGGTATTATTTACCCGACCGGGTCGGGTACCCGTTAACCGACACGTCGGGTAGCGTTTCAGGTAACGGGTATCGAATACCCGCCCGGGTAACCCGGACCCGACCCGCCGGGTAATAATCCGGAATCCCGATACCCGACCCGCCCAAAAAGCGGATCCGGGTCCCGGGTAGGGTACCCGACCCGGCCGGGTATTTTGCTCAAGCCTACATAGGAGAAGGGAAGAAGGGTCAATTTTAGGTGCGCTAGGTTTGACCAACCTCAACATAATTGGTTGGGTTGACACCCTTCTTGGGGTGATCAATAATCATTGGAGTGGCCAACATTCTTGAGGGGCCAATAATGGCTGGGGTGACCAACATTCTTGAGGGGCCAATAATGGCTGGAGTGACCAACTATCTTGAGGGGCCAATAATCTGGAGTGACCAACCTTATTGAGGGGCCAATAATGGCTGGAGTGGCCAACATTATTGGTCCAACAATGGTGGTCAACAGGCTGGGGACTCCAACCACAAAGGGTTTGAAAGCCGCCCTAGCAGACCCAACAACTGGTGTACACCTATTGTTCTAGCCTTAGCATGCAACATTTTAACAGGAAGGCCAGATGGAAAGAAGGGCAAGAGTTTCGGGGCAGAGAGAGGGGAGGGCAGGAGAAGAGAAAAAAGCGAAGTGGGTAACGAGGAACGACAAGACGAGGAAGATGAGAGGCAAACATTTCAGGAGGCTGTAAACAGGAAGGGAGGGGAAGGGCGAACTGGGGAAAGGAGGACGGCGATATGACTGTAAGAAAGAGTTGGATACTAACAAGGGGGGTTCCAGACCTTCACAAGGGAGATTGAGGCACTCACAAGGGAGGTTGAGGCACTCACAAGGGAGATTGAGGCACTCACAAGGGAGGTTGAGGCACTCACAAGGGAGATTGAGGCACTCACAAGGGAGATTGAGGCACTCACAAGGGAGGTTGAGGCACTCACAAGGGAGGTTGAGGCACTCACAAGGGAGGTTGAGGTACTCACAAGGGAGGATGAGGCACTCACAAGGGAGGTTGAGGCACTCACAAGGGAGGTTGAGGCACTCACAAGGGAGGTTGAGGCACTCACAAGGGAGGTTGAGGCACTCACAAGGGAGGTTGAGGCACTCACAAGGGAGGATGAGGCACTCACAAGGGAGGTTGAGGCACTCACAAGGGAGATTGAGGCACTCACAAGGGAGATTGAGGCACTCACAAGGGAGGTTGAGGCACTCACAAGGGAGGTTGAGGCACTCACAAGGGAGGTTGAGGCACTCACAAGGGAGGATGAGGCACTCACAAGGGAGGATGAGGCACTCACAAGGGAGGATGAGGCACTCACAAGGGAGGTTGAGGCACTCACAAGGGAGGATGAGGCACTCACAAGGGAGGATGAGGCACTCACAAGGGAGGATGAGGCACTCACAAGGGAGGTTGAGGCACTCACAAGGGAGGATGAGGCACTCACAAGGGAGGATGAGAGAAGGAAACGAATGGGGTAGGGCGTCCAGCGGGGGCGGGCAGCAGCCTTGCGGTCGTGGTGCAAAGGATCCCATGAGGCGCGCTCCCTTTGCCGCCATGATGCCGCCCGCCCCGAAGACCGCCACGATTCCGACCTCTCAAACGACCGGATTCTCTCCTGACAAGTCAGCAAGGAAGGAAGCATGCAATATGAGGCACCAAGACACGAAATTGAAATAGCTAGTAAAAACCTCGTCACTGACCGTAATTTTTTGCTGCCCCTTGCTGCTGTGGGAGCGACCATGTGGATCCAGCACCCACTGCATCTCCTCTGGTGGTATACCACCGCCCGTGTCCTCACATGCCACCACCACCCACTCGCCCTCCTCCCTCGCCCTGCACGCCCCCTCCACCCACTCCCTCACCTCCTCCTCCAACCGCCCACCTCCCCCCTGCCTTTCCATGGGCGTGCTTGGATCTTCTGCGCCGCTCTGCTGCTTACAGGGCTGCCTCGCACCTTCGCCCTCCTCGTCCTTCCCAGGCGCCTCTGCAGCAGCGCCTCTATGCCTTTCTGATTCAACCATGAATTCCGTGCAACTGATTGAACACCTACCCAGCTCCTTGCACTCCCCATCCACCATACTTCCGCCACCTGTGTCCTGAGCTCCCCCAGATTTCCACCTCCTCCATCCACCGTCCCCTTGGCCTGCGTGGCCCCCCTGCCTCGCTGGCATGCGCTGAGGGAGGCACGCCAAGCGGGTGAGAGGAGGGAAGCGGCGCACACAAGCAGCCAGCTGATGCCACGCTGAGGAGGCTGGGGGGCCGGCTTGAGATGCAACAGAAAAGGTGGAAGGAGCAATGGCTGAAGCAGCAATGGCTGAAGCAGCTGAAGCAGTGGCAGCACGTTGAGAGGGAGGGATGCACCAGAGATGGATGGCCACATGGCCACATGCCGTGTTCTCCATGCCATGGGCTGCAGGAGAAAGCGGCGGGCGCAAGGGGGGGGGAGGAGGGGGGGACACAGAGAAGGGGGTTAATCGGCAAGGCTCGGACACATTATTCATGGGTCATTTACGGCCCTGCTTCCTTTCCCACATTCCTTGTAGTCCCAAGCACCTAAGACAGTGACGTGTTGTGTTCAATGCTTGATCACACGATGGGAAAGCAGATAGTTTCACACAATGGGAAAGCAGATAGTTTCACATGATGGGAAAGCAGATAGTTTCACACAATGGGAAAGCAGATAGTTTCACACGATGGGAAAGCAGATAGTTTCTCACAACGGGAAAGCAGATAGTTTCACACAATGGGAAAGCAGATAGTTTCGCACAATGGGAAAGCAGATAGTTTCACTTCACATGGAGCAGTTGCACGAGGGGCAGATGCACGAGGGGTAGCAGCTCCACAAAACAGCACCAGTAGTGTGGCCACGAATCATGTCAAATGACACTTTGGTGCACAGAAAGACCTTGGAAGGTGAATTTGAGACCACCGGGCGAACTCTCATTCAAGCGTGAAGAGGAATGCTCATTGCGAATTCAGGGTTGTGGCCCATGGAAGGAGACAGATGGCATGGCACTGTAGCCTCTGATTAAGATGGCCTCCGGTATGGCACAGCAAAGAGCACCTCCATTGTAGGATTATAAGAGATGAGTCCAGCAACGTCCGAACGAGTAGGTTGCAGGGAGCGGGACTCAATGGATTCAGACACTGTGGCTCAGTGGGGGAGAATGGAATAGTGAGTGGTGCTGAAGGCAATTGATGAAAGACGCAGGTGCAGCAAGAGTCAGCTTGACCCACTCCCTCACACCGTTCCAACCACTCTGTGCCGTGAGGCTCTCGCAGGCTAGCACAGCTGATCTCCAACTCCAAGCAGTCTGTCGCGGGGCACGGCACACGCGATGAGACCTCCAACCGTTTAGCATGCTAGGGTGATTGTTAGATTGTCCGTTGTAGCACGCTAGGATGTGTGTGAAACCGTTTCTATAACGTCCTTTTACCATTGTCATGCTCTGATTACCTCACTGATCTATGGCATGCTTCGCAATTTGCGTGGCCGACCACCCACGAAGTCCTTTCCCTTGCTCTCCCCGTGCTCCCCTCTCACCTGGCACTCACCGTTAAACTGTTGCTCATTACTCCATATCAACTTTAGCTTTGGCTCCATTCAACTTTACTTCAATGTATAATTAGCCACTGCTAGTATAGAATGGCGCACAGCGTAACGCCGTGGTAACATCAGAGAATCAGTGGTACCCGTGCGATATGGATATCTGGGAAAAAACGAATTACCTTATCGAGTATTCATCTGGTTCATATTCGTACTTGTAACAAACAACTCACCAACTAGCTCTGATATGACTTGAGAGAGCCGAGTTGGGTCGCCCAGTAGAGTTCCCGGAACGCTGTCATCCACATGCGATGTCACTGCCATGAACAAAAAAGGCTGGAGGGCCATGATGATTACACAAGGCCTTGAAGGCTAATGGTAAGAGCGACCCAAACGGATGCGAACAAACTTGTACCTTGCAAACTCGTCGCGCGTTTTCCTGGTCCAACAAGTGTGGTTGCCTCGTGCGCAATGCGGCGCAGGCAGCACGGCAGGATCTCGAGGTGCAGGCGGCCGGCCTGCAGCTTGGCGAGGTCCAGCACGCGGTTGATGAGGTCCACCGTCTCCCCCGCACACGCCCTCGCGTCCCTCAGGTCCGCCCGCTGCCACTCCTCCAACGCCGACTCCAGCAGCTCCTCTATCATGCCTGCGGGGGGGCAGGCATCAGAGGGGGCAGGCAGTACAAGGATCGCCATCAGAGGGGAGATGCAAGCAGTGGTGCATCGCAAGTGGCTCCTTCAGATTACTCGTAAGAACAAAGACTTAGGAAGTGATGGCGCATGCAGTCTCTCACACCTATCATGCCAATGATTGGGGTGCGCAGCTCATGAGAGACGTTGGCCACTGTCTCGCTCTTGCAGTGCTCGGCTCTCTCCAGAAATGCCGTGCACAGCTGGATCTCCTTAAGATCCTCTTCTCTCCGCCTCTGCTTCCAAGCCAGCACGGCAATCACGGCTGACAGCAACGCTGCCACTACCAGCACCAGCAGGCCCAGCAGCATGGGAGCATACACCAGATCCCAAGTAGGGGGGTCACCCTCAAACCTAAACATTCGAGGAGGGAGGGGGGTAGGAGGTAGAGGGGTAGACATCGAGGGGGAGAAAGAGAGACAGAGGTGGCTTGGGAGGAACAGCTAGTGGTGTATGTGGAGCCTGTCGTGATCCAAAATCTGGCAATACTTGAATAACGGACGCGACGAGAACCGATCCATTCCTGCAAAACCAGAACCCCAGAGCACACAGTGGGCTGAAGCACGCTGCACGCGAAGCCGCCCGACAAAAAGACAATGATCGAGCCGAGCCGTCCTGGTGACCGACTCGTGGCTCGTGAAAAGCGGATGAGCCGGGGGGGGGGGGGCTCGTGACGAGCCGGGGCGGCTCGCCATTGGCTTACTCCGTTTAGCTCGCCAGCTCAGCACAAACGGGCGCTTTGCCTGCCAAATCCACGCCACGCCGATGGCCTTTTCACCTGCCAGATCCTTGACGGGCCATGACGGCGGGCCCGGCTAGCCGCTTCGACACGCCGCGACGCGGCGAGCTGGGCGAGCGGCTGGATGAGCCAGCCACTAGCTCAGCCACTAGCTCAGCCACTAGCTCAGCCACTAGCTCAGCCACTAGCTCAGCCACTAGCTCAGCCACTAGCTCAGCCACTAGCTCAGCCACTAGCTCAGCCACTAGCTCAGCCACTAGCTCAGCCACTAGCTCAGCCACTAGCTCAGCCACTAGCTCAGCCACTAGCTCAGCCACTAGCTCAGCCACTAGCTCAGCCACTAGCTCAGCCACTAGCTCAGCCACTAGCTCAGCCACTAGCTCAGCCACTAGCTCCCACGCCCCTCTCAGCCACTAGCTCAGCCACTAGCTCAGCCACTAGCTCAGCCACTAGCTCAGCCACTAGCTCAGCCACTAGCTCAGCCACTAGCTCAGCCACTAGCTCAGCCACTAGCTCAGCCACTAGCTCAGCCACTAGCTCAGCCACTAGCTCAGCCACTAGCTCAGCCACTAGCTCAGCCACTAGCTCAGCCACTAGCTCAGCCACTAGCTCAGCCACTAGCTCAGCCACTAGCTCAGCCACTAGCTCAGCCACCTCAGCCCACTCAGCCACTAGCTCAGCCACTAGCTCAGCCACTAGCTCAGCCACTAGCTCAGCCACTAGCTCAGCCACTAGCTCAGCCACTAGCTCAGCCACTAGCTCAGCCACTAGCTCAGGCCCACTAGCTCAGCCACTAGCTCAGCCACTAGCTCAGCCACTAGCTCAGCCACTAGCTCCCACAGCTCCCACTAGCTCAGCCACTAGCTCAGCCACTAGCTCAGCCACTAGCTCAGCCACTAGCTCAGCCACACTCAGCTCTCAGCCACTAGCTCAGCCACTAGCACCACTAGCTCAGCCCACTAGCTCAGCCACTAGCTCAGCCACTATAGCTCAGCCACTAGCTCAGCCACTAGCTCAGCCACTAGCTCAGCCACTAGCTCAGCCACTAGCTCAGCCACTAGCTCAGCCACTAGCTCAGCCACTAGCTCAGCCACTAGCTCAGCCACTAGCTCAGCCACTAGCCTCAGCCACTAGCTCAGCCACTAGCTCAGCCCACTAGCTCCAGCCCACTTAGCTCAGCCACTAGCTCCACAGCTCAGCCACTAGCTCAGCCACTAGCTCAGCCACTAGCTCAGCCACTAGCTCAGCCACTAGCTCAGCCACTAGCTCAGCCACTAGCTCAGCCACTAGCTCAGCCACTAGCTCAGCCCCCACTAGCTCAGCCACTAGCTCAGCCACTAGCTCAGCCACTAGCTCAGCCACTAGCTCAGCCACTAGCTCAGCCCACTAGCTCAGCCACTAGCTCAGCCACTAGCTCAGGCCCACTAGCTCAGCCACTAGCTCAGCCACTAGCTCAGCCACTAGCTCAGCCACTAGCTCAGCCACTAGCTCAGCCACTAGCTCAGCCACTAGCTCAGCCACTAGCTCAGCCACTAGCTCAGCCACTAGCTCAGCCACTAGCTCAGCCACTAGCTCAGCCACTAGCTCAGCCACTAGCTCAGCCACCTAGCTCAGCCACTAGCTCAGCCACTAGCTCAGCCCCCCACTAGCTCAGCCACTAGCTCAGCCACTAGCTCAGCCACTAGCTCAGCACAGCCACCTAGCTCAGCCACTAGCTCAGCCACTAGCTCAGCCACTAGCTCAGCCACTAGCTCAGCCACTAGCTCAGCCACTAGCTCAGCCACTAGCTCAGCCACTAGCTCAGCCACTAGCTCAGCCACTAGCTCAGCCACTAGCTCAGCCACTAGCTCAGCCACTAGCTCAGCCACTAGCTCAGCCACTAGCTCAGCCACTAGCTCAGCCACTAGCTCAGCCACTAGCTCAGCCACTAGCTCAGCCACTAGCTCAGCCACTAGCTCAGCCACTAGCTCAGCCACTAGCTCAGCCACTAGCTCAGCCCACTAGCTCAGCCACTAGCTCAGCCACTAGCTCAGCCACTAGCTCAGCCACTAGCTCAGCCACTAGCTCAGCCACTAGCTCAGCACTAGCTCAGCCACTAGCTCAGCCACTAGCTCAGCCACCTAGCTTCAGCCACTAGCTCAGCCACTAGCTCAGCCACTAGCTCAGCCACTAGCTCAGCCACTAGCTCAGCCACTAGCTCAGCCACTAGCTCAGCCACTAGCTCAGCCACTAGCTCAGCCACTAGCTCAGCCACTAGCTCAGCCACTAGCTCAGCCACTAGCTCAGCCACTAGCTCAGCCACTAGCTCAGCCACTAGCTCAGCCACTAGCTCCAGCCACTAGCTCAGCCACTAGCTCTAGCCACTAGCTCAGCCACTAGCTCAGCCCACTAGCTCAGCCCCACTAGCTCAGCCACTAGCTCAGCCACTAGCTCAGCCACTAGCTCAGCCACTAGCTCAAGCCACCTAGCTCAGCCACTAGCTCAGCCACTAGCTCAGCCCACTAGCTCAGCCACTAGCTCAGCCACTAGCTCAGCCACTAGCTCCAGCCACTAGCTCAGCCAACTAGCTCAGCCACTAGCTCAGCCACTACTCAGCCACTAGCTCAGCCACTAGCTCAGCCACTAGCTCAGCCACTAGCTCAGCCACTAGCTCAGCCACTAGCTCAGCCACTAGCTCAGCCACTAGCTCAGCCACTAGCTCAGCCACTAGCTCAGCCACTAGCTCAGCCACTAGCCTCAGCCACTAGCTCAGCCCCCACCTAGCTCAGCCACTACTCAGCCACTAGCTCAGCCACTAGCTCAGCACTAGCTCAGCCACTAGCTCAGCCACTAGCTCAGCCACTAGCAGCCACTACTCAGCCACTAGCTCAGCCACTAGCTCCAGCGCACTAGCTCAGCCACTAGCTCAGCCACTAGCTCAGCCACTAGCTCAGCCACTAGCTCAGCCACTAGCTCAGCCACTAGCTCAGCCACTAGCTCCAGCCACTAGCCAGCCACTAGCTCAGCCACTAGCTCAGCCACTAGCTCAGCCACTAGCTCAGCCACCTAGCTCAGCCACTAGCTCAGCCACTAGCTCAGCCACTAGCTCAGCCACTAGCTCAGCCACTAAAGCTCAGGCCACTAGCTCAGCCACTAGCTCAGCCACTAGCTCAGCCACTAGCTCAGCCACTAGCTCAGCCACTAGCTCAGCACTAGCTCAGCCACTAGCTCAGCCACTAGCTCAGCCACTAGCTCAGCCACTAGCTCAGGCCACTAGCTCAGCCACTAGCTCAGCCACTAGCTCAGCCACTAGCTCAGCCACTAGCTCAGCCACTAGCTCAGCCACTAGCTCAGCCACTAGCTCAGCCACTAGCTCAGCCACTAGCTCAGCCACTAGCTCAGCCACTAGCTCAGCCACTAGCTCAGCCACTAGCTCAGCCACTAGCTCAGCCACTAGCTCAGCCACTAGCTCAGCCACTAGCTCAGCCACTAGCTCAGCCACTAGCTCAGCCACTAGCTCAGCCACTAGCTCAGCCACTAGCTCAGCCACTAGCTCAGCCACTAGCTCAGCCACTAGCTCAGCCACTAGCTCAGCCACTAGCTCAGCCACTAGCTCAGCCACTAGCTCAGCCACTAGCTCAGCCACTAGCTCAGCCACTAGCTCAGCCACTAGCTCAGCCACTAGCTCAGCCACTAGCTCAGCCACTAGCTCAGCCACTAGCTCAGCCACTAGCTCAGCCACTAGCTCAGCCACTAGCTCAGCCACTAGCTCAGCCACTAGCTCAGCCACTAGCTCAGCCACTAGCTCAGCCACTAGCTCAGCCACTAGCTCAGCCACTAGCTCAGCCACTAGCTCAGCCACTAGCTCAGCCACTAGCTCAGCCACTAGCTCAGCCACTAGCTCAGCCACTAGCTCAGCCACTAGCTCAGCCACTAGCTCAGCCACTAGCTCAGCCACTAGCTCAGCCACTAGCTCAGCCACTAGCTCAGCACTAGCTCAGCCACTAGCTCAGCCACTAGCTCAGCCACTAGCTCAGCCACTAGCTCAGCCACTAGCTCAGCCACTAGCTCAGCCACTAGCTCAGCCACTAGCTCAGCCACTAGCTCAGCCACTAGCTCAGCCACTAGCTCAGCCACTAGCTCAGCCACTAGCTCAGCCACTAGCTCAGCCACTAGCTCAGCCACTAGCTCAGCCACTAGCTCAGCCACTAGCTCAGCCACTAGCTCAGCCACTAGCTCAGCCACTAGCTCAGCCACTAGCTCAGCCACTAGCTCAGCCACTAGCTCAGCCACTAGCTCAGCCACTAGCTCAGCCACTAGCTCAGCCACTAGCTCAGCCACTAGCTCAGCCACTAGCTCAGCCACTAGCTCAGCCACTAGCTCAGCCACTAGCTCAGCCACTAGCTCAGCCACTAGCTCAGCCACTAGCTCAGCCACTAGCTCAGCCACTAGCTCAGCCACTAGCTCAGCCACTAGCTCAGCCACTAGCTCAGCCACTAGCTCAGCCACTAGCTCAGCCACTAGCTCAGCCACTAGCTCAGCCACTAGCTCAGCCACTAGCTCAGCCACTAGCTCAGCCACTAGCTCAGCCACTAGCTCAGCCACTAGCTCAGCCACTAGCTCAGCCACTAGCTCAGCCACTAGCTCAGCCACTAGCTCAGCCACTAGCTCAGCCACTAGCTCAGCCACTAGCTCAGCCACTAGCTCAGCCACTAGCTCAGCCACTAGCTCAGCCACTAGCTCAGCCACTAGCTCAGCCACTAGCTCAGCCACTAGCTCAGCCACTAGCTCAGCCACTAGCTCAGCCACTAGCTCAGCCACTAGCTCAGCCACTAGCTCAGCCACTAGCTCAGCCACTAGCTCAGCCACTAGCTCAGCCACTAGCTCAGCCACTAGCTCAGCCACTAGCTCAGCCACTAGCTCAGCCACTAGCTCAGCCACTAGCTCAGCCACTAGCTCAGCCACTAGCTCAGCCACTAGCTCAGCCACTAGCTCAGCCACTAGCTCAGCCACTAGCTCAGCCACTAGCTCAGCCACTAGCTCAGCCACTAGCTCAGCCACTAGCTCAGCCACTAGCTCAGCACTAGCTCAGCCACTAGCTCAGCCACTAGCTCAGCCACTAGCTCAGCCCTAGCTCAGCCACTAGCTCAGCCACTAGCTCAGCCACTAGCTCAGCCACTAGCTCAGCCACTAGCTCAGCCACTAGCTCAGCCACTAGCTCAGCCACTAGCTCAGCCACTAGCTCAGCCACTAGCTCAGCCACTAGCTCAGCCACTAGCTCAGCCACTAGCTCAGCCACTAGCTCAGCCACTAGCTCAGCCACTAGCTCAGCCACTAGCTCAGCCACTAGCTCAGCCACTAGCTCAGCCACTAGCTCAGCCACTAGCTCAGCCACTAGCTCAGCCACTAGCTCAGCCACTAGCTCAGCCACTAGCTCAGCCACTAGCTCAGCCACTAGCTCAGCCACTAGCTCAGCCACTAGCTCAGCCACTAGCTCAGCCACTAGCTCAGCCACTAGCTCAGCCACTAGCTCAGCCACTAGCTCAGCCACTAGCTCAGCCACTAGCTCAGCCACTAGCTCAGCCACTAGCTCAGCCACTAGCTCAGCCACTAGCTCAGCCACTAGCTCAGCCACTAGCTCAGCCACTAGCTCAGCCACTAGCTCAGCCACTAGCTCAGCCACTAGCTCAGCCACTAGCTCAGCCACTAGCTCAGCCACTAGCTCAGCCACTAGCTCAGCCACTAGCTCAGCCACTAGCTCAGCCACTAGCTCAGCCACTAGCTCAGCCACTAGCTCAGCCACTAGCTCAGCCACTAGCTCAGCCACTAGCTCAGCCACTAGCTCAGCCACTAGCTCAGCCACTAGCTCAGCCACTAGCTCAGCCACTAGCTCAGCCACTAGCTCAGCCACTAGCTCAGCCACTAGCTCAGCCACTAGCTCAGCCACTAGCTCAGCCACTAGCTCAGCCACTAGCTCAGCCACTAGCTCAGCCACTAGCTCAGCCACTAGCTCAGCCACTAGCTCAGCCACTAGCTCAGCCACTAGCTCAGCCACTAGCTCAGCCACTAGCTCAGCCACTAGCTCAGCCACTAGCTCAGCCACTAGCTCAGCCACTAGCTCAGCCACTAGCTCAGCCACTAGCTCAGCCACTAGCTCAGCCACTAGCTCAGCCACTAGCTCAGCCACTAGCTCAGCCACTAGCTCAGCCACTAGCTCAGCCACTAGCTCAGCCACTAGCTCAGCCACTAGCTCAGCCACTAGCTCAGCCACTAGCTCAGCCACTAGCTCAGCCACTAGCTCAGCCACTAGCTCAGCCACTAGCTCAGCCACTAGCTCAGCCACTAGCTCAGCCACTAGCTCAGCCACTAGCTCAGCCACTAGCTCAGCCACTAGCTCAGCCACTAGCTCAGCCACTAGCTCAGCCACTAGCTCAGCCACTAGCTCAGCCCAGTAGCTCAGCCACTAGCTCAGCCACTAGCTCAGCCACTAGCTCAGCCACTAGCTCAGCCACTAGCTCAGCCACTAGCTCAGCCACTAGCTCAGCCACTAGCTCAGCCACTAGCTCAGCCACTAGCTCAGCCACTAGCTCAGCCACTAGCTCAGCCACTAGCTCAGCCACTAGCTCAGCCACTAGCTCAGCCACTAGCTCAGCCACTAGCTCAGCCACTAGCTCAGCCACTAGCTCAGCCACTAGCTCAGCCACTAGCTCAGCCACTAGCTCAGCCACTAGCTCAGCCACTAGCTCAGCCACTAGCTCAGCCACTAGCTCAGCCACTAGCTCAGCCACTAGCTCAGCCACTAGCTCAGCCACTAGCTCAGCCACTAGCTCAGCCACTAGCTCAGCCACTAGCTCAGCCACTAGCTCAGCCACTAGCTCAGCCACTAGCTCAGCCACTAGCTCAGCCACTAGCTCAGCCACTAGCTCAGCCACTAGCTCAGCCACTAGCTCAGCCACTAGCTCAGCCACTAGCTCAGCCACTAGCTCAGCCACTAGCTCAGCCACTAGCTCAGCCACTAGCTCAGCCACTAGCTCAGCCACTAGCTCAGCCACTAGCTCAGCCACTAGCTCAGCCACTAGCTCAGCCACTAGCTCAGCCACTAGCTCAGCCACTAGCTCAGCCACTAGCTCAGCCACTAGCTCAGCCACTAGCTCAGCCACTAGCTCAGCCACTAGCTCAGCCACTAGCTCAGCCACTAGCTCAGCCACTAGCTCAGCCACTAGCTCAGCCACTAGCTCAGCCACTAGCTCAGCCACTAGCTCAGCCACTAGCTCAGCCACTAGCTCAGCCACTAGCTCAGCCACTAGCTCAGCCACTAGCTCAGCCACTAGCTCAGCCACTAGCTCAGCCACTAGCTCAGCCACTAGCTCAGCCACTAGCTCAGCCACTAGCTCAGCCACTAGCTCAGCCACTAGCTCAGCCACTAGCTCAGCCACTAGCTCAGCCACTAGCTCAGCCACTAGCTCAGCCACTAGCTCAGCCACTAGCTCAGCCACTAGCTCAGCCACTAGCTCAGCCACTAGCTCAGCCACTAGCTCAGCCACTAGCTCAGCCACTAGCTCAGCCACTAGCTCAGCCACTAGCTCAGCCACTAGCTCAGCCACTAGCTCAGCCACTAGCTCAGCCACTAGCTCAGCCACTAGCTCAGCCACTAGCTCAGCCACTAGCTCAGCCACTAGCTCAGCCACTAGCTCAGCCACTAGCTCAGCCACTAGCTCAGCCACTAGCTCAGCCACTAGCTCAGCCACTAGCTCAGCCACTAGCTCAGCCACTAGCTCAGCCACTAGCTCAGCCACTAGCTCAGCCACTAGCTCAGCCACTAGCTCAGCCACTAGCTCAGCCACTAGCTCAGCCACTAGCTCAGCCACTAGCTCAGCCACTAGCTCAGCCACTAGCTCAGCCACTAGCTCAGCCACTAGCTCAGCCACTAGCTCAGCCACTAGCTCAGCCACTAGCTCAGCCACTAGCTCAGCCACTAGCTCAGCCACTAGCTCAGCCACTAGCTCAGCCACTAGCTCAGCCACTAGCTCAGCCACTAGCTCAGCCACTAGCTCAGCCACTAGCTCAGCCACTAGCTCAGCCACTAGCTCAGCCACTAGCTCAGCCACTAGCTCAGCCACTAGCTCAGCCACTAGCTCAGCCACTAGCTCAGCCACTAGCTCAGCCACTAGCTCAGCCACTAGCTCAGCCACTAGCTCAGCCACTAGCTCAGCCACTAGCTCAGCCACTAGCTCAGCCACTAGCTCAGCCACTAGCTCAGCCACTAGCTCAGCCACTAGCTCAGCCACTAGCTCAGCCACTAGCTCAGCCACTAGCTCAGCCACTAGCTCAGCCACTAGCTCAGCCACTAGCTCAGCCACTAGCTCAGCCACTAGCTCAGCCACTAGCTCAGCCACTAGCTCAGCCACTAGCTCAGCCACTAGCTCAGCCACTAGCTCAGCCACTAGCTCAGCCACTAGCTCAGCCACTAGCTCAGCCACTAGCTCAGCCACTAGCTCAGCCACTAGCTCAGCCACTAGCTCAGCCACTAGCTCAGCCACTAGCTCAGCCACTAGCTCAGCCACTAGCTCAGCCACTAGCTCAGCCACTAGCTCAGCCACTAGCTCAGCCACTAGCTCAGCCACTAGCTCAGCCACTAGCTCAGCCACTAGCTCAGCCACTAGCTCAGCCACTAGCTCAGCCACTAGCTCAGCCACTAGCTCAGCCACTAGCTCAGCCACTAGCTCAGCCACTAGCTCAGCCACTAGCTCAGCCACTAGCTCAGCCACTAGCTCAGCCACTAGCTCAGCCACTAGCTCAGCCACTAGCTCAGCCACTAGCTCAGCCACTAGCTCAGCCACTAGCTCAGCCACTAGCTCAGCCACTAGCTCAGCCACTAGCTCAGCCACTAGCTCAGCCACTAGCTCAGCCACTAGCTCAGCCACTAGCTCAGCCACTAGCTCAGCCACTAGCTCAGCCACTAGCTCAGCCACTAGCTCAGCCACTAGCTCAGCCACTAGCTCAGCCACTAGCTCAGCCACTAGCTCAGCCACTAGCTCAGCCACTAGCTCAGCCACTAGCTCAGCCACTAGCTCAGCCACTAGCTCAGCCACTAGCTCAGCCACTAGCTCAGCCACTAGCTCAGCCACTAGCTCAGCCACTAGCTCAGCCACTAGCTCAGCCACTAGCTCAGCCACTAGCTCAGCCACTAGCTCAGCCACTAGCTCAGCCACTAGCTCAGCCACTAGCTCAGCCACTAGCTCAGCCACTAGCTCAGCCACTAGCTCAGCCACTAGCTCAGCCACTAGCTCAGCCACTAGCTCAGCCACTAGCTCAGCCACTAGCTCAGCCACTAGCTCAGCCACTAGCTCAGCCACTAGCTCAGCCACTAGCTCAGCCACTAGCTCAGCCACTAGCTCAGCCACTAGCTCAGCCACTAGCTCAGCCACTAGCTCAGCCACTAGCTCAGCCACTAGCTCAGCCACTAGCTCAGCCACTAGCTCAGCCACTAGCTCAGCCACTAGCTCAGCCACTAGCTCAGCCACTAGCTCAGCCACTAGCTCAGCCACTAGCTCAGCCACTAGCTCAGCCACTAGCTCAGCCACTAGCTCAGCCACTAGCTCAGCCACTAGCTCAGCCACTAGCTCAGCCACTAGCTCAGCCACTAGCTCAGCCACTAGCTCAGCCACTAGCTCAGCCACTAGCTCAGCCACTAGCTCAGCCACTAGCTCAGCCACTAGCTCAGCCACTAGCTCAGCCACTAGCTCAGCCACTAGCTCAGCCACTAGCTCAGCCACTAGCTCAGCCACTAGCTCAGCCACTAGCTCAGCCACTAGCTCAGCCACTAGCTCAGCCACTAGCTCAGCCACTAGCTCAGCCACTAGCTCAGCCACTAGCTCAGCCACTAGCTCAGCCACTAGCTCAGCCACTAGCTCAGCCACTAGCTCAGCCACTAGCTCAGCCACTAGCTCAGCCACTAGCTCAGCCACTAGCTCAGCCACTAGCTCAGCCACTAGCTCAGCCACTAGCTCAGCCACTAGCTCAGCCACTAGCTCAGCCACTAGCTCAGCCACTAGCTCAGCCACTAGCTCAGCCACTAGCTCAGCCACTAGCTCAGCCACTAGCTCAGCCACTAGCTCAGCCACTAGCTCAGCCACTAGCTCAGCCACTAGCTCAGCCACTAGCTCAGCCACTAGCTCAGCCACTAGCTCAGCCACTAGCTCAGCCACTAGCTCAGCCACTAGCTCAGCCACTAGCTCAGCCACTAGCTCAGCCACTAGCTCAGCCACTAGCTCAGCCACTAGCTCAGCCACTAGCTCAGCCACTAGCTCAGCCACTAGCTCAGCCACTAGCCACTAGCTCAGCCACTAGCTCAGCCACTAGCTCAGCCACTAGCTCAGCCACTAGCTCAGCCACTAGCTCAGCCACTAGCTCAGCCACTAGCTCAGCCACTAGCTCAGCCACTAGCTCAGCCACTAGCTCAGCCACTAGCTCAGCCACTAGCTCAGCCACTAGCTCAGCCACTAGCTCAGCCACTAGCTCAGCCACTAGCTCAGCCACTAGCTCAGCCACTAGCTCAGCCACTAGCTCAGCCACTAGCTCAGCCACTAGCTCAGCCACTAGCTCAGCCACTAGCTCAGCCACTAGCTCAGCCACTAGCTCAGCCACTAGCTCAGCCACTAGCTCAGCCACTAGCTCAGCCACTAGCTGCCACTAGCTCAGCCACTAGCTCAGCCACTAGCTCAGCCACTAGCTCAGCCACTAGCTCAGCCACTAGCTCAGCCACTAGCTCAGCCACTAGCTCAGCCACTAGCTCAGCCACTAGCTCAGCCACTAGCTCAGCCACTAGCTCAGCCACTAGCTCAGCCACTAGCTCAGCCACTAGCTCAGCCACTAGCACTAGCTCAGCCACTAGCTCAGCCACTAGCTCAGCCACTAGCTCAGCCACTAGCTCAGCCACTAGCTCAGCCACTAGCTCAGCCACTAGCTCAGCCACTAGCTCAGCCACTAGCTCAGCCACTAGCTCAGCCACTAGCTCAGCCACTAGCTCAGCCACTAGCTCAGCCACTAGCTCAGCCACTAGCTCAGCCACTAGCTCAGCCACTAGCTCAGCCACTAGCTCAGCCACTAGCTCAGCCACTAGCTCAGCCACTAGCTCAGCCACTAGCTCAGCCACTAGCTCAGCCACTAGCTCAGCCACTAGCTCAGCCACTAGCTCAGCCACTAGCTCAGCCACTAGCTCAGCCACTAGCTCAGCCACTAGCTCAGCCACTAGCTCAGCCACTAGCTCAGCCACTAGCTCAGCCACTAGCTCAGCCACTAGCTCAGCCACTAGCTCAGCCACTAGCTCAGCCACTAGCTCAGCCACTAGCTCAGCCACTAGCTCAGCCACTAGCTCAGCCACTAGCTCAGCCACTAGCTCAGCCACTAGCTCAGCCACTAGCTCAGCCACTAGCTCAGCCACTAGCTCAGCCACTAGCTCAGCCACTAGCTCAGCCACTAGCTCAGCCACTAGCTCAGCCACTAGCTCAGCCACTAGCTCAGCCACTAGCTCAGCCACTAGCTCAGCCACTAGCTCAGCCACTAGCTCAGCCACTAGCTCAGCCACTAGCTCAGCCACTAGCTCAGCCACTAGCTCAGCCACTAGCTCAGCCACTAGCTCAGCCACTAGCTCAGCCACTAGCTCAGCCACTAGCTCAGCCACTAGCTCAGCCACTAGCTCAGCCACTAGCTCAGCCACTAGCTCAGCCACTAGCTCAGCCACTAGCTCAGCCACTAGCTCAGCCACTAGCTCAGCCACTAGCTCAGCCACTAGCTCAGCCACTAGCTCAGCCACTAGCTCAGCCACTAGCTCAGCCACTAGCTCAGCCACTAGCTCAGCCACTAGCTCAGCCACTAGCTCAGCCACTAGCTCAGCCACTAGCTCAGCCACTAGCTCAGCCACTAGCTCAGCCACTAGCTCAGCCACTAGCTCAGCCACTAGCTCAGCCACTAGCTCAGCCACTAGCTCAGCCACTAGCTCAGCCACTAGCTCAGCCACTAGCTCAGCCACTAGCTCAGCCACTAGCTCAGCCACTAGCTCAGCCACTAGCTCAGCCACTAGCTCAGCCACTAGCTCAGCCACTAGCTCAGCCACTAGCTCAGCCACTAGCTCAGCCACTAGCTCAGCCACTAGCTCAGCCACTAGCTCAGCCACTAGCTCAGCCACTAGCTCAGCCACTAGCTCAGCCACTAGCTCAGCCACTAGCTCAGCCACTAGCTCAGCCACTAGCTCAGCCACTAGCTCAGCCACTAGCTCAGCCACTAGCTCAGCCACTAGCTCAGCCACTAGCTCAGCCACTAGCTCAGCCACTAGCTCAGCCACTAGCTCAGCCACTAGCTCAGCCACTAGCTCAGCCACACTAGCTCAGCCACTAGCTCAGCCACTAGCTCAGCCACTAGCTCAGCCACTAGCTCAGCCACTAGCTCAGCCACTAGCTCAGCCACTAGCTCAGCCACTAGCTCAGCCACTAGCTCAGCCACTAGCTCAGCACTAGCTCAGCCACTAGCTCAGCCACTAGCTCAGCCACTAGCTCAGCCACTAGCTCAGCCACTAGCTCAGCCACTAGCTCAGCCACTAGCTCAGCCACTAGGCCTCAGCCACTAGCTCAGGCCACTAGCTCAAAGCCAACTAGCTCAGCCACTAGCTCAGCCACTAGCTCAGCACTAGCTAGCCCACTAGCTCAGCCACTAGCTCAGCCCACTAGCTCCAGCCACACTAGCTTCAGCCACTAGCTGCAGCCCACTAGCTCAGCCCACTAGCTCAGCCACTAGCTCAGCCACTAGCTCAGCCACTAGCTCAGCCACTAGCTCAGCCACTAGCTCAGCCACTAGCTTCAAGCCACTAGCTCAGCCACTTAGCTCAAGCCACCTAGCTCAGCCACTAGCTCAGCCACTAGCTCAGCCACTAGCTCAGGCCACTAGCTCAGCCACTAGCTCAGCCACTAGCTCAGCCACTAGTCGCCACTGCTCAGCCACTAGCTCAGCCACTTAGCTCAGCCACCTAGCTCCAGCCACTAGCTCAGCCACTAGCTCAGCCACTAGCTCAGCCACTAGCTCAGCCACTAGCTCAGCCACTACTCGCCACTAGCTCAGCCAGCCACTAGTCCCACTAGCTCAGCCCCCCCACTAGCTCAGCCACTAGCTCAGCCACTAGCTCAGCCACTAGCTCAGCCACTAGCTCAGCCACTAGCTCAGCCACTAGCTCAGCCACTAGCTCAGCCACTAGCTCAGCCACTAGCTCAGGCCTGACCCAACCCTTAGCCTTCCTCAAACGCATCTCAGTCAGCAGCGGCAGCAGAACCGCTTCGAGCAAGGCTTGGGAAAGGATCGAGGCTGCACGCTCCCAGATGCCGCGGAACCATGCCCCCTGCAGCTAAGGGACATCCTCCCCTCCACACCCCTGGTGGGGAGAAGGGGGGGGTGGGTAGGAAACTGTAGAGTGTAGGGGCTAGAGGTAGTTGCCTCCTAGCCTGTACTTGCAGATGTGGCATTTCGCCAGCCAGATCCGCTCGTCGTCGACGAGCCCCGTCGCGGCTCGTCCAGAAGCCGACGAGTCGGCGAGCCGGGCCTGTCTCGCTGCGTCGAGCCGGGCGAGCAACTCGCGGCTCGCTGAGCGGACTTGGGCCGGCTCGATTCGAGCAGACCGCAAAGGACCAGCGGCCAGGCCATTTGCCCATGCCTAGCCTCACCAGAGTCACTCACCTCACACTTACTTCGCCATCCTAGCCCTTCCGGAACCTTTTTGCCTTGTTTGTTCTGTTGAGGATGCATATGAGTGGAAAACGATGGTGCACTCTCGTGCCTCTACTCACCTGCAGTGCGCTTCATAGGTTTGACCAAACAGGTCTTCGGGAAAAGGCTCCACATGCTCGGGTGGGGCCACGATAGGCACGGGCAGCACAAACGGAAATGCGGAACCCTTCTCCAGCACTGGTTGGTCTGGGCCAAACACCTGAATGAGCTTGCCTGGCTCTGTGGTGTCGTACATAGCAAACGAATAAGCGGTGCTTCCTGCAATACGAAAGAAAAGATGTGTAGTGTTTGGGGGATGCAAGACATATCAAGCCAAGGTGAAAAAAGAAAGGAGGTTGTTGTTGTTAGATTATATCTATTATAACATGCTAGGTTAGTGTGCTCTGTAGGTGTACACCAATTTGTGGTGTACACACTTATGCAAGGGGTGCCAATCCAACCCCCAAGTGATTGGAGTTCCCAAGCACCAAGCCCACACTTGTTGAGAAACGCAAGTGGCGCCAATGGTAGTTGGTCCTCCAACCACATTTGGTCTACCCAAATAGTGGTTGGGCGACCCAACCATAATTGGGGTTTCCCCAACTGGATGTGGCACTGTTCCCCCTTCCCTAGAATCCTATGTATGCTTGTATTCACACTGCTAATACAACTTTCCAGATTCTTTCAGTTGCAAGGATGGGAACCGGAAAAGGATGCACAGATAAAATGCGTGATTCATGTGACGTGCGTGGAAAGCCCATCCGAGACACAAGATGGCGCACAAGGTGAAACAAGGGCAAGCGTAGACAAGGGTGAAACAAGGGCAAGCGTAGACAAGGGTGAAACAAGGGCAAGCGTAGACAAGGGTGAAACAAGGGCAAGCGTAGACAAGGGTGAAACAAGGGCAAGCGTAGACAAGGGTGAAACAAGGGCAAGCGTAGACAAGGGTGAAACAAGGGCAAGCGTAGACAAGGGTGAAACAAGGGCAAGCGTAGACAAGGGTGAAACAAGGACATGAGCAACCGAGCCAAGCCTCCCGTATCCTTTCTTCTACTCGACTCAACGAGGTAACGTTGGAGGAGGAGGGGGCCCTCCTCAGGGGCAGGGGGGGGAGGAGGGTGGGGGGGAGCGAAAGAGGAGGGGCAGGGGGGTGGGGGGGAGGGGGGAAGAGTGAAGTGGAGGACCGAGAGGGGGAATGGGGAAGGGTGAGAGGAGGGTCGAGGGGAGAGCACAGGGGGAGGATACTTAATTACCATTTCCAAGCATGTTGAGAATATCTCGGGCTCTCCCTTGGAGATGTATCACCCCAGCCCATACAGTGCTGAAGCTCTCCCTCATCTGCTGTACAGTGGCATTAGCTGGCAGTGCTTGGCGGAAGATGGGAATGACAAACACTGTGAGGACAGTAGGGAGGGAACCGATGGGAACGTTGGACGGAAGAGAAGGCTCTTTCATTCCGAAAGCCTATTGGCAAAAATGAGCACTAGGTCTGCTTGCTCTACAATGTGGTCGAACTGACCACAGTCGGCCAAATCAAGAGCGTATAAACAGCAAAGCACGAAATGGATCAGCAGTTGGCTGGCTGGACTGAACAAACCCATGACATGCAAGTCAACGTGGGGTTGATTCACATGACATGAAAGTCAACGTGGGGTTGATTCACATGACATGCAAGTCAACGTGGGGTTGATTCACATGACTGCGGAGCACTTGAGAATGGAGAAAGGTGCAACGAAAGGAGGGCGGAGTGAGTGGCAGCACGCACCACTTGCCACGTAGCCAGGGCCCACAGAAACGGGTGGGCTAGCAGTGCTCTTCCCAGCAAGTATGCTATCAGCGAGGTTTGGCGGAACAAGAGGGAAGAAGTCTGTGAAGGGCTGCAGGGGAAAGTCCGGGTTCACACTGCCAACCACGTTGACTGCGTAATAATCTTTCTCCGGGGACGCGAGCCCCAGGACCGAGCGAATCGGATACCCTGAGATGTTCTCAACCAGGGGTCTGCGAGTTAAGGGAGGGACGCAATGAACTGTCAGTCAGCCACAAGCAAAGTAAGCTTTCAGTAATCTAGGGAAGAGTTTAATGCAAGAAGCACAATGTGGGTCAACGGCGAGTGAGAGGTCGAGAGTGAGGGATGTGTGGGTTGGGAGCTCATGGATGTGTGGGTTGGGAGCTCATGGATGTGTGGGTTGGGAGCGCATGGATGTGTGGGTTGGGAGCTCATGGATGTGTGGGTTGGGAGCTCATGGATGTGTGGGTTGGGAGCGCATGGATGTGTGGGTTGGGAGCTCATGGATGTGTGGGTTGGGAGCGCATGGATGTGTGGGTTGGGAGCTCATGGATGTGTGGGTTGGGAGCTCATGGATGTGTGGGTTGGGAGCTCATGGATGTGTGGGTTGGGAGCTCATGGATGTGTGGGTTGGGAGCGCATGGATGTGTGGGTTGGGAGCTCATGGATGTGTGGGTTGGGAGCGCATGGATGTGTGGGTTGGGAGCTCATGGATGTGTGGGTTGGGAGCTCATGGATGTGTGGGTTGGGAGCTCATGGATGTGTGGGTTGGGAGCGCATGGATGTGAGGGTTGGGAGCGCATGGATGTGTGGGTTGGGAGCTCATGGATGTGTGGGTTGGGAGCTCATGGATGTGTGGGTTGGGAGCGCATGGATGCGTGGGTTGGGAGCGCATGGATGTGTGGGTTGGGAGCTCATGGATGTGTGGGTTGGGAGCTCATGGATGTGTGGGTTGGGAGCTCATGGATGTGTGGGTTGGGAGCTCATGGATGTGTGGGTTGGGAGCTCATGGATGTGTGGGTTGGGAGCTCATGGATGTGTGGGTTGGGAGCTCATGGATATGTGGGTTGGGAGCTCATGGATGTGTGGGTTGGGAGCGCATGGATGTGTGGGTTGGGAGCTCATGGATGTGTGGGTTGGGAGCGCATGGATGTGTGGGTTGGGAGCTCATGGATGTGTGGGTTGGGAGCTCATGGATGTGTGGGTTGGGAGCTCATGGATGTGTGGGTTGGGAGCCCATGGATGTGTGGGTTGGGAGCGCATGGATGTGTGGGTTGGGAGCCCATGGATGTGTGGGTTGGGAGCGCATGGATGTGTGGGTTGGGAGCTCATGGATGTGTGGGTTGGGAGCTCATGGATGTGTGGGTTGGGAGCGCATGGATGTGTGGGTTGGGAGCTCATGGATGTGTGGGTTGGGAGCTCATGGATGTGTGGGTTGGGACGCAATGAACTGTCAGTCAGCCACAAGCAAAGTAAGCTTTCAGTAATCTAGGGAAGAGTTTAATGCAAGAAGCACAATGTGGGTCAACGGCGAGTGAGAGGTCGAGAGTGAGGGATGTGTGGGTTGGGAGCTCATGGATGTGTGGGTTGGGAGCTCATGGATGTGTGGCTTGGGAGCGCATGGATGTGTGGGTTGGGAGCTCATGGATGTGTGGGTTGGGAGCTCATGGATGTGTGGGTTGGGAGCGCATGGATGTGTGGGTTGGGAGCTCATGGATGTGTGGGTTGGGAGCGCATGGATGTGTGGGTTGGGAGCTCATGGATGTGTGGGTTGGGAGCTCATGGATGTGTGGGTTGGGAGCTCATGGATGTGTGGGTTGGGAGCTCATGGATGTGTGGGTTGGGAGCGCATGGATGTGTGGGTTGGGAGCTCATGGATGTGTGGGTTGGGAGCGCATGGATGTGTGGGTTGGGAGCTCATGGATGTGTGGGTTGGGAGCTCATGGATGTGTGGGTTGGGAGCTCATGGATGTGTGGGTTGGGAGCGCATGGATGTGAGGGTTGGGAGCGCATGGATGTGTGGGTTGGGAGCTCATGGATGTGTGGGTTGGGAGCTCATGGATGTGTGGGTTGGGAGCGCATGGATGCGTGGGTTGGGAGCGCATGGATGTGTGGGTTGGGAGCTCATGGATGTGTGGGTTGGGAGCTCATGGATGTGTGGGTTGGGAGCTCATGGATGTGTGGGTTGGGAGCTCATGGATGTGTGGGTTGGGAGCTCATGGATGTGTGGGTTGGGAGCTCATGGATGTGTGGGCTGGGAGCTCATGGATGTGTGGGTTGGGAGCTCATGGATGTGTGGGTTGGGAGCTCATGGATGTGTGGGTTGGGAGCTCATGGATGTGTGGGTTGGGAGCCCATGGATGTGTGGGTTGGGAGCGCATGGATGTGTGGGTTGGGAGCCCATGGATGTGTGGGTTGGGAGCGCATGGATGTGTGGGTTGGGAGCTCATGGATGTGTGGGTTGGGAGCTCATGGATGTGTGGGTTGGGAGCTCATGGATGTGTGGGTTGGGAGCTCATGGATGTGTGGGTTGGAGCTCATGGATGTGTGGGTTGGGAGCTCATGGATGTGTGGGTTGGGAGCTCATGGATGTGTGGGTTGGGAGCGCATGGATGTGTGGGTTGGGAGCTCATGGATGTGTGGGTTGGGAGCGCATGGATGTGTGGGTTGGGAGCCCATGGATGTGTGGGTTGGGAGCGCATGGATGTGTGGGTTGGGAGCTCATGGATGTGTGGGTTGGGAGCGCATGGATGTGTGGGTTGGGAGCTCATGGATGTGTGGGTTGGGAGCTCATGGATGTGTGGGTTGGGAGCTCATGGATGTGTGGGTTGGGAGCGCATGGATGTGTGGGTTGGGAGCGCATGGATGTGTGGGTTGGGAGCGCATGGATGTGTGGGTTGGGAGCTCATGGATGTGTGGGTTGGGAGCTCATGGATGTGTGGGTTGGGAGCGCATGGATGTGTGGGTTGGGAGCGCATGGATGTGTGGGTTGGGAGCGCATGGATGTGTGGGCTGGGAGCTCATGGATGTGTGGGTTGGGAGCTCATGGATGTGTGGGTTGGGAGCGCATGGATGTGTGGGTTGGGAGCGCATGGATGTGTGGGTTGGGAGCTCATGGATGTGTGGGTTGGGAGCTCATGGATGTGTGGGTTGGGAGCTCATGGATGTGTGGGTTGGGAGCTCATGGATGTGTGGGTTGGGAGCTCATGGATGTGTGGGTTGGGAGCTCATGGATGTGTGGGTTGGGAGCTCATGGATGTGTGGGTTGGGAGCTCATGGATGTGTGGGTTGGGAGCGCATGGATGTGTGGGTTGGGAGCTCATGGATGTGTGGGTTGGGAGCTCATGGATGTGTGGGTTGGGAGCTCATGGATGTGTGGGTTGGGAGCGCATGGATGTGTGGGTTGGGAGCGCATGGATGTGTGGGCTGGGAGCGCATGGATGTGTGGGTTGGGAGCTCATGGATGTGTGGGTTGGGAGCTCATGGATGTGTGGGTTGGGAGCGCATGGATGTGTGGGTTGGGAGCGCATGGATGTGTGGGTTGGGAGCTCATGGATGTGTGGGTTGGGAGCTCATGGATGTGTGGGTTGGGAGCTCATGTATGTGTGGGTTGGGAGCGCATGGATGTGTGGGTTGGGAGCGCATGGATGTGTGGGTTGGGAGCTCATGGATGTGTGGGTTGGGAGCGCATGGATGTGTGGGTTGGGAGCTCATGGATGTGTGGGTTGGGAGCTCATGGATGTGTGGGTTGGGAGCTCATGGATGTGTGGGTTGGGAGCGCATGGATGTGAGGGTTGGGAGCGCATGGATGTCTGGGTTGGGAGCTCATGGATGTGTGGGTTGGGAGCTCATGGATGTGTCGGTTGGGAGCGCATGGATGTGTGGGTTGGGAGCGCATGGATGTGTGGGTTGGGAGCTCATGGATGTGTGGGTTGGGAGCTCATGGATGTGTGGGTTGGGAGCTCATGGATGTGTGGGTTGGGAGCTCATGGATGTGTGGGTTGGGAGCTCATGGATGTGTGGGTTGGGAGCTCATGGATGTGTGGGCTGGGAGCTCATGGATGTGTGGGTTGGGAGCTCATGGATGTGTGGGTTGGGAGCTCATGGATATGTGGGTTGGGAGCTCATGGATGTGTGGGTTGGGAGCGCATGGATGTGTGGGTTGGGAGCTCATGGATGTGTGGGTTGGGAGCGCATGGATGTGTGGGTTGGGAGCTCATGGATGTGTGGGCTGGGAGCTCATGGATGTGTGGGTTGGGAGCGCATGGATGTGTGGGTTGGGAGCTCATGGATGTGTGGGTTGGGAGCGCATGGATGTGTGGGTTGGGAGCTCATGGATGTGTGGGCTGGGAGCTCATGGATGTGTGGGTTGGGAGCGCATGGATGTGTGGGTTGGGAGCTCATGGATGTGTGGGTTGGGAGCTCATGGATGTGTGGGTTGGGAGCTCATGGATGTGTGGGTTGGGAGCTCATGGATGTGTGGGTTTGGAGCTCATGGATGTGTGGGTTGGGAGCTCATGGATGTGTGGGCTGGGAGCTCATGGATGTGTGGGTTGGGAGCTCATGGATGTGTGGGTTGGGAGCTCATGGATATGTGGGTTGGGAGCTCATGGATGTGTGGGTTGGGAGCGCATGGATGTGTGGGTTGGGAGCTCATGGATGTGTGGGTTGGGAGCGCATGGATGTGTGGGTTGGGAGCTCATGGATGTGTGGGTTGGGAGCTCATGGATGTGTGGGTTGGGAGCGCATGGATGTGTGGGTTGGGAGCTCATGGATGTGTGGGTTGGGAGCGCATGGATTTGTGGGTTGGGAGCGCGTGGATGTGTGGGTTGGGAGCGCATGGATGTGTGGGTTGGGAGCTCATGGATGTGTGGGCTGGGAGCGCATGGATGTGTGGGTTGGGAGCTCATGGATGTGTGGGTTGGGAGCTCATGGATGTGTGGGTTGGGAGCTCATGGATGTGTGGGTTGGGAGCTCATGGATGTGTGGGTTTGGAGCTCATGGATGTGTGGGTTGGGAGCTCATGGATGTGTGGGTTGGGAGCTCATGGATGTGTGGGTTGGGAGCGCATGGATGTGTGGGTTGGGAGCTCATGGATGTGTGGGTTGGGAGCGCATGGATGTGTGGGTTGGGAGCTCATGGATGTGTGGGCTGGGAGCTCATGGATGTGTGGGTTGGGAGCTCATGGATGTGTGGGCTGGGAGCTCATGGATGTGTGGGTTGGGAGCTCATGGATGTGTGGGTTGGGAGCGCATGGATGTGTGGGTTGGGAGCGCATGGATGTGTGGGTTGGGAGCGCATGGATGTGTGGGTTGGGAGCTCATGGATGTGTGGGTTGGGAGCTCATGGATGTGTGGGTTGGGAGCTCATGGATGTGTGGGTTGGGAGCTCATGGATGTGTGGGTTGGGAGCGCATGGATGTGTGGGCTGGGAGCTCATGGATGTGTGGGTTGGGAGCTCATGGATGTGTGGGTTGGGAGCGCATGGATGTGTGGGTTGAGAGCTCATGGATGTGTGGGTTGGGAGCGCATGGATGTGTGGGTTGGGAGCTCATGGATGTGTGGGTTGGGAGCTCATGGATGTGTGGGTTGGGAGCGCATGGATGTGTGGGTTGGGAGCGCATCGATGTGTGGGTTGGGAGCGCATGGATGTGTGGGTTGGGAGCGCATGGATGTGTGGGTTGGGAGCTCATGGATGTGTGGGTTGGGAGCGCATGGATGTGTGGGTTGGGAGCTCATGGATGTGTGGGTTGGGAGCTCATGGATGTGCGGGTTGGGAGCTCATGGATGTGTGGGCTGGGAGCTCATGGATGTGTGGGTTGGGAGCGCATGGATGTGTGGGTTGGGAGCTCATGGATGTGTGGGTTGGGAGCTCATGGATGTGTGGGTTGGGAGCTCATGGATGTGTGGGTTGGGAGCGCATGGATGTGTGGGTTGAGAGCTCATGGATGTGTGGGTTGGGAGCGCATGGATGTGTGGGTTGGGAGCTCATGGATGTGTGGGTTGGGAGCTCATGGATGTGTGGGTTGGGAGCTCATGGATGTGTGGGTTGGGAGCGCATGGATGTGTGGGTTGGGAGCTCATGGATGTGTGGGTTGGGAGCTCATGGATGTGTGGGTTGGGAGCGCATGGATGTGTGGGTTGGGAGCTCATGGATGTGTGGGTTGGGAGCTCATGGATGTGTGGGTTTGGAGCTCATGGATGTGTGGGTTGGGAGCTCATGGATGTGTGGGTTGGGAGCTCATGGATGTGTGGGTTGGGAGCGCATGGATGTGTGGGTTGGGAGCTCATGGATGTGTGGGTTGGGAGCGCATCGATGTGTGGGTTGGGAGCTCATGGATGTGTGGGTTGGGAGCGCATGGATGTGTGGGTTGGGAGCTCATGGATGTGTGGGTTGGGAGCGCATGGATGTGTGGGTTGGGAGCGCATGGATGTGTGGGTTGGGAGCTCATGGATGTGTGGGTTGGGAGCGCATGGATGTGTGGGTTGGGAGCTCATGGATGTGTGGGTTGGGAGCTCATGGATGTGTGGGTTGGGAGCGCATGGATGTGTGGGTTGGGAGCGCATGGATGTGTGGGTTGGGAGCGCATGGATGTGTGGGTTGGGAGCGCATCGATGTGTGGGCTGGGAGCTCATGGATGTGTGGGTTGGGAGCGCATGGATGTGTGGGTTGGGAGCTCATGGATGTGTGGGTTGGGAGCTCATGGATGTGTGGGTTGGGAGCTCATGGATGTGTGGGTTGGGAGCGCATGGATGTGTGGGTTGGGAGCTCATGGATGTGTGGGTTGGGAGCTCATGGATGTGTGGGTTGGGAGCGCATGGATGTGTGGGTTGGGAGCTCATGGATGTGTGGGTTGGGAGCTCATGGATGTGTGGGTTGGGAGCTCATGGATGTGTGGGTTGGGAGCTCATGGATGTGTGGGTTGGGAGCGCATGGATGTGTGGGTTGGGAGCTCATGGATGTGTGGGTTGGGAGCTCATGGATGTGTGGGTTGGGAGCTCATGGATGTGTGGGTTGGGAGCGCATGGATGTGTGGGTTGGGAGCTCATGGATGTGTGGGTTGGGAGCTCATGGATGTGTGGGTTGGGAGCGCATGGATGTGTGGGTTGGGAGCTCATGGATGTGTGGGTTGGGAGCTCATGGATGTGTGGGTTGGGAGCGCATGGATGTGTGGGTTGGGAGCTCATGGATGTGTGGGTTGGGAGCTCATGGATGTGTGGGTTGGGAGCGCATGGATGTGTGGGTTGGGAGCTCATGGATGTGTGGGTTGGGAGCTCATGGATGTGTGGGTTGGGAGCGCATGGATGTGTGGGTTGGGAGCTCATGGATGTGTGGGTTGGGAGCTCATGGATGTGTGGGTTGGGAGCTCATGGATGTGTGGGTTGGGAGCTCATGGATGTGTGGGTTGGGAGCGCATGGATGTGTGGGTTGGGAGCTCATGGATGTGTGGGTTGGGAGCTCATGGATGTGTGGGTTGGGAGCGCATGGATGTGTGGGTTGGGAGCTCATGGATGTGTGGGTTGGGAGCTCATGGATGTGTGGGTTGGGAGCGCATGGATGTGTGGGTTGGGAGCTCATGGATGTGTGGGTTGGGAGCGCATGGATGTGTGGGTTGGGAGCTCATGGATGTGTGGGTTGGGAGCTCATGGATGTGTGGGTTGGGAGCTCATGGATGTGTGGGTTGGGAGCGCATGGATGTGTGGGTTGGGAGCTCATGGATGTGTGGGTTGGGAGCTCATGGATGTGTGGGTTGGGAGCGCATGGATGTGTGGGTTGGGAGCTCATGGATGTGTGGGTTGGGAGCTCATGGATGTGTGGGTTGGGAGCGCATGGATGTGTGGGTTGGGAGCTCATGGATGTGTGGGTTGGGAGCTCATGGATGTGTGGGTTGGGAGCGCATGGATGTGTGGGTTGGGAGCTCATGGATGTGTGGGTTGGGAGCTCATGGATGTGTGGGTTGGGAGCTCATGGATGTGTGGGTTGGGAGCGCATGGATGTGTGGGTTGGGAGCTCATGGATGTGTGGGTTGGGAGCTCATGGATGTGTGGGTTGGGAGCTCATGGATGTGTGGGTTGGGAGCGCATGGATGTGTGGGCTGGGAGCTCATGGATGTGTGGGTTGGGAGCTCATGGATGTGTGGGTTGGGAGAGCATGGATGTGTGGGTTGGGAGCTCATGGATGTGTGGGTTGGGAGCTCATGGATGTGTGGGTTGGGAGCTCATGGATGTGTGGGTTGGGAGCTCATGGATGTGTGGGTTGGGAGCTCATGGACCGATCTACCTCCACCCCTGCGTTGCTCCCAGCAGCGAGCATCTGACCTGTCTTGGTTGTTCACGAGCATAATGATTGTCCCCGTGCTGTAGTTGGCGATCCAGTCCGCCCGAACGTTGTACTCAAGCATGGACGCGTTGTTCACGCACCCTGCCAGCCCCCAGTAGCTCAGGTTGCTGCTGCTGCGCTGCCCAAACGTCCCGAGGACCTTCAACAGGCCGACCGACTCCTGAGAGGTCCCACGGGGAATGTGGGAGGGGAGAGAGAGAGGGGGCGAGGATTCTTCTCGCTGGATAAGTAGAGCGAGAGGGTATAAGTAGACATGTGCAAGGGAAGGGCCAGGACCGGCCAGCCCGGCAGAGGCCCAGCCTTTGCAAGGGACGGGCCCGTGGACCTGAGCACGAGTTGAGTCAAGTCGAGTCGAGTCAGGTCGAGTCGAAATTTTGCCTAGCCCGACTCATACCTCGAGTCAGCACTGGCTCGACTCGAGTCTTTCAACTTGTGAGTCAGAAGTGACTCGCCCTGTACTGCGGGTTTTGGGGGCCTTTATCTGTTTAAAAGGAGCCTCCTAAACGATTGTACCATCCATAGTAGAACGAAGCTACCGACTAGTCCTGACGATTAGTCCTGACGGTCTGAGCACAAAACAAACCCTAGAAATGACGGCCTTTACTTGTCGTCAATTTCTGGCTGGCGGAATGTCATGTCATTTGACTTTCACTCTTCTTTTCGCCAGCATCCAAAACAATTCACCAACACCCATACTGGTCCATCTTCTCGCCAGCACCCAAAACAAACCCTCCTTTCGTTAGCCCCAAACCCGTCAATTTTTTCCGACACCCAATCCAGGTCTCCAAATTATAGGAGGCGTGGGTGTCTTCTTTAGCCACCCTACGAAGAAAGCCACACGAGCCGCGGAATTCCGTCGAGTCGACGCGCTGATTCGAGTCCAGCCTGCTCGACTCGACTCGAGTCGGTCGACTCGCCGACTCGAACTCGGCTCGAGTGGTAGAGTCGATTTTGCGCCAACTCGTGGCCAACTCGCCGACTCGACTCGACTCGACTCGACTCGACTCGACTCGCGTCGAGTCAAACAGAAAAAAATGCCGACTCGACGAGTCGAGTCGAGTCGACTCGTGAGTCGCAATCTCATGTCTACGGGCTCGAGCCGGCCCCAGTCGGGCTAGCCCTGGCAGATTGCCGGCCCCTGGCCCGTACGCTACGGACGGGCTGGGTCCCATTTCGCCGGTCCCCGTGGATTAGGGCATAACGTTCGACCTAACATTCGATCAGTTTTTTAGCCGCCCGGCACGGCCGAGGGCCGAGGGCCGGCCTGACTTTTCCGGGCTAACCAGCCCGATGTCACCAAGGTCGGGACGGGCCAGCCACAGGCCGGCCTGTATCTTTGCTCATGTCTAGGAACAAGGGTACTACGGTACTAGGGTACAACTAAGGTACAAAGTGTACAAACTTAAAAGTTTGAAGTATAAGCCTACACCGTAAAATGGTACAAGGTGCAAGGGAACGACAAAGGATAGTGTGTGTGCGAGGGGGGGGGGCAGCTCCAGACAGGGGAGCCATGGCTAGGGTCATTGACCCATGTGTGAAGCTGGCTCTCAGGCCCATGTCTAACTCATCTCTGACGAGCCATGCCTGTTTCCTATCATGCCATGCCATGCCTGATTCCTATCATGTCTGCCACTCATGTCTCACTCATGTCTCACTCATGCCTCACTCATGCCTCACTCATGCCTCACTCATGCCTCACTCATGCTTCACTCATGCCTCACTCATGAGTCATGCCTCACTCATGCCTCACTCATGCCTCACTCATGTCTCACTCATGTCTCACTCATGCCTCACTCATGCCTCACCATGTCTCACCATGTCTCACTCATGCCTCACTCATGCCTCACTCATGCCTCACTCATGCCTCACTCATGCCTCACTCATGCCTCACTCATGCCTCACTCACTCATGTCTCACTCATGCCTCACTCATGTCTCACTCATGTCTCACTCATGCCTCACTCATGCCTCACTCATGCCTCACTCATGCCTCACTCATGCTTCACTCATGTCTCACTCATGCCTCACTCATGCCTCACTCATGCCTCACTCATGCCTCACTCATGCCTCACTCATGTCTCACTCATGCCTCACTCATGTCTCACTCATGCCTCACTCATGCCTCACTCATGTCTCACTCATGTCACACTCATGCCTCACTCATGTCTCACTCATGCCTCACTCATGCCTCACTCATGCCTCACTCATGCCTCACTCATGTCTCACTCATGTCTCACTCATGCCTCACTGATGCCTCACTCATGCCTCACTCATGCCTCACTCATGTCTCACTCATGTCTCACTCATGCCTCACTGATGCCTCACTCATGCCTCACTCATGCTTCACTCATGCCTCACTCATCCCTCACTCATGCCTCACTCATGTCTCACTCATGTCTCACTCATGCCTCACTGATGCCTCACTCATGCCTCACTCATGCTTCACTCATGCCTCACTCATGCCTCACTCATGCCTCACTCATGTCTCACTCATGTCTCACTCATGCCTCACTCATTCCTCACTCATGCCTCACTCATGTCTCATTCATGCCTCACTCATGCCTCACTCATGCCTCACTCATGCCTCACTCATGTCTCACTCATGTCTCACTCATGCCTCACTCATGTCTCACTCATGCCTCACTCATGCTTCACTCATGTCTCACTCATGCCTCACTCATTCCTCACTCATGCCTCACTCATGTCTCACTCATGTCTCACTCATGCTTCACTCATGTCTCACTCATGCTTCACTCATGTCTCACTCATGCCTCACTCATTCCTCACTCATGCCTCACTCATTCCTCACTCATGTCTCACTCATGTCTCACTCATGCCTCACTCATGTCTCACTCATGCTTCACTCATGTCTCACTCATGCCTCACTCATGCCTCACTCATGCCTCACTCATGCCTCACTCATGCCTCACTCATGCCTCACTCATGCCTCACTCATGCCTCACTCATGCCTCACTCATGCTTCACTCATGTCTCACTCATGTCTCACTCATGCTTCACTCATGTCTCACTCATGCCTCACTCATGCCTCACCATGTCTCACCATGCCTCACTCATGCCTCACTCATGCCTCACTCATGCCTCACTCATGCCTCACTCATGCCTCACTCATGCCTCACTCATGCCTCACTCATGCCTCACTCATGTCTCACTCATGCCTCACTCATGTCTCACTCATGCCTCACTCATGCCTCACTCATGTCTCACTCATGCCTCACTCATGCCTCACCATGTCTCACCATGTCTCACTCATGTCTCACTCATGCCTCACTCATTCCTCACTCATGCCTCACTCATGTCTCACTCATGCCTCACTCACGCCTCACTCATGCCTCACTCATGCCTCACTCATGTCTCACTCATGTCTCACTCATGCCTCACTCATGTCTCACTCATGCCTCACTCATGCTTCACTCATGTCTCACTCATGCCTCACTCATTCCTCACTCATGCCCTAAGTGGGCAAATTCGTTGGGGTCCCCCAGCGTTTTGCGTAAATTCGTAAGCGTAAATTCGCAAACGCGAATTGACCTGAAATTCGCGAAACGCTGGGGACAAATTTTCGGGGCAGCCCGGACAAAAAAACACAAAATTTTCCACTCGATTCGCGACGACTTGGCGATGCCATCCGTGGCCTCGCCAATTCGCGATTCTAACTTTTGAACCTTCTAACATGCACCCAACCTCTCCCACGCTCCCAACCGCATCAAACCCCCCCGCATCTAGAGATCCCAACCCATCCACCACCCAACTTACGCAACCATATCACGCACGCATCTCCGCGCTAGTAGATCTAGTTTACGTGCAGATGTGAGCTTACCTCACAAGAATCCAAGAAGCGATGTCGGACCTTCTAGATCAGGGCCCTAGTGGGGACGCGACAGTCGATGCGTCAGGTGAGGCCTCTTCGTCCACCCCTTTCATTGGAGATGATAAGCACGTAATCTTTCAGCATTTTAAGTTTAAGAGCAAGGAAATGGGTAGGGTGCAGCGCTACTGGTGCAAGCACTGCGGAGCGGACTTCATGGGCACCGCATCTCGTTGCGCTCAACACCTTACGGATTGGGAGGGCATGGGCAAGCGTGGAGTGCGCAAATGCATTGAAGCCCCTACGGATGCGCGCGCAGCCGTGCGCGCTTTCCAGGAGGCCAAGGTGGACTCCCGTGCCGCTCAGGATCGCGCTGATATGGATGCCCTTGAGGCGGTCAGCGGCGCCAGCGCCAGCAGCAAGCGCGGGCGTATTGGCGAGTACATGAGCGGGAGCGTGCTGGCGAAGAAGGGAGCGGATGAAGCCATCTGCCTCTTGTTCGCCGGCCTCCGCCTCCCCGAGCGCCATGCCGATCATCCGCTTTGGCGCAATGCCGTGCGGAGCATTGCGAGGGCGGGTAATGGCTATGTGCCCCCGTCACGCAAGTACATCGGCGGAGCAGGGCTGCAGCAATGCCGCCGCCGGATCGAGGACGCTCTGATCGGGATTTCCGAGAGCTGGAGCGCCACTGGCGTCACCATTGCGAGCGACATGATGACTGACCGGCGCGGCCGCCCGCAGGCGAACATAATGCTCGTCAACGACAGCGGCGCCGTCTTCGCCGAGAGCGTCGACTGCAAGATGGAGAAAAAAACAGGCGGCTACATTGCCGGCTTCCTGCGGCCGATCGTGGGGAAGCTGGGCGCCGCGAACGTCGTTGCCTTCTGCACTGACGGCGGCAGCAACTACTACAGCGCCTGCAAACTACTGATTCAGGAGTTCCCCAAGATTGAGCACGTGCCTTGCGCCACGCACGTGCTCGATCTGCTGATGGAGGACGTGGGGAAGCTCCCTTGGGCCGCTGGCGTGGTGAAGGAGGCGAGCGATATTATCACGTACATGCGCAGCCACCACTGGACCCGCCAGTACGTTGAAAATCCCGACGTCGCGGGGGGAAAGGGGCTACAGGTGCTGAGGCCTGCAGGGACTCGCTTCGGGACACAGTACATTGCTGTGTCCCGCCTTGTTGCCGTGCACGAGATCCTGGAGGGAATGGTGGTGAGTGAGCTGTGGAAGAAGAATTGGGCGGTGGGGTCGAGGAAGGCAGCAGCAGATGCGTTCAAGAAGCAGATCTTGGATGAGAAGAATGAGTGGTGGCCCAAGGCGGAGCTCTTCACTAGGGTGCTGGAGCTCCCATTCAATGTCATGCGGGCGACAGACACAGAGAAGAAGGGGATGATGGGAAGCCTGTATGACAAGATGCTGCTGCTTACAGAGCAAATGGAGGCGTTGCTGAAGAAGGAGACCCACGAGGTGCTGACGTCGACGGCTAAGAGTGCTATTAATGAGATCGTGACAGCGCGTTGGGATGGGAGCCTGGCCTGCCCGCTGCATGTGGTTGGTCGGATTCTTAATCCGATCAACCAGTCAGCGGACATATTCGGCCCCGACGTGGAGTGCACGAACGTGTTCAAGGATTTTGTGCAGCGCCACTACGAGGGGGTCATGGTCCCTCAGAAGAGGGGACCGCCCAAGCGTGCAACCCTTGTCATACAGGAGGGGCTGGCGGATTACTTGGAGTTGAGGGGGAGCTTTGGCAAGAAGGAGGCCATTACTGACCGGCAGTTGGTCAAGGAGGGCACGCACACCATGAAGGCATGGTGGCGGTGGCACGGCACCGACCACCCCTTGCTCACGGCACTTGCACACCGTGTGCTGACACAGCCTGTGTCGGCTGCCTCCTGCGAGCGCAACTGGGCGGTGTGGGATGCTATCCACACCGCCCGGCGCAACAGGTTGGGGTCTCAGAAGCTGTCGGATTTGGTGTATGTTGCGCACAACTGGAACGTTGTGCGCAACTGGCATGAGGAGGGGATGGGGGTGGTGGTTGGGAACATCCCTGACCCGCCTCTCCCCGCAGGGTACAAGGAGTTAGATGAGGAGGCATTGAGGGAGGAGGAGGAGGGGGATGATGCGGAGCTGCTAGATGAGTACATGTAGAGGGGAGCATGGTAGGGGGGGTTGGGTGGGGGATGTGTGAGTATGGTTTCTAATGGTGCTGTAGGTTGCTGCAGGGCTGTTGTTGCGAAGGATCCCCCCCAAACTCTCGAACATGCTATTGCCATAACTTTGAGAAGCAATATATATTTTGTGCTAAATTTTTCTTGTTTGAAAGAGTTGCCCTGAAACCCCCCATGCCCCCCCTACCTGGGAATTTTTTTTTGGGCCTGCCCGGGTTTTTTTTTCCTGCCCGGGCGGAACGAATTTCCTAACGAATTTAAAACAGGGCCCTGGCGTTCGGCGAATTTACGCCAGCGTAAATTCGTCAGCGAATTTATGCGAAACGCGAATTTTCCCACTTAGGTGCACACGTGTGTGCGGGTGTGCATGTATGTGCAGTGCGCGCAAGATGCACATGGGCGGCGATCAAAGAGCATGTGACCGGGTGAGTGCGTGCCTGCTGTGCATCCATGAGTCGGTGGTGCAAGTGGTCAAAGATGGTGTCGCAGTTGCATACATACGCATGAGTGACGTGCTGCGATCGCATGAGACACTGTGAGTGGGTGCGAGGGTCGGTGCGTGCCTGCTGCGCATCCCTGAGTTGGTGGAGCAGGTGGTCGACGATGCATGAGTGATGCGCTGTGATCACATGCAACGCAGAGAGTGAGGGCGAGGGTGAGTGCCTGCCTGCTGTGCATCGGCGAGGCGGTGGAGCAGGTGGTCGAAGATGGCGTCGCGGATGCCCCGCCCGCGAATGAAGATGCTGCCGCCCTGCCAGTGAGAGGGTGGATGAAGGGATGAGTTTTGAGTCGACTCAAAAGTGGATGAAGGGAATATTTTTGAGTCGACTCAAAAGTGGATGAAGGGAATATTTTTGAGTCGACTCAAAAGTGGATGAAGGGAATACCGAACAGGCGGTGCTGTGAGGAAGGGAGAAAAATTGCAAGGTGTATCGCAGCATGATTGCGACACATGTGACATTGAGAGGCTAACACAGAAGGCCTATTCTGGTTGGCGCATCAGTGGAAGTGTATGCATGCCATGCAGCCAGTGCTGACAGGGCACCACAACAACGCCCCTCGTCTGCACTAGCTGGGCCGTGGTGCACTCGTCTGAAGCAATCCCCGGCTCACTCTATACCTGGGAGATGGCTCGTCAGGCACCTCACGCGCGGCGCACGATACACCCCCGAACTGCCCCTTGTGGCTGTTAAGCTGTTCCTCGTGCTTGAGTGAGTGGAGTAGCGGGACGAGACTTCATCGCAACGGGCGGATGGGTGTGCTGACCTGCACGGGCGGATGGGTGTGCTGACCTGCACAGGCACGGGGTCGGGTCGATGGCCGGCGAATGACCCGCCATCGCAGTAAGCGAGCTTCACCATGTTCCACTCGTGCATGCCTGCCGTGCCACATTAAGCCATGCCATGCCATGCCAGCCAAGGCTACACACATACACACCATGCAGGAAACACATTCAAACATGGGGTACACACATACCAGCCATGCGGTAGACATATGCAAACATGGGGTAGACACATACCAGCCATGCAGTAGACACACGCAAACATGGGGTAGACACATACCAGCCATGCGGTAGACACATGCAAACATGGGGTAGACACATACCAGCCATGCGGTAGACACATGCAAACATGGGGCAGACACATACCACCCAAGCGGTAGGCACATGCAAACATGGGGCAGACACATACCAGCCATGCGGCAGACACATGCAAACATGGGGCAGACACATACCAGCCATGCGGTAGACACATGCAAACATGAGGTAGACACATACCAGCCATGCGGTAGAGACATGCAAACATGGGGCAGACACATACCAGCCATGCGGTAGGCACATGCAAACATGGGGCAGACACATACCAGCCATGCGGTAGACACATGCAAACATGGGGTAGACACATACCAGCCATGCGGTAGACACATGCAAACATGGGGTAGAACCCATCTTGTGCTTAGATTAGGCCGCCTGAGCTACACGCCAGCATGATGGACGAGCCGGGTATCAGAAACTGAGAACTTGATTGATTGAAATGAGCAAGAGCATACATCCTTAAGTACCGAGCATCGGAGAGGATGGGAAGGGATAAGGGAGAATCGAGGGAATCCCAAGGGAATCCTCCCAAATCGTGGGGATTTGGGATGGATTGGGTTGGGATAGGTTGGGGATGAAAACATAGCTACACCCAACCTAACAAATATGTGTATCCCTAAAACCAACAAAGTGTCAACACACAAAATTGTGCCAACCGAATTGCAGCCTATCTCTAACACACCCCCTAGGCTGCAACGTCGGAAGCCGTAGGGACGCCAAGTCCCATGGTACGGAGGAGACGATAGTGATCACGGCGTCCAAGAGCCTTCGTAAACAAGTCGGCGAGGTTGCAGTCAGAGGAAATATGCTTGACGCACAACTGCCCTCGCTGGACGAGCTCGCGCATGAAGAAGTGTCTCAATTCGATGTGCTTGGTTCGTTGGTGGAAGACAGGATCTTTGGTGAGGTGGATAGTGCTCTCGTTATCACACCACAGAGTCGGGGTCTGCTGAGGATACCCGAGCTCAGCCATGAGGTAGGTAAGCCATCGAGCTTCTTGGGCTGCCATGGTGCCTGCGTATAACTCAGCTTCGCAAGATGACAATGAGACGGATGATGAGCGTGTAGATCGCCAGCTGATGACACCACTGCCAAGGGTGAAGCAATAGCCTTGGGAAGAGCGGCGGTCAGCTTGATCATCAGCCCATGAGGAGTCGCTGTATCCCTCGAGGTGAGGAGGGGTCGTGCCACCGAGAGTGAGGACGTAGTCCTTGGTGGCTTGGAGGTAGCGAAGGACGCGCTTAGCAGCCGACCAGTGGCGATTGGTGTATCGACCGGCAGCAACGTAACGCGAGAGCACACTGATGGGGTAGGCGAGGTCGGGCCTTGTGCACATCATCGCATACATGAGTGATCCGACGAGCTCGGGGTATGCCTCATCACAAGGCTCAGGCGATGGAACTGATGGAGTGGTCAGATCATGCTGCAAGGGAAGGGGAGTGGCCACTGGCTTGGCGTTGTCCATGGCAAAACGCTTGAGGACGTTGTTCACATAGAACTCTTGAGAGAGAGTGATGGTTCGAGCTTCGCGATCCCGCGAGATTTCCATCCCAAGGTAGTTCTTGAGTTCACCGAGGTCCTTCATGGCGAGAGCGTCCCCAAGAGCTTGCTTAACAGCTGCCAGCTGATCGGAGTCCTTGGAGACGAGAATCATTCGTCAACGTAGACAAGGATGAAGAACGGGTTGTCGTTCTTGCGAATGAAGAGACTCGGATCGGCTGAGGAGGGGTGGAAGTCGAGTGACTCGAGGGTTGCCTTCAGCTTCTTGTGCCATTCCCGAGGAGCCTGCTTCAACCCGTAGACTGGTCGATTCAGCTTCCAGACCGTGCCGGGTGGAAAGGGTAAGGGAAATCCTTGAGGACGTTCCATGTAGATGTCCTCGGGGAGATCCCCTTGGAGAAATGCAGCAGAGACGTCCATGGAGTGAACGTCAAAGTTGCATCGAGCAGCGATGTCCAGCAGGGTCCGAAGTGTGGGCAGTTTGGCTGTCGGAGAGAATGTGTCGAAGAAGTCCAGGCCCTTCTTCTGCGTGAAGCCTTTTGCACAGTATCGCGCCTTGAAGACTGGGAGTTCGCCAGGCAGCTGCTTGACGCGAAAAACCCATTTGCCACGGACAATGTTAACTCCTCGCGGAGGAGAGACGTCCGTGAAAGAGTTGTTGCGAATGAATGCTTCACACTCCGCGATCATGGCTGCGAGCCACTGGGGGGAGTGTGGTCCAGAGATGGCTTCATCATATGAGTTCGGGGTCGGGATGGATGGATTTTCCGAGAAGTTAAGAGTTGGAGCGTCGGCAAGGTCGGGGAAGAGATGGCAGAGCTGACGGATGGCAGCATTGATCTCAATCAGCTCCTCATGCCTATCCTCCAAGAGGCCAGGCATGGATGCACCCCCGGCAGGAGGAGGCGGATTGAGGGAGATGCGAACAGAGAGGGCGAGAGGCGGAGCGGGACCATGAGAGCGGGTGCGGTGAGCAATAGGGACAGGAGAGGAGGGAGGTGGCGGGGGAGCAGGTGGGACATCGACATAAGAGCGTCCGTGGCGACGGCGACGATAGGTGATGGGCGAGTCGGGAGGAGAGGTGGAGGTTGGAGGCGGAAGCGGAGGTGAAGGCGGGGAGGAGGTGCGGGGCAGGGGGAGCCACAGAAGGAGAGGGAGGTGGAGGGGCAGCTGCAGGAGCGGGTGCAGGGGGAAGTGCAGGCGCGGGCGGAGGTGAACGGGCAACTGAGCCAGTGGGCGAAGAGGGGTGAGAGAGAGTGGAAGGAGATGGGGAAGGTGAGAGTGAGGGGGCCGCAGGAGGCAGAGGGAGGAGGTGGGGGGTGAAGTATCGAAATCGGCCCACACAAGCGAAGGTGGAGCGGTGGGGGTGGTGAAGAGAGGTAAAAAGGGCGACTCTCGTCAAAGGCGACATCGCGGCTACGAATGAGCTGATTGGTGGAGAGATTGAGGAAAAGGTAATCGGGAGAGTCCAGGTTGTGGCCGAGGTAGACACAGGGTTGAGCTTTGGGTGCAAATTTGCCGCCGGGTGCGACGTTCCTGAGGGTTGAGGAGGACATAAGCTGTACACCCCCATACGCGGAGAGGACGTGCACTGGGCTTGGTGCCGGTCCACAGTTCAGCGGGAGTGATGGCAGGCCGAAGAGGGTGAGGGTGAAGGTTGTACAGCAGCGTGGCATGAAGGAGGGCGTAACCCAAAGGGAAGGTGGTGCACCAGCGTGAGTGAGAAGACAGCGAGCGATTTGCACGAGAGTGCGATTGCGACTTTCGGCAATGCCATTCTGCTGCGGACTGTGGGGAAGGGTGAAGGTCTGGCGAATGCCTTGGGAGGCACAGAACGCTTGAAGGGAATGGTTTCGAAATTCGCCACCGCCATCGGAATGGAGGCACTTGACTGAAGTGCGGAAATGATTTTGGGCTTGTCGAAGCCATGCGATGACGACATCTGGAACAGCTGCTTTGGAGGAGAGTAGGTGGACGGAGGCATAGCGAGAGTGATCGTCAACGAGCACTAGGAAGTAAGAGTGCCCGCCACGAGAGCGGACTGGAGCTGGGCCCCAGACGTCCATGTGGACGAGGTCAAGCGGGGCGGCTGCAGCAGAGGGCGAGGAAGGGTGAGGCAACTGGCGTAGTTTGCTTTGCGCGCAGTCCAAGCATGGAGGAGCGGGAAAGTGGCGGGTGGAGGAAGTGTGTCGGGCAGGTGAAGAAGCAACTTCCTAGACGCAAGTTCGGAGAGCATGCGGAAGTTGGGATGTCCGAGACGATGGTGGTAAAGAATGGTTGGGTCGTGAGTTGACGGCAGGAGCATGATATGTGGTGGAGGTAGAGTGTGCTTCAGTGGAAGATGGAGGTACTTGGAGTGTGTAGAGGTTGTTGGCGGTCAGTATGAAGCGTGCAAGGAGGGCATTGTTGGTGGGATCAAGGAGATCACAATGATTGGAATGAGCTGGGAAGATAGTGGTTACCCCTGCTCGTTGAATCTCATGTTGTGCAAGTAAGTTGTGCGAAGAGTGGGCACGCATAGGCCAGTGACTGTGCCAGATGGGAAGGCTGGGCATGGAAGAGTGGAGGAACCATGGGCAACAGTTGAGAAGCTGGAGTCAGCGCCCAGGAGAGGAATGGGTGCTTGGTATGGTTTGGAAAGACTCTTTGTCTCGGAGGACTGTGTGGGTTGCGCCGCTGTCCAGGACGAATTCAAGTGGTTTGGATGGTGTTTGTGGAGACGCCGAGTACTGGGAACTGGTTTCATTGATCATGGGAAGGCCAGGGAACAACAGGTTGAGACGAACATCAGGACTAGGGCATGAACGGCTGAGTCCTGACTATCCTGTGCCTCAACATGGTTGAGCTGGCGCATGCCGAAGCCAGTTGGGCGGCTTGGAGTTGATACCATTTCTTGGCGAACCAGTCGTCGTCCTTCTTCTTGAAGCAGGTGGCGAGCGGGTGATTGTGCCGCCGCACACCTGACCCGCACGGGGTCCCATCTTGATGACGTAAGGACAGGGTGGGTAGCGGTTACGAGTGGTGGCGGATTGGGATGCGATGCTGGAGCCGGGACAGGAGCGCGAAGCGCATTTGCCACGAGCCTGCGCAGTGTTGTCTTTTTCAGCCAGAGAGAAGTGCGGAAGAGACTTCGGCAAAGGTTAGCTCTTTCTGGCGGGAGATGGAGAAGCATGGAGCGGGTGACATTGTAGGAGGGGTTAGCCCCAACAAGCAGAGCTGTTGCAGGGGCTTGCTCTGGGAAGACAATGCCGAGTTGCTTCAGCTCCTGATGAATCCCCTTAAATCTCAGCGACGTAATCTGCCATTCCAGGGCACTCCTCCAGACGCACTTGAAACATGCGGGGGATGAGTATCGCCACGCCCCACAGCGGTTTTGTTGAGGAAGTGGTCGTTGAGGTACTCCCAAATGGCGTGCGCAGAAGGGGTAGTTATGGTAAGTTTTGACGAGCTCGGAAGGGGTAGTGCCGACGAAGACGCCAATGATAGCGTCCGTCGGCTTGCTCCCACACGCTGTAAGATTCCTCATACTTGGACATGGATTCCTCATGCGCTTTTGACTTCTTCCTCTGTGGCCGTGGCTGAGAGCTTCTTGGGAAGGATCGGCATCTTTCCCTTTGCCGCGATTGTGGAGGACATCCTTGAGGCAAATCCCCTCAATCTTGCGGCTTAGGAGATGCTTGTCAACCCCATAGCTCCACTCCTTGAAGTTAGGGCTTGAGCCATTTGGGTCGAGGCGCAAGGGAGTGATCGGGTTTGAGAGAGATGCGGAAGGGTACGCATGATGCTCCAAGGACCCTAGCTCCGCGCGAAGCGCAGCTCTTAAGTCGCCGATAGGCACTTCGCGCGCGGCGCGGGCTCTGCGAAAAACCAGATTTTCTTTTGCGGATTTTCAACGCTCGGAGAGCGAAAACGGCCGATTAAGAAGGAAATCTGATCGCCGAAATCTTTATCAATTCTCGATATGCTGCTGCAATCCCGCTGCTCCGCGACCCAACCCCCCCTTTCCCTTTTCCGCTTCGGCCGCTGCCCCCTTTCCGCTTCGCCGCTGCACCCCCCCGCTGTTGCAAGGGCGACGGGCGACAGCCCGTTCAGCTTCGACGAGCAGATGCGGGGGCGACGGGCTCAGCCCGATCAGGTGCGACGAGCAGATGCGGGCGACGAGCTCAGCCCGATCAGGTGCGACGAGCAGATGCGGGGCGACGGCTCAGCCCGATCAGGTGCGACGAGCAGATGCCGGGGCGACGGGCTCAGCCCGATCAGGTGCGACGAGCAGATGCGTGGCGACGGGCGTCAGCCCGAAGAGAAGCGCCGCGCTGAGTTGAGGCGAGTAGAAATGCTTTGCGTCGTAAGACGCAAATGCTAAGCTCCAACGGAGCGAGAGGATCAAGAGCCGCTTAGGCGGAAACGGGCTCTGACACCATATCAGAAACTGAGAACTTGATTGATTTGAAATGAGCAAGAGCATACATCCTTAAGTACCGAGCATCGGAGAGGATGGCAAGGGATAAGGGAGAATCGAAGGGAATCCCAAGGGAATCCTCCCAAATCGTGGGGATTTGGGATGGATTGGGTTGGGATAGGTTGGGGATGACAACATAGCTACACCCAACCTAACAAATTTGTGTATCCTAAAACCAACAAAGTTGCCAACACACAAAGTTGTGTTAACCGAATTGCAGCCTATCTCCAACACTGGGTGTATTTGATGGGTGCACGAGCATGCATGGTGTGGCAGCAACGAGGGCAGCAACGAGGGCAACAACGAGAGCAGCAAGGAGGGAGTGGCGAAGCTGAGCTTGAGTCCGCACCTGGGTTGACGGACGGGTCGTCGCTGAACACGCCAGGGGCGTCAGCGGTGGCGGGCAGCAGGCGCGACGACCCCAGGGGAGTGAGGCTGCGCTGTCGACACTCCTCCTCGCTGCTGCACCATGCGCCGCCCTGCCACGCACGGCCAATCCCATGCCCATGCCCATGCCCATGCCCATGCCCATGCCCATGCCCATGCCCATGCCCACGCCCATGCCCATGCCCATGCAATGCCACCCAGCCCATGCCACACTACGTGAGTGCACGCATGAATGCAAGTGAGTGCACGCATGAATGCAAGTGAGTGCACGCATGAATGCAAGTGAGTGCACGCATGAATGCAAGTGAGTGCACGCATGAATGCAAGTTAGTGCACGCATGAATGCAAGCGAGACAGAAGCGTGCATGCCAGCAAGGCTTGCACAGCAGCGGCTCACAACGCAGAAGGGTGGGGGGAAAGTGGAAAGGTGGGGGGGGGAGGGGAGGGGGGGGTGGGAGGAGGGAAGAGTGGAAGCGAGAGGGGCACCTGGAAGTGGAAGAACCACTTGTTGCTGCCGCCTCCATGCCCCTGCGGTAGTAGTAGGCCGGCGGTGACCCGTCCAGACACACTGCATGCCACGCTCACAGGCAGGGGGGTGCACATAGGAGGAGATGGTGGCACGGAATGGCATGTGCATGCACCACAGCATGGCAAAGACGCAACTGCAGACACACCACCACAGTGCAGCACGAGTCGTTAGACACCCCACCCCTGCCTCTCACCAGCCCCCGCTGCTGCTGCCTCGTGCACCACCACCAGCCTCAGCGGCCTCGCCACCCCTCCATGCACTGCTGCTGCTGCCGCCGCTGCTGCCGCTGCTATCTCCCCTCCGCGCCTCTCACCCGCCTCGCCCTCTGCTGCATTCGCCTCACCTGCTGGCCCTGCCTTACTCGCGCCACTCCCACTCGCGCCATCCCCGCCACCCCCATTCTCACCCCAACCGTTCCCCCCTTCCGCTGTCTCCTCGACCCCACCTCTCTCGCTCCTGCTTTCGTCTCCTCCCTTCTCGTCCCCGTCCCCCTCACTCCCCTCCCCCGCACCTCCTGCCCCTCCGCCATGTCCAGCAACGGCCCGCTCGCACCGCTGCCACTCCCCCTACCTCGCGCAACTGCGCGCTCTCCGCCCAGCCCGCCTGGTGCGGGTTCCCCAACATCAGCGGTGGTGCGGGCTGCGCGCGCCATGGCGCAAAAGCGAGCGCGACGGCGATGGCGACCGCGAGGACGAGAAGCAGCGCGGCGGGCGGAAGGGCGGGGTGGAAGGCGGAGGGGCACGTTGCGGGGGACTGCGATCGAACGTATCGCTCGTGGTGTCGCATGGCATCGCAGCGGGTCAGGCGAGCATGGTGATGTTGGGTGGCAGTGTGTAGAAGTATTGATGCTGCAGAACTATCCCTCAGTTATCCAGATAGTGATTACAATTATCCCCTTTTAGCACACATACACTTTAACCGGACTTATGCTGCCTTACCAAAGGCATACCACATTTTCAGGACCAACACATTTATGTATTGTGAAGCCAAAATCATCAATGCTCTATCCACTCGGTTAATACTTCTCATACTCTTCCAACTATATATTTTTATGTTTTTTTAGAAGGGGTTGAAAGTTCATTACAATGCAAAAACACCACCAAATGTCGTAACCGTGTCTATTACACAACGTAATGTTGAAGTGTGTTGGGCTGAGAAAAGCCCTTAGGATCTTTTCAGAGACTAAGTCCCAATTGTACGAGATACTTGAGTGGTGCAGCGGAAGTTGAGTAGTTGAACCCTTGCACTAGTATGTGAGAGCAAGTGATTGATTAAAAGTGTTGGAAATACCTCAAGGACTAAAGCGTTTCTGAAGTGTAACACCACACTCGAAAAAGATCGTAACGGGTACGCGAGTCAACGGAGGTTACACGAGGGGATGGACAAAGAACACGAAAGGACTCGAAGGGTCGCAACCGGAGGTTGCGACTGACCGTTACAACTGCAAGGATGGCAACCGAAGCGACAATCGAGTCGCTGTGCGACTCGATAACCGCTCTTCAACTGTATTCTACAACTGCTTTACTTTCCTACTTTCTATATATTGCTGTATGCTTGTTCTTTTAATGAAATCACTTGTTCTCACATACTAGTACAAGGGTTCAACTACTCAACTTCCGCTGCACTACTCAATTCTCCTTTTACAACGGGGAGTTAGTCTTTGGAAAGATCCTAAGGGCATTTCTCAGCCCAACATGGTATGAGAGCTGGTCAGAGACCAAACTCCCAGCAACTACGCTCTATCTACAATCTGCACACCAACGAATTCATTGATTACAAGTCATGGACAGCAAGGGCAAGAAAACCTCTACGGGCTCACCCAGCGCCCAAGACACTCAACTCGGCAACTCTGGATTGCACACTTCAGGACTGCAAACGTCGGTTGTACCAGTTGAGGAGTCTACTGACTCTGGTAGTCCTGCAGTGCAGTCCTCGCCACCTGCCCCTTCTCAGGTGTCCCCTCCTCCGCCGCCTCCGCAGTCGTAGTCGCCACCGCTGTCGCAGCCGTCGTCCACGCCGCCGCCGTCGCCGCAGCCGTCGTTGCGACCGCCGCCGCCGCAGCCGTCGCCGCAGCAGTTGGTTGCCTCTAGGGGTGCTGGAGTTCGGGTGGGTACTAGTCCTGTGACTCCTGTCGTGGCTTGTCCCGGCGGGCCTGGGGGTGGTACCGGTGCTCGAGGGGTTCTGAGCTCTGGGGGTGTTTCTTCTGGGGGTGCTGGTGTGGAGTGTTCTGGAGGTAGCCGCCCGGCAGCTTGCGGTCCTGGTGTCCGCGTCACACCGCCGTCACAGCAGTCCCCGCCGGTGTCCGCTCTTCGCTTGCTCGACCTTCCGTCCCTCACCCCGTGCCGTGCCTCCTCCTCCTCTTGTCTCCGGCCCTGTGTTCCCTTTACAAGGGCGTCTCCGGCCCGTTTCCCCCCTCGTTCCCCTCCTGTTTCCCCTCCTCTGTCTCCTGACCCGACTCCCCCGTCTCACGTCTGGTCTCGCCGTCCCTCCCGTGCTTGACCTGTCTCCCCTGTCTCGCGCTCTCACCCTATGTTGCTTCGTTCCCACGCGTCTCGTCCTCCCCTTCTCCCGTCGCCCCCTCCGTCCTCCCTTGTCGTTGCTCCCCCCCCTCTGTCTGACTACCTGCGTACCACACGTCCTCTTGTTCCTCGGGTCCTTGCCTCTCTCGTTACCGACCCGTCTGTTCCGGTTTCGAGCCTTGACGCCCTTGTCGCTGCGATCGCTGACTTCGCCTGTACCCGCCGCCTTGACTACGTCACCGCTCTGGTCTCTGACCCTGCCTGTCCTCCGTCTGTCGGGGGTGCACTTGCCCTTGGCAGTGATGTCCTGGAGGACCGCCAGTACGAGCTTGCTTTCCTCTCCGAGGCTGCTCCCCATCTCTGTTCCATGCTTCTAGTCCCTGAGGGTGACCCAGACACTTTCAACATCCCGACCCCTCGCACTTACGCTGAGGCGGTCTCGGGACTCTGTGCCTCTCAGTGGATAGCTGCCATGGAGCAGGAGATGGCATCTTGGAGATCCACCGGCACCTACGTCGACGCACTTCCCCCACCTGGGGTGAACGTAGTTGATGGCCGCTGGCTCTTCAAGGTGAAGCGCCCTCCTGGAGAGCCGCCTGTGTTCAAGGCGCTCTACGTGGCTAGAGGATTCAATCAGCGTGAGGGGGTGGACTTCTTCCAGACCTTCGCTCTGACCTCGAAGATGACTACTCTTCGGGTGCTACTACACGTAGCAGCGCAACGTGACTACGAGCTTCACTCCCTCGACTTCTCCACTGCGTTTCTTCAGGGCAGTCTACACGAGCAGGTCTACCTGCGTCGCCCTCAGGGCTTCACTGGTACCTTCCCTCCTGGGACCTAGTGGCTCCTCCGGCGCCCCGTCTACGGCTTGCGGCAGGCTCCTCTTGAGTGGCACGACACGCTGCGTGCTACGCTTGCTGACCTGCAGTTCTTTCCATCCTCTGCAGACCCCTCGCTCTTCGTTCGTGCTGGCCAGACTCCATTCTACATCCTTGTTTACGTAGACGACCTGGTCTTCTCCACGGCAGACAGGGACGCACTGGCATCTGTGAAGGCAGAGCTGCTGAAGAGACACACCTGCACTGACCTTGGAGAACTGCGTCACTACCTTGGCTTGCAGATCCCCAGGGACAGAGCAGCGCGCACCATCACTTTGACTCAGTCACACTTGGTGCGCCAGGTCCTTCAGAGGTTCGGCGTTCTGTTCTCCTCCGCACAGCCTACTCCTCTGCCTCTGGCTCTCCGCTCCAGTTCCTGAGGAGTCAGCAGAGCCCAGTGGTCCTTACGCAGAGCTGGTGGATTGCCTCATGTACCTGATGACTTGCACGCGCCCAGATCTCGCATACCCTCTCAGCATCCTGGCTCACTTTCTGGCTACACGCAGACACCGACCTCAGTACTGGTCTGCCGCTAAAAGGGTTTTGCGTTAACTTGCAAGTACATCGGGCATGGAGTTTAGTGCTAGGAGGACGTAGGCCAGTGGTCCTTATTGGACACACAGACTCTTCTTCGGCAGACGACGCCGAAACCCTCAGGTCCTCACAGGTTACTACTTCAGCCTTGGTTGAGGTGCCGTCTCATGGAGAGCTACCCGCTTCTCGTCTGTTGTCCAGTCCAGCTGTGAGGCCCGAGATCTACGCCGGTGCCATGGCGGCACAGGAGCTCGGCTGGCTGACCTTCTTGCTCACTGACTTATGTGAGCGTCCTAGCTTTGCCCAGGTCCTGTACGCTGACAACAGGCCATGATCCTCCTGTGTCAGGAGCCTCGACTCGAGGGCAGAGCGAAGCACATTCAGCTGCGGTACTTCCTCCTGCGTGAGCTGTAGCAGCGTCGCCAGGCGCGCGTAGTACACTTGGCCTCGGGTGCCAACACAGCTGATATCTTGACGAAGGCGCTTGCACCTAAAGATCATCAGCGGCACTGTGTACAGCTGGGGTCTCGTTCCTGTAGCCTCTCACTTGTTACGGCCTGGACTTTGTACTGTCCTTTATATATATATTTTACGCAGACTAGCTTTGTGGCCTCTCCCAGTGGCTGGACTAGTAGTGCCACCCTGGGCTTGCTCTTGCCTTGTCTGTACTCCTTTTGACTGGTCTTTAGACCCTTGTCTCAGAGGCTGGACTAGTAGTGCTGCCCTGAGCTGCTTCTTCCCTTGTTAGGCACTGCCCCTATATAGTCTATGGGGTGTGTCAAATGTAACTTAGGTTGTTACTGTAGACTATTCTGGATTGTGCCTTAGAGGGTACAACACCCAAGTCTATATATCATTGTACACACACATTCTAGTTCAATCATTTTCTTTCTGATTGTTATAGGCTAGATAGTTGTATGTTTTAAGGGGTTACAATCAGAACACATATATCTCCCTTGTTCCACTTGTATTCATAATTCATTCACGTTAACATGGTATCATGAGTAGGTAGGTCCATCCACCCGCTTCCGCCCCGCGCCCTAGCCTATCGCGCCTCGCTAGCCCCTCGCGCCCTCGCCAGCCCCTCGCGCCCTTGCGGGTTCCTGGGTGCCTTAGCAGGCCCCTCGCGCCCTAGTTGGCCCCTCGCGCCGTCCCCGGCTCCTTTCGCCTTAGCGGGCCCCTAGCGCCCTTGTCGACCCTCGCGCTGTCTCCAGCCCCTCGCACCCTCGCTGGCCCCTCGCGCTGCAGCCGGCTCTCGTGCTGTAGCCGGCCCCTTGCGCCCTAGCCGGCCCCTCGCGCTGTAGTCGGCCCCTCGCGCCCCCTACCGGCCCCTCGCGCCCTAGCCGGCCCCTCGCGCCCTTAGCGGGCCCCTCGTGCCCTTGTCGGCCCCCTGCGCCCTAGCCAGCGCCTTGGGCCCTAGCTGGCCCTAATCGCCTTAGTGGGCCCCTTGTGCCCTAGTCGGCCCCTTGCGCCCTAGCTGGCCCCTCGCGCCCACGCTGGACCCTCGCGCCCTAGCTGGCCCCTCGCGCCCACGCTGGCCCCTTGCGCCCTCACAGGCCCCTCGCGTCCTAGCTGGCCCTCGCGCTCACGCTGGCCCCTTGCGCCGTCGCCGGCCCCTTGCGCCCTAGCCGGCCCCCTCGCGCCCTCGCTGGCCCCTTGCCCTCGCTGGCTCCTCGCGCCCTCGCTGGCCTCTGGAGTAGTAGCCCGCCCCTTGAGCCCTAGCCGGCCCGTCGCTCCTAGTCGTGCGCCCGCCTGTCACCTCCCCGGCTCCCTCATGCGCTCTCCTGGCCACTAGCGCTCCACCTGCCCTTCTCGCCCACCAGCCCTGCACGCCTCCGACCCCTCCTCCGCCTCCTGCCCTGTTTCCCCCGCTGGAGCGCCTACCGCCGAGCTGCCTGAGCTGCCATGTCGTTGTGCCCGCTGAGCCGCCGTGTCGACGAGCCGCTGAGCTATCGAGCCGCAGAGCAGCCGGGTTGCTGTGCCGCTGGGCCTGCCGAGCCGCTGTCACCCTGTGCGATGGTGGACGCCTTTCTTTGCTTGGGACGCTGAGGGGCACGCGATCAACTTCGTCGCCTGGCTCGTCGACCTCCACCGGCACCTGACAGGTCAGCGCCAGGATGGGCACTCCCTGGCTATGCATGTTGATGGCTTGCTTCCCCGCCCCTCTGCACCTGATCCCCCTCCCTGCTGACCCCGCCACTGCTGAGAGCAAGGCCTTTGCTGCTGCTGTGCTCGCTTGAGCTGTCTGAGATTCTCGAGATGCTGTAGTGCAGCTTGCCATTAGTCATACCCTTCCCCTGTCTGGAGCGTCCGCGCTTTACTGCTGTAGCGAACGGCAAGGACTTACTTGCTGCAGTAGTTGAGCGCTACTCCACACCTACTTCTGCCTCTGCTGGCCGCTTGATCCTACCATGCTCTCTCTGATTTTTCCGCTTTCCCCACTATAGCTGACCTTGCTACTCACCTCCGTGCACTAGAGACTAGCTACCCGCGCTGCTAGCACTGCTATACATATGTTGCTATGTAGAAGTTATAGGTTAGATAGTTGTATGTTGTTAGAGGGTACAACCAGAACACACTTATCTCCCTTGTTCCACTTCTGTTCATCATTCATTCACGTTAACAGTTCCGATAGATATAGTCAAGTTATACTGTACCTAGCATCCGTAGAATGACGTCAGCAAATAGTGCTCGTCTGGATGATTACGCAGCAGCTGTTTCAGTTACGCGAACAGTTGCGCCCCTTTCAGTAGCGATTAGAGCACATAGCGCAAGTAGTTTTGAACCGGGACATTACCAAACATGTACTTCTAGCAGATATAAGTGTAGCTTGTATGACTTCAATTATCGACTTGTTCTTCAGTAAATTGTTGTCAACACGTACAAGTTCTAAGACTTCTGCTGTCTTACTAGTCTACCATTCCAGCTAAATCCTTGCTCAAGTCTTGAAGTATCACAAGGCTCCAATATTGAATCTGGTGTTACAACTTGTTAATACTGGCTGTTACAGGAGGAACTTCCAGTATTATTTTATACTTCAAAACTTGTGTCTGCACATTCTATGCTTGGTTTTCTGCACCCTTTTCTCACAATAAAAAGTTCACTAGAATGAGGCATACAGGTTGATTTTGTTCAAGTGGTTGTACCCTCTAAGAGCATGCACCTATCTAGCTATTATAACATATACAAATATGTTTGACACACCCCTATGCCAGATGAGGGGCAGTGCCTGGAAGTCGACACACAGTTTAGGGTGGCACTACTAGTCCTGCCTCTGAGGCAAGGGTCCGAAGACCAGTCAGCAAGAGTACAAACAAGACAAGAGCAAACCAGGACGGCCTTACTAGTCTGGCCACCGGAAGAGAAGCCACAAGGCCAGTCAGAAAGGTATATATATAAAAAGAAGTACACAATCAAGGTCCTACCAAGTGAGTAGCTACAGGAACTAGACCAAGCTGCAAACAGTGCCGCTGATGATCTTTAGGCGCAAGTGCCTTAGTAAAGAAATCAGCTGTGTTGGCACCGGAGGCAAAGTGTACTAGCGGGCCTGGTGATGCTGCTGTAGCTCACGCAGGAGGGAAGTACCGCAGCTGGATGTGCTTCGCTGTGCCCTCAAGTCGAGGCTCCTCACATAGGAGGATCATGGCCCTGATGGCAGCGCTACAGAACCGGGGCTGAGCTAGGCTGCTCACCTAAGTCCGGTGAGCAAGAAGGTCAGCCCGGGAGCTCTGTGCTGCCATGGCACCGGTGTAGATCTCAGCCTCACACCTGGGCTGGGCAATAGACGACGAGCGGGTGGACCTCCACTAGACCGCGCCTGCACCAAGGCAAAAGCAGTAGCCCTGAGAGGACTTGAGGGTCTCAACGTCGTCTGCCCAAGAAGCGTCAGTCTGCCCAGTAAGGACCATTGGCCTGCGTCCTCCCAATACTAGCCCCATGCCTGATGTACTTGCTAGGAAACACAAAACCCTCTTAGCGGCCGACCATTGCTGTGGTCGGTGTCTGCCTGTTGCCACGAAGTGAGCCAGGATGCTGAGAGGGTGTGCGAGATCTGGACAAGTGCAAGTCATCAGATACATTAGGCAATCCACCAGCTCTGCGTAAAGACCATTGGGCTCTACTGACTCCTCGGGAACTGAAGAGCATGTGGTCTACTGCCAGAGGTGTAGGCTGTGCTGAGGAGAACTGAAGGCCGAACCTCTGAAGGACCTGGCGCACCAAGTGTGACTCTGTGAGGGTGATGGTGTGCGCTGCTCTGTCCCTAGAGATCTGCAAGCCAAGGTAGTGGTGCAGCTCACCTAGGTCAGTGCAGTTGTGTCTCCTCAGCAGCTCGGCCTTCACGGAGGCCAGTGCATCTCCGTATGCTGTAGCAAGGACAAGGTCGTCTACGTAGACAAGGATGTAGAACGGAGTCTGGCCAGCACGAACCAAGAGCGAGGGTCTGCAGAGGACGGAAAGAACTGCAGATCAGCTAGCATAGCACGCAGCATGTCGTGCCACTCATGGGGCGCCTGTCGCTGGCCGTAGACCGGGCGCTGGAGGAGCCACTGGGTCCCAGGAGGGAAGGTACCGATGAAGCCCTGTGGACGGTGCATGTAGACCTGCTCGTGTAGGCTGCCCTGAAGAAAAGCAGTGGAGATGTTGAGGGAGTGGAGCTCCCAGTCACGCTATGTTGCTACGTGTAGCAGCGCCAGAAGAGTAGTCATCTTGGGGGTCAGGGCGAAGGTCTGAAAGAATTCCACTCCCTCGCGCTGACTGAAGCGTCTAGCCATGTAGCGCGCCGTGAACACATGCGGCTCTCCAGGAGGGCGCTTCACCTTGAAGAGCCACCGGCCATCGACTACGTTCACCCCAAGTGGGGGAACTGCGTCGACGTAGGTGCTGGTGGATCTCCAAGATGCCATGTCCTGCTCCATGGCAGCTATCCACTGAGAGGCCCAGGGTCCTGAGGTCGCCTCAGCGTAAGTGCGACTGGTCGGGATGCCAAAGGCGCCTGGGTCACCCTGAGGGACTAGCAGCTTGGAACAGAGATGGGGAGCAGCCTCTGACAGGAAAGCAAGCTCGTACTGCCTGTCCTCTAGGACGTCACTGCTAAGGGCAAGCGCACCCTCGACAGACGAAGGACAGACAGGGTTAGAGACCAGAGCGGTGGTGTTGTCAAGGCGGCGGGTAGAGGCGAAGTCAGCGACAGCAGCGACAAGAGCGTCAAGATTCGTGATAGGAATGGACGGGTCTTTAACAAGGGAGGCAAGGACCCGAGGAACAAGAGGACGAGCAGCACGAAGGTAGTCAGACAGAGGGGGAGGCGCGACAGCGAGTGACTACGGAGGAGGTGAAGGTAGGAGGGGAGGACGAGACGCATGGGAACGAAGCAATATAGGGTGAGAACGCTGAATAGGAGAGACAGGACGAGCATGAGATGGACGGCGAGACGAGACATGAGACGGAGGCATCTGGTCATGAGACAGAGAAGGAGACACAAGGGGGGAACGAGGTCGGAAATGGGCCAGGGACGAGTCAGGCGTAGGAAACACGGGACCGTGGATAGGAAGGGGAGGAGGCGGTCGGGGAGGCGCAGGCAAGCGGTCAGGGGAGGGAAGGCCGAGCAAGCAAAGGGCGGGCACCGGCGGCGACTGCTGCTGGTGCTGGTCGACGCCGACACCTAGACCGCCAGCTGCACCATGGCTACCTCTAGAACACTCCACTCCAGCACCTCCAGAGCATGCACCCCCAGAGCGAGAACCCTTTCCAGCACCAGTGCCACCCCTGAGCCCGCTGAGGCAAGCCATGACAGGAACCCCAGAATTAGCACCCTCCTCAACGCCAGCACCCCAAAGTCCACGAACGGCTGCTGCTGCTGCGACGGCAGGAAATGCTGCTGCTGCGGCTGTGACGTCCGCTGCGACCAGAATCGGGGGTGGGGAAACTGGGAGACCTCGGTGGGAAAGCGGCAGTAAAAGGAGATAGACTTGTCGGAAGTGACATCACGTGAGTGAAGGAAACGGTGAGGCGGCGGGTGGTAAAATTGCCAGTCAGACGAGTCAAGGGGGAAACCAATGAAGACACAGGGGACAGTGCGGGCAGTGAGCTTGTCCGTGCCAGAAGCAAGAACGTGAGCAAGGCATCCCCAGATCTGGAACGCAGACGCGTCACCAGGAGGCCCGGTCCAGAGGAGGGTTAGTGAAACGTGCGGCCGCTAGGAGTGGGGCCACCGGTTCAGCTGGTGAGTGGCGTAGCAAACAGCGAACGACCACAGAAAATGGGTGCACCGGTATTGTTCATGGAGGTACGAACCACCTCCATGACCAAGCCGATGCGTCGCTCAGCAACCCCATTCTACTCTGGGGAGTCCGGCAGGGTGTAGGGCTGGTGATGCTTTCGGCACGACGGATTCGGCCAAGCCGACCAGAGGCAAAGTCGCTATCTCAGTCGGAGTGGAGACATAGCACGGGGAGACCTCGGCGGACTCGTGCAGCTACGACCCACGGGATAAGGATGTCAAGCACGTCGGCCTTCCGCTCCTAAGAAAACACTGTGGTGTAGTGCGTGTAGTCGTCGACAAGCACCAGGAAGTAGCATTCTCGACGCAGCTAGGGACGGGGGCTTGACCCCAGACGTCCAGGTGCAGGGTCTTGAGTGGCGCGGTGGCAGGGTGCAGAGAAGAGGAGTGAGGAGCACAGCGCAGCCGGCCCTCGACGCAAGGCGTGCACGGCGTTGCAGGCGAGGGAGGAAGGGAAGGGAGCAACGCAGGGAGACCTAGGACAAGACCGTGCTAGGACATGTGACGCAGGGAGTGCAGGGTGACCTAGGCGGTGGTGCCACAACAGCGACGGTGAGTGAGCGACCAACACAAGCAAGCCGCGGCTACCTGGGGGGACGCCCTCACTGGGGGGGACGCAGTGTCAAGCATAAACAGGCCAGACATAGGGTCCTGGGGGAATATGGTCAGAGGAGCACCGGTGGCGGTCTCGGTGTAGACCGCGTACCGCTCGTGTCCAAGGAACGTAGTGGTGATGCCGAGGTCCTGAAGACAGCCGACACCAACTAGGTTCCTAGAGAAAGAGGGGATGTGCAGGCCTTTAAGAGTGCCCGAGGGGGCCACCAGACAGGGAAGGGTGGTGGAGGTACGTGCAACTACCGGACTGGAGGAGGGGTCTGCAAGTGCGACGGTGGCAGGGGAGGCAAGCGGCGTAAGGGAAGTAAGGTCGTGGAAGAAGTAGGTAGATGAACCGCAGTCAGTGTGAAGGAGAGCGAAGGGCTAGCGGCTTCTGTTGCAGGAGCTAGTGTAGAGCCTAAGCTAAACAAGGCAGAGGGTCCTACGCCTGACACATCAGGGGAGCCTAGACTACACTCAGTGGACATGACACAGGATCGAATGAGGTTTGCTCAATGTTGTACTATCAATCAGTACAAGGTGCTTTTATACCTCCAGATTACATAAGGTA